>OX638062.1:29187813-30387813 GCA_951804385.1 Trifolium dubium | reverse complement strand
CTGATGTACCTTACTGGGATATCTATTGAGCATGAAACAATATGGCTTTATATGCCCTTTTCTTCCACAGTAGTGACATATCCATGATTGAAAATTTTCTTTGACTCCCAGATGCTGCACAGATTGCTGAAGCAACTGCCTTGACCTTGTTGAAAAAGTTTCTTTGAGAGGTGTGTACATAGTACTCTGATTGTACTTCATCTTCTTGTTAAGCTTCCCATAGTTGAATCCAACACCGTTTGGTCTACCTGGATTTTGTTGAATCAGAATCTCATCTAATTTTTCAGTACCATTAGTCATCATAGACACAAACTTCTTTTGCTCTTTGATTTTTGAGTTCAACATGGTCATCTCTTCTTGAAGATCAGAAATAGTTATTAAGTATATTTCTTTTTGATCCTGGAGTTGAGATATGATCTTCTTTTGTTCTTCATTCGTTTTGTGTACTTCTGCACTCTTAATACACAATTCCTTATAAGAGGCTGCCAACACATCAAAAGTTAATTCTTCATCACATGATTCTTCATCACCTTGAGCAGATGCTTGATGACACATTATTTGTGTGTTATTTAGGCCTTTATTCATGAGTTATTTCCTGCCAATATGGTGATCAAACAATGTTTTAATGCAATTTCATTAGTTTATTTAGTTTTGAGTCTAGAATTATGTATTAGGAATAATTATGTAATTTTGATGAAAAAGTGTTAGTTTAGAGGCAACTTATGTCAAGGCATGTTATTTGGTTCTGGATCGTCATCAAAAGGCATCTACTAATAATGACTGTCAAGACATTGAGTTCCGTACAAGTCAACAAGTCAAGCGCTGCTAGAAGACAAATCTGGGAATGTGCTAGAACATTGTGAAAGGCATCTTTGAAGGATAAGGATGACAGGTCAGCATCACAAATGATTGTACTATGATTAAATGGTCCTTGCAAATTGAATATCCTTTATTCCTTGGGCCTAGTAGTCACAATTAAGGTTGCACCCGATCCAAGAAGGATTGTCCTATAAATACACGCCCCTAAACCTAAAAGAAGCAGCTTGAAAAGCCAGAAGGTGATTAAATAGATCTGAGAAGAAGAGGAGCCGCCGGAGAGATCCGTTGTTGCAGGAGGCGACCGGTGATAACGAGAGGCACGACAGTGTCTGTAGGAGTATCTATTGCATTATAATGGGTATCACTACTATACTTGTTATTATTGTTGTTGTTTCTATGCTCCTTCTGAGCTAAACTCTTTGTAGTTGAGATTATGTGAAGTTTAATATAATGAATGAAGTATTTATGTGAATGAATGATTGTTCTTGTGTCATCTTTAACTTTATGTTTTTAAGAAAATACATTTATTTCTTTGACTGATCAACTTAGATTAAAATACAAGTTGCATGTGTAGAGACATCTAGCATGTTAATGGAAATAATAAAGTTAATAAGGTTAAGTGGGAGCAGACATGTAATCCCTACCTTTTCTTATAGATAAGTTAAGGGCCTTAGTGGGATCAAGCACGAGCTTTTCTGAACTCTAATGGGATTAATAGTAACCTCGACAGAGCCAGTTCATTATACCCCATTTTAATATCTAACGTTGTAGACATACACCACAAGGCAAGCTTGCTCACAGATGGCACGACAGTAGTTATCATTCACTATGCTTCGTTCATGTGTTAAACGGATCTTAATCTCAGCTACCCTTTTATTATCATTTTCAATCATCAACTTACTCAACTGCTATTTTATTTATTGTGTTAAAAACCAAATATGTTTTGTTACCATTACAATAGACTAAACACTTTATTTGAACTTGGAATGTATAACCCTTATTCTATTCCCTGTGGGTTCGACACTCTTTTCATTTATTACTTGTTATGATTGACTGCGTTTACTTGCGTATCACATTCACCAACCATCAAGTTTTTGGCGCCGTTGTCGGGGAATAGACGGTTTTAAGTTCCATTTTCATTTATTGTAGTTTTAGTTTATTGTTGTTATTTGATCTTTTCTGTCAAGTGGTGTATCTACAGGTTTGCTCTGACATTGCATGCGTAGATTGCTTACACCTGAATACAGACCAGATCTTGAATAGAAAGAACATTCAGAATTCGTAGGAGAAATACAAGAGGCAATCAGAGGCAAGACTCTGGTACTAGTCTGGTTTTTGAAGAAACAAGTGTACAAGCTTCTGGCTCTAGTTCAGAAGAAGAAGTAACCATGGCTGATCCTGAAGAACAACCAGCTGCTGGAGGGCAGAACCCTCCTATTGAACCTCAGAATCCTGACATTATTGGCATTGCCAATGATAGAGGGAGAAGCATAAGGGATTATGCAGTGTTTGATCATAATTCTATGAACACTGGCATAGTTAGAGAGGAGATTACCACTGCTGCGTTCGAGTTCAAGCCTATGATGTTCCAGATGTTGCAAACCATTGGCCAGCTTAGTGGAGTTGCTACTGATGATCCTCACTTGCACCTGAGACAATTCTTGGATGTGGCAAGTAACTTTAAGATTCTTGGAATTACTGATGACGCTTTCAAGCTGAGACTCTTTCCTTATTCATTAAGGGATAGAGCAAAGAGTTGGCTTAACTCTCTAGAGCCTAATTCCATTACTACTTGGAATACTCTAGCTGAGAAGTTTTTAGCCAAATACTTTCCTCCTGTCAAGAATGCAAAGATGAGGAATTAAATCACTTCATTCAGACAAGGAGAAGATGAGACTTTGTTTGATGCTAGGGAGAGATTCAAAGCGATGCTGAGACAATGTCCACACCATGGTATTCCTGTGTGTATCCAACTTGAGACATTCTATAATGGGTTGGTACCTGCTTCAAGGAATATGCTAGATGCATCTGCTGGTGGATCCCTATTGTCAAAGTCTTATACTGATGGTTTTGAGCTGATAGAGAGCATAACTGCTAACACTTATCAGTGGCCAACTGTGAGGGCTAACCCTCAACCTACCAAGAAGGCTGTTGGAATGCATGAAGTCAGTGAAACTACTGCACTAGCTGCTCAGATAGCTTTTATGCAGACCATGTTGAAAAATTTTCTTACTGCTCCAGAGAAGCCTGCTACTGAAACAACTAAAGCATTGACAAGTGCAACTGAAGTTTCATGTGTGTATTGTGCTAATGCTCATCTGTTTGAGGATTGTCCTGCAAACCCTGCAAGTGTAAACTATGTGGTTAGGAACAACAACCCATATAGCAACACTTACAATCCCAATTGGAAGAACCATCCTAATTTTTCTTGGTCCAACAATCAGCAAAAGGTAGCGCCTCCAGTTGCCAACACTAATCAATTGGAAGGCATTCTGAAAGCATTTATGCAAGAGACCAAGAATTTTGCTGCTGAGACAAAGAATCAGATTACTGCCCAAGGGGTTAGTATCAAGAATTTGGAAACACAAATGGGGCAGATTGCAACTGCCTTAACTTCAAGAGCTAGTGGTTCATTACCGAGTGCCACTAAGACCCCTACTTCTACTTCCCAAGATAAAGGAAAGGAGACATGCAAAGCTATTTCATTGAGAAGTGGAACAGAGTATGAAGGTCCCAAAATGCCTAGCCTGGCACCAGAAGGCAAGACACAAGTTGCCGCTGCACCTGTGAATGACGATATTCAACAGGCAAGCCAGAAGTTACCTCTTGAAGTTACAACCAAACAGAAGACTGAAGTACCACAGAAGGAAAGGGTTGAGAAGACTATGGCTGACATTAACATGACGTTACCTCCAGATCCATGTCCTATTGATGTTCAGAAGCTAATGAATGAGAGACCACCTCCTCCATTTCCTCAAAGGTTAAGAAAAACTAAAGAAGAGCAATAGTACAACAAATTCATTGAGATGATGAAGCAACTGCATATCAACATACCACTCATAGAGGCAATTCAGCAGATGCCTAATTACTCAAAGTTCATGAAGGATGTGCTAACAAAGAGGAAGAGGATTGGTGAGTTCGAGACTGTGGCACTTACACAAGAGTGTAGCCAAATGGTTCAGGGTAAGTTACCACCAAAATTGAAAGATCCTGGTATCTTTACAATACCCTGCACCATTGGAGATGTACATGTAGGTCAAGCTCTATGTGACCTAGGAGCAAGCATTAACCTAATGCCCTTACCTGTTTTCAACAAGTTGGGTATTGGTGCTGCTAGACCAACAACCATTACTCTTCAACTAGTTGACAGAAGCATATGCTACCCACAAGGGAAGATTGAAGATGTTCTGGTTAGGGTTGACAAATTTGTCTTCCTTGCTGATTTTATCATTATGGACTTCAGTGCTGATGAAGATACTCCCATACTTTTGGGAAGACCATTCCTTGCTACTGTAAGAACATTGATTGATGTTGAGAAAGAAGAAGTGACCATGAGAGTTAACAACCAAGAAGTCAAGTTCAACATTCTCAATGCTATGAAGTTTCTTACTGAGAAGTTGGAGGTTGTATCACAACTGCAAAGTTGGGATTCTCTGGTGCACAAGCAATTCATGAAAGATTCTAATCATTTGAAGAAGATTCCCTTTCCTCATGAAGACAAGGAATTGGTAGATGATGAAGTTACAAAGGAAAAGTCCATTGTCAAATGGGCTGGAAGATATGAAGTATTGGAAATACCACCTAATGCTAATAAGGATAACATTCCTTCAGTTTTGAAGCCACCTGCTTTAGAATTGAAACAATTACCTTCACATTTGAAGTATGCATTTCTGGAGACAAGTCAGCAGTTGCCTGTTATCATTTCTGCTGACTTGACTAACAAGCAGGAGGAGAGTCTGATATTGTTACTGAGAAGATTCAAGAGAGCCATAGCTTGGCAAATGGCTGACATCAAAGGTATAAGTCCCACTATTTGTATGCACAGAATCTTGCTTGAAGAAAATTCCAAGAATATTGTGGAATGTCAAAGAAGGCTGAACCCTATTATGAAAGAGGTAGTGAAGAAGGAGATAATCAAATGGTTAGATGCTGGTATTGTTTATCCTATCTCTAATAGTGTGTGGGTTAGTCCAGTTCAATGTGTTCCTAAGAAGGGAGGCATGACAGTAGTTGCCAATGAGAAGAATGAGTTAATCCCTACCAGAGTTGTAACAGGGTGGAGGAAATGTATGGACTATAGAAAGCTTAACAAGACCACAAGGAAAAATCATTTTCCTCTGCCATTCATTGATCAGATGTTGGATAGATTGGCAGGAAAGGAATTATATTGCTTCCTTAATGGATATTCTGGTTATAATCAGATAGCTATAGCTCCTGAAGATCAAGAGAAGACTACTTTCACATGTCCCTATGGTACCTTTGCCTTTAGGAGGATGCCATTTGGATTATGTAATGCCCCTGCTACTTTTCAGAGATGTATGATGGCATTATTCTCTGGTTTGATTGAATCTGCTATGGAAGTATTCATGGATGATTTTTCTGTCTTTGGAGAGTCATTTCAAGGATGCTTGGACAACTTGGAATTGGTTTTGACAAGATGTGAAGAGAGTAATCTGGTGCTGAACTGGGAGAAGTGTCACTTCATGGTAAAAGAAGGAATTGTATTGGGTCATAGGATTTCTAAGAAGGGATTAGAATAGGATAAAGCTAAAGTGGAAGTGATTGAGAAGTTGCCTCCACCAACAAATGTAAAAGGAGTTAGAAGTTTTCTAGGACATGCTGGATTCTATAGAAGGTTTATCAAGGATTTTTCCAAGATTACAAAGCCTTTATGTCAAATGCTACAGCATGATGCGCCATTTCAATTTTCTGTGGAGTGTCACAAGGCCTTTGAAACATTGAAGACTGCTCTGATTACAACACCTGTGATTGTAGCCCCTGACTGGACAAAACCATTTGAATTGATGTGTGATGCTAGTGACTTTGCCATTGGAGCTGTGTTGGGTCAGAGGCATGACAAAGCTTTCAATTCTATCTACTACGCCAGCAGAACATTGATAGAAACTCAACTAAACTACACTACTACAGAGAAGGAGTTATTGGCAGTTGTGTATGCCTTTGACAAATTCAGATCATATCTTGTTGGTACAAAGGTGGTGGTGTACACAGATCATTCAGCTATCAAGTATCTACTAACAAAGAAGGATGTTAAACCAAGGCTTATCAGATGGGTGTTGCTGCTGCAAGAATTTGATCTAGAGATTAGAGAGAAGAAGGGTGTTAAAAATCAGGTTGCAGATCATTTGTCTAGACTACCTGAAGAAGTGCAAAGCTATGACAGGTATGTAATTAAAGAGCAATTTCCTGATGAACAACTCTTAATGATAACTAATGATAAGACACCTTGGTATGCTGACATTGTAAATTATCTGGTTGGAAAGCACTTATCCCCTAATTTTAATTTTCAACAAAAGAAAAGATTTTTGTCTCAAATCAAAAATTATTTTTGGGATGAACCCTTTTTATACAAAAAATGTGCTGATCAGATAATGAGAAGATGTGTGGCTGAGGAAGAGGCAAGACAGATCTTATCACATTGCCTTGCTTCACCTTATGGTGGACATTATGCAAGTGAAAGGATTGCTGCCAAGGTGCTTCAATGTGGCTATTATTGGCCATCTTTGTTCAAAGATTCATATAATTATGTGAAGCACTGTGATAGATGCCAAAGAAGTGGAAATGTGTCCAAAAGACAAGAGATGCCTCTTACAAACATTTTAGAAATTGAATTATTAGATGTTTAGGGTATTGATTTCATGGGACCATTTCCTCAGTCTTTTGGGAATCTAAATATATTAGTTGATGTGGACTATGTGTCCAAGTGGGTGGAGGCAATTGCAAGCCCCACCAATGATGCAAGAGTGGTGACTAAATTTTTAAAGAAAAATATCTTCACTAGATTTGGCACTCCTAGAGCAATCATCAGTGATGAAGGCTCACATTTTTGTAACAAAATTTTTGAGGAGTTGCTGGCCAAATATGGTGTGAGACACAGAATTGCCACTGCTTATCATCCACAAACAAGTGGGCAGGCAGAGTTGTCTAACAGAGAAATTAAAAGAATTTTGGAAAAGATGGTTAATCCATCAAGAAAAGATTGGTCAAAACTGTTAGATGATGCGCTGTGGGCCTACAGAACTGCTTTTAAAACACATTTGGGAATGTCCCCATTTAGATTAGTTTTTGGAAAGGCTTGCCACTTACCAATAGAGCTTCAATGCAAAGCCTTTTGGGCTACTAAGAAACTTAATTTGGATTTTAAAGCTTCTGGTAAGGCAAGACTTTTGCAACTGTCTGAGTTGGAGGAACATAGGTTGTTTTCTTATGAAAATGCTGAAATGTACAAGGAAAGAACTAAAGCCTGGCATGACAAAAAGATTCAAAAGAGAGAGTTGGTAGAGGGTTAGTATGTGTTGCTCTACAACTCTAGGCTTAAGTTGTTTCCTGGTAAACTAAAATCAAGATGGTCAGGACCATTCAAACTTTTGAAAATTTATCCTTATGGTGCTGTTGACCTTCTTGATGAAACAAGTGGTAAAGAATTTAAGTAAATGGTCAGAGAGTTAAAAGCTATTGGGGTGATGACTCAAGGAAGAGAGTCACCACCACCCTTGATGATTCTTAATCATGATTTTACAAGTCAGGCTGAGGACTTTCTTAAACCAAGCGCTTGCTGGGAGGCAACCCAGCATTCTAATAAATTTTGTTGTTTTTAGTTGTGTTAATTTCAGGTAATGTGTGAAAATAGATTGTTGTTGGGAGGCAAGCACTAGTTATCTCTAGTTGCCATTGTCTAGTTGGCTGAGTGATGACAGATACGGTGACTGGAACCATTCTTAAGCTCTATGCCAACTAGTGAACCAATGAAAGGAGATTGAAGTAAATGTGGACTTAACTAAGTCCAAAGGAAGAGGCATGCCAGAGGTTATCAACAGGAAGCTAGAATGATGAGCCAGTAGTTATCAGAAGTTACCACGTGGCATTTGGCAGACAAAGTGATATCACGCGTTGAACTAGCCGTTGCATTGATTTTGCATGTAAACCGGTTTTCCAATGGTTAAACCCACATCATCCGCCATCATTCATCATTATCCCAACGTCCATAAAACTTTTCTATATCTTTTCCATCAATATCCGTACCAAAAATATAACCACCCATTACCTTCTATATAAACCAACCCTTATCACTCATAAAACCCCTTTACAAACAAACTTTCTAAACCTACTACTCTCTCTACTTTCTGCAAACAAATTCTACAACCCCTTACCTTTAAAAACACCCCACCGTTTTATCAATCCTTATCAAGCAATCATGTCAACTGGAAAGAGGCAAGTGATCACTGCTGCCGTGTGTAATACCCTAATTTTGAGCTTTTCAAAATAAATAATTTATTTAAAAATAGTTTCTTATTTTTATGAGGAATACCAAAAAAATAGTTTTTTCGATAATTTTGTTTTACAATTTATTCATTTTCCTTTATTTCTTTTAATTTGTCGCAATTTATCTTTTTATACGAAGAATAGCAAAAATAATCAAAAAAATAGTTTTTATCTCTTTGTTTAAGTTTATATTTCATTTTTATATTTTTATTCATTTTTCTTATTGATTTTTACCTTTTTTTACCATTTTATAAAAATTCTTTGCTTTTGACCAATCATATTGCGACACCTCATCATCTCCACCTCATAATCATTTTTATTACAAAAATACCATTCACCTAATCCTATCACTATAAATACACACCTCACATCACTCAATCATTACCAATCATTTTTCACAAATCCCAATACAAGAAAAATCAGAAAATCACATCCTCCTTCCTCCACCAACACTTTTCCGGCGCCGCCGCCGGAATCCCAAAACCACCGCCGGAATTCCAAATTCCGGCGACCTCCAAAACCACTCAAAAATCAAAATCAAATACACTTTCCCAAAGCTTTTGATCCTTCTGAGTCCGATTCCATCGTCCAAATCACCAAAAAACCAGCGGAAACGAGCAGATCGGAGCTTCATTTCTTGTCCGAAATCCAAGTTTCGTTTTAGACCGATTCGAACTCAAAACAAGGTGTACTGATGATGGTTTTTGCTTCTGGACCTGATTAGAACCTTTTCCAATCATCGTTGTGGCAAGTTTTCGCGAGAATCACGTGTTTGAAATTTTGGATCCAAACTTGGTGTTCGTGTTTCTCTCTGTACGGTCATCGATTGAGAAAACTAAACACATATTCGTGATCTACGCAAGAAATACTATGAAATAGAGTATTCGTTTGTGTCAATCGGTGACCGTTCGAACAAGTTGTTGTTTGAACTTGAAGCTTGAAATAAGCTTTCATGGAGTCTGGTACGCGCAAAGCTTGAAGAAGGAGATGGATCCTTGACACGTGTCACGATCTGATTAGTTGGTAACTTTCTTATTGTTTTGTTTTGTTTTTGTTTGTTTTGTTTGTTTATTTATTTGTTTCTTGAAATGAAATGGTTTACTACATCCCTGCCGTGCCTTGAATTGGTTTATGACTTTCGAGTAAAAAAGGTGTTTATCGAAAAAATAAGCACTTATTTCAAAAGAAAGCTTATTCTCATAATCACTTTTGGGATAAGTGCTTAATTCATCTTTTTGCATTTACTTTTTTAAACTATGTTAAAACTTTTATTTGTGATAAAAATAAATCGGACCCTGACGTACGACTCGCGTCCTTGATTTATTTTTATCTCGAATGATTTAAACGCATTAATTAACGTAAAGTAAGCAAGAGCCTGACGTACGACTCGTCTCAGCTTTACTCTATTTTAATCAACATCGTTTAAACAACAATTTCCTCTGATACTTGTTAATGCTTGCAATACTTATTATATCACAATTAAATAGTATCTCAGTTGTTTGTCAGATTTAACTTTTGAGTGAAATAAAGTTGAATTGGGCCCTGTCTTACGACTCGCGCTTTGATTTTATTTTTTTTGTTTCATTCAAAATATGGTTTGATGTTCTGAACGTAAGATAAGCGAGAGCCTGACGTACGACTCGTCTTGAGCTTATCTTACGCTTGCTTGCAAAAATGTTCGTTAATTTGCCTCTCTGTTTGCCAGTTTTATTTCATGCCTGATTATCTGATTACTCATTTATTTATGTGTCCACATATTTATTTCGAGTATTATTTAATGGTCGCATCATTACACTGTCATCACCATACATCATGTATTTGCATTTCTTGCATATTCTACCCTTGTTTTCTTTTCTTTTCTTTTCTGATCTGAAAATCTGTTGTGAACTTATCTTTGAATATGGAATGTGAATAAATCAGTCTCTGTCGTACGACTCTGGCTTCGAATTATTCGCATGCCATTTAAAACGGAACACTCTTTAATTAAAGGAAATGGGAAGGAGCCTGACTTACGACTCGCCTTCGGCTCGTTTCACTTTAATTAAGAATGTTCATTTAATAAACTGAATGAAAAGAGGGAGCCTGTCGTACGACTCGTTTCTGCTCGGATGATCCGGTCCCTGACTTACGACTCGTGATTTAGGATCATTCTCATTCTCAAATTAATTTCCTAAAATCTAAAAGACACTCAACCCATTCAACTGTTTTCCTGCCCTTGCGCAGTCAGCTTTTTTTTCAACTGCTCTTGTGCAGTCAAATCTTTTTTTCAACTTCTTTTTCCTAAATGGATGGCGCTTTATCCATTCCCCTGCTACAGACAAACGCTTAAGCCTCCGAAGCGAGCATACAAGCATACTGTTGTATCAGTGGAATGCGACCTAAGCATTGTTCACTAAAGACAACCAACACACAATCTTTCTTTTCAGGAAGAACTACGTGAGCTTTGACTTCCTCATTGTACTTGGGGGATACGTAGGAGCGAGAGCCTCTCTCGTCAAGCCAAATAATAAAAAACTCTTCTTTTTTTTCCTTTCTGTTCAATATGCGGTAATTTATTTCTTTTTTTTATGCGGTTATCTCTGTTTATGCAAACCAAAATTCCTCAAATGGTTCCCGTTGAGTACAACGGATATGAGGGGGTGTTAACGTCTTCCCCTCATGTAACCAACTCCCGAACCCGATCTTTTAAGGTTTTATCATTATTTTCCTTTCCCCTCATGGGATAAATAAAATATGGTGGCAGCTTCATTGTTTACATTTGTGCATTGCATTTCATCATTGCATATCTGTATATTTTTTGCACCGGGTACTACAGCTGGCGACTTCACTGGGGAGATAAATGATTAGTGAGTTAAGCCTAATTTGGGGCTTTTGGTTTGCTTATGCCAGGTTAGCCGTATCTGTCCTATCTTTTATTTTACCGCAAAATATTGAACTGTCTGGATTTGCTGGCTTTGTCTTCTCTTCTACTCCTTTTTTTTTCTTTTTGCCTTTATGGCTTGGTTCTTGGTTACAGTGTGATTATGCTCCGTACCCGAGCTAGAGTGATACTCAGGATTAGTTGAGGGATTGTCATGTTGGGCTCCCTGACGAACGTC
This sequence comes from Trifolium dubium, assembly GCA_951804385.1. Lineage (NCBI taxonomy): Eukaryota > Viridiplantae > Streptophyta > Magnoliopsida > Fabales > Fabaceae > Trifolium > Trifolium dubium. Next base: position 30,376,396 of record OX638062.1, on the reverse strand, counting down.
TCTGGAATTGGATGTGATGGTCTCGACCAGAATAGATTCACTTGGAATAATTGGACTCCTTGGCTTACGCCTTGCGGTCTTCATGTTTCCTTGTTGGGTCCGAAACTCTGGTGGCCTTTATTAGATGTCCGAAACTTTTGTCTAGGGACCACCGTTTAGAACATGTGTCGAGGTTATAATGTCGACTCATCCAGTTGGTGTTATGATCTCGCCCAGATGAGGTTGCTTTTGGGAAAAGTAATCAAAATTTTGGGTAACCTTGTCAACCTAGAACAACATGTGAGAGGGATGGGTTACAGGTAACTTTGAACTTTTGGCCTCAGAGATTCCATTTTGAAAAGAACCCAGTTGTTATGAAAATGGAAGATTTGTGACTTTGAGATCAAGTTCGCCAGATGATACAATGTTACTGTGATCATATACATGCATTGCATTCATGCATCCATGAAAATAATCATGCATATTCATCTTTCATACATTTACAAAAAAAATGTGGAAAAAGTCTTTAAAAAAAAAAAAAAATCATGCATTTCCATTCATTCAAAAAGAAATCATGCATTTTATCGATTAAAAATCTCATTTTCATTCATTCATTCCAACAGCTACCTTCCCGGCACCGTTATTGGACAAGAAGAATTGCTCATCACATTATGGACAATTGGCAAGAGAAGCACGATGCGCTCAAGGCTGAGGTAACCCAGATGGGTGGACAAGTAACTCAGTTGGGTGGACAGGTAACCCAGTTGGATGGAAGAATGACCTTGTTGGGTGGGAAGCTAGATCAGATTCTTGAGATGTTGGCTAATAAGAATGTGCAACCAAAGGTGGTTGAGGTTCCTGCACCTGCAGTTATGGTTGCTCAAGAAAATGCCTCTGCTGGCTATGATTGGCCTTCTTTTGGTCTGCCTAAGGGTTATGTTCCACCAGGATATGTGCCAGCAACTTCTGCTTCAATTGTGGAAGCCCCTGCTAGGGTTACATCTGTGCAACAAGTAATGGATTTGGATCAAGACGCATTTGAGGATCCTAGAGATGTGTACCAGGGTCCCGAATTGCGTGGGCCTAGGTTTGCTTACCAAGGACCCGTGCTTCCGGTTAGTGAACCAAAGTTTGATTTTGCTCCTCAGCTGGAAGAAACAAAGCAGAAATATCAGGCTCTAGAGGAGAGGTTAAATCTGGTAGAAACGGGTAATGATCCGTTGGATTTCTCGAAGATGTACTTGGTTTCTGATTTTGTGCTTCCACCAAAGTTCAAAATGCCTGATTTCGAGAAATATAAGGGTTTGAGCTGCCCGAAGAATCATCTGGTTATGTATGTCAGAAAAATGGCTTCTTATTCTCATGATGACAAACTGATGATACACTGTTTCCAAGACAGTCTAGCTGGTGTGCCTCTCAATTGGTACATGCAGCTTGAAAAAGGTAATATCCTGTCGTGGAGGGATTTGGCCAATGCTTTCCTCAAGCAATACCAGTATAATATGGATATGGCTCCAAGTCGCACTCAGCTCCAGAATACCACTATGAAAGAGGGTGAATCTTTCAAGGTCTATGCTCAAAGATGGAGATCCTTAGCTTCTCAAGTACGTCCTCCGCTCTTGGAGACGGAACTTGTGGACATGTTTACCAATACTCTGCAAGGGACTTACTTTAAAAGGTTGGTTAGTACTACTTCCTCTGATTTCGCCGAGTTGGTCCGAGTTGGTGAAAGGGTCGAAATGGGGATCAAGAATGGGAAGATTTCAGCTGCTTCTAGTTCACAAAGCAATAACACAAGGAAGTCTGGTGGTGGCTTTAACAGAAAGAAGGAAGGTGAGACTAATGCTATATCCTCAAGGGGCAATCAGGCGCAGCCAATAGCACCTGTTCAGTTTCCCTACTTTCCTTTTCCATACTTGGCTGCTGCTCAGCACCAACAGTTTCCAAATTATCAGTTTCAAAATCCAGTGCCTCAACACCAGCGACAGGTACCACCAAAACGGAATCCTCCACAAGCTCGTAGGGTTTTTGATCCTATCCCTATGTCGTACAGTCAGTTGCTCCCTTACTTGATTCATAGTGGTAAGGTGACGCCTAAGCAAATAAGACCTTTGCTTCCACCATTCCCTGATTGGTATGACGCTAACGCTAAATGCGATTACCATGCTGGTATTGTGGGTCACTCTACTGATAATTGCAAAGCTTTTAAGCACAAAGTACAAGACCTCATTGATGAGAACGATTTGACTTTCAAAGAAAGCGGACCCAATGTGACTAATGATCCATTGCCTAAGCATCCAACGGGTAATGTAAGTTGTGTTGAAACTGGCGGAAATTTGATAAGGGATGTTTCTCTAATCAAAACACCTTTGTCATCTGTCCGAGAGATGCTGCTGAGTTATGAAAAGTTTGAGAAATTACACTCTAATTGTGAGGATTGTCAAAAGGATCCAAACCACTGTTCAAAGCTGAAGGAATGTTTGCAACAACTGATGGATCAAGGTTTAGTGCAAGTGGGATACGCCAAAAGGGAAACTTTGGTTGCCACTGTTGATCAGAATGAACGTGCAAAGCTTGAAAGTGACGGTCGGAAAGAAAAGGGATCCGTTACATCTTTGAAAAGCTTGAAAGTAGCCTTAGAGGAAGGACGTCCTACTAGTTTGGGACAGATGTTGGTCTTGCCTGAGAAAAAGGATCGCTTCGGTTTGGGATATCAGTCATCCAAAGGGATAGCAACTCTGAAGAAGGTTCAAGGCAAGATTCCAAAGATTGAGGATGTTTTTAGCAGTGCTGGTTACCGTGTTGATGGTCACATTGCTATGATTAATGACAAGGATGCTGATGGAAAGAATCAGGATTAGGTGCGCCAGTGTTCTCTAGAGACTGTGCTCACAATTTGGAAGGCTGTTGGAATCTCAGAAGTTGTTTTTATTTCAAAGCAATTTGTTTTCTTTTCAAAACACCTTTGTTCAGCCCTGAATAAATGGTTGTGCTTGTAGGGCCACTTTGTTTTAATGTTTAATTTGCAATTAATGAAAAAAGTACTTCTTGTGCAATTTCCGTCTTATTTATTCTTCTTTTACAGTTTTAAAAAGATAATGAAAAATGGCAATAACTTCTTGCATTCATAAAACACTTTTGCATTCAATCAAATTCAAAAAAAAAAGAGAATCATCATTCAGAAGTGAATCTATTGAATCATAATTGTGCCGTAATTCTTCATGGTTTCGGGTTGCAAGCTTCGTTGAAGAGTTAATATGATTGTTGGATCAAGAGCATAAAATGATTGAACTTCATCGGTGATCGATCCGGGAACTGACGAAGAAAAAGGTTAAATTGGGTGTCTCCCCATAACAGGATATGAAAAAGAAAGTTAATCAGGCATTTTATCTCTTGTCAAGTATTTGTTTGCTTTTAAGATTATGTAATGCACATGCATGTTTCGGAATCAATCCATCTGTATTCACTTCTTTTTCTTATTACTTGCAAACTTGGAGCGAGGATGATGAAAATGAATAACTGATTTTTGCTGATATATGCTTTCAATTGTGAAAAAACCTAGCTGATGATGAAAGGCATTGTTTCATAAAAAATTATGATTGAATCGAGTCATTCTTGCATATGTTTTGTTGTTATCTGATTCTCCAGTTTCTTGAGATATATCTTTTTAAAAGAAAATAAGCAATGTTGGTTTGATACTTGACCTGACACTTTAAGAGTATATAGGTTGTTTTGCACTTTAGGCTATTATGAAGGTTCAGAAATGACTCAATAAAATCGGTACTGTCTTAACATCTTAGACTCTTTGAAGTATGTAAGATCAATTTGAGTACTGATTTTGACGAAGACCTGAACATAAGTTTTTAAGTAACTCTTAGTAGTTTATCTTAGCAGTCGGCACCATCTTGTACACAAACTAAGTAGGAAATCGATGAACATAAGTGAATGATCCAAAAATGAAATTTGCATACTTTTGGTTAATGCACTTATTGAGTTAGATGACCCTCACTCGGTTGTTTAACTCAACAGTTGTTGAAAAACCATAGTAAATGTACCCATTTGGTAGTTGGTTCAGAGGAGTCTGGTTCTGAACTTGGTAGGGCGGGTTGCTATCCGATCCCCCACAACTGCATTTGGAAGAGAAAGAGGGGTTTACCAAACTGATTTTACCAGCTCCCCTCGATTTATGATCATAATCACTAACAGATCTTTCTACCATGAGTGTGTACAAGATAACGGGCTTAATGTGATTGCGCCTGAATGAAAAGGGTGAATAAAATATAAGGAAAAGTTAGAGTCATAATAAAATGTTTCAAATTTGTCTTCATATGATGAGAGTCTTTGACTGCAATGTGTGGTTTTGTGTTATTACTGTACCTTGGTATTGATGTTTATTACTTGATTTTCTTTACTAGCCGGCAACCACGTATGATTAGAGTTGTCGTGTCTTGTTTCAAACAAGTGCTAAAAAAGAGTTACTATTTATGTGCTTAATGACAAGCAAATGTTCAAGTATGGGGAATTTGATAACACAATTTATATCTTCCTTTGGCTTGATTTACATGAATCCTAATTGCATGTTATAATACTCAAAAGACCTAAATGAAGCTAGGTTCACTTTGAAAGCATTCGGCAAATGTATTGTTAAGCTGACTCCTCCAGTTTGTTGAGTAACTAATAATTATCTCTCGTTTCTACACATCGTATGTGTTTCAAAAAACTTGCATGTGCAAAATACCTTTTCAAAAGAAATGATTTTACCTGCAAATCAATACTTGACATCAAAGAGATCTGAGTTGTGGTCTGATCATGGGGCAAAGCTGATTTGAAACGCTCCTAGCTAGGGGCAAGCCATCTATAGATTATGCCAAACAGGGGCAAACAAGTTGAATACCTTTCTTATCAAGAGTGAATTGGTTCAAGAATTAGATACACTGCAAATATCAGTTGGTCAGGGGCATATCCATCATAGATTCAAGTGCTTGGGGCATACTGTGTCAAGATTATATTCTCCTGAAAAGTCATATGTGGTGACATATGGCAGAACTCTGGTTGTTAACATCATGTATGGTGAAGAGTTTCCACTCTCAATGCACGCTGCTGTGATGCCTGACTCTACATGAAGATGAAACTTTCAGACAGAAAGGATTGACTCAGTCTCCTTTCACCAAAGCAAGGCCTTGTAAACTCGAGATCGTGAAGAAGGATGGCATTGTTATGATTCAGTAGAATTCATTTATTTTCATTGCCATTATCTTAGTTTCAATTTGCGATCACCTCATTGAGGGATTAGCATCCTGTTGTAAAAACTTTCCGCATTTTTGCGTAATGAATAAAAGTCTCACTTTCAATCATATTGTGTCTGCTTGCTTTTATGTTCTGATTGCATATGTTTGTGCTATTCATTTTTTTAATAAATAAAGCATTTAAACTTTGTGAAAAATAAAAGGATTTGAAAAGATTACAAACTGTTTTGATTTTTAAAACATCTGAAGGGAAACCAGTGGCATACAGTAAACTGTCCCAACCCATTACAGAAAATCATGGCAATCTCTCGATTCCATCTCATGAAGAAAGTTGTTATCCTTTTGGGAAGCTTGATTGAACGTTCGTCCCGCAACGACAGTCAACATCTCAAGATTTCACCTCAATGGAGTTACTCAAATTCTCGGTGCCGGGAAATTCAAACTCTTCCCAAAACAAACCTAGAAATTCATGCATTCATGCATATTCATGCATTCCCGCATATAGGTTCATGCATAAAAAGAATCACACAAAATCCTGCATATAATCAGATATTTCATCTGCATTAGTTCTGCATTTAGGCATTAAAAGTGTGCAATCATGCATTCATGAAGTACATGTTTAAGATGTTGTCTTAACAGGTTGCAGACTTGGATCTCTTGTTCAGTAACAAAGGTCTGCGGACCTAATTCTCCAATAAGACGGTTTTTGAACCGCAACTTCTCAACAATAAGGGTTGATGAATCTCTTCCCCAACGAATTGGTCAACAAAATGTCATCCCCAAGCAGATCAATCAGTGCATCATATTCTCAATGAGAAAGGTTGAGGGGTTGTTTCTTTCCCCAGTAAGGCGGTTGATAATTGTTCATCCTAGTAAGTCGGTTGGAACACCGCATTTTCAGAAAAAATGGTTGATGAATCGTAATTTCTCGGCAAGAAAGATTGGTGAATCTTGAATCTCTCCAGTGAACTTATTTTGTTCTGATCACTGATATTCAGCAAGTTGGTCAACAGAGTTTCATCCTTGTCAGACGGATCCTCACTCTACACCTACCAGAAAGGGTTGATGATCCTTTCCCCAGTGAATAATTCAGTAATGGTTATATACAGCGGATTGATCTGCATACAACTTTCTCGGTTAGAAAAGTTAAACAGATCATTTTTCCAGTGATTCAGTTGAGATGGTTATCTCCAGTAAGATAGTTGAAATGTTGTATCCTAGTAAATTGTTTGTTAAACAGTTTCTCCAGCAAGTTGGTTTCTGAACCGCATCCCTAATGAAGTTAACACGATGTGTTTCCAATAAGTTCTTCAGCAAAACAGTTGTCAAGCAGTCGTCTTGTGAATTTTGTCAAAGATACTGGCAGAATATTCGATCTACACTCATAGGGCGAGTAATGATCAGTTTTTGAGTAATACGCCCATAAGGGGGGCAACGACTCAGCTTTTTATGATCTATACACTCATAGGGCGAGTAATGATCAGTTTTTGAGTAATACGCTCATAGGGAGAGCGACGACTCAGTTTTTTATGATCTATACACTCATAGGGCGAGTAATGATCAGTTTTTGAGTAATACGCTCATAGGGAGGGCGATGACTCAGTTTTTTATGATCTATACACTCATAGGGCGAGTAATGATCAGTTTTTGAGTAATGCACCTATAGGAGGGGTGACAACTCAGTTTTTTTATGGTCTATACACTCATAGGGCGAGTAATGATCAGTTTTTTGAGTAATACGCTCATAGGGAGGGCGACGACTCAATTTTTTATGGTCTATACACTCATAGGGCGAGTAATGATCAGTTTTGGAGATAACGCACCCTAAGGGTATGCGACTCATCTTTTTATGGTCTATACACTCATAGGGCGAGTAATGATCAGTTTTGGAGATAACGCACCCTAAGGGTATGCGACTCAGCTTTTTATGGTCTATACACTCATAGGGCGAGTAATGATCAGTTTTGGAGATAACGCACCCTGAGGGGAGGCGACTCAATTTTTATGGTCTATACACTCATAGGGCGAGTAATGATCATTTCTTTCTCAAGTATTCAGTTACTAGTCATTCCAGGTATGTTTCCACCTTCATCTTCCATATGCATTCATTATCATTACATCACATTCACACCACAAAATTAGGGCATTTGTATTTAATTATCTTTTACTTCGAACGCATAAAGGCGCAAGTCATTTACGCATTCGAGTATAAGACAATTAAATAGGGGCAGCTGTAATACCCTAATTTTGAGCTTTTCAAAATAAATAATTTATTTAAAAATAGTTTCTTATTTTTATGAGGAATACCAAAAAAATAGTTTTTCGATAATTTTGTTTTACAATTTATTCATTTTCCTTTATTTCTTTTAATTTGTCGCAATTTATCTTTTTATACGAAGAATAGCAAAAATAATCAAAAAAATAGTTTTTATCTCTTTGTTTAAGTTTATATTTCATTTTTATATTTTTATTCATTTTTCTTATTGATTTTTACCTTTTTTTACCATTTTATAAAAATTCTTTGCTTTTGACCAATCATATTGCGACACCTCATCATCTCCACCTCATAATCATTTTTATTACAAAAATACCATTCACCTAATCCTATCACTATAAATACACACCTCACATCACTCAATCATTACCAATCATTTTTCACAAATCCCAATACAAGAAAAATCAGAAAATCACATCCTCCTTCCTCCACCAACACTTTTCCGGCGCCGCCGCCGGAATCCCAAAACCACCGCCGGAATTCCAAATTCCGGCGACCTCCAAAACCACTCAAAAATCAAAATCAAATACACTTTCCCAAAGCTTTTGATCCTTCTGAGTCCGATTCCATCGTCCAAATCACCAAAAAACCAGCGGAAACGAGCAGATCGGAGCTTCATTTCTTGTCCGAAATCCAAGTTTCGTTTTAGACCGATTCGAACTCAAAACAAGGTGTACTGATGATGGTTTTTGCTTCTGGACCTGATTAGAACCTTTTCCAATCATCGTTGTGGCAAGTTTTCGCGAGAATCACGTGTTTGAAATTTTGGATCCAAACTTGGTGTTCGTGTTTCTCTCTGTACGGTCATCGATTGAGAAAACTAAACACATATTCGTGATCTACGCAAGAAATACTATGAAATAGAGTATTCGTTTGTGTCAATCGGTGACCGTTCGAACAAGTTGTTGTTTGAACTTGAAGCTTGAAATAAGCTTTCATGGAGTCTGGTACGCGCAAAGCTTGAAGAAGGAGATGGATCCTTGACACGTGTCACGATCAGATTAGTTGGTAACTTTCTTATTGTTTTGTTTTGTTTTTGTTTGTTTTGTTTGTTTATTTATTTGTTTCTTGAAATGAAATGGTTTACTACATCCCTGCCGTGCCTTGAATTGGTTTATGACTTTCGAGTAAAAAAGGTGTTTATCGAAAAAATAAGCACTTATTTCAAAAGAAAGCTTATTCTCATAATCACTTTTGGGATAAGTGCTTAATTCATCTTTTTGCATTTACTTTTTTAAACTATGTTAAAACTTTTATTTGTGATAAAAATAAATCGGACCCTGACGTACGACTCGCGTCCTTGATTTATTTTTATCTCGAATGATTTAAACGCATTAATTAACGTAAAGTAAGCAAGAGCCTGACGTACGACTCGTCTCAGCTTTACTCTATTTTAATCAACATCATTTAAACAACAATTTCCTCTGATACTTGTTAATGCTTGCAATACTTATTATATCACAATTAAATAGTATCTCAGTTGTTTGTCAGATTTAACTTTTGAGTGAAATAAAGTTGAATTGGGCCCTGTCTTACGACTCGCGCTTTGATTTTATTTTTTTTGTTTCATTCAAAATATGGTTTGATGTTCTGAACGTAAGATAAGCGAGAGCCTGACGTACGACTCGTCTTGAGCTTATCTTACGCTTGCTTGCAAAAATGTTCGTTAATTTGCCTCTCTGTTTGCCAGTTTTATTTCATGCCTGATTATCTGATTACTCATTTATTTATGTGTCCACATATTTATTTCGAGTATTATTTAATGGTCGCATCATTACACTGTCATCACCATACATCATGTATTTGCATTTCTTGCATATTCTACCCTTGTTTTCTTTTCTTTTCTTTTCTGATCTGAAAATCTGTTGTGAACTTATCTTTGAATATGGAATGTGAATAAATCAGTCTCTGTCGTACGACTCTGGCTTCGAATTATTCGCATGCCATTTAAAACGGAACACTCTTTAATTAAAGGAAATGGGAAGGAGCCTGACTTACGACTCGCCTTCGGCTCGTTTCACTTTAATTAAGAATGTTCATTTAATAAACTGAATGAAAAGAGGGAGCCTGTCGTACGACTCGTTTCTGCTCGGATGATCCGGTCCCTGACTTACGACTCGTGATTTAGGATCATTCTCATTCTCAAATTAATTTCCTAAAATCTAAAAGACACTCAACCCATTCAACTGTTTTCCTGCCCTTGCGCAGTCAGCTTTTTTTCAACTGCTCTTGTGCAGTCAAATCTTTTTTTCAACTTCTTTTTCCTAAATGGATGGCGCTTTATCCATTCCCCTGCTACAGACAAACGCTTAAGCCTCCGAAGCGAGCATACAAGCATACTGTTGTATCAGTGGAATGCGACCTAAGCATCGTTCACTAAAAACAACCAACACACAATCTTTCTTTTCAGGAAGAACTACGTGAGCTTTGACTTCCTCATTGTACTTGGGGGATACGTAGGAGCGAGAGCCTCTCTCGTCAAGCCAAATAATAAAAAACTCTTCTTTTTTTTCCTTTCTGTTCAATATGCGGTAATTTATTTCTTTTTTTTATGCGGTTATCTCTGTTTATGCAAACCAAAATTCCTCAAATGGTTCCCGTTGAGTACAACGGATATGAGGGGGTGTTAACGTCTTCCCCTCATGTAACCAACTCCCGAACCCGATCTTTTAAGGTTTTATCATTATTTTCCTTTCCCCTCATGGGATAAATAAAATATGGTGGCGGCTTCATTGTTTACATTTGTGCATTGCATTTCATCATTGCATATCTGTATATTTTTTGCGCTGGGTACTACACCGTGTCTGAAGATGAAGAAGATTATGATGTTTTTGTGAATAGCGAAGCTGCTGAGCGCTAAGAAGTTTCAACTCCAAGCAAATCCATACTGAACGTGGATTCATATTCAACGCTGACTTTGAGTGTTTGGAAATCAGAGAAGACCTTGAGATGATCATCCATTCTCTCAAGTGGCAGAAGTTTGCTGCACACCCCTCAAGTTACAACACTCAACTGGTGAAGGAGTTCTACTCCAATCTTACCAACATTCACCAGAAGAGAAGAGAAGTTATGGTGCGAGGAAAAGCAATCCTCTATTTAGAGGCAAACATAAATTGGTTCTATGGCATTGACGTATCAGAGGATGCCTATTCTGCTTTCCTTGACTCCACTGATGAAGAACGACTGGAGGAGATAATGTTGAACCTCACTATTCCAGGAACTGAATGGAAACTAGGAGTAGGTGAGAATGGGAAGACTGTTCAGAGGATGAACCTGAAGCCTGTACCAAAGGTTTGGTACCAATTTTTAAAGCACGGCATCATCCCAACAACTCACAATGACACTATGAGTAAATCAAGACTAATCCTGCTGCACTGCATCATTGAGAAGCAGCCAATCAATGTTGGGAGGATCATATCTGATGAGATTCAAAAGTGCTCAACAAGGGAAGGTATGCTATATTTCCCCTGTCTCATTACTGCTCTGTGCAAGAAGCAAGTAGTTCCCCATAGGATGGGAGATGAATTGAAGAAGCCCGTGGCTGGCTTTGATGCCAAGGTTATCAATGTGTTGATAAAAGGAAACACAGGGAGAAAGGCAAGCCAACAGTTGCCTGCTGCTAAGCCTAGTACACCTGGCGCTAGTGCTTCTGGAGAAAAAGACCTGCTATCCGAATTGAGAAGGGATATGCAGAGGTTTTGGTTGTGGAGCGCTGATACCCATGCTTGGTACATCAGCAACTTGTCCCTCCATTTTCCAAACTTTGACTATATGAGAGCACCTGCATTCCCAGTGGAGATCTTGGGTGAGTTCAATCCGGACTTGCCTAAAGAAAAGGAAACCACTGACGTGCCTGAGAGCTCCAACAAGCAGCAGAAGAAGAAAAAGAAGAAATTGAGGAAGGTAGCTATTGAAGAGGTTATAGTAGAAGAAGAAGCTGTGGAAGAAGAGAAGGAAGAAGAAAAGAAGAAAGAAAAGAAGAAAAAGAAGAAGAGTCACAAGAAGAAGAAGCTACCAGCTGAGGTGGTAGTGGAAGATAAGGAAGCCCATGCTGAACCAATGGAGAAAACTGCTGCCTCACCACAAATTGGTGAGAACCAGGATGTAGCTTTGGAAGATGAGGAAGATGAGTACTATGAGAGGGCTGACAGTGACTACATTGAGGGGGATGCAAATTCTGACGCCCATGAGAAAGAAATCAACTGGTTTGAAGAAAAGAAGAGTGAAGAGGAAGAGATTGGGTCAAACAGACAAGACCCAAACCCAGAGGAAAGTACTGGCACGCCTTTGAAGGGTGCAGATGCTGCATAGCATACACCTGAGCAGGAGGGTACTCTGGGAGTGGAGGAAGTGCATGAGCCTGATAATGCACCTCCACAAGGTCATTTGGCTATGAAGGATAAGGCTGCATCTGAGGAGCTGGATCAGATCTTGACCACTCCTACTGCTAAAAGGAAGAGAACAACAAGAAAGAAAGATGCACCACAGGCAACTGCTGATAAGCCTGAGGAAGTTGTTCCTGAGCCAAATCAACCATCAGAAGAGGAGACTGATGAAGAAGAAAGAGCAAGAGAGGAAGAGAAAAGAACAAAGAAAGAAGCTGACTCTGCTGAGGAGAAGCAAGAGGTTCAAGGCTTGATGGTATGTCTTGACACACTTTTCCTTTAGGATCGAGTCTAGCTTAGGTTTTTATTTTCTGTTTTGTTTTTGAAAACTTTTTGATGAGTCAGTCGTTGCTTTTCCCATGTGTCAACAGTAAGGTCACTGTTTAGTTTAAGTTTGGGGGAGAGGTAACATCAAATAAAAACTTTTGAAAACTTTTATTGACATGCCATAATTGAGGTTAAAGTGTAAGATGCATGACCATAGGTTTGTTTGGAAATTTTTGGAAATTCTTATGTTTGATGCTTGATTTGATGATCTCTGCACCTTAATGCACACTGTTGAATACTGTCAAACTTAAGAGTGGCTAGATCACTCTTTTAAATACACATTCTCTACTCTAAGTTTTCTAAAAATGAATATAATGGAGAATATGGCTAGAACTAAGTTTGGGGGAAAGGACTAGAGTATTGAATTTGTGATCATTGCTACTATAATTCCTAATAGGAGGCTATTGGTTAGCTAAAAAAACAAAAATATGAAATTAATGAATAAGTCTCCAAGAGACAAGCTAGTAGGGCGCTTTACTCTTATTAGCAGGCAAAGATTCAAGTTTGGGGGTGTGATGACACATTATTTGTGTGTTATTTAGGCCTTTATTCATGAGTTATTTCCTGCCAATATGGTGATCAAACCATGTTTTAATGCAATTTCATTAGTTTATTTAGTTTTGAGTCTAGAATTATGTATTAGGAATAATTATGTAATTTTGATGAAAAAGAGTTAGTTTAGAGGCAACTTATGTCAAGGCATGTTATTTGGTTCTGGATCGTCATCAAAAGGCATCTACTGATAATGACTGTCAAGACATTGAGTTCCGTACAAGTCAACAAGTCAAGCGCTGCTAGAAGACAAATCTGGGAATGTGCTAGAACATTGTGAAAGGCATCTTTGAAGGATAAGGATGACTGGCTGGCTTGCCAGCTGTCAACATCACAAATGATTGTACTATTAATTGGTCCTTGCAAATGGAATATCCACTACTTTACTTGTTATTATTGTTGTTGTTTCTATGCTCATTCTGAGCTAAACTCTTTGTAGTTGAGATTATGTGAAGTTTAATATAATGAATGAAGTATTTATGTGAATGAATGATTGTCCTAGTGTCATCTTTAACTTTATGTTTTTAAGAAAATACATTTATTTCTTTGACTGATCAACTTAGATTTAAATACAAGTTGCATGTGTAGAGACATCTAGCATGTTAATGGAAATAATAAAGTTAATAAGGTTAAGTGGGAGCAGACATGTAATCCCTACCTTTTCTTATGGATAAGTTAAGGGCCTTAGTGGGATCAAGCACGAGCTTTTCTGAACTCTAATGGGATTAATAGTAACCTCGACAGAGCCAGTTCATTATACCCCATTTTAATATCTAACGTTGTAGACATACACCACAAGGCAAGCTTGGTCATAGATGGCACGACAGTAGTTATCATTCACTATGCTTCATTCATGTGTTAAATGGATCTTAATCTCAGCTACCCTTTTATTATCATTTTCAATCATCAACTTACTCAACTGCTATTTTATTTATTGTGTTAAAAACCAAATATGTTTTGTTACTATTACAATAGACTAAACACTTTATTTGAACTTGGAATGTATAACCCTTATTCTATTCCTTGTGGGTTCGACACTCTTTTTACTTATTACTTGCTATGATTGACTGCGTATACTTGCGTATCACATTCACCAACCATCAATGCTCTAGCATTTCCTCCAGCAAATTTGGGTCTGGGTCTTCTATCCATAGATTTTAGAACTTTGTTAAACTGTCTTCCAAGCATTACCACAGCATTTGATAAACTTTCATCAGAATCTATAGAGCTCTCCACATCATCTTCATCAATGTTTGAGGCAAAAGCTATACTCTTGTTCTTCTTATCTGACCTCATTTTTAATTCAAAAGTTTGAAGCGACCCAATCAACTCATCAACTTTCATGTCATCAATGTCTTGTGCCTCCTCTATTGCACATACTTTCATATCAAATCTTTTGGGTAGAGACCTTAGAATCTTGCCTACTAATTTATCATCAGATATTTTTTCTCCCAAAGATTCAAATGAGTTAGCATATTCAAGCACATTCATATGAAAGTCGTGAACACTTTCTTCTTCGTTCATCTTCAGATTCTCAAACTGAGTTGTTAAGATTTGAAGCTTTGATTTCTTCACCTTCTGAGTACCCTCATGAGCAGTCTTCAAAATATTCCAAGCATCTTTAGCAACAGTACATTGTTTAATCAGTCTAAACATATTTGGATCCACTCCATTGAATAAGGCATTTAGAGCTTTGGAATTTCCAACTGCTGCAGTGTCTTCAGCCGGAGTCCAATCTTCTTCAGGTTTAACCTCATCAGTATCAACATTATTAGCATCTTTCACTTTGGGATGATCCCATCCTTTAAGCACAGCCTTCCAAGACCTTCGATCTAGAGATTTCAAGAAAGCCGTCATACGGGACTTCTAGATATCATAGTTAGAGTCATTCAGCAGCGGTGGCCTGTTCATCATTCCTCCTTCTTTATCCATTATGCCAGAAATACTTCCCTGGAGCTCACCCAATCAGGCAGGGTGCCTGCTCTGATGCCAATTGAAATTCGTGGCGCTCAGTCGTACTTCCTAACTTACAACACACACAAGTGTTGTATACAAAAAACAACTGATTATGGTGAGAGCACACTCAAACACATAATTGACTCCGTACCTACAGGCTTAAGAGCAATTACACAATAACAAAACACAAAGCCTATGTCCTTAGCATGTATAAACGTGATACAGGAAAAGGCTCACAAGTTCACTAGGTAAAAATAGGATTACACACGCTTTAGTGAACACAATAAAATTCCCACAACCCTAATTAGGTTTTACACAAGTATATATAGAGTCTTCATGCTGGGCTTGACTTGTTCCTAAAGAATATGAGTCTTCAAAAATATATCCAATAAGTCTTCAGCAAAAATAAAATAATTCCTAAAATATAATTTAGAATTAAATCTTCTCACAAGAGATTACTTGTGACACAAGGCGCACGTGTTGTGCCAGCTGGGCTTTAAAAAAATATAATTTCTTAAACAAATCTTCTTCAAGATATACTTCAGAAATAACAAAAACGCGCACGCGCCTAAAGCTTTAGAACACACATACTCAGATGCTACAACATTTTCTAGAGCATGTGACAAAATGGGTTTTTGCAAAATTATAGCCAACACCCAAAAACGCCAACATCATGGATCCAAGGGTGACCCAATAAGCAACTGTATGCAACATTGACATCTATAACCTGGAAGGTAATCTGGAAAGTGTGGGGACCAATAGTAATAGGTAAATCAATTTCTCCCATCACCATCTTCCATGACCCATCAAAAGCATTGACAACCAACCCACCTCCCCTCATCGGGAAGGTCTTCATCACTGAAACCCAGATTGTTACAAGAAGTGATATTCCCCACGACACCATTAAACCGATCAACAGTCACATCGTGGTCAACATAGGCTTGTTCCAACACCTTCATATAATCAGTTATGTGTGCTTCGGAATTCAATAAGAGCGACAGGATAGAAATCTTAGAAGGAGTTTGTATCAGCTGGTCGACCACTTTGTACTCGCTCTTTTTGATCAATTTCAAAACTTCCTCAACATCAGAAGCTACATCAGCCTTATTTGTCAAACCTGAACTCTTATCATTCTCATCATTTGTCTTAGGGTTACTCACTATCAAGGGTTCATTCACAGGAGGATCATTCTTCATCAAAGTAACTGGTGGCAACACACGGCCACTCCTCATCATCTTGCTCAAACCAACAACATTCGCCACGGATGACAAAGCAAGAATCAGAACCTCTTTATTTCCTTTCATCATGGTAGCATTATATTTATAAGGAACCGCCTTGTCAGAAGTATATGGCACAGGACCGGGCAAGCATATCACCAAAGGCTCAACAACAAATTCTTGACTATTAGAAGTCAGCTCAAGACATCCTAAATCAGTGAACTCTAGAGTGATCACAAATACATTATCATCACTACTATCAAACTCGAATTCATCATCATAATCTTCATTCTCTTTTTTCTTGTACGCAATAACCAACTCCCTTTTGTTCAACAAAGTTTGTACATCATCCCTCACCTTTTGGCATCCCCTTGGGTTTCTTGGGCAAGTCATACAAGCAGCATGGTTATGTTGGAACATAGACAATTTGCTTAAGTCCACATGAATCTGAACCAAAGACTCTTTGATCAGGCGAATATTGAACACCCGATAACAGCTTGAGTCTACTTGTACCATATTAATGTTGGCAGTGCCATGAGGAGGGAGTGGGTTTGCCTGCACGTTTGGATTTGTATCTTTGAATTTCAAAGCACCTCTGTTTATCAACCTTTGTACCTCACCCTTCAAGCTATAACAGTGCTCGATATCGAGACCTGGTCATCCCGAGTGGTATGCACAAGTAAGATCAGCCCTATACCAGTATGGAAATGGATTAGGCACTGGTAGGGGAGGCTTGAGCTGAACATAATTACTCTCAAGTAGGGCGGGTAACAAATCAACATATTTCATTGGGATTGGATCAAACCTAGGAGGTCCTTGCGTACGATTGTTGTTGTTCTTGTTCTGTGGTGGATTTTGCTGTTGATTCGGTGGTCTCTGATTCTATGATTGATTCGGTGGCCGTTGATAACTAACACTTAAGGGAGCTGCAATGGCAGCTACATGATGTTAAGGCTGATGAAAATAATTTCCCCTTGGTCTACCATGAGCGACCATGCCCACTTCTTGTTCCTTCTTCTTCCCAAGACCAGCACCATACCTTTTGTTACTACCAGAACAAGAAGCATCTTTCACCAAACGTCCTTCTCGAATTGCTTCTTCGATACGTATACCAGTTTCTGCCACATCAGAAAAATCACGGTGATTACTGAAGATCATCCTATCAAAGTAAAACGGATCAACTGTTTTCAAAAAGGTCTTTGTCATCTCTTTCTCATCGAAACGTGGGTTAACCTGTGCAGCCAATCCACGCCACATCTGGGCATACTCTTTGAAGCTTTCTCAATCTTTTTGGGATAAAGAACGAAGTTGGTCCCTATCAGGAGCTAAATCCACATTGTACTTATACTGTTGCATGAATGCTTCACACACATCAGTAAAAGACTTAATCTTCTCACGATCCAAACTCACATACCACTTCAAAGCGGCACTAGTCAGGCTGTCTTGAAAGCAATGAATCAACAGCTGATCTTTTCTTGTATGAGCAGCCATCTTTCTTGCATACATGATCAAATGACTTTGTGGCAAGAATCCCCCTTGTACTTTTATGGTGTATGGTGTATGTATGCAAGTTTTGAGGGGGAGCAATTATATTTGATTATCTCCTATCACCTACCTATTGATTATCTGAGGAGGAGTAGTATGTATCTCTTGCCTATCTATCTATGAATGGAGTGCTAGTGCTTGTTCTGAGAAGAAGTATATGAATCTTGTGTGATGATGACTAAGTAGAATTATTTTCTACTACATTCTTCTGATTTCATGAATTAAGGGGGAGGAATTTATTTTTCCTAAGTCCTTAAGTTTGATTTGTCTTGAAGTTTCTATTTTCATATGGGGATCTATTGTGAGAGGTTAAGTCTCTCTGTTCACACTCTATGAGGCTAGTTGTTCTTATATCCGCTGTGCATGCCTCTGATATATTGTTGGCCAAAGCATTCATGTTATGTCCTATCTTCTTAGATGTGTATTGATGTTGATTTGAAGATTATTTTATTATGCATATTGGTCAAAATTTGTTTTTGTCAAAGATTCTGGTGTTGAAACTCCTTCTGAAGAATATTGATATGTATGATCCTTCCAGAATCCTCATTAGTCTTGTCATTTAAACTGTTGTTAACTCTACAATAGTATATGAAAGATGCTTGACCAAATGCTGTGTCATGTGGAACAGCATTATGTGATCAGTGATTTCGTGCCAGCTAGCGTTATATTTCTGTACGCAATCTTCTACAGATTCGTTTGTATTTTTATCTAGCTTACTGATCAAGGCACCTGTATTTGAATGAAGTTCAAGATACTACTCCTGATAATGTTTTGCCTTAAGTTTTGGTCTATGAAGTGCAAGTATACATGCAAAGTAATATTGTTGCAGCTGGACCTATGTCAAGAAAGGATATAATAGCTGGGTTGAAAGAAACCTGCAAAGCTTTGGAACTTGAAGAAGCTTATGTTGTGGCTAATCATGAGACAGTTACACTATGGAGTATCTAAAATGACATGGTGTGGTTTGTAAGGTATTTCATCTACCCGTTGTATGTTGTTGCTATATGAGAAGATTAGTTGAAAATGAAGGGCCTGAGAAGGAATGGAGGTTCACACTTTATGGTAGGGGTGCCTATCACTTACATATGTAGAATCATAACTCTGCACTTTATTCATTATCCATCATCTTCTCTATGGTATGATATCTTCTGGTTCTTAGCCATGCGAATTTTCTAGCATTCTACTTCTGAGATGTTCTTGTATGACATGCTATGCAAGATTACTTCATGATCTTGTTAGCTGTTACTTGTTATGATGCTAGTTGTATGATGTGTTTGCTGATGCTGCAGCATGTTACATGCATGCGAATGTATTGTGTTGGACTGTGCAATTATGGTAATCTGAGTATGTTGATCAATGGAGTTGCTATGATATTGTCGCAAGGGTTCTATGGTGCAATGTGAAATTGCTAAGCAGATTTATGAGCATGTTTCCTCTTTTTGTGTTCTTTGGATGTTTATGCTACTTTGGTATATGCCTATTTCAAATTCTCATATGAAGTTTGGCAATATTTATGTCTAAAAAGGGGGAGAAGTAAGCTGAAATTGGCTGACATTGGCTGATATGCATGATGCTCTACTAGATGTTGACACATTTGTCTATATGGTGATATGAAGTAGTTTATGTTGCTCTGCCATGACAAATATCTATGAGTGGTTTCTTTATTCTTTATGATATGCATGAGACATTGTTCTCAGGGGGAGTGCTGATGTTTGCTGATGTTGAAGGAGAATGTTATGCCTATGCTTGCATGAGAATGCTATATCAAATGTTGAAGCATTCAGTTTTGTGTGAAGCACTATTTGTGATGAAGCGTATTTTCTTTGATGTTTTTATTGGTGAGGCTATTTTCTGTCATCAGCTGCTATATGCCTCTGGTGTTTATGTGTTGAAGCTTATTTGTAAGCACTTTAAATGGAAATCTACTATGTGAAGATGGTTCTTGTTCTCCTTCAAAGTTGCTATGTTTTAGAAGGAGTGTGCTATGTATATCTCTCTGGCTTTCATATATAGCCCAAGATTGTTTTAGCCAAAAATTTGCCAAAGGGGGAGATTGTTGGGTTTTTGTGTATTGGCATCATTTTTGCTAAAACACTAACTTGCCAGATGCTGGACCAGATGCTAACTGGACAGATGCTCCAGCATGTGCGTACAGCATCAAGACGTACGCATATTTTTGTGCGAGATCTTTTTAATGATTTGCTTCAGTTTTATCTCAATTACTTATGCATTAAGTCTCGCCTTGTTGTGTAGAACCTTCAGGAGGTGGCGGTTTGCCCTGATTGCTTCATAAAATATGTTTCTCCATTTATGGAAACATATTATATGGTTCTAAAATATAATTGCAAGATTTCTTTTGGACCAGCTGGATTGTAAAGCCCATGTATCTTCCTCAACACGTTCTTACAGAATATATATATTGGAAGATGTAAAACCTAAAGTCAAGCGAAGCCATTATTTACAAAAAGGAGTCTTTAGGGTTTTAGGGTTTCGTGGTTAAAGCCTTGTGCTTTAATGTGTGCACTCCTAAGCTTTTAAGTATGGAGTTGCCTGTGTACCACTCCTAAGCTGTGAAGTACGGAGTCGGTTGTTTTTGTGTTCACTAAAGCGTGTGTTGCCTATATGTTAAGTAGTGAACTTGTGAGCCTTGCTTGTATCATGTTGAATTGTTGATACATGAAGGACGTAGGTGTTTGTACTGTGTACTGCTCCTAAGCCTTTAGGTACGGAGTTAGTTGTGTCTTTAGAGTGTGACTCTTGAAACAATAAACGAAAAGAACAATTGATAACAGTGCTGTCTGTACTGTTTGGTAAGGAAGTGAGCAGAGGTTCTCATATCTAGGAGTTCCTAGGTAGAGGTCTAGACGGGTAGTTACAAAGTGAGAAGTGCAAACGAGGAGTTTGACTTTGAATTTGTTTTACTTAGTGGATTTCCTTCCTGGATTGGTATCCCCCAGACTAGGGCAAGTTGCGCCGAACTGGGTTAACAAACTCACTGTGTTATTTATCTTTCTGCTGTGATTCATTTATTTTGTGCTTTGTTACGCTGTGTTATTTTACTGTCATAAGTTCTGAGTTGACAAGTGCTCGGACAGTTGTCCTTACATTGTGCACAGCGTTTGTCTGTCTGGTTGCCAGAATTTCAATAAGGACCTTGATTCATTAATAAAAACGGACAAATTACAACTGACTAAAACACACCTAACAACTGCTAAAAAAATACAAAAGAAAAACGAAAAAATAAACGGAAAAGACACATTACAACCATGAAAACACTGAACATTACATTGACTGACACAAACAAACTACTGGTCCTTTTTCTTGTACTACTTGTTGAATCTTCACATGTTTCTGATTCTTTTCTTTAAGCTTGCTATTTCATCCGCTTGTGCACGATCCGTCAGTTCCCAGGCTAACCTTTCCTCATCAAGATTGTCATACATTGCCTTCCATTTGTCTTTTTCACGTTCAACATCGAGAAACTTCGCCTTCCATGCATCTCTGTCTCTGGTGTGACTTTGTGTGCATACATACACATATATCTACATGTGATTAATCTTGGTACTTTGATACATTTATGTGAATGTTTTTATCTTGCATCTATGGTTTAACAGGTGTTCTCATGTTATAATATGCTTTGATATTGTTTTGCTCACATGCATAAGTATGTACCTTGTTGATTATATGTGCTTCATATATACATACTCTTTGGAAGTCATAAAAATTATTTTTCAAACTTATAAGTTCATGTGTTTTGAGAAAATTTGAAAATAATGCATTTTGGATCGATACAAATGAAATTTGTATCGATACATGTTAGTTATTCTGCAGAATTTCAAAATGAACTGATATGTATCGATATATATGATGATTGTATCGATACATAGCTCTTCAGTTTGGGACAGACACTGTCTCATGCTTCGATACATGATGCAGAACGCTTACTTGTATCGATACATACTCGATTTTGTATCGATACATACGCGCGAAAACCGTTTTATTTATCAGTTTTCATTCATTCGTCAAACTTCATAAAATTTCATCTTCTTACACGAACCAACACCAAAACCCTCATTCCCAATTCCTCAATCTCACTCAAAACTCAACCAAAATTCACAAAACTTGACCCTAAACCAATTCAAATTCAATACCCATTCATATTCCCTCATCAATTTTGTGGCTCAAGTTCTTCAATCTCCAGATTCAAGACAAGGGTTTCAATTTGGGTTTGTGGATTGTTCAAGTTCTTCAAACATTTATCAAGGTAACTGTTGCGGGGATTTTGGGATTTCCACCACTACATTGACCTTTCATTTCCAAATAGGGGAAAGTGTCGAAAACCGTTTAAAAAAAGAGAGATTCTAAGCTCGGGGGTTAGTTACGTCTAGGGAAGGTATTAGCATCCTAAACGTCCATAGTACTCCATGGTAACCTCTAGTTTATTACTTTTTATTTGCTTTTTTTATGTGCTTAAGAAATGAGGGAGAAGTTTGTAAGAAATGGAGGGAGAAGTTGTATAGAGAGAATTTGTGTGTGCATGTGGAGATTGGATTGAGAAAAGAAGGTTATGACATAAAAGTAAATTTAGTTTAAATCTAAACTAATCGTGCGACTAATTTGGATTTGGGCTAAAGAATTTTTATTAGAGAGAGAAGAAGTTTTTTTTTTTGTTTTCTATTTTTTTCTAAAGATTACTTAACGCGCCTCTTCGGAAATGAAAGTTCATTTTTTTCTTGGTTTTTTAGCGTTGTGTGTGATGTGTCAAAAGCGATAAAGTCCTACGCTATTACATCCAAATCGAATAATTATTACAACCATATTGAATCGAATGAAAAATAATAAAAGGAAATAAAATGCAAGCGGAGAAATAAACATGAATATGAAATGCACTTACGAAGAAAAAGAAAATAAAATGTCAAATATTGATATGAAGTGTGTGGGTGAAAATGCAATGTGAAATTTAATGTGAATGTGACAAAAGATGAAAAATGCAAAGAGCATAAAGTTATGTAAAAATCATCGCATATGAGCAAAACACTTTTAAAACTAACGAGGAAAAAAAATGAATCAATTAACAAGCATGGAAGAAATGAATTTAGGCCAAAAAAAATGGTCCTTAACTATTAATGCTAATGCTAGAGCTCAATGATTTTATAAAGCAAAATATTGTCTCTAACTTGCATTTTTAAAATGGTGCATTGTCCTATCCTAAATGCAAATGCATGTATGCATGTAAAAATGTGTAGTGAAACATGTATTGTGAAATTATAGTGTGATGCAAAAAAGTGTCGAATGTCATGTAATATGCAAAATGTAGATTGTGATGTAATGCAATGTAGAGAAATATAGCATATAAATGTGATGTAATATGATGTAAAATGCGGACATGAAACACATGTCATGAAAAGAGCAAATAAATGATAATCAAACATAAGCAAAAACAAAACATGTCAATGAGAACTTAACAATTAAATTTTTAACCTTAGAAAAGGTTTTTTTAAAATATTAGCGTAAGAGTTTAAGCTCAATAAGCTTAAAATAAGCTATTGTCCCAAACAAACACTTATTGAATAAGCTAGTACTAACATATAAGCAAAATAAGCAACTAACAAAAATTAAAATAAAATAAGTCTCAAAAAAGCTCCCTAAATATTTATGTTAAATTTGGACTCAATAAATAAGCTATTGTCCCAAAATCAATTATTCAAATCAGCTAAAAACAAGTTGATAAAAAATGCATGCAAATGAATGGAGTGAGCAAAGGGGTGCAAACCTGAAATAGGTGCAGCAAACAACAAAAGATCCAATCAGAAATTAGGCTAAAGGCCTAGATTCAAGCTCCAACTAGAGGGAGGTGTATCAGCAACACGCAGGAGTACAGAAAGTAAAGAGCAAGCAGCAAAGTCACGAAACCCAGCCCAAACCAAAAAAGAAACCAAGCAAACTGGGTCAAGTCTCTAACCCAAACCGGACCGGAAACCCATCAGAGGGGGTGCGTGTAGAAATTAGGGGGCACGCGGAGTAATTTTATCAACCAATGAGATCAAGACACGTGGCCGGTAAAGGTCTTCTTCAACCTCATCTTCTCCGGCGAGCAAAACAAATACGACGGCCATGGCAAAACGGTGGTTATGTTACAGATCATCAAAGCTTGTGAACGATGAGTCCTTTCCACTCGATTTTTCGCGTAGAATCCGAATCTATCATTAGATTTTTTATTAGAGGCCTGCAAACGACGAAACGGAGTGGAAACCGATCGGAAAAGACAAACACGAAAACGCGTTTTAAGGCGAAAAACAAACAAAAACCACGACGGTGAAGGGTTCAGTGATGTTGCATGAACGTATAGCAACATAAACCAATCTCAATTTGAGCTTGAATCAACGAAATGAAGGTTTGAGCTTTTTCCGAAAATAGATGCTCCGATCTGTGCATTTCTGTTGACTTTTTGGTGAAAAGAACGATGGAATCGTGTTTAGGATGATGTTTAGAAGCTTATTGATGTATTTGATTTGGATTTTGGTTGAGATTTGTGATTTTGAGTTTTCCGCCGAAGGGTGGTAACGGATTGGGTGGTTTCCGGCGTGTATGGCAGCGTTTTGGATGAAACTAACGATGGATTTGTGTCGAGGAAGAGATGAGGAAGCTAATGGTGTATTTAGATTTTGATTTGGAGGAGTTTTGAAAAATGGGTTGTGGTGGTTGAGTTTTCCGGCGACTGGAGGTAGATTCGGGCGCCGGAATCTGTTTTTCTGATTTTTTGTGATTGTTCTCTCTGATTTTTTTTGGAAATTGTGTAGAGAGTGATTGTTAATGATTGAGTGATGTGAGGTTTGTATTTATAGAAGAAAATTAGGTTAAATGGCAATTGTGTAATATTGTGTAGAAGGGTAAAATAAAAATAAATGGTAAATGAAAATGAAATAAAAATGGTGAGGTGAAAGGATATGATTTTTACTTTTTTTGGTAAACTTTGAGATAAAAAAGGTGAAGATGAAATAAGTTGAAATAAAATGTGATAAAATATAATAAAATGTAAATCTTTTTGATATTTTGAAATATATAGTAATAAAATATAAAATGCGCGTAAAATAAGAAAAAAGCTATTTTTTTGATATTTTTGGACGACTACACTAAAATGCGAACTAGTTTAAATAGAGTGAAATATGTAGAAATAAAAAGAAATTTAAGAAAAACGATAAAAATATGAAAAATGAAAGAAAAATACATGAAAAAGAAATAAAATATTTTTGTCTTTTTTTATGTAAGAAATGCAAAAATTGGATTTGTAAGTTCAAAATTGGATACTACAGCAACATTGCTCTAATTCTCTCTTTTAAGAATGTCTACTAGCAATAGAACTAAGAATGGTGGTAGGAATAAGAACACTACTGGAATAATAAGAGATCCTGCTCCTGATAATGATTTTAAGGAAGAAAATTTTATTCATGAGAATTACTTGAACTTCTATATTAGAACCTGCAAGAAAAAGAAAGTGATTCCTCAAAATGCTGTTAAGGTTGAGAACCTTGAGGAATTACATATAGGTGAAGTTGATGAGATCATTAAGAGAGAGAATCTTACTACTTTCTGTAATTTGAAGAAACCTTATTTGGAGGATTTAATTAGGATTTTTTACTCTGGATTACAAGAGTATAAAGGTGCTGAGTTTGAGTTTAGTATAGGAAAGAAGATTTACAAGTTTACCAACAATCTATGGTTCAAACTTTTTGTCTTGGTAACTGATAAGAACATGAAAAAGTTCACCGATGGTAATGGTCCTAAGTATAAAATGATTGAGTTTGCAAGCACTCTAACTAGGAACGACAAGAGTCCAAATGGAAAGGCCGGTAGACTCAAGAAAGGTCCAAGAGTTTTACTTTGAGATTGTGAACCACATACTAAGGCCTAGAGGTGGATCCTACTCTAGACTTGATTGGAAAGACATTGATCTTATGTACATCATGATGGAAAGAAAGAAAATAGATTGGCCAAATTACATTGTGAGCCGGCTATTTGCCTTAAGGGATTCTCAAAAAGATCAGTGTTTTGGATACTCAAGCTGGATCTTCACTATCTTAAACCACTTCAAAATTGTCGACCAAGTAGGAGGAGAATGGATAAAACCAAAGAGCGATCAAATCTTTAGCATAACTCAAATGAAAAAGATTGATTATAAGTGGAATGATGAAATTGAGGACTATGAGTTTTGTGGAAACGAAGAAGTGGAAGAAGAACCAACTCAAGGTAATCAAGAAGGAAGGGGTAAAAGACCAAGAGTGGAAGCTCATGGAAGTTAAACCATGGAGAGTGGTCCTTCGGAAATTAGCAATGGTGCAATTATGGAAATGTTGAAAGAAATGAGCTTAAGACAAGCCATTAGACTTGATGATATGCATGCATACAACGTCTCAAGGTTTGATCATCTTCAAAATCAAGTGGACGAATGCATCAAGCAACAAACTCCCATTGACCAATACTTCAATCCTAACCCAAACCTGGATGGCATGAATGAATGATCATGATGTTTAACTTTGTTTTCGTTGCATTTTATTTTCTTTAACTCATGAACAATTTTATTCTCATTATTGCTTATGACTTCCTTTAATTCTATATGGTTGTACGGATAATTTCAATGTTGTCATATTTTGGACAACATTACATTTTGGTTTGTATGACTTTACATTTTGGATAATTTTGTCTTGTATGGATTATTGGTTATGTTTATGCATTTGTTGCATTGCTTTATTTATTTCGTCCCATATTTGGATATGATATTTTGTTAAAATATTCATGTGTTGGTTTTGGTTTGTTGTTCTACATTCCATATTTGTCATGATATTTGGTATTCGTCATTGAAATATTTTGGCATATCTTTGTATGTAATTATTTTGATTAGGAAATTTTATCATATAGTATATTTCGACAAATGTAAGTGCACGATATGACTATGGTTAAAACGTTTTTAACTTGATACTTCTAATTGGTTCTCTTCTTCTATTTGATATTGTCAAAGGGGGAGAGATTTAGACTGCACAACCTAAGGATGAATAGCTAAAGAAGTCTTGAATATTATCAACATATCAAACGCATTATGGCATCAACTCAGGGGGAGCGTGCTTATGGTTAGCCTTGGTGTAATTGCGTCTGTATACATATTGCTATTTTATTGCATATTGGGTATAGGCTTAGTTTAGCTTATGCAAAGTTTTGACAATTATCAAAAAGGGGGACAATGTAAGTGCACTAGTTCACTCCCATGTTTTAATAATTGTCAAAACACATGAAAATAGAATAGAACATATTTTGGCAACATTAGAAATGACTTGACAGCGAAAAACTATTTTTAAACTTTGAAAAATTGTTTTTAAGGTGTTTTGTATCGATACATAATCACTTGTATCGATACAAATGTCCTGAAACTACTTCAGACTGATTTTGTGCAAATTGTATCGATACATATATCATTTGTATCAATACAAAACTGATCTCCCAGGGGCAGAGAGTCTCTTTTGTATCGAATCGTGCTTGCATGTATCGATACACACCAAACTCTCTCAAAAGACCAGAGAATGCATGGTGTATCGAATCATGCTTGCATGGTTCGATACATATCAGTCAGTTTTTCAAGAAACTGATATATGTATCGATACATACTCGTGTTTGTATCGATACATAGGTCAAATATTTGAAATTTGAACGCTGGTCATAGTGTTTGTATCGATACATTGTATCGATACAAGTCTATTCTGTTTTGCCTAAATTTGCTGAATTCTATTTTCTCTATAAATAGCAATGTGATTTGTTGTTGTAATCATGAGAAACCTGTGAGAAAGTGAAATAGCTTTGCAAAAACTCTTGTGATATCAAATTGAGTGATAATTTGGATCAAGGGGTTATTCTTCACAAGATCATCATCTTCCATCAATTTGCAAATCAATTGAAGATTGAGTATGGGATCATTCGGATAATGATTGTACAATTGGTCGATAACGTTCTGTGCAGCTTGCGGTGAATCAGAGTTGTGATCGAGTTGGTTTGTGAAGAAGGTTTGGGTTTCTCATCAAAGGATACAAGATTGTGCGATATCTTGAAGGTTCAACATCTAGGAAGTGACGGAATCAGCTGGACGTTCTTTGCGGGGGTTTTCAAATCGAAGACGGCGCAAGGTTTTGGAACGTTGGAATCAGAGGTCGAAGCTTCACTACGTGTTGAGGTTATATCGCATAGTTTACATTAGATTCGATATAGGGTTATTTGATTTTTTGTCAATTGTGCACTAGTATCAAGTCGTTTTTATCAATAAACGCTCAAATAAACCGTTTGGTTATTTGGGGGGAGACGTACCCGGCCGACCGCGAGGACGACACGAAAGTGGTTGGGAACTCCCTAATCAATCGTTTGTGTCTTTCTTCCTTAATCTTTTACTTTACGCAATCGCTTTAATTTTCCGAATCAATTGAATTTTTGTGTTCGTAAGTGTGCATAAAAATTCAATTGTGATATA
Source organism: Trifolium dubium (assembly GCA_951804385.1). Classification (NCBI taxonomy): domain Eukaryota; kingdom Viridiplantae; phylum Streptophyta; class Magnoliopsida; order Fabales; family Fabaceae; genus Trifolium; species Trifolium dubium. Next base: position 30,348,407 of record OX638062.1, on the reverse strand, counting down.
CCTTGATTGTGATTGATTTAGCATAGAACTTGTGTAACTTGCTTGAATCGTTTAATTGGATAATTTGAACTCTATCGTTTCTTCATTGTTATCATCTTTCGTTCAAGGCTTATACTATTTTTCCTTTGATCAAGTGGGTACAAAGAGACTACCGATCCGGTGGGACTTTCGCGCATACCTTAAAACAAATTTTTTTAAAACGACATTGTTTAAAAAGGGCCACTTATTCAACCCATCTTCTAAGTGGTCTAGCCAAGTAGTCTAACATTAGAGACTAATAATTAATGACTAATTTAGAGATCAATAATTACTATATTGATAGTAGTGACTGATTTAGAGACTAATAATTAATGACCGATTTATAGACCAATAATTACTATATTTATATTAGTGACCGATTTAGAGACTGATTAATCAATCACATAATAAAAAATATTTTGGTCGCTAAATCAGTCACTAATATAATATAGTGACCAATTTAAAGACGGACAATCAGTGACCAAATATATTGTTAGACTACTTGGCTAGACCACTTAGAGCAAATATATTGTTAGACTACTTGGCTAGACCACTTAGAGGGTGGTGAATAAGTGGCCCTTTTAAACAATGTCGGTTTTAAAAAACTTGTTTAAAGGTATGCGCGGAAGTCCCACCGGATCGGTAGTCTCTTTGCACCCACTTGATCACTGGAAATGGAGTAAAGCCTTGAACTTACGATGATAAAAAATAAGAAATGATTGTGTACAAAATATCCAATTCAAACAATCTAAACACAAATCAATCAAGTTACACAAGTTCAATTCCAAATCAATTACAATCAAGATATAAGTCAATTAAATTTTTATGAACACTTACGAACACAAAAATTCAATTGAATCGGAAAATTAAAGCGATTGCGTAAAGTAAAAGATTAAGGAAGAAAGACACAAACGATTGATTAGGGAGTTCCCAATGGCTTTCATGTCGTCCTCGCGGTCGGCCGGGTACGTCTCCCCCCAAATAACCAAACGTAGCGAATCTAATGTAAACTATGCGATATAACCTCAACACGTAGCGAAGCTTCAACCTCTGATTCCAACGTTCCACAACCTTGTGCCGCCTTCGATCTGAAAACCCCCGCAAAGAACGTCCAGCTGAGTACCTCGCTCCTTCGTTGTTGAACCTTCAAGACATCGTTCAATCTTGAATCACCTAGAAAACCCAAAACCTTATTCACATATCCACCCGGTCACGAACTCTGATTCACCGCAAGTCGTACCGAACGTTATCGATCAAATGTACAATCTTTATCCGAATGATCCCATACTCAATCTTCAATGAATTGCAATTTGATGGAAGATGATGATCTTGTGAAGAATGACCCTTTGATCCAAATTATTCACCAAATTTGACATCCAAAGAGTTTTTCAAAGATATTTCACTTTATCACAGGTTCTCTCACTTTACATCAACAAAGCACATTGCTATTTATAGAGAAAATATAATTGAGCAATTTTAGGCAAAACAGAACAAACATGTATCGATACAAATGATGGTTTGTATCAATACAAACACCTTGACCAGCATTCAAATTTGAAATATTTGACTAATGTATCGATACAAGCACGAGTATGTATCGATACATATATGAGTTTCTTGAAAAACTGACTGATATGTATCGAAGCATGCAAGCATGATTCGATACATGATGCGTTCTCTAGTTTTCAGAGAGAGTTAGGTGTGTATCGATACATGCAATCATGATTCGATACACAAGTGACCAGTTTTGTATCGATACAAAAGATATATGTATCGATAAAAATTGCACAAAATCAGTCTGAAGTAGTTTCAGGACATTTGTATCGATACAAGTGATTATGTATCGATACAAAACACCTCTAAAACAATTTTCCAAAGTTTAAAAATGGTTTTTCGCTGTCAAGTGATTTGTAATGTTGCCAAAATATGTTCTACTCTATTTTCATGTGTTTTGACAATTATTAAAACATAAGGGTGAACTGGTGCACTTGCATTCTCCCCCTTTTTGATAATTGTCAAAACTTTGCACAAGCTAACTAAGCCTATACCTAATATGTAATAAAATAGCAATATGTATACAGACTCAATAACGCCAAGGCTAACAATAAGCACGCTCCCCCTTAGTTGATGCCATAATGAGAGTATATGTTGATAAGATTCAAAACTTCTTTAGCTATTCATCCTTAGCTTGTGCAATCCAAATCTCTCCCCCTTTGACAATATCAAAAAGAAGAAGAGAACTCATTAGAAGTATCAAGTTCAAAACGTTTTAACCATAGTCATATCATGCACTTACATTTGTCGAAATGCACTATATGATGAAATTTCCTAATCAAAATAAATACATACAAAGATATGCCAGAATATATCAATGACGAATACCAAATATAATGACAAACATGGAATGTAGAACAACAAACCAAGACCAACGCATAAATATTATTAAATATCGACATTTTAATCAAGTAACATATCAAAATATGAGACGATATAAACAAAGCAATGCAACCAATGCATAAACATAACCAATAATCCATACAAAACAAAATTATCCAAAATGTAAAGTCATACAAGCCAAAAAGTAATGTTGTCTAAAACATGAAACAATTTGAAATTATCTGTACAACCAAATCGAAATAATAAGTCATAAGAAATAACAAAATAAAATTGTTCATGCGGTAAAAGAAATAAATGCTACGAAAACAAAGTTAAGTATCATGATCATCATTCATTCAAGCCATCCGGGTTTGGGTTAGGATTGAAGTATTGGTCAACAGGAGTTTGTTGCTTGATGCATTCATCCGATTGATTTTGTAGATGATCGAACCTTGAGATGTTATAAGCATGCATGCCATCAAGTCGAATGGTGACTTCATTTTGGAACTCAACTTGTCTTAAGATTATTTCTTTTAACATTTCCATAATTGCACCATTACTAATTTCCGAAGGACCACTCTCCATGCTTTCACTTCCATGAGTTTCCACTCTTGGTCTTTTACCCTTTCCTTCTTGACTTGCTTGAATTGGTTCTTCATCTTCATCTTCCTTTCCACAAAACTCACAATCTTCAATCTCATCATTCCACTTATAATCCATCTTTTTCATTTGAGTCATGCTGAAGATTTGATCTCTTTTAAGTTTTATCCAATATCCCGCAACTTGGTCGATTATTTTGAAGTGTTCTAAGATAGTGGAGATCCAACTTGAATATCCGAAGCAATGATCCATTTTAGAATCTCTTAAAGCAAATAGACGACTCACGATGTAGTGTGGCCAATCCATTTTCTTTCTTTCCATCATAATGTACATAAGATCAATGTCCTTCGAATCAAGTCTATAATAAGATCCACCTCTAGGCCTTAGAATGTGATTCACAATCCAAAGTAAGACTCTTGGACCTTTCTTGAGTCTACCCGCCTTTCCATTAGGACTTTTACCGTTCCTAGTTAGAGTGCTTGCAAACTCAGTCATTTTGTACTTAGGACCATCAACATCGGTGAACTTTTTCAAGTTCTTACCAGTTACCAAGCCAAATAGTTTGAACCAAAGATTGTTAGTGAGCTTGTAAACCTTCTTTCCTATACAAAACTCAAACTCAGCACCTTTTTGCCCTTGTAATCCAGAGTAGAAAATTCTAATTAAGTCCTCCATGTAAGGTCTCATCAACTTACAAAAGGTAGTAAGGTTTTCCCTCTTAATGATCTCAGCAACTTCACTTAGATGTAATTCCTCAAGGTTCTCAACTTTAACAACATTTTGAGTAATTACTTTCTATTCCTTGCAAGTTCTAATATAGAAGTTCAAGTAACTCTCATGGATAAAATTTTCTTCCCTATAATCGTTATCAGAATCACTTATTATCTTAGAGGTATTCTTAGAACTATTCTTAGTCTTACTACCATTCTTACTTCTATTGCTTGTAAACTTGAAGAATCCACAAACCCTAATTGAAACCCTTGTCTTGAATGAGAGGAAATTGAAGCTTGAACAACGGAATTGATGAAGGAATGTGAATGGGTAATAAATTTGAAGTGGTTTAGGGTCAAGATTTATTGAATTTGGTTGAGTTTTGAGGGAGATTGAGGAATTGGGAATGAGGGTTTTTGGTTTTGGTTCTGTTTAAAAGAAGAAGAATTGTGATATTTGATGAATGAATGAATGAAAACTGATACAAATAATTATTTTCGCGCGTATGTATTGATACAAACTTGTGTATGTATCGATACAAGTAAGTGTTCTGTAGCATGTATCGAAGCATGCATGCATGTATCAATACATCACACCTTGTCTGTCCCAAACTGAAGAGCTATGTATCGATACAATCATCATATGTATCGATACATATCAGTTCATTTTGAAATTATGCAGAATAACTAACATGTATCAATACAAATTTCATTTGTATCGATCCAAAATGCATTATTTTCAAATTTTCTCAAAACACATTGTTGCGGGATATTTGAGACATACCCCACTACAGTTTTATTTTTCATTTCCAAAGGAGGGGAAAAATTGAAAACCTTTTTAAATTGAGATTCTAGGTACGGGGGTTAGTTGCGCTTAAGGAAGGTGTTAGCACCTCAAGCGCCCATGGTACTCCATGGTAACCTTTTATAAACTTTTTGTGCTTTTTTGTTTTCAAACATGCTTTAAGAAAGAAAAGGGGAGAAGATGTATGATAGAAGAATAAGTGTGAAAGAAAAGATATAAGAAGAAGGCGTGTGTTTTTTTATGAAAGTGTTTGATTTTGAAAAACGAAAGTGTATTCGTTTTTGTGTTAAAACAATGTTGTAAAGAAAATGAGTTATAGATAATAGCATGTGAAAAAATTGTAGTAACATTAAGGCTAAGGTGGACTTGCATTTGTTCTTAAAAGAATCGCATGTTTGTTTTGAAAAGAGTTTTTTGTTTCAAGAAGTCTCGTAATCAATTAAAAATCAATTACGAGTCCTCTCCTTTGGAAATGAATTTTTGTTTATGTTTTTGGCATTGTGTATGTTGTGTAAACTAGAAAGCATTAAAAGCGATAAAATAAAGTCCTACGCTATTACAACCTGATTGAATAATTAATTATTACAACCATATCGAATCGAATGAATAAATAATAATAAGCAATAAATAAATAAAATACATAAAGTAAAATGCGAGTGCAAAAATAAATATGAGGATGGGATGCACATAAAGAAGAAAGGAAAAAAGAAACAAACAAGAAAAGAAATCATAACAAAAAAATATTCTAACTTAAAAGTAGAGTGTGTGTAAAATGAGTCGGAGGTGAAAAACATGGTAATAACACTTTTCAAAGTCACTCATAATAACAAACAATTCTAACTAAAACACACACGGAAGAAAAGCATTTTAATTTAGCAAAAGAAGAGTTTTTTATTTATTTTTGTGAGAATGAATTTAGACCAAAAAAAGGTCCTTAACTATTAATGCTAATGTTAGAACTCAATGATTTTATAAAGTAAAATATTGTCTCTAACATACATTTTTAAATGATGCAATGTCCTAACCTAAATGTAAATGCATGTAAAAAAATGTAGAATGAAATTGTAGTGTGTGAGATGGAGTGTAAAAATGTAATGTAAATTGTAGTGTTAAAAATGTAGTGTCAAGTGTGATGTAAAAATGTAATGTAAATGTGGATGATTGTAAAAAAATGCATAGTGCAAATATCCCTAAACATGAATATGTATGCATGCAACTATTATGGGATAAACTAATTATGAAAACAAACAAACAAACAAGTGATGATCATGCTAATACAAGAAAACATTAACAAAATATGTAAAAATAAAATTTAGACTTCAAGAGGGATCCTTAAATATTAGTGTAAAAATTTGAGCTCAATAATTTTAAAATAAATTATTGTCCCAAATAATCACTTATTGAAGTAAGCTAAAAAAAAGTAACAAAACAAAGAGAACTACAGTAAAAAAAAGGGTGTAAACAGTAAGTAAAAAAAAATCACAATAAAAAACATATTAACAAACAAATCACAGGCCCAGGCCCAGTTCAGATCCAAACAAAAAAAAATGTGGTGTGAAAGTAAGAAGTGGGGGTGTGCACAGCAAGCAAAACAGGGCTAATGAGAACACGCCACGTGGCGCTTCTCCTTCAACAAATCAAACGCGCGCGGGCGAGTCGAGTCAGTGAGTGACTCGTCTGCCATTTTTACAAAAAAACAGGGCTGTTTTCAAACTTCAATATCTCTCTCAATTTTTCATCAAATCGGACAAATGAGTAGTGATTTTCATAGGTGTTTTCGCGTAGATCATGAATATGCAATTATTTTTCACAATAGAACAACATATTTTAAAATAAGACGGCGCAAAGACAAAGAGTCAAAAAGTAAAAATGAGTTTCATGCAAAATTAAGAGAAAATGCTTAAATGAAAAGATTATACATTATTTCATGAGTTCACAACAACAACAATCACGCAAAATGGATTTCTATGGAGGTTGAAATACTTACCTCAAGTTTGCTCCACAATAGTGCTCGGATTTGATGCTTTGATGGCTTTAAGCTTGCATTTCCATGTTGTTTCCTTCCACTGAGATGCACCAGATGCCAAAGGAACCAATAGAACCGAGCTTTGATCAAGTTTGAGTGAAATGAAAATTTCAAAAACCCTCCATGATGTGATTTCGGGTTTGATGTTTGATGATGTTTTGATGATGATTTGAGGTTGTATTGTAGTGTAAATCTTGTTCTAAACTTGTTTTTGTTCTATAGGAATGATTAGAAGTTGGTTTGATGGAAGTTTATGAGTTTTTGATGAGTTTATGAAGTTGGAAAATATGGGTTAAATTGGATTTCGTGAATAGTATTTTTGAGGGTGTTTGTTGATGATTTGAAAATGATTTTTGTGTTTGTGAGTGTTTTGAAGTGATTGAAATTGATGAGAATGAATTTTAATGAAGTTTGATGAAGGATAAAATGCTTACCCCCCTTGCTACAAATTTGTCTCCAATTTATATATCAACATTAGGGTTTTCTTTATTTTTGGCAAAGGAAACATAAGCTTTTTGAAATTGAATTTTGTTGGTAAGATTAGTAACATTTGAGGAAGAAGACAAGAAAATAGTTGTATATGCTTCATTGGATCCTCTTTCTTTTTCTTTTAAACTTTGTTGTTTTTTTTGTTTTGAATAATAATAATAATAGTATTAATAATATTGTACTAATAATAATAATAAAAGGTAAAAAGTTTTTTTTGGGATACTACTTATAAATGAAGAAATATGGTGAAACATGAAAATAATTAGCAAAATAAATGCATGAAAAGAGGAATAAGATACTAGCCATAATCATACATATTTTTGGTATTTTAATATGAAGAATAAAGAAAATGGATTTTAGGTCAAAATTTGGGGTACAACACACATGAACTTATAAGTTTGAAAAATAATTTTTATGACTTCCAAATAGTATGTATGTATGAAACACATATAATCAACAAGGTACATACTTATGCATGTGAGCAAAACAATATCAAAGCACATCATAACATGAGAACACATGTTAAACCATAGATGCAAGATAAAACATTCACATAGATGTATCAAAGTACCAAGATTAATCACATGTAGATATATGTGTATGTATGTACACAAAGTAACATATAAGAATGAACCAAACATATACAAAACAAGTATGAACTTAATATGGCATTTGTAATGATCTTTGTCAAATCCTCATTTTAAACATATGAGTCTCAAAAACTTATAAATATTTTTGAGCAAAATTCTTGGAAATGGAGGATTAGAGTGAAATGATATATATATATATATATATATATATATATATATGAAACCAATGTACAAATGCTAAGAAAAAGTATAAAAGCAAAGATAGGATCTTCCCTTAAGTGTTAAGTGGAGGAAGTGATCAATTTCCGCAACTTTGTAAGTATCGAGTTGAAGCTTTTCTCATCACTTTACTTTTTCATATGTCTTGAACTCCATTGTTGTCGTTGTCTCTTGTCAATGGTTCAAGACGATTCCCTACATACCTATACATTTGAAATAGGTCCCCAACTCCTGTTGGGTCCTAGTTGGTTAGTAACAACACTATTGTTTGACTTGGGTATCCATTGCATTTTGCCTTTTGGTACTAATGTTTTTCGAGCATGGCATTTTGGAATTGTAAGACCCTTATCACAACAATAGTGACAAATGATATGAGGACTACATTTCTTATGATCCTTCTTAACAAACGTATACTTTTTATTTCTAGGTTTCAAAGGTTTGTTAAACTTAGATGGATCAATGGAAAATGTGATCTCCGGTTTTGATTGCTCTTTTAGCTTATCTTGTAATTTTCGCAAATCCCTATATAAGTAAAAGCATCTGTCGCATCCGGTCCTATCATTTCCGTATTCGTCAAAAGTCACAAGAGGTTTTTGAATCATAGACTCTTTGAGGATTTTCAATTCAAGCTCCGTTTCCGAAACTTTCACCTCAAGGTATTTATTGACTTGCATTAGACCTTTTAAGCGGTGAAAAGCCTCTTGAGTTTTTTTGTGTGACTTTTCAAAAGCGACTTGTAACTCATGTTATTCTAAAAGCGTATATGAGCTAGAGGAATTTTGATTTACCTTTTTAGGAAAATATTTCTTACAATCGTGGGATGTCAAGCACACATTTGCCAATGCATCTTCATCGCTTGAACTAAAGCTTGATGATGATGAAGAAGATGAGCTTTCGCTCTCCCATGCAACATAAGCATTTTTTCCCTTAGACTTGCTTCCCTTTTTGAATGATGGTGACTCCTTCTCTTTTCCCTTGAGCTTAGGAAAATCCGGCTTGTAGTGACCAACTTGACCGCACTCATAGCATGTCCCTTTCTTGGAGTTCCTAGTACCTTCATTCTTCCGATAACCACTATCTTTCCGAAACTTCTAAAGATTCTCATCGGAATGCCTTATCCCATTATTTCTCATATAACGGTTGTAGCGTCGAACGAATAGCCTCATTTCTTCATCATCGGAATCGTCTTCGCTTGAGCTACTTTCCACTTGCTCTTTACCTTTGGACTTGGAACTTGATGTCTTTAGAGCAATGGACTTCTTTTCCTTCTCTTTTTCTTTATCACCATGTTTCTCCTTTTTCCCACCTTTTTCATGCTTTTCCAACAAGTTAAGCACTTGCTCATTTTCCGTAAGCTTACCAAATAAAGTTGTGAGACTCAATGTTGTAAGATCATTTGCTTCTTTGACTGCGGTGACCTTTGGTTGCCATGACCTACTTAGACATCTCAAAATTTTATTAGTAGCATCTTGATTTGAGATTGGCTTACCCAAACCGCGCAGCTTGTTGGTATTTTCACAAAGCGTTGTTGCATATCCGCAATGGATTCACCATCTTGCATATGAAACAATTCGAACTCTTGCGTTAAAGTGTTTATTTTGGATATTTTGACCTCTTTGGTTCCCTCAAAATGGTTAACCAACATGTCCCTCATTTCCTTGGCCGATAAACAATGCGACACATGATAAAATTGTTTTATCCCTAAGGATGAAATAAGTATGTTTTGTGCCTTTGCATCGTAATTGACCTTTTTCTTATCATCGTCCGTCCATTGTGCCATAGGCTTATCGGTGACAACACCATTTTGATCGGTATTTATCGGAACAAATCGACCGTTCTCAATGGCGTTCCACACTTCACCATCAAAAGAATTGATGTGTATGCGCATACTACTTTTCCAATAATCAAAATGGTCTCCATTGAATATAGGTGCCCTATTGTAAGCCCCTTTAGGTGCAAAAGTCATGTTTTCTAATAATTGGCACGAATTACTTGGTTTAATCGATTAAAATCGAACCGGGCTCTTGATGCCACTTGTTAGACTACTTGGCTAGACCACTTAGAGGGGGGTGAATAAGTGGCCCTTTTAAACAATGTCGGTTTTAAAAAATTTGTTTAAAGGTATGCGCAGAAGTCCCACCGGATCGGTAGTCTCTTTGCACCCACTTGATCAGTGGAAATGTAGTAAAGCCTTGAACTTACGATGATAACAAATAATAAACGATTGTGTACAAAATATCCAATTCAAACAATCTAAACACAAATCAATCAAGTTACACAAGTTCAATTCCAAATCAATTACAATCAAGATATAAGTCAATTGAATTTCTATGAACACTTACGAACACAAAAATTCAATTGAATCGAAAAATTAAAGCGATTGCAAAAAGTAAAAGATAAAGGAAGAAAGACACAAACGATTGATTAAGGAGTTCCCAACAGCTTTCACGTCGTCCTCGCTTCGGGCCCGGTACGTCTCCCCCCAAATAACCAAACGGGTTATTTGAGCGTTTATTGATTAAAAACGATTTGATACTAGTGCACAATTTACAAAGACTCCAATAACCCTATATCGAATGTAATGTAAACTATGTGAAATAACCTCAACAAGTAATGAAGCTTCTCCCTCTGATTCCAACGATCCTATTCGTACACAAAACCTCGCACCGATCGTCCAGCTGAGTATCTCGCTCCTTCGTTGCTGATCCTTGAAGATATCGCACAATCTTGAATCACCGAGAAAACCCAAAACCTTCTTCACAAATCAACTCGATCACGAACTCTTATTCACCGCAAGCCGTACCAAACGTTATCGATCAAATGTACAATCTTTATCCGAATGATCCCATACTCACTCTTCAATGAATTGCAATTTGATGGAAGATGATGATCTTGTGAAGAATGACCCTTTGATCCAAATTATTCACCAAATTTGATATCCAAAGAGTTTTTCAAAGCTATTTCACTTTATCACAGGATCTCTCTCTCTTTACATCAACAAAGCACGTTGCTATTTATAGAGAAAATAGGATTGAGCAAATTTAGGCAAAACAGAACAGACATGTATCAATACAAATGATGGTTTGTATCGATACAAACACCTTGACCAGCGTTCAAATTTGAAATTTTTGACCTATGTATCGCTACAAGTACGAGTATGTATCGATACATATATCAATTTCTTGAAAAACTGACTGATATGTATCGAAGCATGCAAGCATGATTCGATACACCATGCATTCCCTGGTTTTCAGAGAGAGTTAGGTGTGTATCGATACATGCAAGCATGATTCGATACACAAGTGACTCTCTACTCCTGAGAAATCAGTTTTGTATCCATACAAAATAAATGTGTTTCGATACAAATTGCACAGAATCAATCTGAAGTAGTTTCAGGACATTTGTATCGATACAAGTGATATATGTATCGATACAAAACACCTCAAAATCAATTTTCCAAAGTTTAAAAATGGTTTTTCGCTGTCAAGTGATTTGTAATGTTGCCAAAATATGTTATACTCTATATTCATGTGTTTTGACAATTATTAAAACATAAGGGTGAACTGGTGCACTTACATATATATATATATATATATATATATATATATATATATATATAGAGAGAGAGAGAGAGAGAGAGAGAGAGAGAGAGAGGAGGGATCTGTTAACTCTAGGCGTAACTCTGAGATGAGTTACTCCACTTAATATCTCATTATTCACGATAAATTTCACCAATCCACCCGTTGATTATCATCATTATATATCAAGGATCAAGTGCACACATTTTTATATAAATCTAAAATTCGTAGCTATGTCATCCAAGCATTGACATTTACTTTGTTTTTTTAAAAGCTTATTATACGTTCATTTGAAATTACTTAATGATGCATCAACTAATTTTAGAATTTCATAAAAACTTGTAGAGTTCATCTATTCAATAAGAACTTTAAATTGGACGGTAGGATTGGTAAAATTCATCGTAAATAATGCGATATTAAGCGGAGTAACTCATCTCAGAGTTACTCCTGGACTCAACGGATCCTTCCTCTATATGAGGAGGGATCCACTACGCTAGATATAGGCATTTAATAGCGCTTTTTTTGGCTTTTGATAGCGTTTTAAAGCGCTATTACTGATGTCGCGATTATAGGTTGGATGCCTATAATAGCGTTTTATAAGCGCTATCTTTTGCATGTATATAATAGCGTTTTAATTCAAAAGCGCTATTGTATGTCGTTAAAGATCACCTTAAAGTGTTTTGCATCTGAAACTTCAATAGCGCTTTATTAGAAAAGTGCTATTATACGCCACCATTTGATAGTGCCCTCGTTTAAGGCGATATTATATACCCTAGCTATAATAGCGCTGATTCAAATAAGCGCTATTAAAGGTCCTGTTCTAAAACAAAACAAAAAATTGATTTTTTTTTGGCAACAAATCCAATTTTTTTAACTAGGCTATACTTGAATAAAAAAAAAGACTTCAACAAATTTTATCAAACATATCACATAATACATTCAAACAACGTACCATACAAAGTATTGTTTATAAATTAAGCTACTCAAATCTAATTACAAGTTACTAGAATACATTGGATATCATCAAAAAAAAATCTTCTAAGTCAAATACAATTTGCATTTAAACTAATCATTTTCATTGAAAAATAGAAGTAGGAGCACTGATGGAAGATAACATTGATAACCAAATACTCTACCTGCATTAATGTTGACAGCTTTGTCTTGCCAACAACACCATTGTTGGCATATATACTCAATTATTTTCATATGTCTGCATACCAAAACACCAGCAACAAATATGATTATGTTGTTTACATTGGGTCACACACTCACAGCCTCCCCTATTTTACTAGAAGAGTTATCTAAATCTTGTTGTCAACCAAATATGTTATCTAAAGAGTTATCAAAATGAGTCACTGATAGAATAATTCCAATCACTTATTTAGCTATTTCTTATCCATTCAATTAGCTACTGCACTTAACCATTAAGGATTCAAAACATTCAATCACCAACCTTCATAATAAACATTCAAAATATCAGCAAATAACCTATAAAATGCATGTGGGGTAAGACCCTGTGTTCCAGTAAACTAGATACAAATGAGCAATCGACAATAAAGAAACACCAGTAAATGGACTTATCGGCTTTCTCTACTTTTGTCCTACCTTCTTTCTTTAATTTTTATATTCCGTTCATCGACCTGACCCTCGTTAGAGGCGATACTTTTAATTTTTGAGCAATTAATTTGGTAGAATTAATACCTGAAATAAGTAATACAAAACAGAGAGGAGAACAATAAGTATGACATTCTTTATCAAATCCATCAATGAATTTCTAAATTGCAACATAAGCTATTTATACCAAGATTATAAAAAAGAGAACATCATAGTATCTCTAAAAGAACACTATAAAAGATAGAACGCACTATCTAGTATCTCTTTTGATACAAATATGCATCAACAAAATGCAAGAAGTATAGATAAACAGACCAATTGGTTCCATAGAAATTTTTTTTAATCAAATCTACTAATAAGGTTAAATTAATCATAGGATAGACAAAAACGAAAAAAAAAGTATTGAATATAGGGGAGAGTTGGGTTACCTTGTCATTGACATGCCTCCTGGAGATATATAACTCACTTTTATACCAGGTTCTAACTTGCTATTCATAATCATTAATATTGTTTTCCTTATTCTTGTATGTGCTCCTTCACATGGTTGTTCATAATAGGAAATGAAGAGTCAAAGGCCTATATACCAAGAATAAAGTGAAGAGTGTTTCTTGGAATGTATCTGGAACTTTGTTTGCTCATATCAGGATTTACAATGATGAACTGTTTGCTCTCAATTAGTTTCTATGCAGACCAAAAAAAATGTAATTGCAGTGTCTATTTTGTCTGATGCGAAATTCCTTCTTGAGATTAAGCAACTACCTTCCGGTTCTTCTGAACACGTTGAAGTTGATTATCTATTGATTGCTACTGGCAGGCAGTAACCGACAGGTTGTGGTCTGTACTTGATTTATTTGAATTAAGATTTGTGAATTTTATATGATTTTGTAAATCAGTTTCTTTCTGTCATAGGGTTATGAATTTGCATCTCATCTTGGTCATTCAATCATAGAGCCAATGCGGAGTTTGTTTACATTCAAAATTGAAGACTTGCGTTTGAGGAAGTTGTATGGGGTTAAGTATCTACCAAACTTTGAAACTCTTGTATTTTAGTTCGAAGAAATTTTCAATTTCTAGTAACCACAGATGTTGGTGCCAGACACTAGACACGTCTTTTCTATTTGCTTTTCTTTTCACCTCCTTCATATTTTTTACTTAATTGTCACAGGTTACATTCCCAAAAGTTAAAGTGAGACTAAAATTGGACAATCTCCAAAGGAATAAACCTCAACTTACAAAGGTATGTATTCGCTTTGTCATTGCAACGTATCAAATAGTGAAAAACATTTATGCATAATATTTTGAAATTCTACTAGGTTGGTCCCATGTTAGTTACACACATTGGGGACTATTGGGTTTGTAACTTATTTGATTTGTTTTATACTTTCTATGGCCACCAGGATACAAGCGTTGCTTCTATAATTAGGACAACATAAAGAAAAGAAGGAAAAAAAACATCTTAGAGATGGACTATCACTACAAGAGGATCCTAGAGAATGTTTGACTTGAAGGTTATCAGGTAACTATTACCGTAGAAGTGAGATCTTAGGAAAGTCAGCAAATGTTATTCAGAGGAAAGTTCGCTCCTATTTGGCACTTCAAAGTTTCATTTCGCTTCGTTTGTCAGCTGTGCAGATTCAAGCTGCAAGCAGAGGTATCTGCTCATCGCTTCTTGTTATATTAGGTTGGGGAATAAATCATACTCAACCTCTTTTGTGTCGCTTCGGCAGGTATGGTTTCTTCTTCTGCCTTAATAGTCTGTCCCTTTTATACCTTTACATTGAGATTAATAGGACAAGTTTTTCTTTTTTTTATATCTGCTTAAAAGAATGATGTAGTGTACATACATGTAGTCAAGGTGATTGTTTCTCAAAGGACCTAGTTTTTATATCTGCTTTTTAGGTTTGGATAAACAGATTATTACTCTGCATAATACCAGCTATAACATGCTCTCTATCTCTATTATAACATGATTTTCTGCAAATAACATGCTCTCTAATTGACTGTATAATCTGTATTCATGTAATTGGTATGCAGTAAAATGTATGTGGTTATGGTATGTACTTATCTTTAATGATATGACTTGAATATGATTTATGGATACATATACTCATGTATCTATTCTTATCCTGTGTGATATTTGCTTCGGAGATCCTAACCAAAAATGAGTAATTTGATTCCTATTGTTATCATGCATTTCATAATAATGGTGTGGCAACAAGGTTATTTTTTAAGAATCATTAACATACGAGCTAGAAACCATTAGAGCTTTAAAACAATGAATTTTATCAAAACATGCTTTATGAATCGATGCGCTCATGTCACTAATCATTCATATAGCTAAATTGATATCTTTAAAGAGTTTTCTAGGAAAAAGAATAATAGTGAAAATAGCTCAATGATTTCTAATTCATACCACACAATTATCCCATCAAATAAACATAATTCCAACACAATAATAAGTTCATAGGGATGGGGTACTTACTCATTACACACATTGCTATTTTCCTATCTTACATTTGATTCCTATTGTTATCATGCATTTCATAATAAATGAGGATAACTAATGTGTTAATTTACCTAACTAAAAACCTAAGGAACCCACCTCAAAGTTGAGCTTTAACTGTACTATCTGCATCTCCGAAACTCAGCGAAACGCATCACTTATAGCTAAAGTCTTTCATTCCGGTAACCAGAATTTTCTGCATAAACTCCTCATCAGACCCTCAACTTTGGAGCGACCTACAGACCTCATTTCTGAACCAAATTCCATGAAATTGGTACCCAAACAAAGATAATTTCGTTATATTTCCAATGGTTCCAGAATCGCGCAAATCCGAGTTGTATGCAAATAGTTATTACCTTTTTATTACAGGTCTGTACCAACACGTTTTCTGCAAAAAATCCTGTGTTGAACCTCCTGCTTCAGAAATTTATACAGAATTCATTCCTCTATCAAATCTCACATGGCTGGTACCCAAACGACTGTATTTAAGTTAGCTAATCGTTCCAAAAAGAATCATATCAATCGGAATTACAGGGAGAGAGAACTTACTGTTTTAGTGAAGGGTGGTTTCCAAATACGGGTTTGAGACAACTCTTCCAATTTCAGCTTCAAAACTTGTACCCATGGCTTCTTTGATTTAGGGTAAAACTGATTTTCAACCCTTGCCTCTTGGTTCATTGTAAAGCTAATGAAAAATGAAGGAACTATGATGTTGGTGGCTTTGTGTCTTAGAGCTTTCATCTATGACATGCAAGCTTTGGAAAGAAGAAGAGGAATGGTCGAATAATGGTGATGATGATTGAAACAGAGAGAGAATGAGAAGAGGATTGAGAGGGCTTTTGTATTTTATCTAGTCATATGAATTGTAATTATGTGAACCTTGATTTTGCATTTGAGATTTATGTGATTTAGAAACAAGGGTTGATGAAATGGTGGGTTTGAGAGGGTGAGGACGAGAGAGAGATGAGTGAGTGAATGTGATATAGAACTCTTGTTCTGTTTTGGAAAATGAATAGGAATGAGGGAAAGTAGTAGAGTGGTGGTCCTTATAAAGGAAATTGGCCCAATTAAGTTATAGTGTTTCCTTAATCAAAGCTAAATTACTTACCAATGTTCATTAGCTTAACAACTCATTGTATTTACTCCAATGCAAATATATCTCTAATTATTATTTCTTTTAATGATTAAAGTGGGTTGTTACATTGTTTCTCATCATAAACCCAAATAAAAAAACTCAATTTTTGCATACACCTAAATCAATACTCTACTTGCTTCATCATCAAGAACAAAACCTCTTCAATAATTTTAAAAATAACTAATCCCTCCCTCAACAACATAGATTAATAAAAAAACAAAAATAAAGCAGCAAATGTGATTGGTTTATAAATTGAAAACGCAGCAAAACCTAATTCAACTACAAAAATTACAGTAAATATATCAACAAAACAGCATAAAAACAATATTTAACTCAAACCTATAATCTCAATAATCGATTTCCATTAATCTACTTATCAATTCCAAAACTCCCAAACTTGAATTAAAATTATTTTCATTAAAAAAAAAAACCAAAATTTTATAGCTTACACCATATTCTAAGATCAAAAATCAACTAGGGTTCAAATTGTGGATTATTTAACTCAAACCCATGTGGGTAATTACAAGGGATGCATGTGGGGGGCTTATGAGGAGCTGGGGGGTGGGCGAAGACAATGGGAGGTGCACTAAATAATTACATGTGAGTCATACATTGCTTAACTTTGACCTAGGTCGAAGTTAGCAATCCCCTTTAACTAATACTTAGTTAAAACAAAAGATAATTAACTAAAAAACGCAATACTTAGTTAAAAAAAAAAAGCAAAACACATACTCCAAAAAAAACAAAAAGCAACACCCGGATTTGTTCCTCCACTCTTCGCTCTCAAACCTAGGGTATTAGCTTTGGTTTCAATGACTAGTGATGATACAATATAGCATTTAAACTTGTGTTCTATTATTTTTTTTGTTTGTAAAAATCTGTATTTGTATTTATATAAAACAAATATATGTTTTGTATTTTCAATAAATATTTAGATAAGTTTAAAATTTAATTAGTCAAAAAAAAAGTTTAGAGTTTAAAAAAAGTTTACTGAAAAAATCTGCTAACAATATATAATAGTATGTTAGCCCGTGCCGTGCACGAGATTATTTTCTTTTTTAATTTTATTTTTTAATTTATTCTTAATTATTATTTGATTACTTCATTTTATTATTCAATAATAATTTGAGATATTATATCTTATGAGTTATTTAAAAATAAATTGTTGGAGTAAATATATTTTTTTACAGATATTTTTTTAAATCACAACTCTCAATTTTTTTCGCCAAAAAAAACTCACATTCTGCGAATTTTAATGTTTATTATAGATTTATTCAACTTAATTTCATCAAACTACATTTTTTTTAAATACAATGTAAAATAAAATATATTTTTTCATCATCTTTTCACCTTGTTTCGTAGTAATCCATATATAAATTAAAAAAAAAATACATAGAAATAGACAACCTTGTATATCACGAAACACCCACATTTTTTCGACAACTGAATCTCATCAAACTACATGTTTTTATAAATACAGTGTAAATTAAGGTATATTTTCCCATCAATCTCTCACTTTGTTTCAACTTGGTTAGTAGTAATCTAGATGTAAATTTTTAGAACAAAAAAAATTCAAATAAATAGACAACCTTGCATATCACACAATTCACACATTTTTTCGTTTCTAGTCCTCATTTAAATTACAAAAAAGATAGTGTCGTGTATTAATATATGGGTATAAATATTGGTCATCGTGTAAATTATAAAATCAAATGACACTCATATTAATAGGAGTGTTAATATAAGCCATATTATAAAAAATAAGTTTTCCGTATTAATATGTGTATAAATATTTAAGTTCCTATTAAAAAAAGTCTTTCGTCTCGTATTAATAAATTTTGTATTAAAACATTCGTAGAAATATAATTCCGTAAAAACTAAAAAAAAAACCCCGTACATGAGTATAAATATAGCTCTTGTAGAAATTACAAAAAAAATAAATAGGCCTCTTATTAATATATGGGTAGAAATATAACTCCTCATAGAAATATACGTTCTCGTAAAATTACAAAAAAAAATCTCCAGAGAGTGATCTCCCACATTCTCGTATTAATATATGGTTTTTATTTTTAAGTTACGTAGACGTTTTTTTTATATTGATTTTATTTAAATATGAAAAACTAGTCTCTACACCCGTGCGTAACGCACGATGTGAAATTGTTAACTGAAGATATATTCCTATGATATATAAATGAATAATAATTTAATATAATATTTTCTGCAATTTTTGTTATAAGAAATGTTTGAGTTTTTAGAATAATCGAAGAATTGATGTGTCTAAAAATAATTCATTTTTTAATAAATTTAAAAAATAAATTATTTCTTATAAAAAAATAGGTAGTAAAGTTTAGATATAAATAAAAATTAATACTAATATATATAACTACTACCTCTAAAAGAGGTAAATACGTTTATTTGGTAACTATAGTTGTTTAAATCGTCAATTACAAATTTGCTTACACCATGAGCTCTACCCTTGAATCAATCATATCTTTGATCAAAACTAATTTTAAATCATTTTGAGATATTTTTGAAAAACATCAGTTTATATATCTATGAACATTAGATTACATACCATTATTCAAAAGATAACGAACTCCGAGAAGATTTTAAATGGTAAAAGACCCATATGTATATGAATTTAAACTCAAATGAAAATATAATCCAAAAAAGAGTTTTAACATTGAATTTTCAAACACATTTAAGTAAAGATGTGTAAAAACATATTGGAGTGATCTTCAAGCAAACTTACTTTGATGAAAGAGTTTCTTCAATGGAAAAAATTCAGAATCATATCTTTAATAATCTACAATGGATGAAAACATGAAAACAAAGAGATGAATCAAAGTAAGAAAAATCAAGGAACAAACCTTTAAAAGGATAAAAGAAAATTGATATAAGAAAATCAAAACCAACTTCCCCTAAAGATGTTCAAAACATAACTCACTCAAATGATTTAAGTTGTTGATACAAATAACCTGCAAACCAACGAACCAAATGTCTAAAAGTCACAAACTATAATACACAAACACAAAACACTCTCTTCTTTCAATAAATTGATTAAATGATTGAACTAAAATATAGTGCTTCAAAAATAGCTTACCATGGAAGAAGATGAAAAAAATGACAAACCTAGTTGTTAAGGAAGAGAGTGTGAGGTTGCATATATAGATAAATGAGAAATACATTTTAGGAGGAATTTGAAATTTAAATTTCAAACTTAGGTCAAAGCTCATTTCAGCAAAATTGAAAAGTAGCAGCATATTTATCATTAAAATGGGTGTCTTTTGAAATTGTGGGAATGGTTTAGTATTGAAAGGGAAATTATTGGCATGTGGTGATTTGACATGGGAAAGCCATAGAAGAAGCATTGTTTGGTTGTGTGAGAAGCAGCTTCTTATGTCCAAGGGATAAGTGTATGACCTTGTGTGAATCTCATCTCAATATTGGAATAGTAAGAAATGTAGCTTATAGAATGGATCATTGGAATTGGACCGTGTAATACTGTAATGCATGCCCATGTGAACACAAAAATAACATTAAAAGTTAGAAATGGCAAAAGAAAAATTATTAAAATAAATGAGGTTTTCTAATTTTGTGACATGTGTAAAAAAGGTCTATTTGTTGATTCAAAAAGGTCTATTTAAATATGAAAAACTAGTCTCTACACCCGTGCGTAACGCACGATGTGAAATTGTTAACTGAAGATATATTCCTATGATATATAAATGAATAATAATTTAATATAATATTTTCTGCAATTTTTGTTATAAGAAATGTTTGATTTTTTAGAATAATCGAAGAATTGATGTGTCTAAAAATAATTCATTTTTTAATAAA
The DNA here is from genome assembly GCA_951804385.1 of Trifolium dubium. Classification (NCBI taxonomy): domain Eukaryota; kingdom Viridiplantae; phylum Streptophyta; class Magnoliopsida; order Fabales; family Fabaceae; genus Trifolium; species Trifolium dubium. The sequence goes on along the minus strand of OX638062.1, from coordinate 30,327,904 downwards.
TTTAAAAAATAAATTATTTCTTATAAAAAAATAGGTAGTAAAGTTTAGATAAAAATAAAAATTAATACTAATATATATAACTACTACCTCTAAAAGAGGTAAATACGTTTATTTGGTAACTATAGTTGTTTAAATCGTCAATTACAAATTTGCTTACACCATGAGCTCTACCCTTGAATCAATCATATCTTTGATCAAAACTAATTTTAAACCATTTTGAGATATTTTTGAAAAACATCAGTTTATATATCTATGAACATTAGATTACATACCATTATTCAAAAGATAACGAACTCCGAGAAGATTTTAAATGGTAAAAGACCCATATGTATATGAATTTAAACTCAAATGAAAATATAATCCAAAAAAGAGTTTTAACATTGAATTTTCAAACACATTTAAGTAAAGATGTGTAAAAACATATTGGAGTGATCTTCAAGCAAACTTACTTTGATGAAAGAGTTTCTTCAATGGAAAAAATTCAGAATCATATATTTATTGAGAATCATATCTTTAATAATCTACAATGGATGAAAACATGAAAACTAAGAGATGAATCAAAGTAAGAAAAATTAAGGAACAAACCTTTAAAAGGATAAAAGAAAATTGATATAAGAAAATCAAAACCAACTTCCCCTAAAGATGTTCAAAACATAACTCACTCAAATGATTTAAGTTGTAGATACAAATAACCTGCAAACCAAAGAACCAAATGTCTAAAAGTCACAAACTATAATACACAAACACAAAACACTCTCTTCTTTCAATAAATTGATTAAATGATTGAACTAAAATATAGTGGTTCGAAAATAGCTTACCATGGAAGAAGATGAAAAAATGACAAACCTAGTTGTTAAGGAAGAGAGTGTGAGGTTGCATATATAGATAAATGAGAAATACATTTTAGGAGGAATTTGAAATTTAAATTTCAAACTTAGGTCAAAGCTCATTTCAGCAAAATTGAAAAGTAGCAGCATATTTATCATTAAAATGGGTGTCTTTTGAAATTGTGGGAATGGTTTAGTATTGAAAGGGAAATTATTGGCATGTGGTGATTTGACATGGGAAAGCCATCGAAGAAGCATTGTTTGGTTGTGTGAGAAGCAGCTTCTTATGTCCAAGGGATAAGTGTATGACCTTGTGTGAATCTCATCTCAATATTGGAATAATAAGAAATGTAGCTTATAGAATGGATCATTGGAATTGGACCGTGTAATAGTGTAATGCATGCCCATGTGAACACAAAAATAACATTAAAAGTTAGAAATGGCAAAAGAAAAATTATTAAAATAAATGAGGTTTTCTAATTTTGTGACATGTGTAAAAAGGTCTATTTGTTGATTCAAAATGTGTAAAATATTGAGATGAGATGAGATGAGATAATACTCTAGAGAGTGACCTCTCACTTTCCGTTCTCAACAATATGATATTTTCTCTCCCGTCATCGTAGAAAGTATTAAAAGAAATATAAACCTTGTATGATATATGAATATAAATATAAATCAAGTGTAAATTAAAAAAAAAAGGAACTTGTATTATTATATTAGTATAAATATTTATCCCGTGTAAATTACAAAAAAGAGATTATATTAATATAAGTGAAAATATTTTTCATAAGCAATAAAATAAAATATCATAAAATTGCTTAAAAAAATCATAAAAATATAGTTTTAATTGTCAAAACACATGAAAATATAGTAGAACTTATTTTGGTAGTATTAGAAATGACTTGACAGCGAAAAACTATTTTTAAACTTTGAAAATTTGATTTTAAGGTGTTTTGTATCGATACATAATCACTTGTATCGATACAAATGTCCTGAAACTACTTCAGACTGATTTTGTGCAAATTGTATCGATACATCATTTGTATTGATACAAAACTGGTCTCTCTGGTGCAGAGAGTCTTTTGTGCATGGTGTATCGAATCAAGCTTGCATGCTTCGATACATATCAGTCAGTTTTTCAAGAAACTGATATATGTATCGATACATACTCGTGTTTGTATTGATACATAGGTCAAATATTTCAAGTTTGAACGTTGGTCAAAGTATTTGTATAGATACAAACCATCATTTGTATCGATACATGTATGTTATGTTTTGCCTAAATTTGCTCAATTATATTTTCTCTATAAATATCAATGTGATTTGTTGTTGTAATTATGAAAAACCTGTGAGAAAGTGAAATAGCTTTGCAAAAACTCTGGTGATATCAAATTGAGTGATAATTTGGATCAAGGGGTTATTCTTCACAAGATCACCATCTTCCATCAATTTGCAAATAAATTGAAGAGTGGGTATGGGATCATTTGGATAGTGATTGTACGGTTGATCAATAACGTTCGGTGTGATTCGTGGTGAATCAGAATCACGATCGAGTTGGTTTGTGAAGAAGGTTTGGGTTTTTCATCAAGGATACAAGATTGTGCGATATCTTGAAGGTTCAACATCTAGGAAGCGACGGAATCAGCTGGACGTTCTTTGCGGGGGTTTTCGGATCGAAGACGGCGCAAGGTTGTGGAACGTTGGAATCAGAGGTTGAAGCTTTGCTACGTGTTGAGGTTATATCGTATAGTTTACATTAGATTAGATGTAGGGTTATTGGAGTCTTTGTAAATTGTGCACTAGTATCAAATCGTTTTTAATCAATAAACGCTCAAATAACCCATTTGGTTATTTGGGGGGAGACGTACCCGGCCGACCGCGAGGACGACACGAAAGTCGTTGGGAACTCCCTAATCAATCGTTTGTGTCTTTCTTCCTTAATCTTTTACTTTATGCAATCGCTTAAATTTTCCGATTCAATTGAATTTTTGTGTTCGTAAGTGTGCATAAAAATTCAATTGTCATATATCTTGATTGTGATTGATTTAGCATTGAACTTGTGTAACTTGCTTCAATCGTTTAATTGGATAATTTGAACTCGATCGTTTCTTATTTGTTATCATCTTTCGTTCAAGGCTTATACTATTTTTCCTTTGATCAAGTGGGTGCAAAGAGACTACCGATCCGGTGCGACTTCCGCGCATACCTTTAAATTTTTTTTTGAAAACGACATTGTTTAAAAGGGCCACTTATTCAACGCCCCTTCTAAGTGGTCTAGCCAAGTAGTCTAACAAGTGGTATCACGATCCCGGTTCGATTTTGTACACAAAATTCGGTGGATTGTGCCAATTATTAGAAAACATGGCTTTTGCACCCAAAGGGGCTTATAATAGGGGACCTATATTCAATGGAGACCATTTTGATTCTTGGAAAAGTAGTATGTGCATACACATCAATTCTTTTGATGGTGAAGTGTGGAACGGCATTGAGAACGGTCCATTTGTTCCGAAAAATATCGATCAACTTGGTGTTGTCACTAAAAAGCCTATGGCACAATGGACGGACGATGATAAGAAAAAGGTCAATTACAATGCAAAGGCACAAAACATACTTATTTCATCCTTAGGGATTCAACAAATTTATCATGTGTCGCATTGTTTATCGGCCAAGGAAATGTGGGACACATTGGTTACTCATTTTGAGGGTACCAATGAGGTCAAAATATCCAAAATAAACACCTTAACTCAAGAGTTCAAATTGTTTCATATGCAAGATGGTGAATCCATTGCGGATATGCAACAACGTTTTGTAAAAATTACAAACAAGTTACAAGGTTTAGGTAAACCAATTACTAATCAAGATGCTACTAATAAAATTTTGAGATGTCTTAGTAGGTCATGGCAACCAAAGATCACCGCAATCAAAGAAGCGAATGATCTTACAACATTGAGTCTCATAACTTTATTTGGTAAGCTTACGGAACATGAGCAAGTGCTTAACTTGTTGGAAAAGCATGAAAAAGGTGGGAAAAAGGAGAAACATAGCGATAAAGAAAAGGAAAAGGATAAAAGGTCGATTGCTCTTAAGGCCTCCACATCCAAGTCCAAAAAGGTTGAGCAAGTGGAAAGTAGCTCAAGCGAAGACAATTCTGATGATTAGGAAATGGGGCTCTTCGTTCAACGCTACAACCTTTATATGAGAAAGAATGGGATAAGGCATTCCGATGACAATCTTAAGAAGTTTCGGAAAGATAGTGGTTACAAGCCGGATTATCCTAAGCTCAAGAGAAAAGAGAAGGAGTCACCATCATTCAAAAAGGGAAGCAAGTCTAAGGGAAAGAAGGCTTATGTTGCATGGGAGAGCAGAAGCTCATCTTCTTCTTCTTCATCAACCTCTAATTTAAGCGGTGAAGATGAATTGGCAAATGTGTGCTTGACATCCCACAATCGTAAGAAACTTGTTCCTAAAAAGGTAAATCAAAATCCCTCTAGCTCATATACGCTTTTAGAATATCATGAGTTACAAGTTGCTTTTGAAAAGTTACACAAAGAAACTCAAGAGGCTTTTCAACGCTTAAAAGGTTTAATGCAAGTCAAAAAATACCTTGAGGCGAAAGTTTCGGAAACGGAGCTTGAATTGAAAACCCTCAAAGAGTCTATGATTCGAAAACCTCTTGTGACTTTTGACGAATACGGAAATGATAGGACCGGATGCGACATATGCTTTTACTTATATAGGGATTTGCGAAAATTACAAGATAAGTTAAAAGAACCGTCCAAACCGGAGATTACTTTTTCCATTGATCCATCTAAATTTAACAAACCTTTGAAACCTAGAAATAAATAGTATACGTTTGTTAAAAAGGATCATAAGAAATGTAATCCTAATATCGTTTGATAAGGGTCACACAATTGCAAAATGCCATGCTAAAAAAACCTTAGTACCAAAAGGTAAAATACAATGGATACCTAACTCAATCTATAATGTTGTTACTAACCAACTAGGACCCAACATGAGTTGAGGACCTATTTCAAATGTCTAAGTATGTAGGGAAGGGTTTTGAACCATTGACGAGAGACACCGACAACAATGGAGTTCAAGACATATGAAAAAGGAAAGTGATGAGAAAAGCTTCAACTCGATACTTACAAAGTTGCCGAAATTGATCACTTCCTCCACTTAACACTTAAGGGAAGATTCTAATCTCTATCTTTGTTTTTATACTTTTTCTTAGCATTTGTACATTGGTTTAATATACATATATCTTTTCACCTTAATATGAAGTTTGCATTGATAGTTGTCTAATCCTCCATTTCCAAGAATTTTGCTCAAAAATATTTATAAGTTTTTGAGACTCATATGTTTAACATGGGGATTTGACAAAGATCATTACAAATGCCATATTAAGTTCATACTTGGTTTGTATATGTTTGTTTTGTTCTTATATGTAATTTTGTGTGCATACATACACATATATCAACATGTGATTAATCTTGGTACTTTGATACATTTATGTGAATGTTTAATCTTTCATCTATGGTTTAACATGTGTTCTCATGTTATGTTATGATATGCTTTGATTTTGTTTTGCTCACATGCATAAGTTGCATAAGTATGTACCTTGTTGATTATATGTGTTTCATACATACATACTCTTTGGAAGTCAAAAAAATTATTTTTCAAACTTATAAGTTCATGTGTTTTGAGAAAATTTGAAAATAATGCATTTTGGATCGATACAAATGAAATTTGTACTGATACATGATAGTTATTCTGCAAAATTTCAAAATGAACCGATATGTATCGATACATATGATGGTTGTATCGATACATAGCTCTTCAGTTTGGGACAGACACTATCTCATGTATCGATACATGCACGCATGCTTCGATACATGCTGCAGACCGCTTACTTGTATCGATACACAATCGATTTTGTATCAATACATACGCGCGAAAACAGTTTTATTTATCAGTTTTCATTCATTCATTCGTTCATCAAACCTCATAAAATTTCTTCTTCTACACGAACCAACACCATAAACCCTCATTCTCAATTCCTCTATCTCCCTCAAAACTCAACCAAAATTCACAAAACTTGACCCTAAACCACTTCAAATTCAATACCCATTCATATTCCTTCATCAATTTCGTTGTTCAGGTTCTTCATCCTTCACATTCATGGCAAGGGTTTCAAATTGGGAATTTGTAGTTTAACCAATTTTGTGAAGAGTACAAGTTCAGTATTTGTTTGTTGCACTCTACAACAGTTGCGCGCTACTTTGCTATAACTATCAAGGTAACATTGTTCTAATTCTTCCTTTAAGAAATGTCTACTAGCAATAGGACTAAGAGCGGTGGTAGGACTAAGAACATTCTTGGTATATTAAGAGATCTTGCTCCTGATACTGATTTTAGGGAAGAAAACTTCATTCATGAAAATTACTTGAACTTCTATATTAGGACTTGTAAGAAAAAGAGAGTAATTCCTCAAAATGCTGTTAAGGTTGACGACCTTGAGGAATTACATCTAAGTGAAGTGGCTGAGATCATTAAGAGAGAAAATCTTACTACTTTCTATAATTTGCGAAAACCTTATTTGGAAGATTTGGTTTGGATTTTCTACTCTGGAATACAAGAGCAAAAAGGTGCTGAATTTGAGTTTTGCATAGGCAAGAAGATTTAAAAGTTTACTAACAATCTTTGGTTCAAACTCTTTTGCTTGGTAACTGATAAGAACTTGAAAAAGTTCACAGATGTTGATGGTCCTAAGTATAAAATGATTGAGTTTGCATGTACTCTAACTAGGAACGCTAAAAGTCCTAATGGAAAGGGAGGTAGACTTAAGAAAGGTCCGAGAGTTCTACTATGGATTGTGAAACACATACTAAGGCCAAGAGAGGACTATGAATTTTGGGGAAACGAAGAAGAGGAAGAAGAACCAATTCAAGGTAATCAAGAAGGAAGGGGTAAAAGACCAAGAGTGGAAGCTCATGGAAGTGAAAGCATGGAGAGTGGTCCTTCGGAAATTAGCAATGGTGCAATTATGAAAATGTTGAAAGAAATGAGCTTAAAACAAGCCAAATTCCAAAATGAGGTCACCATTAGACTTGATGATATGCATGCATACAACGTCTTAAAAATAAATTGGTCGAATGCATCAAGCAACAAACTCCCGTTGACCAATACTTCAATCTTAACCCAAACCTAGATGGCATGAATGAATGATGATGATGCTTAATCTTATTTTTCGTTGCATTTTATTTTCTTTAACTCATGAACAACTTTATTCTCGTTATTTCTTATGACTTCTCATTTCGATTTGGTTGTAAGGATAATTTTAATGTTGTCATGTTTTAGAAAACATTAAATTTTGGTTTGTATGACTTTATATTTTGGATAATTTTGTCTGTATGGATTATCTGCTATGTTTATGCATTTGTTGCATTGCTTTGTTTATTTCGTCCCATATTTGGATATAATATTTTGTTAAAATGTCGATGTTTTATAATATTCATGCGTTGGTTTTGGTTTGTTGTTCTACAGTCCATTTTTGTCATGATATTTGGTATTCGTCATTGAAATATTTTGGCATATCTTTGTATGTAATTATTTTGATTAGGAAATTTTATCATATAGTGCATTTCGACAAATGTAAGTGCACGATATTCCTATGGTTAAAACTTTTTGAAACTTGATACTTCTAATGAGTTCTCTTCTTCTTTTTGATAAGTCTTGAATATTATCAACATATCAAACACATTATGGCATCTACTCAGGGGGAGCGTGCTTATGGTTAGCCTTGGTGTAATTGTGTCTGTATACATATTGCTATTTTATTGCATATTAGGTATAGGCTTAGTTTAGCTTATGCAAAGTTTTGACAATTATCAAAAAGGGGGAGAATGTAAGTGCACCAGTTCACTCCCATGTTTTAATAATTGTCAAAACACATGAAAATATAGTAGAACTTATTTTGGCAATATTAGAAATGAGTTGACAGCGAAAACTGTTTTTAAACTTTGAAAAATTATTTTTAAGGTGTTTCGTATCGATACATAATCACTTGTATCGATACAAATGTCCTGAAACTACTTTAGACTGATTTTGTGCAAATTGTATCGATACATATATCATTTGTATCGATACAAAACTGGTCTCTCAGGGGCAGAGAGTCTCTTGTGTATCGAATAATGCTTGCATGTATCGATACACACCAAACTCTCTCAAAAGACCAGAGAATGCATGGTGTATCGAATCATGCTTGCATGCTTCGATACATATCAGTCAATTTTTCAAAAAACTGATATATGTATCGATACATACTCGTGTTTGTATCGATACATAGGTCAAATATTTCAAATTTGGACGCTGGCCAAAGTATTTGTATCGATACAAACCATCATTTGTATCGATACATGTATGTTCTGTTTTGCTTAAATTTGCTCAATTCTATTTTCTCTATAAATAGCAATGTGATTTGTTGTTGTAATTATGAAAAACCTGTGAGAAAGTGAAATAGCTTTGCAAAAACTCTTGTGATCTCAAATTGAGTGATAATTTGGATCAAGGGGTTTTTCTTCACAAGATCATCATCTTCCATCAATTTGCAAATCAATTGAAGAATGAGTATGGGATCATTCGGCTAGTGATTGCACCGTTGATCCATAACGTTCGGTGTGATTCGTGGTGAATCTGAATCACGATCGAGTTGGTTTGTGAAGAAGGTTTGGGTTTTTCATCAAGGAATCAAGATTGTGCGATATCTTGAAGGTTCAACATCTAGGAAGCAAAGGAATCAGCTAGACGTTTTTTGCGGGGGTTTTCGGATCGAAGACGGCGCAAGGTTGTGGAACGTTGGAATCATAGGTTGAAACTTCGCTACGTGTTGAGGTTATATCGCATAGTTTACATATAGGTTGAAACTTCGCTACGTGTTGAGGTTATATCGCATAGATTCGATATAGGGTTATTGGAGTCTTTGTAAATTGTGCACTAGTATCAAATCATTTTTAATCAATAAACGCTCAAATAACCCGTTTGGTTATTTGGGAGGAGACGTACCCGGCCGACCGCGAGGATGACACGAAAGCCGTTGGGAACTCCCTAATCAATCGTTTGTGTCTTTCTTCCTTAATATTTTACTTTACGCAATCGTTTAAATTTTACGATTCAATTGAATTTTTGTGTTCGTAAGTGTGCATAAAAATTCAATTGTCATATATCTTGATTGTGATTGATTTAACATTGAACTTGTGTAACTTGCTTCAATCGTTTAATTGGATAATTTGAACTCGGTCGTTTCTTATTTGTTATCATCTTTCGTTCAAGGCTTATACTATTTTTCCTTTGATCAAGTGGGTGCAAAGAGACTACCGATCCGGTGGAACTTCCGCACATACCTTTAAACAAATTTTTGAAAACGACATTTTTTAAAAAGGTCACTTATTCAACCCCCCTTCTAAGTGGTCTAGCCAAGTAGTCTTACATCTCATACTAAATTTGCTCGTGAGAGAGACATAGATGACACACATAAACTTTGATTTATTATAGATTGTTTCGTGAAATTTTGTTCATGAGAGAGACCTCCGTAAAAATAAATCATAGATGACACGCAACATTCTTTCATCTTGTTTCAACATATTTCGTAGAAATTCACATGTAAATTTGAAGAACAACAAAAAAATACAAAGAAATAGAAATTTATGCATATTACAGAACTTCCACATTTTATTGTTAAAAAAAACTCTCGCATTCAATCATCTTCCTTCATTTATTATAGATTTATTCAACTAAATCTCATCAAACTACATTTTTTTAAAAAAAATTATAGTGTAAATTAATATGTATTCTCACACTATTCTTCCATCTTGTTTCATAGTAACCCACAGGTAAATTTCAAAAAAAATACAAACATACAGACAACCTTGCATATCACAAAATTCCCACATTTTTTTCTTCAGAAAATAACTCTTTCACATTCAGTGATCTTGCTACGTTTATTGTAGATTTATTCAAGATAATCCAACCAAACTATATTTTTTCAATACAATGTAAATTAAGATATTTTTTCATCGTTATCTCACCTTTTTTTTCCAACTTGTTTCGTAATAATCTACATATAAATTTCAAGAAAAAAATACAAATAAATAGACAACTTTGCATATCACAAAACTCCCACATTTTTCTGTCAAAAAAAATTCACATATAGTTATCTTCCTACATTTATTATAGATTTATTCATCTGAATATAATCAAACTATTTTTTTTTGTTAAATTTAAGATATCTCTTTTCCCATCATTCTCTCACCTTGTTTCCACTTGTTTCATAGTAATCCACATATATATTTTCAAAACAAAATAAAAAAATAAAAAAATAGACAACCTTGAATAGTAAAAAACATTTTTTTTTGTCAAAAAAAAACTTTCATATTTAGTAATGTTCCTACGTTTATTATAGATTTATTCAACTGAATCTCATAAGACTACATATTATTTTTTTTTTGAAGCATAAGACTACATATTAATATTCATTGATAAGTTTGGTGTATCACTTGTATTTCAATAAACTAATTCGTCACTGTTTTTTTTTTGTTAGAATTAAGTGTCAAAAATCGTTCCTTGATATTGTATAACTATTTCATATAATCTTTTTTGTGATTTAGAACAATTTTCTTTAATAGAGCGTTTATGTTTAAGTTGTAGAATTGAACTACCTTTATAATAGATTTTTTAAAAAAACATTTATTCTAGATTTATTCAACTGAATCTCATCAAACTATATATTTTTTTTATAAATTTTATTGTAGATTAATTCAACTAAATCTCATCAAACTACATTTTTTTTTAAATACAGTATATATTTAAATAGATTTTTCCATCGTTCTCTGACCTTCTCAATTCAACATTTTCGTACTAATCTATATGTAAATTTCAAATAAAAAAACAAAAGTACAATTCCTTGATAACCTTGCATATCACAAAATCCTCACTATTTTTTTTTATCTTATAAATTAAGTGTTAAAATCGTCTCTTAATATTTTAGAAATTTTTTATATGAAAAAAATTTGTGATTTAAAATAATTACTTTTTCTTACAGATTAAAAAATAAGTTATTTTGACATTAAATAATTTAAAGATTATCTTTTAGAAATTTTACAAAAATATAGAATCTATTTTGTGTTTGTTTACCTTTATAAAAAGGAAAAAGATCAAATTAGGAATGTGTATTTTTTCACCTTATTTTCCTATTATACCCTTCTTTTTAGAATATATATCCTAATTTTAATCCCCCAATAAATTTTTTTTTTTTTGCAAACACACTTTTTCTTTCCTTATTTTTGGTACATCGGAAGATACACACTTTCTCTTTCAAAAAAACTAAAACCACCAAATAAAAAATTGTAACACACTTTTATTTTTTGGTACAAAATTTATATCAAACTTTATGTAAAGAAATAAAAACAAACAAATTTTGTTACAAAAAATTAGAAAGAAAGGTATCTACTAACTATATATTAATATAATATACTAAGTAAGTTACTAATTAACCCTTTTTAAAATCTAATCACAATTATTTAAGTTTTTATAAACGTCCTTTATCGTAATTAACTAAATATGGAGAAGTTGTTTCCCACACAAATCAACAATTAGACACAGATTTAGTCAAACAAAAAAAAAATTAAACACATATAAAAAAAAATTAATATGCTATTTGTGCTCCACTTTTTGAGTTACTTTGTTAAAAAAAACTAACTAATTTTTAAAGATTTTTTTTTGCAAAAAGCAGTTTAGTGTCATACTATAAAAAAAATAAAAAACCACATATTTTTGACTGAAAAAAAAAAAAACCAACATGTTATTTGTGCTCCACATTTTTTTACTTACTTTGTTAAAAAAAAACTAGCTAATTTGTAAAGATTTCTTTTTACAAAGATTATTTTGAATTCTATAGAAATGAGTGCTATAAAGTTATATCATGGGCGCCAAAAACAGTTTAATGATGCTATGTTTGTGCTAAGTTGCTCAAATTATTAAAAAAAAAACTACCCAAAGAAAACAAAAACTAAACTAGAGGTATCCTTTCTATATAAGTTATTCATAAGACTAAAAAGGAAGAACACAATATGACAGTTTTCACTCCGTACCATCTCTCATCCTGACTACTACTTCTCCATACTTTCTCCATCACTTTACCTTTGCTATTAATTTTCATGACAGCATCTTCTAATTTGGTAAGTTTTTTACATTATTGTTGTTGTGACTTTTGTTCTTATGAGTAACATAATTTTCATCGCATGCTAAATTTGATTGACTACATTTCAAGTGTCAATAGCGTTTGAAAATAGAATAATATTTTGCTTAAATTACACCACACAAATGTCATCTAGTATAAAATATGCTAACGTTACTAGATGAACAAAGAAAAATATTTGACACGATCATGGAAGTTGTTCGGAAGCAAAAAGGGGGAGTTTTTTTCCTATATGGATATGGTGGAACAAGAAAAAATTTCATGTGGAACACTTTAGCAACAACTTAACGATCAAAACGGGACATTGTTTTGACTGTAGCTTCTAGCGGAATTGCATCTTTATTGTTGCCTGGAGGAAGGGCAGCTCATTCAAAGTTCAAGATTCCAGTTCCAGAACTTGAATTTTCTATTTGCAATATAGAGAAGGGAACTGAACTAAAACAACTTTTAAAATTAACAAAGTTAATTATATGGGATGAAGCTCCTATGGCTCACAAATTCTGCTTTGAAATTTGGACAAATCCTTAAAAGATATAATGAGTGAGGATAAGTCTTCTGCGTCCAAAATATATGGAGGAAAAGTTATAGTCTTTGGTGGTAATTTCAGACAAATCTTTCCGGTAATACCAAGAGGAAGTAGATTTGATATTGTTCATGCAACAATAAATGCCTCTTATATTTGGGATCATTGCACTGTTTTAATCCTTACCAAGAACTTGCGGTTGCTAAATGATTCATCAAATTCAAACTCTGAAGAAATTAAAAAAATTCTGAATGGATATTAAGGATCGGGGATGGAAAAGTTTTAGAACCAAATGATGGATATGAAGATATCCCAATTTCAGATGAACTTTTAATTTCATAATTCGATGAACCCATTGATGCAATTGTTAAAAGTACATATCCTGATTTATTGAATCATTACATTGATGGTCAATATCTATAAAGTAGAGCTATTTTAGCATCAACAATTGAGGTTGTAGATGAAATCAATGATTATATATTGAAGCACATTCCAGGTATTTCAAATTCATTAGTTGAATAGATTTAATATAATTTATAACATATGCAATTATTTTTTTTACAAGGTTTTATTGTGTTTTTGTTGAATATAGGTGATGAAAAGGAATATCATAGTTCATACTCCATAGATCGAACCGAAGAAAATGATAATGAAGCATTTGAACAGCTTACACCAGAGTTTTTAAATTGTCTAAAAACATTTGGACTTCCGAACCATTCCATCAAACTAAAAGTTGGCACGCCAATCATGTTGTTGAGAAATCTAGATCAAGCTGAGGGGTTATGTAATGGTACTAGGTTGACTGTTACTAAACTTGGAGATCATGTGATTGAAGCTAAAATAGTTACTGGAAATAACATTGGCAATATAATATATATTCCAAGAATGTCGATGTCACCATGACAATCACCGTGGCCATTCAAGCTTATAAGGAGGCAATTTCCAATTATTGTTTCTTTTGCCATGACAATAAACAAGTCTCAAGGTCAATCTTTAGACTATGTTGATTATACTTGCCAAGAGATATTTTCAGTCACGGTCAAGTCTATGTGGCAATTTCTAGAGTGAAGAGCAAACAAGGACTGAAGATATTAATACATGATAACGCAAGAAAATCATTGAATACTACTACAAATTTTGTGTTCAAAGAGGTTTTCCATAACATCCAATAGGTAATTTAGATTCATCTCATATTTCTCCATTTTAAATTGGAATTTTATATTGTCATTCATTAGATATAATTTTTATAAATTACTAATTGAGTTGCACTTATTCACACACACACATACATATATATTTACACTTTAATGCTTCAACCTAAAATAATTAGAAATAACAATTTTATTCAATTTTTTTCAGGAACTTGCAAAGACTCAAATTGTGCTCACCTTCTTTTACACAAAGTCTTACAAATGTAGAACGGGAGTTGATCATTAATAATTCACTTCCTCTACAGTCAAAACAATGTCCCATTTTGATCGTAAAGTTGTTGCTAAAGTGTTCCACATGAAAGTTTTCCTGTTCCACCATATTCATATAGGAAAAAAACTCCCCTTTTATGCTTCCGAACAACTTCCATGATCGTGTCAAATATTTTTCTCTGTTCATCTAGTAACGTTAGCATATTTTATACTAAATGACATTTGTGTAGTGTAATTTAAGCAAAATATTATTCTATTTTCAAACGCTATTGACACTTGAAATGTAGTCAATCAAATTTAGCATGCGATGAAAATTATGTTACTCATAGGAACAGTAGGGAGAAGTAGTAGTCAGGATGAGAGATGGTACGGAGTGAAAACTGCCATATTGTGTTTCTTCCTTTTTAGCCTTATGAGTAACTTATATAGAAAGGATACCTCCAGTTTAGTTTTTGTTTTCTTTAGGTAGTTTTTTTTTTAATAATTTGAGTAACTTAGCACAAACATAGCATCATTAAACTGTTTTTATCGTCCATGATATAACTTTATAGCACTCATTTCTATGGAATTCAAAATAATCTTTGCAAAAAGAAATCTTTAAAAATTAGCTAGTTTTTTTTAACAAAGTAAGTAAAAAACGTGGAGCACAAATAACATGTTGGTTTTTTTTTTCAGTCAAAAAATAGGTGGTTTTTTATTTTTTTTTATAGTATCACACTAAGCTGCTTTTTGCAAAAAAAAAAATCTTTAAAAATTAGTTAGTTTTTTTTAACAAAGTAACTCAAAAAGTGGAGCACAAATAGCATGTTAGTTTTTTTTTTATATGTGACTAATTTTTTTTTGTTTGACTAAATCTGTGACTTATTGTTGATTTGTGTGGGAAACAATTTCTCTATATTTAGTTAATTACGATAAAGGACGTTAATAAAAATTTACTACCTCCGTTCCTTTTTACGGGAGTGGTTATGGTGCATAAACTTTTTCCTTATGCACCGTGCATAAGTAATGAAAATTGCTTAATGCATTCCCAGATTGCTTAGTACGCCTCTCATATTACTTAGTGCACCCCTCAAATTTCTAGCTTACCCCTTAAAAATTTGAGGGGTGCGCTAAACAATCTGGGGTATCCTAGAAATTTGGGAGGTACACTAGAAATTTGAGGGGTGTACTAAGCAATCTAGAGTATTTATTCACGGTGTATAAACATATGGTTTATGCACCATAACTTGTGCCCCTTTTTACTTGTCGTTTTAGAAAAAAAGACCAAAACAGGAGAGTGTATTTTTGCACCTAAATTTCCTATCATGCCCTCTTTAAATATAATATCATGCATGTTTTTAATCCACCAATAAATTCATACTTTTTCACAAATATTGTCTATTTCCAAAAAAATTGTAACAAACTTTATTTAAAAACAAACAAAATTTGTATACAATAAAAAAATTATATTGTTTCAACAAAAAAATATTATACAAAATTTAGTCAATAAAATAAAATAGAAATGAGGGTATAATAGGAAAAATATAACTTAAAATGTAAATATGTGTATAAAAAACTTAAATATAAATAAAAAATACATGGAAGTGATATACATATATATATGGGTTTATTAACTTCCTCTTACCTAAAAATACGTGGAGGAAGTTAACAAACCTCCTCCTACTATGTATTTACCAAAAAACCAACTTGATTTATTCAAATTAATTTGTATTATAAGGATAATTTTGTAAATTTATGTTAATTAAACAAAACAAAAAAAAGTAAACAAAAATCCCGGAACATGTTGGTGGTCGCTTCCTAAGTTAAATACAGCATAAAACCCTCTTGCACGAACTTTTCTTTTCTTTTGCTGTTAAAGGCAATGCTTTTTATTTTTATTTTTTCGGAGTTGGATGCCATCAAAGACTGTGGATTTCAAATTATTATTGACTTTTGGTCATATGTGGAAGGATTTGTCAAGGTTGTTAGGATTTAGATATTGGTTTGTTAACGCTATTTTGTCAGTTAAAAGTTTTATATGTATCCTATTTAACTATCTTCATCTCTTGTATTATTGCTATTTTAGCATATGAATGAATGAAATTTGTTTCCTTGTCAAAAAAAAAAAAGGAAACGCGTTTTTTCTTTTCTTGAATAATAAATTCACAAAAATTCACTGAATTCTTATATTTTTTTTTTGGACACACAAAAACTCATATTATTTCATTCATTAAAATAGTAGTAATACAAGATGGAATGAACTCAAAACTTGAGAACGAGGATAAAATTTTGACGCTCTTGCAAGTGAATGAGCAACAAAAGTAGCTTGTCTCTTAACAAAAACTATCTCAAAGTTTTGGTAATTTCTCAATAACTCACGACAAGTTCTCATAATACATCCAAATTCCGTTTGATGATTAGAATTGTCATTGATGGCGTTTACAACTAGCATACAATCTAGTTCAATAACCACCTTTGAATATTCCAATTCACCTAGCCACGAAATGCCTTCTTTTAAAGCCCATGCTTCAGCTTCCTTTGGCGGGGGGGCTGCCTTGAAACCACATTGTTTTTGCTTTCACAAACCTTCCTTGATCATTTCTAATGCACATGCCAACTCCAAATTTTCGTTGATCGTTGAATAGCGCTGCATCGATATTGCACTTGATTATACCTGTCATTGGGGGCTGCCAACATATGTTGTTATTGTTAGAGTTAGCAGTAGTGTTTCTGTCATAACCTCTAGCAATATTCCATTGAAATAGAAAGTCCCTTGCAAGCTGAATTGCCACTTGAGTTGGTTGCTGTTGTTCCTCCCAGACTTTGTTGTTTCTTTGTCTCCACATACACCAAAGCATCATCACAAAATCATGTCTTCTTGCACCTTCCAATGCTGTCAGTGCAGAAAATATGAGCTCTGAGAAACCTGAATTTGAGTTGATCAAGTTGCTCACCACGTCCCAAAGGCCTGCCTCTAACCAAACCTCCCTTGCCTTAGAGCAACTCACAAAAATATGCCATTCATTCTCATAGGCAGATTCACAATGAGGGCATAAATCCGTGCACGATACTCCTTTTTTTTTGTAGTCGATCTCGCGTTGGTAAGCACCCTCTCACAATTCTCCACACAAAAATTTTTACCCTTTGTGGAACCTTCAATCTCCAAATTTGCATCCAATCACCCGGTACTCTATACTCTTCGTTATCAATTAAAGTGTTCATTGCAAACCGATACGCCGACTTTACGGTATAATTGCCTTGGGTACTGTACTTCCATACACGTCTATCTTCACCCTCCACACGACTTGCTGTGATCTTTGCAATTTCATATTTATCTCTGTTATTAAATATAGTTTCTATTATATCCCATTGCCAAGACTGACTTGTTGAATTCATAATATTTGATACTGTCAGCTGCTCTATTCCTTGTAGTATGGGACTCGTGACATAAGAGTTAGCCTCATTCCTCAACCATGGTTCATGCCAAATATTGATCATTCTCCCATTCCCAATACACCAACGCAGTCCCCCTCTGACTATAGCCTGTGAAGTGTAGATACTACGCCAAATAAAACTTGGGTTATGGCCTAGGCGGGCCCCAAAAAAATCACTATTAGGAAAATATCTAGCTTTGAAGATTCGAGCAACAATAGTATCTTGGTTGGTCAATAATCTCCAACCTTGCTTCCCTAGCATAGCCAAATTGAAACCATAAAAGTGTCTAAATCCCATACCTCCAAACTCTTTTCTCATTGTAAGTTTGTCCCAGCTAAGCCAATTGATCCCTTTGTTTTGTCCTCGGTTAAATCCCCACCAAAAAGAATTTATCATTCTTTGAATTTCTTCCCCTAAAGTGGTCGGTAGAAGGAAAGTACTCATACAATATGTTGGAATGGATTGTGCAACAGACTTTATGAGTACTTCCTTGCCCGCCTTGGAGAGATGCTTTCCTGACCATTGTTGGATCCGCTTCCAAACTCTATCCCTTAGGTAGCCAAAAACAACCTTCTTTTTCTTTCCCACAATCGATGGAAGGCCTAAGTACTTGCCGAAACCCATACTTTCAGATACCTGAAAAATATTCTTGATGCTAGTCTTAACAATCTCCGTCGTATTTTTGCTAAAGAAAATTTCAGACCTTTGTAGGTTGATGGCTTGTCCAGATGCTTCTTCATATTTTTTTAGGACTTCTTTCAATTTATTGCACTCGCTTTCCTTGGCCCTACAAAACAAAAAACAATCGTCAGCAAATAAAAGGTGTGTAAGGAGAGGTGCCCCTCGACACACCTTGATACCATGAATCTCTCCGCGTGCTTCACTCTTTTTAAGAAGGCTTGACAGCCCCTCGGTACATATGATAAATAAGTAAGGTGACAGTGGGTCACCTTGTCTAAGTCCTCTTTTAGGCCTCACAGGACCCACACTCTCTCCATTTACCAACACTTGATAATGAACACTCTCAATACACATACTCATCCATCGTACCCAATTAGCATGAAACCCCATCTTCATCATAATACTTTTCACATAATTCCAATCCACTCTATCATAAGCCTTGCTAATATCAATCTTCAATGCTACCTCCCCCATTTTGCATCGCGTTTTTCATTTCATATGATGGATAATTTCAGTAGCTATCATCACATTATCAACAATAGATCGGTGTTCCACAAAAGCTTATTGTTCTTGAGTAATGCATTGAGGTAGTAGAGGCTTAAGTCTATTAGCAAGTACCTTTGAAATAATTTTGTAGAGAACATTGCAAAGAGATATAGGCCGCATGTCTCTCATCGATTCTGGATTCTCCTTCTTCGGTATCAATACTATGTTTGTGGCCATGATTTGCTCCGGAAAATGTCCTTCTTCTAACCACGCCACCCCTGCATGAAACAATTCCACCCCACACAAACTCCAGAATCGCTTAAAGAAAGCTGGATTCAACCCATCCGGTCCCGGCGCCTTGTCTGAATGCATTGCAAAAAGTGCTTCCTTGAATTCTCTAATTTGAAAAGGAGATAAAAGTTGTTGGTTATGCTCAGCTGAAATAGAAGGATTGATATAATCAATATCCACCATGTTGCTTCCATGATTTTGCGAGAATAAATTATCAAAATACTCCTTCGCAACTTCACAAATTTCGTGTTGATTTTGCACCACTTCCCCCTCATCATTTTGTAACTTTGTAATCTCATTTCGCTTTCTCCTAGAACTCGCCGTTGCATGAAAAAACCGTGAGTTTGTGTCACCGTCATGGAGCCAATAGACTTTTGCACGTTGTTTCCAAAATGCTTCCTCTTGTGCCAACAACATACTCATCTTTTTCCGGACCTCGTCATATCGTGTACCTTGTATGTGCAATGGTGTTCTTAATCAAAGTAATACTATGGGAAATTATTCATATAATATGAGAAATAAGCACAAAAACATTCAATAGTGTTCCAAAATTATTCAATATGGTTGCTGCATTAATTGAAAGGGATAATCAACAACATCATGAAGAAACAACTCGTCAAAATAAAAACATCATAAGGAAACAAACAAATTAGAATTATATATAAAAAAATATCAAATTAGAATTTTCAAATAAAATAAAAATCAAATTACAGTAATATCCTTTATTAAAGTTGTGCTTTAAAAGAGATAATGAGGGTTTTTTGTCAATACATAGTGGGAGGAGGTTTGCTAACTTCCTCCCAAATTACAGTATATATATATTTTTTGGTATAGAAGCTAATAAAATGAAAAAAATCTAAAAAGAAAGACTAAACACGAGGGAAGTAAGTTCCCATAGCGTCATTCCTAAGAAGTTCACGAAGGTCTTCTGGAGGAGATGGATGATTCAGGAGGTCGGCATCTGATGATGCTCCAAGTTTAGCAAAAAAGTCTGCACATTGATTCCCTTCTCTAAGTGTGTGGTGTAGAGTACCATTGGTTTGAGATATCAACTCCTTGATATCCTGGATCAACACAGCATAAAAATGATACTTAACTTGTGGACCTTTGATGAGGTTAACACATAGTAAAGAGTCAGAATAGCAGACAAGTTCATCGATATTCATGTCTTTGGCCAGTAAGAGACCCCTAAAGATAGCAGTCACTTCCGCGAGCAAAATGTCAGATGATCCTTGAATGGAGCCTGAGAAGCCTGCAAGATAATGACCGAAAGTGTTTCTAACAATACCGCCAAATCTAGCTCGAACAGGAGTACCGAGACAACTTCCGTCCACATTCAGAATGGTACAAGAAATGTTATTATTGTTCCACCTGATATGTCTATCTACTAACTCGTCGTTAGAAGTGGGAGAGAAACAATTTCTTAATGTTTCGACCATAGCTCGAATGTTGAAGGAGAGATGACCTAAGGGCCAAGTCTCATTGTTCAAATACATCAAATTTCGGTGTCTCCAAGACCACCAGACAGCGGCCGAGAAGAAATTTTTGGTACCCTGCTTGAGCCAGTCGTACAGATCCTGGTTTGAGAAGAAATCTGGATTGTTGAAACCAATGTGGTTCCAAAGGCAATGAGAAAACTCGCAGTCCCGAATGCAATGAAGAAAAGTTTCATCTTGAAGGCCACATCGAGTGCAGGTGGCTGAAGGACTCATCTTGCGATGATTGAGTAAAGAGAGGGTTGGCATAGAGTTGTGGCAAGCCAACCTAAAGAAGAATTTGATCTTTTCCGAGAGTTGAAGCTTCCATATCCAAGACCAAGTGTGTATAGGGTTATCGGATGGTATCGGATCCCTCCGAGAGAGTAGCCAATTATAGCCACTTTTAGTAGTGTAAGTTCCGTTTTTGTTGTTAGCCCAAATGAAGGTGTATTTGATAGAATCGTTGAAGTTGGTGTTGTTAATGACTTCAGAAATCAACGGAGGGAGCTGGGTGTAGAGACTGCGAGTATGAGGATTTCCTGTGGAGAGTACATCTTTTACCGAGAGTTCCAGATCATGTATATCCACATAAGGGACAAGTGAACTAAGACGGCCGAAATCGGTCCAAGGAGTGAACCAGAAGGAGGAGGATCCCGAACCTGCACGCCACAAAAATCCTTCTTTGAGGACGTTTTTTGCTTTAATAATAGAAGACCAAGTTGGGGAGCCACTAGGAGGGTTATTGGCGAGGAGGAAATTTGGTCCTGCGGTGTATTTGCTAGAGAGGAGGTCAACCCAAATCTTTCTTGAAGATTGCACCATATCCCAGACAAGCTTTCCCAATAGAGAGATATTTGCATCCCGAGCTGGTCGGATACCCAAACCACCAAGTTGTTTGGGGCGAGATATTTTATTCCATCCCACTAAGTGTATACCTTTGTTGTTGGAGTCTCTCCAGATGAAATTGCGAGTGGTCTGATCTATGCTGTCACAGATGCTTTGAGGGAGCCAAGCAATTTGCATGTAGTAGGAGGGGATTGAATTGAGGACAGAAGAAGCTAGCGTCAATCGACCTGGTTTGTTTAACAACTTGTTTTTCCATGAAGCAAGTCGTGTCTGCATCTTATCGATAATAAAATGGAAATCGCTTCTTTTGGCTCTCCCTTTGAGTATTGGGAAGCCTAAATACTTTTCTAGGGATGTGGTGCTCTGGATACCAGTGATGGACGTAAGTTTGTTGATCTTATTCTGAGGAATACCTGCAGAGTAAAAGGCTCGGGATTTTGACAAGTTGATCTTCAAACCTGAAGCGCGACCAAAACGTGTAAGAAGGTCAGCAATAACTCGTAATTAAGAGGTTTTGGCCATGGTGAAGAGGACAACATCATCTGCAAATAGAAGGTGGGATAATCGGGGCCCATTGACAGAGATGTTGATGGCGGCCCAGATACCCTGATGGACCGCGTCGTTAATGGCGATAGACAACTTTTCCATACATAGTATGAATAAATAAGGGTATAAGGGATCTCCTTGTCTGAGACTATGGGAAGGCTTGAAAGAGGGCATTTTGTTGCCGATCCATTGTAATGAAAAATTAGAAGAGGTAACACAGTGCATGATAAGCTTAGTTGTTATGTCTGGAAAGCCAAAATCATGGAGGCATGATTTAAGAAAATCCCAATTAACATTGTCAAAGGCTTTTTCAAGGTCGAGTTTGAACGCTACATAACCTTTCTTGTTTTTAGTCTTCCTCATAAAGTGGATGATTTCTTGCAGGACGATCGCATTGTCAGAGGTGCCTCTACCTGGTAGAAAACTGCTTTGGTAGGGTCCAATAATAGAATTTAGGATCGGCCTAAGGCGGAGAACCAAGACTTTTGTAATAATTTTATAAACAATATTGCAGAGACTGATAGGTCTAAATTCTTTAAAGGTGGTGGGTGGGTCAACTTTGGGGATGAGAGATATCAAGGTTTCCGAGATGACAGGATCGAAATAACTTGTATGGAAAGCTGTTTTGACCAGATTGAAGATGTCATCTCCCACAATGTGCCAATATTGTTTGAAGAAAATGCATTGAAAGCTGTCTGGTCCCGGGGCCTTATAAGTTTTCATGGATTTGAGGGCTGCAAATACCTCCTCTTTAGTGACCGATCTAAGTAAAGAATTTTTCCCATCTTCATCTATGGTTGGGTGTAAGCCATTATAGAAGGAGGGGTCGGGGTTGGGCTGGGTGCTGCCAAAGAAATTCTTATAATATAGCTGCGCCTCATTTTGAAAAACAGAACTGTCAGATGACCATGTCCCGTTAGGAAGCTGAAGTCTATGAACACAGTTTCACTTCCTTCTTATGATGGTTTGAGTGTGGAAAAAAGCACTATTTTTATCGCCGAATTTGACCCATTTTTCTCTGGATTTTGGGTACCAAAGCATCTCTTCTTGAAAAAGGATGTGGTTGTATTCCTGTTGAAGGTCGCGCTCAAGGAGGGTGTGGCGGTAGGAGTCAACCCTTTCTAAATAATTTTGAACCCCTTTTAGCCTGCTCTCAATGTGTCTTTTGCGTTTAGAAATGTTTCCGAAGACTTCTTGATTAAAGGTGATAGATTCCTGTCGGACATTGTTTAATGCAGTGGTAGGATTGTGGTTGGAAGATGTCCAAGCTTTCTCTACCAAAGCGGAGTAGTCTGTATGATCGATCCAGGCGGGCTCAAAACGAAAGGGTCTTGGTCCTCTAGCAATGGGAAGACCACCAAAACGAAGGAGTAAAGGATTGTGATCAGAGTGAAGTCTGCAAATAACTTCGACATAAGCTTCGGGAAAAGCCAAACGCCAGTCCACATTTGCTAAACCTCTGTCAAGTTTGTTAGAAAGAATGCGGAGGCCATTGTGATTTCGGTGCCAAGTAAATCGTCCACTAGTGGTTGTAAGGTCTAGAAGACTACACTAGTCCATGAATTTAGCAAAAATGGCAGCTCTGGCATGTTGAAAAATACCCCCTCATTGATCGCTAGGTGTAATACCCTAATTTTTAGCTTTTTAAAATAAATATCTTATTTGAAAATTATTTCTTATTCTTCTTAAGAAATACCAAAAATAGTTTTTTAGATAATTTTTGCTTACAATTTATCCTTTTTTTCTTTATTTCTTTTAATTGTCGCAATTTATCTTTTTATACGAAAAATAGCAAAAATGTTCAAAAATAGTTTTTTACCTTTATATTTAAGTTTACATTTTTATTTCTATACTTTTCTATATTTTATTTGTATTTTTCTTGCACTTTTTCTATTTTATTTACATTTTATTTTTTTATGACAATTTCTTTCTCTAGTGGCCAATCACATTGCGACACCTCATCATCTCCACCTCATAATCATTTTCATTATTATTTTTCCATTAATTTTCTAATTAATCCAAAATTACATTTTATTACACAAATACCACTCACCTAATCCTACCACTATAAATACACACCTCACATCACTCAATCATTACCAATCATTTTTCACACATCCCAATACAAAAAATTAGAAAAAAATCACTTCTCCTTCCTCCACCAACAATTCCGGCGCGCCACCGCCGGAATTCCATTTTCCGGTCAACTTCCGGCCAACCAAAAATCACCCAAAATTAACGATCCAATACTCGATCTATACTAATTAGACCCTCCTGAGTCCGAATCTGTCATCCGTTTCATCAACAAACGACCGGAAAACCATAAAAAAGTAGATCGAAGTTCCGGCTATGTTTGTATCATGTGGTCTGGGTGGTAGCTTTTGGGTAGCGGGGTTGTAGTTTGGTTGGTCGGCCAGGTTGGACAGAGCATTGAATTTGTTGCTTTTGTCCTTGGTGACGGTTTTGGAGCCTAGCAAGGTAGGTTTATTAGCTTATTTCTTGCGCCTAGTAACTATGAGCCAATCCCCATGCAGTTCCTTGACCTCCTCATTATTAATGGTATTTTTCTCTTTATTTGTTACCTTAAGATCTGCATTGAGAACAACATTCCCTTGTGGTTGGCTAGAGTTTGAATGACTGGCCGGTTGGGTGGTTTGAGGTGGGGTGGGGTTGTGATGTTGGTGCACATGTTTTGTCCCTTTAGGTACGGGGGTGGCAATAGGACAATTTCTACCTAGATGACCATAGAAACCACAATTGGTACAGATTAAATGCAAGCCTTCATATTGAACCTTGTACCAGTGTCCATTCACCCAAATTTTTCCTACCACCGGCTCAGTAAGTTCTACTTCGACGCAAACTCTTGCAAATTTACCTCTCTCAACCTTTAGAGTATTGATGTCCACCTTTATAGGTCGACCGATAGCTGAAGCCATGGCCATGAGAAAACTTTCATCATAGTAGACTAGGTTTAAACCAGAGAATCTAACCCAGACAATTATGCGTTCCACCTTTGCATTTGGTGAAGCGAACTCTGGAGACCATTTAGAGACAACAAGACAGTGGTCAAAGATCAACCATGGGCCACCAGTAATGACTTTTTCTTTGTCAGCGGCGTTGTCGAACTTCACCATGTAGAAACCATTATTGTTGTCCATAATTTCAAAACCGCTTTGCAATTTCCATACTTTTTGGAGACGTTCCTTCATTATGTGATAACCAAGGTTCTTTCCCAATAGTTTGACGTAGATGGCATCCTTCCAAGGTGTCACAGATCTTGAAAAACTGTTGGTTCAATATAAACTTTAGGAAGAAGAAGATTACCATCTTTAAGTTCTATGCGGACAAGTTTCTTCTGAATTAAATCCTCTTTCTCCCTTGGGGGAATATGTTGCGATGAGCCTAAAAGTTTGTCCCGGAATGATTGTTTAGGGAACAATGACTTTTGGGGGTTGGGAGGTTTCTTGAACGGTTGGAGGGGAGGTTCACTTTGAGTAGAGAAAACGAATGAAGTACTCATAGTGCAAATCTAGATTCAATATCACGACTACGGTAGAGCAAGAAAATTGATTCAGTATTATGGCAACCGATTCAATATCAAAAGGGGAATTCAATATCACGATTTTTCAGTATTATGGCCAATAGATTATGGCAAATCGATTCAATATCACAGGGAAAACAATATCACGATTTCAGAACAGAATAGCGGCGGTCGATTGTGGCCTCGCGGTTGCAATTGAGTTCGATTGAGGGGACAGACACGCGATTGCGGTTGCGAATAGACCAGAGGTACGGTGGTAGATCGATCAGGAATATGGTGGTTGGAACACGATGGAGGGAACAGACCGAGATGGTGACGACAGTGGATACAGACGGAGGCGAAACGGCAGTGGATACAGATGGCTGGCGGCGGTGGAGGCAAGCAGGTGGCTGTGTAGTCACGCGAAACCCTAGCAGAAGCAAAATACTAATCGTATTTTTTCAGTATTCAACGTCGAGAAAATCTAAATATTTTTATGAATGAAAGTGTTACAGTATATATTTGAAAAACTAAAATTTATTTTTTTAAACAATTTTTTGTTTTTAAAACAAAGCTTGTTACATTTAGGTATCTAAACAAAGTTTGTTATAATAATACTCCCTCCGTCCCATTATATAAGCATCCTTGACTAAAATTATCCTTTGTTTGTATGTGTAGAGATTTGACTTTTTGTATTCCAATGCAACTTAGTAGTAATAATTAGGGGTATGTGTAAGCAAAAAAGTAATAAATGTACCTAGTAAATTGTAAAGGAGCTTATATTTTGGGACTAGACTTTTTTTGAAAAGGTGCTTATATAATGGGACGGAGGGAGTAGTTATTTAGTCTTTATCCAAAAAAAAATAATGGTTTTATGAAGGGGTAAAATTCTATAAATAAGATGAATAAATTATTAAAAATTTCAAGTGCAGAGTAAAATAACATATCTGAGATATATATATATATATATATACTCCCTCCGTCCCATTATATAAGCACTTTTACTACAAAAGTCTAGTCCCAAAATATAAGCCCCTTTACAATTTATTAGGTACATTTATTACTTTTTTGCTTACACATACCCCTAATTATTACTACTAAGTTGCATTAGAATACAAAAATTGTAAAGGGGCTTATATTTTTGGACTAGACTGTTGTAGTAAAAGTGCTTATATAATGGGACGGAGGGAGTATATATATATATATATATATATATATATAGAGAGAGAGAGAGAGAGAGAGAGAGAGAAATAAATAAAAGACTCCTGAATGTTCAAAATGAAGAAAGATTGGAAGACTCATTGGAACCGTTGATGGGAGGTGAAGATCGAGGGAGAAATAATTGAAACAACAATATGACGTTGAAGAAGGGGAAATTTCATGAAGTGTATCCATCAATGTTCAAATGCAAATTTTGTTTGATTTAAAATTCCTCTTTTTTTGATAAGTATTTGATAATCTTTAAATCTACTATGTTAATATTGTTTTGTGCATGATTAATTGTTTGGTATCTATGAAATAATTTTAGAGATATTAAAAATAATAATATTTTATCTTTCAAGTAAAAAAAATTATAAAGAATACTCCCTCTTTTCCCTTTTATTTGTCGTTTTAGAAAAAAATTATTTGCTTTTATTTATTTGTCGTTTGACAATTTAAAATTATATTTTGTCTATTATATCATCTTCTTAATTTTTTTTTGACTAAATTTTATTTTATTTTTTTATTGAAATAGGTCTTTCAAACCTCAGACCTCTTTCAACAGTCCAAGGTTGCACGGTTTTAACGGTTTAGTTTTTAGCTTTCTGTTTCTATGCATGAAAGTTGGACTTAAAGATAATCGTAAATGGAATCCCTTATCGAGCTCTAAACTATGGGAAATAAATGGAACGGAATTGGGATATGTTAGAAGCATACATTGGATAGGTCTCAAGCTTTGATGATTCCAGTGATGAGCTCTTTTAGCTTGGTTCTTATGTTCAACTTGTTCTCATCACTCATCAGACTCACAGTTTTTCACTTCATTCACTGCCATTGCTGATGCGTCGTCCCTTTTCTTCTGCTTGGCTCATTATGCTGCTTATTTGAAGTCACAGTTTGGTTTGGCTGATCCTTTTGTTTCACGCTGTTGCTCAAAATCTTTTACACGAATCCAAGGATTACTATAGAATCTTTTTATTATAACTATTTTTTTATTAAACTTATTCATATAATTTTTTTTTAATGTTATTTTTTTGGTAAAGTATTTTTTTGTTTTGTTCCTATTTTTTGTAAAGAGAAAGTGTGTGCAAAAAAAAAATAATTTTATTGGTGGATTAAAATTAGGATATATATTAAGGAAAATGTATAATAGAAAGATAAGGTGCAAAAATACACTATCTTCATTGGTCTTTTTTTTCTTCTTTCAAAAACGATAAATAAAAAGAAACGGAGGGAGTAATAAAAAACAAAAAAACAACTCATTAGAGACCGAATTTAATATAGCACGTTTTCAGTTCGGTCGCCGAATCAGTCGCAAAAAAACATAGAAATTAATTCTAAATTGGTCACAACAACGGTCTCTAATAAGGGTCACTAAATCAGTCTCTGATAGCGTCGTTCAAGGCGTCGCACGTCACATCGTTTGGAGTCTCTAATTCAGTCTCTGAATTTAGTTACAAATTCATTCACTAAAACCTCACCGTTTTGGTCTCTAAATTCAGTCTCTAAATTCAGACACTAAATCGGTCTCTAAATTCAATCTCTAAATTGGTCTCTAAACTCAGTCACTAATTCGGTCACAACAAATTGGCCACTAAATTGGTCACAACAGATCAGCCACCTAGGTCTTTAAAACTGATTTTAATTGGACTCTATATCGGTCACTAATTGATTTAGTGACCGATTTTTATTAAAATCGGTCTCTACATCGGTCTCTAAACGCGAATTTTCTATTAGTGGTAATTATTCACTATAGAGTTTGTGATTAAGAAGTATAATGGTCTAGGCTAATCCTAAAAATGAGTATCAATGGTGCGGCTAGAATGTGTAAGAAAATATTTCTGTCGGATCTCGACAAACACAATAATCGTCTATCAATGCCAACCGAACTCGATTATATGAATGAGAAAGAAAAGTTGGAGTTAGATAAGAGAGATTAAAATGGTTACCTAGTTGGTTTAGGAGTGGTTGTGTTGGATCCTGATTTCAGAGAATTCTCAATGTCTTTGAGAAAGTGGGACATGAAAAACTCTAGTGTACGTCTACCATCTTGTTCAAGATTGGAAACTTGTTTTGTCAAAAAACAAATTTAAAAAAGACCAAAAACTTAACATTTGGTCATTTAGAGACATCAATAACAAATTACACTTTGTACTCGAGGACAATGTAAATTCTGAAGAAAGTAAAAAACTCAACAATTCACTTGGGAGCCCTAGAGTAAGAATAGTGAGGATTGCCAACTCCATTTATAGATGAAGTTTGAGTGAGGCATATATGTGAACAAAGAGTACCAATATTTGTAGCCATAGTTATTTATTCAACTTAGAATATGTTATTGATAAAGTTTTTAATTTTGCAGTCATTATATATGAGTTCTATACGTTTCTCTTGCTTAAAATTTTGGTTGTTATTATTGTTTTTTACGAAGTGTATCTTTTCTTTGTTAGATTAGATTTTGATAATTTTGATAATATGTTATTTATCAATAACTAAATTAGATCTTTCATCCGCGCATTGCACGGGTCTTTTAGAATTTAAAAATACAAAGAAATTTAACAAAGATATACAACGTATTATCATAGATGATATGAATAATTCTAGTGGATGCCCATTAACCATTGGCTCATGTCATTAGGCCTATGTATTGTCCCATAAATAGGACCTATGATGCAATGTAAAGATACACCTTTCAAGAGAATAATATAATCTCTACTCGTTCTCTCTTCTTCCCTTTCTCTTGTCAATCTCTATTCTTTTATGCTTGTTCATATTTAGAATAGTTTCATAACACGTTATCAGCACGCTCTAACTGAGGTACAAATTCTTCTTTAATTCTTTTTATGTAAAATAATTTTCATTTTAATCTTTACTTTTTTATTTACAATAAAATTCATGATAATGCATCCTAGAAGGATTGCACAAGAGATTAATTATATACATAATATAGTTCCAGAAGAACTAACAAATAAAAATCATAATTCTAATCTCTAAGAATTCGTGAAGAATTCATTATAGTTCCTGAAGAACTTAAAAACTCAATTTAGAATTCCTGAAGAATTCATTATAGTTCCTGCGAACTTAATGTAGTATATTGCATCCCAGAATGATTGCACTGAATAATCATATTTACATTATAAAAATGTCATATAAGTTCTTAAAGAACTCTAAAATTCAATATATTTTTTATGAATTCCAGAAGAATTCAACATACATATATCCCTGAAGGATAATATTATTAGCTTTATTTGCTTTGATAATTGGATTTATTTATTTTAATCATCGTACGCTAACTTTTATATTTCATGAGTATTAGTTATATCCTTTCAAAAAAAATGAGTATTAGTTATATATAATTTGAATTGGCACTTTTGACCATGGTTTATACGGCAAAAAAAATTTCCAGTAGCTTATGCCTTATGATCATTACGTTACATATATAATGTAACATTATGTCCTATAGTTATTACGTTAACGTTTTCTTTATGATATTTGTTATCATCATATGCATATGTTACATTTGGACTATAATAAATTGTATTAGTTATAATAATTAATAATTAATATTATAACAATAATAATAATTTGAATTGTTACTTTACGTACTCAAGGACTATATTATTTGACTAAAGGACTATATTTGCTTACTTTGCTTATTTGCTTAATTCTATTTGATGATAGTATTAAAATGACAAATTTTTCAAAACTTGAGTTTGAAGCCCTTGACATCTCTGGAAAGAACTATTTACTTTGGGTTTTGGACTCTGAAATTCATTTAGATGCGAAAGATAATAGTGACACGATTAAAGAAGGAAATGAAACATCTGTTCAACAAAAGGCAAAAGCCATGATATTCCTTTGTCACCATCTCCATGGAGATCTTAAAAATATACCTTGCCGTCAATGATCCCCTTGTTTTATGGAATTGTTTAAAGGAAAATTTTGATCTCTATAAATCATTTGTGATATAGATCCTGAAGAACTATAGTAGAAAAAAAAATCTTAATATTGAAGCATCTTTGAAGAATTGTTCAAAGAATAAAGTTTTTTTTTTCTTATATTGTTTTAATGATTAAGGATAAAGTTCTTGAAGAACTAGTAATATATTATCAAGCATTCTTGTAGGTTTGCTACAAGTGAACTTTCATGCTCATTGTTTATGAAAATTTGTAATTGAATTCATGAATAACTAAAAACATTTAGAGCATGATTGAAGTCTATAACGCTAAAATGCATATGCTCCCGAAGTAGCAAAATTGAGAAAATATATTAACATCAAATATCCTTGAAGGATTTGGACATTGAAATTGTCTTTATTAAATGCATATGCTCCCGAAGTAGCAAAATTGATAAAATATCCTTGATGGATTTGGACATTGAACTTTTCTTTAGTCAATAATAATATAGATTTGTGGTTGAGTTCTTGAAGAACTATAAATTTAAAGTATGATTGAGGTTTATAAGATCCATTTGATCTTGGTATATTTTGAACTAAATAAAGTTAAGATAAAACTTACTTATGTCTCTTGATTATGCTCCTGAAGTAGCAAAAATTGAAGAAAAAAATTTGAATACTTTTAAGGAATAAGTCACATATGTGATTGAACAAGAGATATATGCCGTATACCCAATGTGAAAATTTCTTGAAGGCTCCAGAAAAGCTTGTTAATGTATTGTTACATTAAGGAACAAAACATATAAGTGAATATAAGCTTAAATTGATGTAAAGAAAAAGTTATCAATTTTTTTTCTCTAATTTGTGCTACACCTATATTAGTGCAATCGAAGCACATATTATTGTAACCTAGAAGTTTACAAATAATAATAAGTTATTGTTGGCAATACCGGTTGGGTCATCTCGGATTTATTATGATGTGAAAAAAAAAAGTTATTGAAGAGCCAGAAGCTTCTTCAACGTAGTAGCTTTTGTGCATTACTAGTTCCCAAAGAAAGTTGATAATTTGTTTATTGTCACCTCACAGACAGAAGTTTGTGAGATTGTTTTCTCGACTATTTTTTAAGAGCTCATTTTCTAGAAAGTATTTATTAAGTATCGTATTGCCATTTTTTTTTTGAACAAGCCAAAATGAGATTATTATATACCAAAACAAGAGGTGACCCCCAGCACAAGATGTGCTAGTAATAAGTCACCATAAGTACATCAAGAGTTACAAAACCAAAAAACATCTAGTCAATACAAATAAGATACTCAAGCATAACAACGGATTCACCCACCAAATGTGTAGGTTAACCCCCAACCCAGGATACTGAGTCCTCAACCACCAAAAAGAGTGTCGCTTGATCAGTTCCATCAAAAGTGGGGCCGATTGCATCGAATTTTTGAATAGTCGCTGATTGCGTTCTTTCCAAATAATCCAAACGCAAACAAGACATTTAAACTGCCTGAAGGATCTCCGATTTCGACGACCACCTACTGCACCAGTAAACTGGGTGAAGTGAGCAGAAGGAGTCGCCGGATCCACCATGTCGAAACCGATCCAAGCCCTGACCAAGGTCCATAAAGCGCCGAAGACTCCACAAGTAAAGAAGAGATGATGGACTGTCTCAATACCTCCATAGCCAGAAACACAATACTGATCCTCCTGAGCAAGAATACCACGTCGACCCAAATTAGCCTTCGTTGGTAACCTGTCCCGCAAGAGTCTCCAAGCTAAAATAGACACCTTCAGAGGAACAGTGTACCCACACTCTGGATCAAAACGCCACCGCCAGACATCTGCCACATGCTCCTGCATCTGAAAACCAGAAAGTAAGGTCTGACACTCCCCTAACATCTCCTCTTCCCACACCTATAACTGTCTCTGCCACACCCACGCACTCCCTCCTGGCTCCCACCCTAACGCAAACATCTCAGCCACCGTGTGCTGCTTGGTTTCTGCCAAATCAAACAGACGACCAAACCGCACCCTCAATGACACTCCCCCTAACCAAGGATCCAACCAGAAAGAATTTGAAATTGATAATGAACATTTTGTAGAATATATATTCATAAAAAAATGGACTTGAAGATCCATTCTTTAGACGTCTAAAGTTCATTGTGGCTGATACTTATGAGATCATAACTTCT
Organism: Trifolium dubium; assembly: GCA_951804385.1. Taxonomy (NCBI): domain Eukaryota; kingdom Viridiplantae; phylum Streptophyta; class Magnoliopsida; order Fabales; family Fabaceae; genus Trifolium; species Trifolium dubium. The sequence continues at coordinate 30,295,332 of OX638062.1, read as the reverse complement.
AGCTCATATTTTAGGAACACTCAATCACATATCGTGAGATATAGATACGCATCAAGCCAACAAATTATTGATATGGATGTGTTGTGTGTATTTCAATTGCTCCAATATAATACCTTAAGATGATTTTTTTTAAGGTAATGTTGGGAAAATATATTTGATATGAATCTCCTATTATCTTGAGCCAAAAATTGGAGACTAGTTTATAGCCTAGAAGGCTAATTATTAATTTATGAATTAGTTTTCCCAACATTAGGGGGAGAGAATAAGCAACTAAAAATATGAACCAGAAGTTCAAATGAATACTTATTATCTTATCTTGATCCTCGTATAAAATAGTTTGAACCTGAGGTTCATAAGATAAATCATTTGCAAAATTTATGAAATCAATTATCAAGCTGCTAATGCTCCAATCAAAATGGATGTTCCTGTTGAACAATCCCATATTGCAAATGAGTTCAACCACACTTGAAGGATGGTGTGAAATTTGGTTCCAAGAAAAAAAAATCCTCAAATAAGAAAAGGAGCTAAAAAGAAATATGACCCAAGTGAGGATATGAAAACTCCAAAAGAGTATTGACATAATTGATTTTTAAGTTCCAGAAGAACTTATCAGGTACCTGAAATTTTTAATAAATAAAGAGATCTCGAAAAATTATGTCATGAATAAAATACGGTGGAACCAAAAGAAAGTCAACGTTGACGATATTTTTATATATAATATAGCGCTATATATGATAAGAGATAATGAGGATCATGAACTAAAGTTTATTGAGAATTATAGACAACATAATGATTGTCTAAATGTAAAGATGCAATTGCTACATAATTAAAATCACTTTGCAAAGTGAAAGATTTTTGGACCAGCAGTCCGTACATCTAAAGATGTGAAAATGATGAGATACGAGTCAATTTTTGTGCAAATAGAAAATAATGATATACAAGAATATCGATAAATGTCTGCTATTGATTGCAAAGAGAAATATTCACCTGAAGTGAAATCAAAATATTTTTTAGTTGATTAAGTTTAGTAACACTTGAAAGTATCAATTTATTGAAAGTGTTACGATATATTTGTATGACTCACTTGTTAGTGATGATTATATGAAACTCCCTGAAGGATTTAATTTCATGAAACATATTATTCAAACTATTGAATAGATGATAAAATGTATAAGTCTCATTGTTACTCAAACAATATAGATGCATATTGTATAATAATTTTAGTGAATATTTCCAAATGAGAAATATGATAATGACATCATTTGTCAAATTTTGAAGAAAGGATTTGAAAACAAATTTTATGACATGAATATTATAAGAATTCTTGAAGAGTTTCTGAAAGTTGATTTCTTCTATTGAGATGAAATATGAAATTGTTATCGGTAGTGTGCTCTAGTTGTTGTAAGGCCACTCGTTATGAACAAACATTTCATTAGAGTTTGAGAAAATGATGATTCATTACGTGGTCCTGAAGTATCACATCAAACACTATAATATTATCATAACTCTTGAAGAGCTTATGAAATCTGTTGAATACAGAAAAATTTAAAATGAAATATGTCCGATGATCATAGTTTGTTTGAAATTACAAACTTAGTACTTCAACGAGGTTTTGTGCATGAAGAAAATTATATATATCAAAGGTACTAAACAAATTGATCTCGAAATATATAATTGGTTGTGTATGATGTCACTTGACATGAACAAATATTATATTATTCCACGTCTCAAGAAAATGATGAGTTACTTGAATTGGTCTTGAAGTACCATATTCTAATTAATTCAATTGAGGACACTATTACATTTTACAAATTTGCATGCAGTGGTATTTTATCTTTTTCAATATCAATAATCTTGAAGATATTGGAACAAATTCGAGCATATAATTTATATCTTAAAGATACGAGAATATCATCCAAATAAGTGGAAGTTTTAGCACTACATCAAGAAAGTTGAGAATATGATTTTATTGAGGTTTGTGATTCTACACATACAAGAAATTTGAAGAAGATAATATTGCATCAGCTGATTCAGGGAAGAGTATATAAAAGGAGATTAATCAGATCTTTCTACAAAGTCTTCATCAAGTAAAACTTTTGATCAACTATATATAAGATTAATTGGTCTTATTCGTCTCAGATATAATTGTCTTCATGAGGGGGAGATATAATTGTGTTCTGCACTCTTTTTTCCTTAACCATGGTTTTATCCCATTGGGTTTTCCTGGTAAGGTTTTTAACGAGGCAGATTTAGACACATAGGATGTTGTACTCTTTTTTCCTTCACTAGAATTCTTTGTCCACTGGGTTTTATTTTAGTAAGGTTTCACTACAAGAAAAAGAAAATTTCTCTTTTGCCCCCCCCTCATTTCTTTAAAACCCCCCTAAAACTCCAAAATGCCCTTAAAATTGGGCGAAGAAAGCAGTTCGGGACATACGTCCTGAACTCAGGTTCGTGACATACGTCCCAAACCATGGGCGCTGAACAAGACTTACACCCCCATGGCGCGCGTGCTGTGGTTCGTGACCTATACACCGAACTGGTGTTCGGGGCATACGTCACGAACTGATCCCTGGCGCCCCCCATTAGACTTAATTCGTGAGCTATCTCACGAAGCCCGGTTCGGTGTCTAAAACCCGAACTGGTGGTTAAGTTAGACAGATCTAAATTAAAACCCCCCACTCCCTTTTTCCTCTAAACCGTTCCAAACCTCCTTTCATCCTTTTTTCATCCAATCCATATAGAAACGTCCTAATCTTCCATACTAACATCGCATTTTCGCTAGATTTCACACTATCAAGTAAGTTTCTATCAATTTTAAGTTTTTATTTGTTTTTCATAGGTTTAGAATGTTTAGGGTTTGTTTGGGTTTAGAAACGTCCCAATGATCATTATTTGATGTAGTGTTGTTAGTTGTTTATGAATTTGTGTTTGAATGGGTTTGATTGATGTTGAATGTAGTGATGTTACTTTGTGTTTGAATGAGTTTGATTGGGTTTCAATGTAGTGATGTTACTTTTTGTTTTGAATGGGTTTGATTGGGTTTGAATGTAGTGATGTTACTTTGTGTTTTTCATGGGTTTGATTGGGTTTGAATGTAGTGATGTTACTTTGTGTTGTGAATGGGTTTGATTGGGTTGAAGATGTTACTATGAATGTCACTTTGAATGTAGTGATGATACTATGAATGGGATTGATTTAGTTGAATTTGTGGGTTGATTGAGTTTGATTATGAGTAGTCCATAAATTTGAAATAAATTGTTGTTGTTTGTTGTTTTTGTATAGATATGGAGCAAAATACTGTTACCGGAACCGGTAGACACGGCCGCCCAAGCAGGGACCATGTATCTTGCCGCTCAAAGGTTGTTCCTAAAAGACGTCCGCGTCAAACGACTATTGATGGCGAGGGTACTTCATCCTCTGCTTCACGTAGGAGACCCTCACGGGAGGAACCTCGTTCTGAAGATGAAGGATCTGAACATGAACATAATGAAAATGTTAACATGGCTGCAGAGGATGAGGATGATGATGCTGATGTTGAAGGTGGGGGTTATCCTGGTGGACCGCTAGATACGTCCTTGCTTACGTTATACCATGAGCACAGGGCAATTAAAATATGGAGTGCTGATGAACGTGATAAGGTATTAGAATTGTATTTTCATAAGTTGATTAATATTGATTGATACCTCTTATTTCGTCAAATTCTTATACGTTTTTTTCGACTGCAGATTGTAAACAAACCACAAATTCTGAGGACACATGGAAGGAAATTGATCAACTTACACCAACCGAGGCGTGTTCCGGCATATGCGTGGTTTTGGGATGTAGTAGACAACTCTGGTCTGGAGCCATTGTTGCACACTAACTACAACGTCGTCAACCATGGTGTGATGACGGCTTTCGCTGAGAGGTGGTATCCGGAGACTGCTACCTTCCACCTTCCAGTCGGTGTGATGGGCATCACACTGGATGACATCCAGTGCCTTCTCCATATTCCAATCACCGGTCGACTTTTGAACCACGGGGCCATGAGTAGAGTGGAAGGACAAGATTTATGTGTTCAATTTCTTGGACTTGACGAGGAAGAGGTGGACAACCATTTTGTGATTACTCGGGGCCAACATTTGCCGATTGAAACTGTGAAATATATATACATTGATAACTTGATGCAGGCTGATAAAGGAGTGCAAAATGGTTGGCAGAGTTCTGTGATTAAGATATTTAGAGAGAGGTGCATCAGAGCGTTTTTGTTGTTTATCATAGGATGCACCATTTTTACAAACAAAAGTGATGTTTACATGGACGTGTGTTATCTACAGTACTTCAAAGATTTTAATGCCATTAGTACGTGGAATTGGGGGGCTGCTTCTCTTACGTGGACGATTAAAGAATTTGATCATTCATCTAAGTTACAGAGCAAAGGGATTGCGGGATACCTTTCAATGCTGGAGGTAACATGATATGTTCTTAGTTATTGGCCTTGATAAGTAGTTTTAGCTCTGTTTATGTTATATGGTTGATATAGTTTTTGATAAATTTTTGCAGGGATGGATCATATCACATTTTCCCAACATGACCACGTGGGAACTGGAGAATAATTACGAAGAAGACCAGCCGCGGTGTGCTATGTACTATGTAGGGCAAGGGCACCCTGACGTACACAATTACATGTCATATCTGGATAATCTGCAAATGATAAATGTCATATTCAATCCGTATGATTCCCACCGTAATGTGCGGCCCTTGATTCCTGAATGCTGGTTCTCTGGTTGGATAAGATGTGGACCTCATAAAGCTAAACATTTGCCTGAACGTGTGATGAGGCAATTTGGACATGTCCAACGTATTCCACGCCATCCCAGTGAGTCAGCTCCTATTTTGTTGAAATATGACGATATTGATCGTCGCTTTGAGGAAGACCTCGCATTTTGGATTATACACGAAGATGAGAGGGGGCCAGAGGTGACTGCCCACTGGGACATGGAGCCAGGCTACATGACATGGTATTCTAAAGTGTCGCATTTGAAAATGCGTCCAGTTGTGGCTCCTGAAGAACCACCCGTGCCACCAAACTTGGAGGCTTTGACACAGGAGCTGGGGGAGGAAGATATTACGGAGGATCTTCGATTACTCCGATTGGTCAAAGTTGATTTGGACGAGTCATTTACGACTGGTGAGATTGAGCCCGGAACACCGGCATTTGATAGGCATCTCCGGATGTTAGGCTATGTTAACCCGGTTGTTTAACGACGAGTGCGGCCCAGAAGGCGGGGAGAGCAAATGGATGAAGATTAATTTGGTTGATTTGATTATATACTTTTAGAACTTATAACCTTTGTTGTATTATTTTGGTTTTTGTTGGAATTTGGTTTTTGTGGGATCTTGATTGTAACATGGTTGTGTACTTCTAAATTTGGAATTGGAACCTATTTATTCTCGTTTATTTATGTTATTATGTTGGTCGATAAAGATTGATAGTCACTCGTATATGTAGTTATTGGAAATTACAGGTCCGGCTCGGGTTCCTAACTGCGTTTAACATCCAGAATTAAGGTCTGAATCAATTCTGAACCCCTCAGAATCGATTCTGGATAGTTGAGAATCGATTCTGAACCAGAAATAAGACCAGGAATGGTCTTGAGGGCCAGTAAACACCATGTTCACCTCCATTAAACCTCAACAACATCAAACATTCATTCAACTCCATTATCCAAATTACAACATAAAAACATAAAGGATTGACGAAAACAACAAATTAAACGCAGATCTTTCGAATTTAACATACAAATAGCATATAATAAAAAATCACTAACGTGGATCTGTCAATTTTTGAAGATGAATCTATGGATCCCTTAAATTAACAGCCTCTTCCTTAGGTTCAACCAGAGCTAGCATAATTTCTTCGACAGATCTGCTCAATCTCGCATCCAACTCAATAGGACCCAATCTACTGTATTGTGCGAAAATCTCAAACATAGATCTGACATCACTGTCATTGTTAAGACACATATTGGTAAAACTTACCACACGTCCGTTTGATACCACGAGAGGACGTCTGTCGTTGTCCCCTTGCAAACGTTTGTTCACAGTATTCAGCCGATGCTTGAGAGATTCATAGGTGTCGTCGTTGTAGATCCTAAACAAATCAGGTTCACCTTCATTAAAGTAAACTGCAGCAATGTGTGTGTTTTTGATGTTTCTCTGGTCCCAAGCTTGGGGAGACATGGTTTCCTACAAACAAATGAGAGAGTTTACCAGAAAGAAAGTAATGTATCTCCACTAAATGAGAGACACACATTTATAGACAAAACAAGTTATCACAAATGGGTATACTGTTTAAAAAATGACATTTAAAATATGTTATGTCATGCTTGGTGACATAACTCACGAATTATGGTTTATGCACATTATACGTGCTAAGGTTCGTGACGTAGATCACGAAGTTCTGCCCAGATTTGTATCTGAGAATCGATTCTCACATGTGAGAATCGTTTCTTCCTTAACTACTGGAAAAACCACATGTTCCAGGTGAGTTCAGAATCGATTCTCACATGTGAGAATCGATTCTCAGATACAAATCTGGGCAGAACTTCGTGATGTACGTCACGAACCTTAGCACGTATAATGTGCATAAACCATGGTTCGTGAGTTATGTCACGAACTGCTGATTTTTCAGAATCCATTCTCACATGTGAGAATCGATTCTCCTAAAATTACTAGAAATACCACAAGTTCCAGGTGAGTGAGTTCAGAATCGATTCTCATATTTGAGAAACGATTCACAGATAACAATATGGGCAAGCTTCGTGATCTAGGTTACAAACCTTGGCACGTATAATGTGCATAAACCATAGTTCGTGAGTTATGTCACGAACTGCTGATTTCAGAATCCATTCTCACATGTGAGAATTGATTCTCCTAAAATTTCTGGAAATACCACAAGTCCCAGGTCAGTTCTGAATCGATTCTGTAATTTTAGAATCGATTCTCATTGAATTCCTAGAATTTCAACAAGCATCAGGTCTCGTCAGAATCGATTCTGCTTTGTATAGAATCGATTCTGATAAGTTTTCAGATTCATTACCTGCTGTGGTTCGTGACGTATGTCACGAACTGCTGCCTGTTGCAGTGCTTCTGGTTATGGATCACAAAATGTTGCGTATATGGCGGTTAAGTTCATTGAAAACTGACCAAAATTATTATTGCTATGCACATAAGCTAATTAAAATACGTTACGATAAATAAGCTAATTAAACTGATCAATGTACGATGTTCATACATAGCATTAAGTCATAAAAACGTTATGTTAAAATAAGTCGTAAACTAAGATGAAGTACGATGTTCATACATAGCATAAAGTCATAAGACAAAAGAGAAATAACACATCAATATCCTTACAACCATATCGAAAACGAAACGGACATAAATAAAATCAATAAAATAAAAATGCGACAATTGTAAAAGTTGCACGTGATAGCCAATCATTCATCCATCTGGTCATCTTGGTCTGCCTCTTGGTTGTTGCCTCCATTGTTGATCAACATGGTTAGTTGACTTTCAATAGCTCCTAGTCGGGATGTAGTGTCCGAGCGAAATTGTGGCATTTCATTGTAGTACGTGTTCTGCTGCACACTCATACTCCTAAGCAAATTCATCATTTCAGCCATGTCAACAATAGTACTTCCGGACGAAACCTTTGTTTGCGCACCCACCCATGGATCCCAAGCTGTCTCCGGATTTCCACCAGCAGCAGATGATTGACCACCCCAAGTATTCCATTGCTCTCCGATGTCTGGTATTTCCTCTACCTCTTCCTCTTCCTCTTTCCCACCGAATACATACTCTTTCAGCGCTTTATCCCATGTGTAATTCATCTTACCCATCTGAAATTTACCAAATAACTGTATTGGTGGAATATTCATCCATGCCATCTCAGGATTCCTACCGTACTCGCATATCTTAAAGTGCTCAAGGATCGTAGCAATCATACTAGGGTAAACAAAGTATGCACCTTTGGGGTTGTTCACCACATTGAACATCTGCCCCACAATAACATACGGCCAGTTGACCCCTATGTTTTCATAAATCAAATACATCAGATCAACCTCAGGCCAATTGAGTCTAGAATGTGCCGCACCTGATGGACGAATGATTTTGCATATTATCCAATGCAAAACTCTAGGGTCTCTTTGTAGTTTTGCAGCAGACATCCAACCTTTATGAGCAGTAGGCATTCTTCCATTCCTTGTCAGTGAACAGACAAACTCCTCCTTAGATTCATATGTTACTTTCTCAGGTTTCAGTAATTCATCGTCGGTTTTCAAACCAAAGAGTTTGAACCACAAATCCTTCGTCATCTTATACACTTTTTTTCCTATTATAAACTCAAATTCTTCACCGTCTCTATTTTGCAAGCCAGAGTAAAATATCCGAGTCATAACCTCACTATACGGATTAGATAAATCACAAAAATTATCAAGATTGGCATCCCTAAGCATCTTAGCAACATGATTCATGTTATATTTTTGCAACACAGCAACATCCACAGAATATTGTTTTATAACACTCCTAAGTCTACAGGAAGTATCATAAAATTCTAGACAATCTTTATGAACATAATTGCTCTCCCTAAAAGTTGGACTGACATAGGAATATGATTCAACACTTTTTCCTTTACTTTTGGCTGTCGACTTGGGTGCCATTTCAGAGAGATAGTGGTATGAAATATTACCTTTGTAAGATGTAGGAAGAACACGATGAACATCCGAAGAACAACAAGATGCAAATTTGTGAAATCACAATTCAAACCCTTCAAATGGAATGGAGTATGATGTATGCTTTAATCCTTGAAATTGATGATGGAAATAGAATTAGGTGTGACTTTGTATTGAAATAGGATGAAATTTTGTTGAATTTGGATGAGATTGGAGGTTTTTTGAAGATTGAGGGTTGTGGGCGTGTGGTGGTTTTTTCTTTTGTGTTGGAATGAATGTGTTTGTTTGTGAAGGATGTGGGTTAGGGTTATAAGTTGAATGGACGGACGGGATTAGATCAACAGATGGATTTAGCTCAAAACTGATGAAATAGAATCGATTTTGAAGAACCCAGAATCGATTCTCACGTTTTTTCTGGTTTTCAATATCCACCTGATGTGTTGAGTATCGATTCTGTCATTTTTAGAATCGATTCTCCCAATTTTACTGGTTTAGTATAGCCTCTCCTAATGTGTTGAGAATTGATTCTGACCTTTTTAGAATCGATTCTCCCAATTTTACTGGTTTAGTATAGCCTCTCCTTTTACTGGTGTACTTCGTGAGATATGTCACGAAGTGGTCACACCTTGCTGTAGTTCGTGACGTATGTCACGAAGTATAGCCATGAATGGACTATGGCTAATACAGCGCCAGCCATAACTTCTGGTGTACTTCGTGAGATAGGTCACGAAGTGATCACACCAGTTCCTGCATAACTGTGTTTCCTGAACTGACCTACATAAATCACTCAATTGTGTACGAAAGTTGCGTTAGCTGTTACGGAACATACATAAGCTGTTATACAAAGTTGTTGGTATAATCAATTATACAAATTAAGTCAAATCTGTCCATAAGCTGTTTTGATAATCACTTATAACCTGTCATTAAAACCACTTATATACATGTCAAAATATTATAATTCCATCCATTAACTATTACAAAACATGCATAAGCTATTTTCATAAACTGTCATCAAAATGTTACTCAATTATGTCCATAAGCTGTTTTCATAAGCACTTATAAGCTGTCAACCAAAAGGACTTACATTCATTGTTCAAAATATCAAAATTACATCCATAAGCTGTTATAAAAAGCACTTATGCTATTGGATTTAACTACCAATTACATCAAAATAGCTTATAACATGTGAAATTGATTTAGTTCATCCACAAGCTGTTATCAAAAGTACTTATGACATATGAACTAAATCTATTACAACCATATAAGCTGTAATCAAAATAGGTATACAACCGTAAGCTATCTCATGATAGTGTGATGGGCTCATCTTCTTGAAATCCAGTTCCAAAGCCAACCATTTGTGGTCTTTCAATGTTCATTAGCCTGACAAACTCAGCTTGCCTATCCACATATCTATCCTCCCACTCAGCAGCTTCCTCAGTCCGGTTTTTGCTCCACTGAACACAAGTCTGAGGTAAAGGACAGTCAGGCTTCAGCTTAACATTGAGAAAATGAATTCCATCCACAAATAGGAGGCACGTTACATGCAAAGAAGTGTCTGACGGTGGTTTGCCTCGCAGTGGGAAGAAAATTTTACAAGTTCCATATTGCTGCTCACACAACATTACTACAGGTTTTTGGTAGTAGCTAGCAACAATATGGCCCATATTAGGGAAGGTAAACCAATATTTTACGTCACAAGTACCACGCTTTGGAATGACTGTAGGTGGTGTTAGAGCTTCCAATATTTCATCGTAGCGCTCCCTACCACCGTACAGTCTGATATATGCAGCTCGGTGTTGATTTAACTCCCTTATCATATCAAGCTCTATCAAAATAAAATGGGTTTCAATTTTACCCATATCCACCGCAATCGAGCGATATCCACAGTGTCCGTCTCCCTTGACGTCAATTATCTCATCAACCCACTCGTGCATAAAAAGAGGAATCGATACTGATGCTTGACTTTCTGGAATAGGCTTCGATTGTGATGTTTGAGTATCCGAAAAGAGCTTATCGACATGTTCCCAATACGAAGGGTCGCGTGTGGTGGAATTTGCCTTCTTCTTTTTCTTTGTACCAGTTGACTTAGCACCACTTGATTTAACACGTTTTGATTTAACTTCTGGTACTGACACGAGTGTGGTCTCCGGCCATGCAATTGACACAGCCCTTTTTTGATTTGAGCTCTCATGGTCGAGTCTGTTGCTCATAACCGTGCCTACAAAATTAAATTTACTGTTAAACACAAGATCCCGTCGCCGTTCAATATCTCTCGTCGTTCAAAGCTCATTCTGTCGCAGGTTTCACCCCCTCTCTCTTAGTTAATTGATTTGTGTGCTCTTTTCTCTTGTTAATTTCTGGTTTCTTCAATCTCATATTCAAGTTCAATTTCTATATTTTAGGGCACATGTTAGAGGTTGTTGGTTCAATTTCTGTGTTATTGTGTAAAATTTAGAACTATTTCTCCTCTTGTGCTCTTCATTCCCATGCCTTTGAACTTGAAATATATTTCTATTGTGTTGTTGTTTCTTGCATATGCATATTGACATTTGTCTAATATGCAATTTGATGCTACTTGACTTAACCTATATGCTTCAAAATTGTGATTCTTGGTTCACTACATGGTATAGTCTTGTTGATAATGACAACCACAAAAGAGTTTGATTCTTTTACTTTTCTTCTTTTTTTGTGGCCTTTTTTGTTTTTTTGTTTTTTTCTCTTCTAATTTTGTTGGATTTCTTATAAATTTTCTTCATGTAGATGCTTCATCTGCAGTTATGAATGGTGTTTAGATTCAAAATTTGATGTTTGAATGAAGTTTATCATCATAGATTTAATGTTAGTATGATTTGTTTGAGATAGTATATTTGAGCCTTGAGATCATTCCTTAATTATTTGATTTGTTAATAACATTAGTTGGACTGTATGTTTCTAGGCATCCTACTCATATTTGGAAGTACATCATGTTCACTTCAAATACTAAATCCATTTTTGAATAAAGCATTACATTCTTTGACACCAGATACTTTGCTGGTTGAATTGTTATTATAGCCAAAAATAGAAAGAAGTAAATAAGGTATATTTGATTCTCTCCTTTCCGTTGGTTTAGGAAGCTTGAGATGAATAGTCTTGTGCCTTGTAATTTTTATTTCCTAGTATTTCTTTATGCTTAAATCTGTGATTTCATGTTGCTGCAAGGAACAATTTATTGATTATTGGATCAATGGCAACCTGTTAACAATGGTAAAATGAGGCCTTTTGATTGATACAATAACCAAGGTTTTATGATTTGAAGAACTGTTTCAGTGAACTTCCAATTGCCAAGGTGTGCTTCTGATTTTTATGATTTGAAAAAAGTGTTTTAGTGTAATTTCAACATTGGACGGCTTTTTGTTTAATCTATCGGACTATTTTTTGTATTGTAGGACCTAATGAGGAGTAAAGCATGAGAAGCAAAGCATACTCAGTGGACAAACTACCATGACTTAGACAAATACTTGTGGTATTATGCTTCTTTATATATATATATATATATATATATATATATATATATATATATATATATATATATTTGTTTCTTCTTTAGTAAGTTTAATCATTAAGGGATTACTTTTCCCTAATTGAACCTGAGTACAGTTGTATTTATAATCACAGTAGGAATTGTGTAACTTAATATATGTAATTCTATCGCTAATTCCTAGCTATATATTGTTATCTACATGATAAAGAGATGTCAAATATGTTATCTAACATAATAAATACTTCCTTTGTAAACATATATTTAATTCTTGGAGAACTGGTTGTGTTTCAGGTCACATCCTATAAAGAGAAGTAAGCTGCAAGGTTTGCATAGTTATGGAACAAAACTGTAATCACTAACAGGTGGGAGGAGAACCTAATTGATAACAGGTAATACTTTGTTTGACCGGATAGTTCTTAATACGGTAACTCTTTGTCTATGGTGACCATTAAACTTGACAACAATGAGATTTTTTTCCTAATAAGTCTAACTGCAACAACATATTTAGGGAAATGTACCACATGCTTGTACCATACAGAGCTAACTGTTTATCAAAACTCATCCAGCGGTCTCCTTTCTTACTTGATATTAACATATGATTATTTGTGTTCAATTGTTTCGGGAATTAGTTTAAAAGTAATGTGTCCTACCTAAATTCGTTAATAACTTTGCATTTCTTCCACAGCTCCCAATAGTATTTTCTATGACAAAATATGGTGCTAGAAAAGGGCATGAGTTTCTAAAGATTCCTTTGCAAGACTCACCTAAGGAAGAGTTTTCAGAGGCTGATTCCTTTGCTAAAGATTCCTTCAGATGATGAGGTAGCTCATATCGAGAGAGGAAGGAAGAAACTATTGGCACCTTGAAGAAGTACAAAGATGATGAATATCTTGAGTATAGACTGTGAGTTTCTAACTTCATTCAAAATTACTATGAGCAAATTTATCTTTTCATAATATGATTTTTTTAGTCAAAAAAGAAGATTCCTTTACTGTTTTGGTTCTGTTATTACAAGACTGTTCGCCTTTTATAACATTTTAAAAAAAATATATTTCTATTGTGTTGTTGTTTCTTGCATATGCATATTGACATTTGTCTAATATGCAATTTGATGCTACTCGACTTAACCTATATGCTTCAAAATTTGTGATCCTTGCCAAAAATATAGATAAGTAAATAAGGTATATTTGATTCTCGCCTTTAAGTTGGTTTAGGAAGCTTGTGATGAATAGTCTTGTGCCTTGTAATTTTTATTTCTTAGTATTTCTTTATGCTTAAATCTGTGATTTCATGTTGCTGCAGGGAACAATTTATTGATTATTGGATCAATGGCAACCTGTTAACAATGGATTAAGCTACTAAAATAATCACCTAACTCAGGTTTTTTTCTCCTTAATTAATCTATTTCTTATGTTTTTTATTTCATTTATGTATCTACTGTTATGAAAAGTGCTCTCAGCTATACTCACTTTATAAAAAATGCAATTTATTTACACCAGGATACATACTATGATGACCCGTTTTTTTGGGCCATGTATAGCGTTTATTGATTTCATTAGCTTCGATATAGATCAGTATCCATCTCCCTTACATCATAACAATATTGTACTACATTTCACGATGATTTTAAATCTGTCCTACGTGAGCTTTTAGCAAGTCATCCAGGCCTGGAGTTCTTGTAGAGCATGCCTGAGTTTCAAGAAAGATATGGTTTGTGATTTTTGATTGATATCTAGTTCTTGTTGCATAATTACATTATGCATTCTCAGTCAAGTTTATGCACATTAGTTGTACATGTTCTTTTTGTTAGTGTTACTCTCCTAAATTTCTATGTGAATTATAGCTCTAAGCTTCCTATAGTTTTTTTTGGATTTCATAAACCTTAGGCTCATTATTGTGGGATGTGATTTACTAAAAAATTCATACTCTCCTCATACACCAACTGCTTGATGATATATGTATGATGAAAACTTCCATGTTGTCTACTTTTATAACTTTTGTTTTGAGGTGGAAGATTTAGAATGATCAAACTGGAAAGCAAGGTTTGAAGAGATTAGAAATTTAATGATATTGGAGGTGACATAGAATCTTTGTTGTAATCATTCTGACATTTAATTTCTCAAAGCGAAACACGCTCTCTCTTGTTTAGCGTTTTTGTTTTGTTCATTGACTTGTAGATGATGACACGAAATCATATCGTATTTTTAGCTTAATTTAGGTGAATTTTAGTTGCATTTGCATATGTATTTATTTCATTTATTTCTTTTTATGTTAGTATTTGATATGTTTTTACTTTTGTCGAATAAAATAGGTCGGAGAAGAGAATTGAGCAAAAAGTGTCAAAAACGGAGCAAAAAGGGGGTGCAAAGCCCAAATTCGCGCAACCCACAAAGGAGCCCAGCAGAAATGGGCATTTGCCCAAATCTGCCCAGTGGCGAGCGCCACAGAGGTGGTGGCGAGCGCCACCAAATGAAGGCCCAAAGTGGCGAGCGCCACAGAATGGGTGGCGAGCGCCACCAAGTGTGAAAAGCCCTGTGAAACTGATTTTGGGCAACGTGGGGCGCACGCACGCGTTTGATGGTTTTCTGGTCCTGATCGTGTGGCTATTGGATAGAATCAAAAGAGAGCTTATCATCTCCTATTTTTTTGGATCGTAACCTGAAAATTCCCTCTATAAATAGAGGATGAAATTATGTTCTCCGTACGTATTATTTCCTTCAGTTTTCTGTCAGTTTAGGTTTCTAGTTACAGTAACTGTAACGGTATTTCCACACCGGGAATCCGTTTTCAGTTCTGTTTTCACTTTCCCCACAAGAATTCTGTACCGGTTATTTTCGTCAACTTTAATTCAAGTTATTTCAGCATTTTTATTTCAGGTTCTTTTTAATGCTTTTATTTAATTATTTATTTATGCTTTATTTAATTTACAGCTTTTATGTCTAGCTAAATTCCTAGATATCGGTATGTAAATTAATTCTCCGAAGGGAATTTAATAATGATTTAGCGCGCATTTATTAAACTATTTTTCTGATTCGAATTCCTAATTTTAAAACTCCTAAGCTTTTGAACGAGAGTAAAAGAAAGCAACTAAGGTTAAAATCAATAGAGCGAGAGTTTGAGGTTTTAACTAGATAGTAGGAATTTGATATTAATCTTTGAACGAGCGAGAGCCACATTAGGATTAATTAGAACTAATTGATTTTCAAAATATACTTTCGAAGGTAAGGTGGTAGAAAAGTGACAGTAAAACTCCTAGCTTAGAAAGTATGGTTTTTATCAACAAAACGAGAGTGTGAGGTTTAGACCTTTAAATTGAGAAAGTTCTTCTGAAAAATAAACCTTTTTTCGCGCGCTATTAATTTATTAAATTCCCGATGGTTAATTAAGTTACATGCCGATATCCGTCTTTAATTATTTTAATTCTTAATTTATTTATTTTAATTTCTAAAACAATTCTAAACTATTATTCAATAGCCTTAGATTTACAAAGTAGCGGTAGAAACACGGTAGTTCGACTGTTGGTCTCTGTGGTTCAATAATCTTTTAAAACTCAACGAGGAGACTGTGCACTTGCGGTCAATCTAATCTATTGATACACAAATCGTCTATCAAGTTTTTGGCGCCGTTGGCGGGGACCAATTTAGTCGATATCGTAACTCCGTCGTTACACCGTAGAGACTAAGGCATTTTAATTTTAAAAATCGAAAAAAAAAAATATAATAACAAATTTAGGATAAGTCCTTTGAGCTTAAATGTATAACTCAAACTCCTTTTATAATGACTATCCTAAAAATTTCAACCACCCTAACCATAATTTCCCATATAACTACCAACCTCAGCCGTCCCCATACTCTAAGGGACAATACCTTAACTCTCAGTACAATTACTATCCTCCATATTTAAATCCAAAAGAATCCGTCCGTCCTAGCCTATTAGTGGTATATAATGAATTTATGGAAAATTCCGCTAAGGCTAGTCGAGAGCACCGATTTAGAGAGATGATGAGGGAACAAGACCTTATAAATGAACGTATTAGACAAACCAATCTCGAAACACAAAGGATGCTCGACGCCATGGTTGCCTCAACAGCGACTCCCCAAGAGTCGATGGAGACACTAATCTCCAAGTTCACCCAGTCAACCATAGAACCCTCTTACGAGAGACAAGTAGACGTCGTAGCAAACGTTAATGAAAGCGAGATTGAGAGGGCTAGTGAGGACGGTAATGATGTTGAGAGTTTCAGCGAGGAAAGAGTGGAGATCGAAGAAGCATCACCGATACTCCTCCCTAGTGAGGTAGTCGAAGAGGTAGAGAAGGGAACACTGCATGTTTTCCCTGCTCCCTACAACCCACCAATCCTTGTTCCCCAAGGGATAGTAGAGGCTAGAGCGGACCCAACTCCCCAACCATGTGAAAAGAAAAAGAATGCAAAAGTCAACACACATGGGGATGACGGCGCAAATAGAAAGAGGAAATTAGGGGAAATAGAATTTGAGGATGACGTTAGTGCAAAAAGGATGAGGGTAACATTCGGAAAGGCAAATGAAAACCCTAAGACAAAAGAAAGAAGGACACTTGAAATTGAACCAAAGCCCCCGCCTAAAGTCAATAAATCCCTTTTTCTCCCAAATCACAAAATAATAGAAGAGGGCAAGGAAGCTGAACCGCCCTATAGGAGCAAAAAGAGAAAGAGTGAGGGGTATGTGAGAGTGCGTGATAAGTGGCCGTGGAAATCGTTCCCGATTCGGCCATCACAAGCAAGATATAAAACACAAAACTGTCGAGCTCACCGACTTTAAACAAAGCGCTTGGAGGGAGGCAACCCACATGTAGGTTTAATTTTGTTAGTCTAATCTTAAAATGAAAAAAAATAATTTTGCATGTGTCATTAGTTGTTGCTTGTTTTTCTGAATTATTATGTTTTTAAAATTAAGCGGTAATATTATATCTTATTTCTCACTCATATTTTTGGTATATATTTTCAAATCTATTTTTTTAGATACCTTTCTTTCTTTCACGATGAATCGAGATGAGAATCATGATATCAAGTTCAGAGGAGTAGGACATATCAAAGACTATGAGATTCTAGCTCGGAGAGATATGCACCTATCCATCTACCCTGACAGCGCTACTATGGACAAGCTAGGGATCCGCGAAAGCGTGATGTTCTTGCTTAATGAAGTCGGCTGGTCCGACTTTGCTGTGGGGAGAAGATTTAGCTCTTACCGAAGCCTAACCCTCGAGTTCCTAAGCTCATTTTCCTATCACCCTGAGATCGGAAAAGGATTCAGAAGAGGCCTGATAAACTTTAGGATGTTCGGCATTGACTACACCTTCAACAATCTAGAAATGGCCAACCTCCTAGGTTTCCCGAGTGATCCACATACTTTCACATCAGTTAAGGAGAGTAGGTTCCCTTTTCGTGAGCTAGACTATTTCTGGGGTAAAATCTCAGGAGAAGGACATGCTGATTTTGGAAACATGTATTCTGAAAACATACACAACCCAGCCTTCCGCTACTTTCACAAAATCCTAGCCCACACCCTTTTTGGAAAGGAAGAGAACAACACCTCTATGTCCCGTGAGGAGCTTTTTATCATGTTATGTGCTTCACAGTCTCGCCCTGTCAATGGGGCCACCTTTATGATGACCAACATGTACAATATAGCCCTTGACTGCCTGGGACCCATACTAGTTAGCCGGTTGGTTACAATGATTGAAGATGCCATAGGGCTTAGAGTTCAACTTAATCAACTTTAACCCTTGGGAGGAATCCGATGTATGGACATAAACTTCTGCTTTAACCGTGGCCTTATAGGAAATTTAGGACCCTACAGGTTTGACCTCCTTATCAATCGCCAAGTCGTGGTCCATTTTACCTTGCCTAACAAGAAAACCAGTGTTCATGATCGAAGGAATTGGCTCTATGACTTGGAACCTCAGTATACACCCTTGACACCTCCTTCTTCACCCCAAGCCTATGAAAACCTTGACACTGATCTCTCTGATGCTGATCCCAGTGAGTCTCCTGATTCTGCTCCTGCTCTTTCTACTCCTGCTGCTGATGCCCTAGTGGGGCCACCGACCGTGACCTTTGCTATGTTCGAAGCGTTGCAAGCTAAAACTAATGCAATGGAAGCCAAGCTGACTAAGTTGCGCGCAAAATTTTATGCTTTCTTGGATACTGCCGCCGCGCAAGTAGAGAATATTTGGGATGAGTTAGGCTTTGTTGTGAATGAAGTCGAACATCGTCGTAGTGGCTAGGACCGTCCCGGCGTATTTTACCGCATTCCTAGGAATTTCATTTACTTTTCCTTGCTTTAGAATAATAAATCCTAGGAAATTTTCTTTATTAGTACTTTGATTTGAATTTCATAAATTTGCAATAACTACATTTACTTTCATTTAGTTCGTTTGATTAATAAAAACTCCTGATGAGAGACCGTTTGTTTTATGCTCTTGTGTGCTCATGTGGTTTTTCTTGTGAATAATTGCTCTGTGTTGGAAATTAATTTGGTGAAAATTTTTTGTCCTGTTAGAACTTAATTCAACTGTGTGCAAGCTGTACAATTTCCTTTAGACAGGTATAGGTACAAATGAACAACAACACGCTACAGAACGAAAAAGGCCAAAATGCAAAATTGGCCTTGTGGCGCTCGCCATGACCATAGTGGCGCTCGCCACAGAATGCAACTTCATAAATATTGGCAAATTTTGTACAGGATGCGTGTTACATCTTTCAAGCCAAGGTAAGTCAAGTTCATGGCACAACAACGGGAGTATGCAATCAACTTCCGAGATGGAGACCAAGCTAAGCTCTACCGACTCCTCCGCCGAAAGGAATACGAACCAACGAGGTATGCCGATGACTTTTGTCTCGAGACTCTAGGATTATCAGATAGTGTGCGCCATTTGGTTCGTTCATTTAAGCTTGATTTCTTGCTTTCTTTTAAAGACCCCGTTCATGTCCAACTTACCGCGGAATTTCTTAGCTCTCTAGAACTAAACCCCACCCCCGACCTTGTGAGGTTCCGTCTATTTAGTGTTGATTACAACCTTAGCTACGATGAGTTAGCCGAGTTGTTGCACTTACCACACGGTGAGGGAGTGAAAGATGAGCTGCCTACTCAAGTGGGGTGGGCAGATGCCGCGAAGAAACTTTGGTGGGGATTAACCGGAAAGGAAACAAGTAGTTTTGAGGGTAACAGAGCGTCATTGATCCAAAACCCCGTCATTCGCTACTTTCGCCATCTTTTGGCTTGCACTGTTTTTGGCCGCCTCGAATCTAACAAGGTCAATGAAAAAGAGCTATTTTTGCTGTTCACTTACAGCGTCTCAAAAGAAAAGGTCCATATTGCCCGCTTTATTATGTATCACATGTTTTCAATGGTTAAGTCCAAAGGGGCAATTGTTTTTGGTGGTCTGATCACAACCTTAGAACGCTTGCTAAACCACGGGGCGCAACTTTCTACCCTTACCCCACTTGACTCTCGTACCATTGATTTAGACATGGTACGAAACATGAGGCTAGTAAAGCAGCGGGCTGATGGAAAATACATTCTCATGATAGATAACAAAGCCTGCCCCGATATCACCCTCCCAGACCCCGCGCGCTTCAATGTGCGCTCGATAGCCAATTACCGTTGTCTCCCCGACCCTCCCATTCCCCGAGATTGGAATGTACCCAATGCCCCTTTTGATAAGGGAGAGAGTGACGGATCTGAGGAGGAGGAGCACGAGGCTCCGGGAACTAATGCACACAGCACACACACTTCTTCTGGTTATTTTGCAGGGACTACTTCTGGAGCTGCCCATGATAGTGGCACAGCCACGCTTGATACTGTTTTAGCTGAGATGAGGCAGCACTACACCTTAGATGCCCAGCGGGACCAGCATATCCAGGACATCCAGACTCGTCAGACAGAGATGATGAGCATGATGCAGCAGTTCCAGAGCGACCAGCGTGGCTTGATTGATGGCATGGCAGATATGTCCTTACGCATGGATGATTTTGATGACTATTTCCAGCAGCTAGGTGCAGGACCTCCACCACATGAACGGCGCACGAGGAGGCGCGGCCCGGACCGCTAGTAGTTATTTTCTCTCAGGTTGTACCCTTCAAAACTCACCTTTAGTCGTTGCATTTGGGACAATGCTCGATTTAAGTGTGGGGGAGGAAGCTTTATCGCTTTCCTTTACTTTCAGTCATTTAGTTTTGCATGCATAATAAAATCTTAGGTTAGTTCATTTAGATTGAGTTGATTTTGCGTGATTGGTCTTGTAATTGTCTGATTTTCCCATTTCTTGAGTCATACCAAAATTTTCTTGTGAAAAGCAAAAGTATTAAGTTTTGATGCTTGGTATTGATTGTTTGAAAGTATATAGGTTGTTCGCACCATCTAGGCTACTTTGTGGAATTTGGGTAACGGTTAGATAAAATCAATACCTTTTTAACACCTTAGATTCCCGGAAGTGTGTAAAACTGATTTGAGTACTAATCTTGACAAAGCTTTGAACTTAAGTTTTAATGAACCCTTAGTAGTTTATCTAGCAGTCGGCACCATCTCAAGGCACAAACTGAGTGGGAAACCAAAGAATATAAGTGAATGATTTTGATTATAAAAGTTATGAATGCTATTGGTTGATTCCTTGAAATAATTGATGAAAATTCAGCAAATGTTGAAACATGAGAAGGAAAAAAATACCATAGTATAGAAACTCATTAGTAGTTGGTTCAGAGGTGTCTGATTCTGAACTTGGTAGGGCGGGTTACGATCCGATCCCTCGCAACTGCGAAGTTGGTAAAGCAAATAGGGGTTACCAAACTTATGTTATCAGCACCCCTCGCTATATGATGATCATAATCACTAACAGGTTTCCCACCATGGGCGTGTACAAGATAACGGGCTTAATGTGATTACGCTGGAATGAAAAGGGGGAATGAAACTTAGGTGAGAGGTAGAGTCAAGAGGAAATGCTTCAAGTCTGTTTTCACATGACCGGGAGTCTCTTGTGTCATTACGGTGTTTTTGTTATTTGCACTGTTATTTGATTTTCATAGTTTAGCCGTCAACCACGTATGAGTAAGATAATCGTGTCATGTGTTTTTACTTATACCATGCGATTCACTATTCTTTTATGCTTGAGGACAAGCAATGGTTCAAGTGTGGGGGAATTTGATGACACGAAATCATATCGTATTTTTAGCTTAATTTAGGTGAATTTTAGTTGCATTTGCATATGTATTTATTTCATTTATGTCTTTTTATGTTAGTATTTGATATGTTTTTACTTTTGTCGAATAAAATAGGTCGGAGAAGAGAATTGAGCAAAAAGTGTCAAAAACGGAGCAAAAAGGGGGTGCAAAGCCCAAATTCGCGCAGCCCACAAAGGAGCCCAGCAGAAATGGGCATTTGCCCAAATCTGCCCAGTGGCGAGCGCCACAGAGGTGGTGGCGAGCGCCACCAAATGAAGGCCCAAAGTGGCGAGTGCCACAGAATGGGTGGCGAGCGCCACCAAGTGTGAAAAGCCCAGTGAAACTGATTTTGAGCAACGTGGGGCGCACGCACGCGTTTGATGGTTTTCTGGTCCTGATCGTGTGGCTATTGGATAGAATCAAAAGAGAGCTTATCATCTCCTATTTTTGTGGATCGTAACCTGAAAATTCCCTCTATAAATAGAGGACGAAATTATGTTCTCCGTACGCATTATTTCCTTCAGTTTTCTGTCAATTTAGATTTCTAGTTACAGTAACTGTAACGGTATTTCCACACCGGGAATCCGTTTTCAGTTCTGTTTTCACTTTCCTGTCAAGAATTTTGTACCGGTTATTTTCGTCAACTTTAATTCAAGTTATTTCAGCATTTTTATTTCAGGTTCTTTTTAATGCTTTTATTTAATTATTTATTTATGCTTTATTTAATTTACAGCTTTTATTTATTTGTTTCTTGCTTTATGTCTAGCTAAATTCCTAGATATCGGTATGTAAATTAATTCTCCGAAGGGAATTTAATAATGATTTAGCGCGCATTTATTAAACTATTTTTCTGATTCGAATTCCTAATTTTAAAACTCCTAAGCTTTTGAACGAGAGTAAAAGAAAGCAACTAAGGTTAAAATCAATAGAGCGAGAGTTTGAGGTTTTAACTAGATAGTAGGAATTTGATATTAATCTTTGAACGAGCGAGAGCCACGTTAGGATTAATTAGAACTAATTGATTTTCAAAATATACTTTCGAAGCTAAGGTGGTAGAAAAGTGACAGTAAAACTCCTAGCTTAGAAAGTATGGTTTTTATCAACAAAACGAGAGTGTGAGGTTTAGACCTTTAAATTGAGAAAGTTCTTCTGAAAAATAAACCTTTTTTCGTGCGCTATTAATTTATTAAATTCCCGATGGTTAATTAAGTTACATGCCGATATCCGTCTTTAATTATTTTAATTCTTAATTTAATTTATTTTAATTTCTAAAACAATTCTAAAATATTATTCAATAGCCTTAGATTTACAAAGTAGCGGTAGAACACGGTAGTTCGACTGTTGGTCTCTGTGGTTCGATAATCTTTTAAAACTCAACGACGAGATTGTGCACTTGCGGTCAATCTAATCTATTGATACACAAATCGTCGATCAGTAGATTCTTGTTTTTACATTTTTCAATTTCCATGTTACCGCTGCAGGTTTGTTGAAGTAGTAGTACCTGAATGATATTTGTGTCAAGAAGGGAAATATTATGATTATTTATTTGCCCGTATTGGTGTCGTTTATTGGTATATCTCAAATTCCTTTTTTCCTTGTCATATTATTTTTGTTCGAATTGGTGTTATTGGGTTACTCGTGTTTTGAAAGTTATCCTATTTGTTCGATTTCACATACAGTTTCTCAATGAATTTTATTGCTCTCTTTTGGGTGTAATGTCATTCATTTATGTTGCTTTGATTGATAGTTTGAGAAAATATAATGTGATAAAAATTGTTTTGATTTGTTTTAGCTCATGACCAATGACCACCGTTTCAGTTCAACACAAAATCGAACCTAAGCTGCGAAGGTAATTCATTTCAGTTTTGGTGTCCGACATGACACTTATGTTTACTTTGAATTATATTATCTGGTGTTTATATATGGTGTCATAGTGTCTTAATTTCTTGTCATGCTTTAGACTTTAGTGTGGGATGGTTGAGGAGCCTATTTTGTTTTGCATTTGTCGTTTATATATGGTGTTCATGGTGTGTCTTAAGTTCCCACATGCTTTAGTTTGTTCCTTGCTTTAGTGTGTGATTACTGATTAGTGTTATATTTATTATAAGTTTGTTGAGGTGTAGTGAAAATTTAATCTATTGGCTCAAGTGCCAACAAATAATGGAGTGGCTGCAACGTTGAGGATTGGAGATTTTGTTTGATGTGGATGCAACAAAGCTTGTATGATCGCCTTGTTTGATAATGGACAAAAGTTTGATTAAGTGTACAAACAATTTTATCAAAATAGATTGGTTGCTTAATAGATCTAATTGTATTGTTCGTTTATGTTTTAATGTTATTAAATCACTTTATACAAAATGTGCAATTCAAAATGTAGAATTCATATTTAATTAGCATATGTATTAGTTCTTGTTTTCAGTTAAAAATTTAAGTTAGTTCCCTTAAAATTGTACTTATCATAAAGTGGGAGAATATTTTTTTTTAACAAATTATAGGTATAGCGGCAGTTCCAAACTGCCATAAAACAAATATTTTTTTTGAAAACAAATTCAAAATTAGAGGCAGTTAATATCCGCCGCAAACGTGTTACAACCGCCGCTAAATGCATAGTGGCTGTTTGTCTGGCGGTTGTAAAAACTGCTGCTATATATGCTTCCGCCAGCCAGTATAGCGGCGCTTTAGAAACTGCCAGAAAAGTGTGTAGAGGCGGTTCAAAACTGCAGGTATTATCTATAAAAACTGCCGCTATTTGCCTATTTTCTTGTAGTGTTTTAACGAGGCATATTCTCAATGGACATCCAAGAGGGAGTGATATGAATAATTCCAGTGGATGCCCATTAACCATTGGCTCATGTCATTAGGTCCATGTATTGTCCTATAAATAGGACCTATGATGCAATGTAAAGATACACCTTTCAAGAGAATAATATAATCTCTACTCATTCTCTCTTCTTCCATTTCTCTTGTCAATCTCTATTCTTTTATGCTTGTTCATATTTAGAATAGTTTCATAACAATAGACATATTTTTATACCATTAACATTTCTAAACAAAAGTTTTTTTAAATCAAAATAATATACGATAAGCTTTAATGAAACTTATATCAAAGTATTGGTTATCAATTAAAATATTAAAAATTACCCAACCACATTAAAATTACTCAACCACAAAAATTGTCTAGAAGATGAAAAGATTAACACAACAATAACAATTAACATGTGCTATTTCTTTTGGAAAAATGAGTTAATCAAAGCTTTGGAATACTATAAGATACATTAATTAATACACAAATTTGAATTGCAAGGTACCACAAATTTTTTCATAATAATAATAATAATAATAATAATTGATACTTAGTATTTGGGAGGGAGAAATTAGGTTTAATTGATTCTTGAGTTTTAAGCATCGTAACAAACAAATAGAATAAAAGATTTTCGTAATATTGGACACATAGATTTGTTGGGCAAATCTAGTTTTAGATTTTAGTCGTCATCCTTTTTTTACTCGAGGATTTTAGTGATCAATATAAACTGAAGGATAACCTCTATGTTCTTGTTTGGTGTTTTCTCTAAATATAATGTGAATTTTTTAAAACAAATTACATACTTACGAAAAAACTTGTAGAATTTATTTAAATATCAATAGATATATTGATTATATTGTACCAAAAAAAAAAGGTATTTTTCTTTATAGTTTTTATCATCAGTGTTTGGCCCACTGAACCGACTAATCCAGATCGATGCGAGTTTTAACATCAGGTAGTTATAGTCATCTCTCAAACGTAATTATTGGGCATCGATCGATCATATATCTTCCTTTGAACAAAAAAGTTATTGAACATGTTTAAAGATGAATTTTGGTGATTAATTTAGTACTAGTATTTTATTAGAGATAATTTTAATCGTGTGTATTTGATTTTACATAAATTATTTTAACAGGTGAGTAGTAAATATTATTCTTTAATCCTTAATATATTTCGTAAAAAAATCCTCAATATATATAAGAATTTTTTTATTTTTTAGATTCATCGAATGATTGATGTATTTGAACTATATATATATACTAGTAACATACCCGTGCTAACGCACGGGACGCGCGTTCCGCGCGTTTTTTTTAATTGCTGATAATAAATTTTAGAGGCTTTGGAATTGATATTTATGAAATAATTTAAAATGCAGAAAAAATTGATCCAACACTACATGATAGAATATGTAATAAAATAATTGTTTCAAAACAAAAGATAAATAAGTTTTAAAGGTGTTTGATATAATTAACGGAATGAAAATATATTTTGCGATAATTAGATTATATAAAATTCAGGGTCAATTATTTTAGAAATAATCTCTATTATTATTATATACATTACGATAGTTCCACGGAGCTCTCTCATGCATTCTCAAGAAAATTTGCTTATGTGTCATTCAATTAGAGCTTCTCTAAGATTTTGTTTAGATTTTTTTTTTGGTTAAATATATTTTTGGTCCTTATAAATGTATCAAATTTTGGTTTTAATACTTATAAATTTTTCTTCGACTTTTAGTCCCTATAAATTTTTTCATTTATTAGTTTTAGTCCCAATTTTTGAATGAACTCATATATAGCCTTTGTATTTTTGAATAAAGTTGTGCACAAATGTGAAAAATATTACGATAATCTCTCCGTAAAAAAATTGGAATTTTTTAACAAAACATAAATTAAATATGAATTTTAAACCACAAAAAGTTTAAAAATTCATATTTAATTCCTATTTTGTTAAAAAATTCTATTTCTTTTTTTGGAGAGATCATTATAATTTTATAAACTTTTTTGGAAATTTTTTATTCGAAAATATGAATTCTACTTATGAGTTTACTTAAAATGAGGGACCAAAAGTGAAGATGAAAAATTTTATAAGGACTAAAAGTCGAAGAAAATTTTTAGAGGGACTAAAACCAAAATTTGGTATATTTAAAGGGACCAAAAACATATTTAACCTTAAAAAGATAAATTATGAGAATAATTATAGGGACAAAAAATATATCACAATGTGGGACAAAAAATTTTTAGAGGGACTAAAACCAAAATTTGATATATTTTTTTAAGGTAGATCGGAAAGATAAATTGCTCCAGCCAGGAATTGATCCCTGGACCTTTCCAACTCATACGTCCCTTAGCTCATACCACCTGAGTTATGTTACGGGGACAAAGTTTTGTGATATTAAGAATTCTATTTTTTTTTTTAATTTACACGTGGATTACTATGAAACAAGTTCAAACAAATTGGGACAACGATGGAAAAAGATATCTTAATTTACACTGTTTTTTAAAAGAGGTCAACCCCTTTAAAATTTACACTACATGGAGAAACATTTGTTAGAATATGTCAACCCCTTAAATGGATTCCAGTTATCTCGAGTGGATTAATCACTACAGTTGCGTGCGGAGGATACCTCTGGTTTACCAAAAAAATATCTCAAATTCACTATTAAATATTAAAATAAATTTAAAATAATAATTTAAAATAAATTAATAAATAATATTAAAAAGAAAATAATCCCGTGCACGGCACGGGCTAACATACTAGTATTAGGTTAAAGAGTAAGTCATAAATATATTACATTATAAGTAGTTAATACATACTTGTTTTCCAAAAATATTTTCAATAAATTTGTGATATTCTTACTTCTCATTTACACACATGAACTTTTATCAAAATAATAATTTGTTATTTTATGCATCGATGAGAAACATTAGTACAATGTTTGGATTAATCCCGTGTAAATAATAATCTCGCATTTATTCTTTGTTTGGATTAGTTTCGTGTTGGTATCACACATAACTTAATTTACTTGTTATGATGATAATGATCTCTTAACTAAATGATTTGGATAAAATATTTATTAATTTTGTGCCTAGAAGAATACTTGTTTTCCGTACATTTTTTCAAAAACTGAGAAACTATTTTACCTCTCATTAGTTTTATCCCCGTAGGATCGATGAAGTTGTAAAAGTTGAGAGACATATGAGGATCAATTCCTGCCGAGAAGAGCTTTGTGCACTACTAGAAAAAAGACTTTTAGTTAATAGTTTTAACATCAGTGAAAGAAATACTTGATATGAAAGATGAATAAGAAGTAGTATCCACATCAGATTTGAACTTACCATATGTGGAAAATACATAGACAACACATTCAACATCAGTTTATTAGAAACCTGATATGCACAACAAACGCGGTGGCATTTTCGTAAATAATTAGAAATTGTGTTTTAATTGATTGCACCTCAGACCTGGTTTTCAACTGATGTCAAATTCTGATCTTAAATTTGTTATTAGAAACCTCTTTCCCTTTTCACGTACGCACACGAAATCTCTAACGTTGGTGAAATTGGTCCAATATCATTAGATCAAATTTCAACGCTCTTCTTGTTTCTCTTCTTCATTCTCGTCTCCGGCAGCGGCGGAGCCACCTTCCTTTGGTAACCTCTTTCCTGCCTTAGGCTTCTTCTCAGCAGGAACCTTCTCTGCAACGGTGGATTTCTTCTCCTCTGCGGTTTTCTTCTCCGCTGGCTTCTTCTCTCCTTTTGGTGCCATTGAATCGAAGGATTTGGAAAAAAGTTCGGGTTTCGAATTGGGAATTGGAAACGAAAGAGTGAAAGAGTGAAATTGCTCCAACGTTGGTTCTGAAATTGCCCTAGCCTTTTCCCCAATTCGATTTCAACCTTCGAGCAAGCACTATACACTGTTCGCCCTATACACTGTTCGATTTCGTGCAAAGCTCTAACGTTTGAGTTTGATTTCGTCAACCTGTTAGTTTTCGATTATGAGTTCAATCAATTAAGCAGTTGTTCGCGCGAGTACAATCAATTCGTTCACTGTTCGTTCGACTTTAGTAGTTCAATTTCACCGTTCGTTCTTGTTGTTTATGTTCGTTGTTTGATTTCGTCTTCAACTTCTTCGTCTTTGTTCCGCTTCGGTTCTGTGACAGGTACTTTCATCATCGACAAACTTTAATAGACCATAGATATATCAATTTTAGTAGTTGTTTTATTATAGTTACTCATTTGTTCCGCTATGCTTACTGATTAGTGATTATGATTGTTGTTTGATACTTTTAATTTGAAACAGATATAACCTCTGAATTTGATACTCTGTTTTTACTTAATTACTGTCTCCACAATATAATCTCTTGAAAAATTACTAAGCTTGGCGGCAAGACCTTTCATAAATTGCGTATAAAGTTTGTACATGTTAATTGTGGCTTTTTCATCATCATCTTTCTCTTATTGTCAACATCTATCATTGTTTAAAGCTTTTAGATCAATTGTTTCCCAATAAGCCATCACTTAACCACACAACAAATTATTGTTAATGTTAGTTTCAGCATACTAATATATGATTACTAGTATATGTGAACATCATTTTCTTTTAATTCATCGCATTTGGCGCAGCAGTCACAGATTAAGGTTATTTCACTTCAACTTAACTTTGAGTTGGTTCCCTCTTGTTTGTGGTATCTTTTAGTGTAATTGTAACCATTTCTTTTAATCCTTCATGTAAATTATGTTTCATTTTGATATGATTTATTTGCTACTTGTAATTTGACTATGGCGAAGATACTTTTCTTCAGTTTTTTAAAGACAAACATTACTTGGATAAGGAATGGGGAGAGTACTTTTCAGTGAGTGGACGCAATAATATCTTAATTTTTCATTTGATTTATGTTTTCTCAATGTGTTTCTTTTTCCGGTCTAATGAAAGTAATATTCAATTTCAGGAAGGAGAGAAGAAAGTGATTTTGGAGGTAGTATATTTGCCCACATTATGCTCTTTCACCTCTGGTTTATAACTTATAAGTTTATCATGTAAATGATTAAGGGTCTGTTTGGATTGACTTATTTGAGGTTATCTATTGCAATAATCACTTATGAGACTGTTTCAACTTATTTCCACGAGCTTTCTAGGATAGTTTATGAAAACAACTTATAGCTTATATTAATATTTTTGACCCTATTATATCTTTTGTTATAGAAATAACTTATACACAAGTACTTATATCATACATACTTACCTATAAACGCTTAATTAAACCATTTATCCAACGAAACCCAAATAATAATAACTTTCGCACATATACATCCCACGACATTGCAGCCAGATTTATGGGAAAGATAAATTATTCTTGTCTCAAGTTATGTGTGAAGCATTCTATGATAATAGATATAAAACATTATTCATCGTTTATTGATAAGTGGATAGGTCACTCCATCTTCTGTTGATATTGTTACAATGGTATCTACAATTCTAACTGACCGATATAACTTATGTTCACAATTTATGTAGAGTGATTACGTGATCACATTTAGTTCAGTATCATATTCTTGTATTATTCCAGATGAATTTTGTGCTATTACTATTGAAAATTATTTATGATTCTTTTATTTAAGTACCTGACATGATAAACAGATATTTATGTTATCTGCAGTGTCCCAAGAAAAGATGCATCTAGTTCTGCAGAATATTAGAAAAGTTATTAAAGTAAGAAATTGTTACTTTGGTTTCATTATCATTTTTTTCAAACCTGGTTAGATAACTTGTTCATGTGTGATGATACTCATACCTTTTCTCCATTTGCAGCCAAATGGATATGTACTGCTCCGAGACTATGCTACCGGAGACCTTGCTAAGGTTGATTTTGTTGTACCTTTTCTTCTTAACTCTTCTGTTGTACATTTATTTTTACTTTTATGTTCTATATGAGAGATTCTCTGGCAAGGATCAAAAGATAAGTGATAAATGTTAGAGGTGATGGCACTATAACTTTTCTTCTGTCCATGGCATCTCAATTCACTTGTTAGTTATCTGTTTTCTAATGTAATAATAATCCTTTTTGTTTCCTATCCAGCGTCCTTACTATTTTTCAAATGAGTCCTTGACAAATTTATTCAAAGAAAATGGTTTCGATGTTCACAAACTTGATGTATGCTGCAAAGAAGTTGAGAACCACTCAAGAGAGTTGATAATGAAACGGTAATACATTATTCGTATACCAGATGTTTGTTTTTACTCGTTTTATTATGGTACTATAGCTTTATGAGTTGTGTTTTCGCTTCAGGCAAAATATTAATAAAATGCTTTGTCTAGATTTTAGGTATACACAATTTCATTTGTTTCCCGTCATCCACTACATCTCTTTTTAGAAAACCGCATTCTCCTCTCCTTGAGAACTTAAATTACACTCCCTTCCTCTCTTGTTTTAAAATCTACGAATTCCTGTTGACAAATATGAAATTATGTTGTAGATTGTGATTTGGTGTTGATTCATTCAACGGAAGAGAGTTAAATTCACCATCTACTTTTTTCTCTCCAAATCCTCTCTAGTTTATGCATTTGTTTTTATATCTTTTCTATGTTTGGTGATTTTAGGCGTTGTGTCCAAGCTGTATTCTGTGTTTCAGATGGTTCTAACTCTTCTTCCTGTAAAGAAGTCGGGGCCAATCATCTTGATAGATGAGTTATATGATTTTAGACTCCATTGGGCAACATGTGTTTTTGAGTTATATAAAGCTTAAGATTTATCCAGTGAGTTATATAGAATTTTATCTCTATATATTTTTTTTGTTTCTATGTCGATTATACTTATAATTTTTGGTATAATTGTCTAGCTATGAAGATTGGGGAGGCTAGTGAATGGTGAGTGATGATTGGAAATGATCGACAAGTGTTTGGATGAGTAAAAGTCACTAAAGCCTCTCACAAAGATTTGTATGAAG
Organism: Trifolium dubium; assembly: GCA_951804385.1. Classification (NCBI taxonomy): domain Eukaryota; kingdom Viridiplantae; phylum Streptophyta; class Magnoliopsida; order Fabales; family Fabaceae; genus Trifolium; species Trifolium dubium. The sequence goes on along the minus strand of OX638062.1, from coordinate 30,264,152 downwards.
TGGACAAGAAATCAACAATTCATGATTTTTCATTTTTTATTTAACGTGCATTTGAATCAATTTGATGATAGTGTATGTTTTGTTGGATGCATGTAAAGAAATTAACAACTTTGAGCTATGAAGAAATTTATTATGGATTAAACTTTTTGCTAGTATATGTGTGGTATGTGTGATTCTTAAAGAAATTTTAGGTAACAAATGGCTACTTAAATATGGTCTATGTAATACGAAAAAATATTCTGAAACCAAAAATGAATCAGAAAAATAAAGGATTCCGCATCTGTCTATATATGTATAACTGATGTGAAAACTATACTTAATTTTTAACAAAAAAAAATCAAATTGGCATTTCACATCAGTGGAATACTTAACCGAAGTGAAATGTGCCACTTTAACATCTGTTTTAAAACTGATGTTAAAAGCCTTAGACTTTCAACAACACCTGCGTTTACATCAGTTCAAAAACTGATGTTAAAACTCATTTTCAACTGATGTTAAATGTGTTTTTTGTACTAGTGGTGAATTGTGACTATTCTTACTTCTCATTTACACATATGAATTTTTATCAAAACAATAACTTGTTATTTTATGCATCAATGAAAAACATTGGTACAATGTTTGAATTGATCCTGTGTAGATAATAAATTTTAATTTGTCATCATCAATAGCTATTTCCTTGTATTTAATATTAATAAAAATATGCATGTATACTTTTCTTTACGAAATATGCCATGTATACTTTTTTTTAGGTAAATATGTCATGTATACTTATCACCTTAATTATTTAGAAAATTATATCTTATTATTATTGTTTAGGACAATTATTACTTTTCATTTACATAGAGAAATTTTTATAAAATTTAAAACTTTTCATTTTAATTCTTCAAAATAAAGATAACTTTTTATTTTCTACATCAAAAAAAAGTATTTATTCTTTTTTTGGATTAATTTCATGTTGGTATCACACATAACCTAATTTACTTATTATGATGATAATGATCTCTTAACTAAATGATTTGGATAAAATATTTATTAATTTTGTGCCTAGAAGAATACTTGTTTCCCTTACATTTTTTCAAAGTTATTTTACCTCTCATTAGTTTTATTCTCGTAGGATCGATCAAGTTGTAAAAGCTAAGACACATATGAATTGAGTTGGATGAGATCCAGGGATCAATTCCTGACGGGAGCAGCTGTGTGACTATTCTTATTTACTTCTCATTTACACATATGAATTTTTATAAAAACAATAATTTGTTATTTTATGCATCAATTAATTTTCATTTGTGATCACTAACAATTATTTCCTCGTATTTAATATTAATAAAATATGCCATGTATACTTTTTTTTTTGGTCAAGATGTATACTTTTTTTTTACTGAATATGGCATGTATACATATCATCTTAATTATTTAGAAAATTATATTTTATTATTATTATTTTGGACAATTATTACTTTTCATTTACACATAGAAATTTTTATACAAATAAAAACTTTCCATTTTATTTATTCAAAATAAAGAGTACAAAGAGTCATGCATAGCAATGTCGCATCACCTAGGTCTATGAATGTAGTTTTTCAAAGATTGGGTTTCGCTATACAAAAAGGTTTAGCGGCGCAGCTTGTTGCCCGTCTACTTTTTATTCATATGTAATTATCTATTCATATATAAATATAGTTATTAAAGTTAGGCAAAAAAAATAAAAATAAATAAAGATAACTTTTTCTTTTCTACATCAATCAAAAATATTTATTCTTTGTTTGGATTAGTTTCGTGTTAGTATAACACAGAACTTAAATTATTTATTATGATGATAATGATCTCTTAACTAAATGATTTGACAAATTTATTTATTAATTTTGTGCCTAGAAGAATACTTGTTTCCCGTTTATTTTTTCAATAACTTTGAAATTATTGTTACCTCTCATTAGTTTTGTCCCCGTTGGATAACTCAAGTGGTAAGAGCTGAGAGACATATAGCTTGAGTTGGATGAGATCCAAAGATCAATCCCTAGCGGGAGCACCTTTGTGATTATTCTTACTTCTCATTTACACATATGAATTTTTATCAAAATAATAACTTGTTAATTTATGCATCAATTAAAAACATAGGTACAATATTTGGATTAGTCCCGTGTAAAATAATTAATTTTAATTTGTGATCAGCAATAATTATTTCCTCGTATTTAATATTAATTTCTGCCTAAAAGAATACTTATTTTCCGTACATTTTTTCAATAACTTTAAAATTATTGTTACCTCTCATTAATTTTGTCCCTGTAGGATGACTCATTACCTAATCAAAACATATATGATTTGTCATTTTGTTCGCATCATCAATTCTTCATAAGAGAATTGAGATAATATCTATTACATAACATCATACTATCTACTAAATAATGTATACATATTCAATTCATTGTAATTTCTTCCTATTTTATTCTCTTTACTACACAAATCAAACAACAAATGAGACCACATCTCAACATCCAACTTGTCTCTCACACATAAAACTATGACATGGATTAGTCCATTGAAATCATATGACTCACATCATAAACATATTTTTGTCACACCAACTTCACTTTCTATCTCTAGTGATAAATCTAGATTGATAAAGAAGGCTTTAGAGGCGTCCATGAAATCTGTTAAAGAAAAACACAAGTTGATAGAGATTTATGTGTTTTTTCAAGGTTAAAAATATTTCTTCTATTGAAACTTGAAACACGTCACAACAAAATTTTACAACTATATATATATATATATATATATATATATTGTGGATCAATCATTCAATAAATTATACAAACAAAATTTTTCTTTATATCAAGGACCAAACATTTAGTGGTAAATAGCACAATTTTTTTTTTCCTCTAATCTAATCCTTCATGATTTGAGAGTATTTATTCTCAAACACTCAATAATATTTTAACCGATATAAATTTTTATAAAGTACACCGATTGAAAGTTTATATCACATACATTATTTGTATAAAATTTCAGACAAATCCAAAATCAGTTGATATGTTATTGAGACAAATGAAAATTAACGGTTTGTGTGATTTTTTAAACACCGTTAATCATTATGTATCTCAATAACAAATCAAATAATTTTAGATTTATCTGAAATTTTATACAGATAATCTATATGATATAAACCTTCAATCCAACAGTATATTTTATAAAAAATTATATCAGTTAAAAATTATTGAATAGTCGAAAGTAAATACTCCTAAATCTTGAAAGGTAGACAAGTTGTCACCTAAAACAATGATGTATTTTTTTTGTTGATACATCTAAAATATGAATCCCCATCTCGCGCTCTTTTGTTGACACATCTAAAATCTAAAGTCAGCACTTATAGTTGATAATTTTTTATCAAATATGAATCTCCATCTCGCGCTCTTTTGGTTGTCAGTGTTTCCTAAAGTCTTTGTATTGGAAATATGAATTTGCTTACTATATGCACAGTCTCATACTTACACAATATTGAGTGTATACAAGTTTATGTCACAAATAAGTTGTAACTAACAAGTGAGGATGAAAGATTGGAGAATTGCCTAAGCAAATGCCGTGTGCTTTTCTTCTCATTGTTGCTCTTAATTTTTTTTCCTGCATAATTGAATGTGTCATAGAGTTTTCATAGGTTGATTTGTATGAGTAAAATTATGTTATTGATTAATTGTATATGTTCAAACTTGCTGGACTTAGGTTAACACTTTATCTTTCAAAATTACTTCCATTTAGTGCTTTGGTTTTGAACCTTTTAAGATTGATCAATTGACTTAGAAATTTCCCATACAAATTGTTTGTGAAAATCCTCCACACAATTGATAGAGCATGCCCTTACCAATTCTCCAATTTTTTGTTCTCACTTGTTTGTTTGGCACGTCTGTTCACAATTTCCAAATGAAAATTTGAGAATTTTATTGTTATATAAGATGTAGCAAGTTCTTGATATCCAAATAGTTAGCAGCCAAAAGGAGATCAAAGAGAGTACCTCGATCAACATTTGACAAACTCAGCATCCTAGTTCTTAATTAAGCTCTTCATCAAAGGGCTTATTGTTTGAATTCGCAGTGTCAACGTGCTTCTTACAAAATTCAATAACTTAACCACGGTCGTGATCTTGCCGGAAACATTGGGAAAAAGAATTTCGTTGGCACAAGTGTCTTCAATCAAATGCTTGATGATCTATGATTCCATTGACACTGTTTCATCAATCTCAAAAATTTCACCATCGTAACTCTTAAGAGTGATTTTCTTTGCCGATGTGGATCCCATGAATTTGATTTGAGAAAGATGAAAAAACCTAAATCCTAAATTTGTTTCTTCGGAATTTGAGAAGACAATCTAGTGAAGTGAATGAGAAAAAGAAAACACGTCAGGGCTATTTTTAATTACCTTAGAACGCAAGTTTGTTATTTTAGTAAAGTAAACGACAAACGGCAATTACTAATGATCTCTAATCTTATCTTTAATCTTGGATAAAAAAAATATATATCATAATAAGTGAATTTTTTATCTTTCAAATTTTTATTTTTTTGAAAAATTATCTTTCAATTTTTTTTATAACACAATAAATCAAATATTTAGTTTAAAGTAGAACAATAACGGTTCAGATGTTTATGATTTTGATATCAATTTTTTTATATCAAATCTTTTTTTTTGGGTCAAAATATTAGGATATATTGGTTTCAAATTTCTTATCTTGTGATATCAGATCTTCTATTTACTTCTATATATACTCACTTGAGAACGAAATTAAGGAATCATAACCACAACACAACACTCAAACAAGCATTACTCATAAAGAAGGAAGAAGAGGTATTTTAAAGTTCAAAGCACTGTTGCAAAATATAATATGGAAGATACACGTAAGATGCAAATCAAAGCAATGTTGCAAAATATGGAAGCCACACTCGAAAACAAACGCAAGAGTGTGCCTTTCAACCCTTTACCTCATTTTACTTTGCAAGAAATATTATCTCAATTCACAATTCTATAACAAACAAGAGTTAGCACAAATAGAAAGAGTCGGTAAAAAATATTTGCCAATGATCGAAGGTAGCGCAGTTAATAACAAAACAAGGGGCCACTCAAGTGATGAATGTAACATGTCTCAAGAAGAAAGAAGAGTTAATCCAAAGCGTGCGGAGAAGAGGGAACCAAAGAAGAAAGATAAGGAAAATGTGCCATTGCCGCAACCAAGATTGCCTATTCTTGTTGAGAACAAAATCAAAGAGTTGAATGGCCATGATATCAAATATGTCATGTGTAAGAAAATATTTCTGTCAGATCTCGACAAACACAATAATCGTCTATCAATGCCAACCGAACTCGATTATCTGAATGAGAAAGAAAAGTTGGCATTAGATAAAAGAGATCAAAATGGTTACCTAGTTGGTTTAGGAGTGGTTGTGTTGGATTCTTGTCTCAGAGAATTCTCAATGTCTTTGAGAAAGTGGGACAAGAAAAACTCTAGTGTCTACAATCTTGTTCAAGATTGGAAACTTGTTTTGTCAAAAAACAAATTTGAAAAAGACCAAAAACTTAACATTTGGTCATTTAGGGGCATCAATAACAAACTGCACTTTATACTCGACGACAATGTGAATTCTGAAGAAAGTGAAAAATTGAACAGTTAGTTGGAAGCCCTAATAAGAGTAGTGAGGATTGTCAACTCTAACTAGATGAAGTTTGAGTGATGACTGATGAGCTTTAAATGTGAATGAAGAGTACCGGTATTTTGTAGCCATAGTTATTTGACTTAGAATATTAATGTTATTACTAAAGTTTTTAATTTTGCAGTTATTGATGTAAGAGCATATTTATATGTTATTATTGTTTTTTTACGAACATTATCTTGTCTTTTGTTGGCTTAGATTTTGATAATTTTGATAGTTATTTATCAATGAGTAAATTTTCGTAATATTGCTCAGAAAGATTTGTTGGACAAATATAGTTTTAGATTTTACTCATCATCTTTGTTTGACTCGGGGATTTTAGTGATCATGATCAATAAAAATTGAAGTTGGGTAACCTTGATGTTCTTGTTTGGTGTTTTCCTTAAATTTAATTTGAATTTTATAAAACAAATTACATACCTGGTTGTTTTCGTCAACAAAAAATTTGAAGAAATTATTTAAATATTAATATTGTACCAAAAAGAAGGAAATTTTTTTACTATCAATATTCGACTTATTGGAGTGACTAGTCCAGTTTTAGGCGAATTCTGACATCGAGTGATTAAAATCACTTCTGAACGCAATTGTTGGGGAACATTCCATCATATATCAATTGATTCGTTTGAACAAAAAAGTTATTGAACATGGTGAAGGTTGAGTTTTAGTTAATAAACATGTCTAACTTTGACCCACATGTCGAAGTTAACAAACTTCATATATATATATATATATATATATATATATATATATTATTTTTGACTGTTAAAAAGAAAATACTTTTAAACTTTTCAATTTGATTTTCACTAAATTTTTGGGAGAAATATATATACAAACGTATCTTTTTACTGTGCATGTGCATGACATGGGCTCATAAACTAGTTTATATAGTTTCAGACCTTAACTCTTCCACACCCCAACCACCAAGCAAGTAAATCAATCTTTCCAGTTATATTGAAGTGTGAGTAATAATAAAACAAATGGTAAGCGTATATATAAGTCTAGAAGTTTTACCTCAACTGACAAAAAATATGTCGAAATTGCTAGGTTAGACGTCTACAATCGGAGTTCGATTCCTGGTCACTCCACTTTTTAATTGTATGTGAGTTTATATATGATGACTTCATCATCTCATCCATATACCAAAAAAAATGTACCGTACCAAAAAAAAATCTACAATAAAATTAAACTAAATCTAAGATCACTTATAAGATTACATAATTATCTCAAACTAACAAAGTAAATACTTGATATAATTAAACTAAATATGCTTATTATAGCTAATTATGCAAATGCAGGAATTTATTGACAAATCTACAAATGCAACGAACAATATATATATATATATATATATATATATATTGTCCAAATAGGAACAAATAGCTTGATGTTAATTGGAGTTATTAATTTCATTACAACATGTACTGAATTAGTCATGGTTCCAAGGATACAACAAGTTGAAATTTCTATGTCATCATACGTAATTTTCTATCTACACATCAAAATGATACAGAACAACAAATGATAATTTGACCTCATAATACAATCAAGTGATGGATGATGATCAACACAACATCCAATAATATATGCATATCAGAGAAACATAAAATGTGAACTAGTGAACTCAACAACATAAAATCAAGAAGACCAAAGAAACCGCATTATTCAGAAAAGACGAAAGACTTTTTTTGAGAACCAATTTATCGCATAAGTTCTTATTTCTCTTAAGAGTAATGCTATTTGTCTCGAGAAATTTTATCCCGAAAAGTGATCACAAAATATAATTAGCCAGTAAAATTGTTTGCTGGCCGAAAAACACAAAAAGGTCAATGCGTATAAATTATGAAAGATATATAATAACCTGACATTTGTGATATTGACGTGATGTTAATTTTCCTTAGCTTGGCAACAAGTAGCAATTTCCATTCTCTTAACATGTTTCTTTCTTTTAACCGATAGACTTTGTTTACAATGATTTAAAGATTCATGACCAAACACAAAAAAAAAATATAAACCAACAGAAAATAAACAATTAATAAGCATATAAAAATCTACATTATTGCAATTATTGATTTATTTCATTAACAAAACAAAACATAACATAAAACTTTAGTCTCATAAATATCACTAAACTATTTAAATCTACGCAAGAGACTAAATTAACCAATCAATTCTCAAATCACTTAAAAGCCCACTGGTTTTCACGACAAACTTATTCTTCCTCCTCCAGAGTGAAATCATTGACAATGTTGAAAGTCTTCCGAATCTCCTCTGGCGTCTTATCCTTCATCATGTCAGCTACGGCCTGGCAAGTAAGATCCAATAACATCTTGATATTCAAATAGTTAGCAGCCATAAGGAGATCAAAGAGCGCCGATCAACATCAACGAACTCAGCATCCCAATTCTCCAGCTCTTCATCAGAAGGCTTATTCTGAGAATTCACAGCATCAACGTGCTTCTTACAATACTTAATGGCCATCGCCGCGATCTTTCCAGAAACAATAGGAAGAGGAATTACATCAGCACAATTATCTTCGATCAAATGCTTGATGGTCTGTGATTGCATGGCCACAAGTTCATCAATCTCAAAAATCTCACCATCGTAACTCTTGAGAATGATTTTCTTAGAAGAAGTGGATGCCATCAATTTGATTTGAGAAATGTGAAAAACTTAAACACTAAACTTGTTTCTTCAGAATTTGACAAGATGATTAAATGAAATGAACTGAATGAGAAAAATAAAAGACATGAGTGCTATTTTTATAATGATCTCATAATGCAAATGGCAAATACATAATTTGACTTTCAATTAAAATTATCTAGACTTGATTTTTTGTTTTTGTTTTTATGGATATAAAGATTTTGGTATTAATTTGTATATTGCCTTTTCTTCTTTAGAAATATAGAGAAGGTATTCATTGACTCTATGAGTAACTTTAAGCTGAGTTATTCTGCTTAATATCTCATTATTTACTATGAGTTTCATCGATTCAACTGTTCAATTAAAAGTTCTTGTTGAATAGATCAACTCTACACATTTTTATGAAATTTCAAACCATTTGGTACATCATTAACTAATTTCAAATGAATGTATTTTTTGATAAGCAATATTAATTATAAGGAGTACAAGGGGTACTCAATCCTTACAATTCAGTCATTGAACTACAAGCTTGTAGACATGCTATCGGATCTTGTTGCCAATCCGAAAGCGTTACATCAGAAAAAAGGCCAACTCGGCTACATAACCAAAACCAAGAAAAAAACATAATGTTATTCAACAAAGCATCAACATCCAACAAAGCCCCTTGGAAAATAATGTTGTTCCGAAGTCTCCAAATACTCCACACAGTTGCAAACCAAATAAAATGACGAAACCGAGATCCTTTCTTAATCTTGATTAGTCTACCGAACCACATAAAATGAGCCCAACCAACCTCCCATGACACAAACTGCATGCCCATCCACCTAATTACCAACCTCCACATGTGTTGAGCAAAAGCACATGAAAATAAAAGATGGCAACAATCTTCCTGATGCATGAAATAAAACACGCACTACATGTCAAAAGGATCTGTAATAATACCTTTAATAGCCAACGACCGCTTAGTAGGAAGCTTCTCAAGAAGTATTCTCCAACCAAAAAAATTAATTTTTGAGGGGACTTTATTTTTCCACATCTTACGGATAGCCACCAACACATTTAAATCAATACCAGCACTACTCTTAGAAGCAAGCAACTCAGAATAAAAAGAACTAACCGAAAATAACCCAATATGATTTTGTATCCACCGCCACCCATCATCCTGGTGAGGGTCCAGCTGCAGTCCCTGTAGCAACAACTCTAATTCCTCCAACTCCATCACCTCACCGACATCCAACTTGTCCCACCACTCCCATTTCCACCCCAACACCGCCGCATCCCACCTATCCTCCACCACAACCTTCGGTAAAACTTCCTTGGCATATAACAACGAGAACCGACCCAATCATCGTTCTCGCCAAAACCCAACATGTCTCCCCCACCCCACAACTGTCCGCACATTTTTTCGAAAGCAACAATTATCAACAGCTCCTAAAAGCATCAAATCTCGCCACCAAAGTGAGTTCATTCCACTCCTAGGCAGCGGCATACTACTCAAAAAGTTCTTATGCATCGGCCCACAGCGAGAAGAAAGCAAACTCACCCACAAAGAGTTTGGCTGCGAAAGACATCTCCATTTCCATTTACTCAGCAGCGCTTCATTAAACAAAGCCAGATTCTTCACACCTAATCCTCCTAACTCTTTGGGTAGACAAACTTGCTCCCAACTCACCGAACAAATCTTATGATTATCCACTCCCCCGCCCCACAAAAAATTATGTTGGATCCGAATTAAATCCGCAATAACACATTTAGGAGCTTTATAAAAAGAGAAAAAATAAAGAGGCATACTAGTCAGAATCGAATTTATCAAAGTTACCCGCCCACCATAAGACAACTGAAGACTCCTCCAAACATTCAGCCGTTTGGTCATAGATTCCACAACCGGCCTCCAAGTTTCTCGACGACGGGGATTAGCACCGACAGGGATTCCCAAAAATTTAAAAGGGATAATATCATATTTACAAGAGAGAAAAGTCGAACCTGCTTCTAAAAATCTAGAATCAACATTAATCCCATATAATTTACTCTTCGTAAAGTTGATTTTCAGCCCAGATAAGATTTTAAAAAACATACAAAGTAAATATCAATGTTTATATTACATAGCTACAAATTTCGAATTTATATAAAAATGCGTGCACTTGATCATTGATATATAATGATAATAATCAATGATTAGATCTGTAAAAAAAAATTTGGATAAACTAAGAGAAATACGAACATCAGAGAATTTGTGGACATCTTAACTATCGCGCCGCGAAAATCGCCCGAGCGTTTAGGACACTTGGAGTGACACAGAGTCGCCACCAAATTTTATTTATTAAGGAAAATATTGATAAAACCTTAAAAGCAATGGAAAGATGGTCATCGCAACGGAAAGATGGCATATAACAACGGGAAAAGCTCTTTCAACGGGAACCGACCCAATCATTGTTCTCGCCAAAACCCAACATGTCTCCCCCACCCCACAACTGTCCGCACATTTTTACGAAAGCAACAATTATCAACAGCCCCTAAAAGCATCAAATCTCGCCACCAAAGTGAGTGCATTCCACTCCTAGGCAGCGGCATACTACTCAAAAAGTTCTTATGCATCGGCCCACAGCGAGAAGAAAGCAAACTCACCCACAAAGAGTTTGGCTGCGAAAGACATCTCCATTTCCATTTACTCAGCAGCGCTTCATTAAACAAAGCCAGATTCTTCACAGCTAATCCTCCTAACTCTTTGGGTAGACAAACTTGCTCCCAACTCACCCAACAAATCTTATGATTATCCACTCCCCCGCCCCACAAAAAATTCTGTTGGATCCGAATTAAATCCGCAATAACACATTTAGGAGCTTTATATAAAGAGAAAAAATAAAGAGGCATACTAGTCAGAATCGAATTTATCAAAGTTACCCGCCCACCATAAGACAACTGATGACTCCTCCAAACATTCAGCCGTTTGGTCATAGATTCCACAACCGGCCTCCAAGTTTCTCGACGACGGGGATTAGCACCGACAGGGATTCCCAAAAATTTAAAAGGGATAATATCATATTTACAAGAGAGAAAAGTCGAACCTGCTTCTAAAAATCTAGAATCAACATTAATCCCATATAATTTACTCTTCGTAAAATTGATTTTCAGCCCAGATAAGATTTTAAAAAACATACAAAGTAAATATCAATGTTTACATTACATAGCTACGAATTTCGAATTTATATAAAAATGTGTGCACTTGATCATTGATATATAATGATAATAATCAACGATTAGATCTGTAAAAAAAAATTTGGATGAACTAAGAGAAATACGAACATCAGAGAATTTGTGGACATCCCAACTATCGCGCCGCGAAAATTGCCCGAGCGTTTAGGACACTCGGAGTGACACAGAGTCGACACCAAATTTTATTTATTAAGAAAAATATTGATAAAACCTTAAAAGCATAAAAAAGATGGTCATCGCAACCATTTCCAGGTTCGGGTGTTTGTTATGCAAGGGGAAGGTATTAGCACCCCTCACATTCGTTGTACTCAACGGGAACCTCCTAATTAATTCTAAGGTAATTCTAAGGTTTTAAGACTTTTTAGAATTTGTTTACATGTTTTTATTATTATTAGAAGTTTTATTTTATTTAGAGATATTTACAAGAAAGGGGGAAAATTAAGTTTTTTATTATTATGCTTGACAAGATGACTCTTGCTCCTACGTATCCTCCGGTGCGATGAGGAAATCAAAGCTACGTAGTTCTGGGTATAAATTGTTTGTTGGTGTTTTTTATGGAACGATGTTTTAATCGCATTCTTGTGGTTAAACGCCGCCTGTATGCTCGCACGGTGGAGGCTTAAGCTTTGTTTGTATCACGTTCGAATTGATTGAAAACATGTTCGTTTTATGAAAAAGAGTTTTGTTTTGACTTTTAATTGGCCCGAAGGCAAAAACTTAATTTGATGTGTTGGTATTTTTTATGTTTTCTTTTGTGAAAGAATTTTTAGTTATTAGAGCGGAAGACGAATATTGGTAAACCAAGTGTGCACTGGCCCACCAATTATCCGAGAGAAAAACAAAAGTGCATTCGTCCTCTCTTTTTTAATCAAAACTATTTGAATTTTATATGGTATTTAATTGATTTTTTGTAAGATAAATAAGTAACAATATTAGAATTGACACATATTTTATTAACAAGTTGTTTCACTACCCGTATCCAGAAAACCCAAAATCACATATATGTACATGATATTTATCTGTTTTATTTGTTTAAGTAAGAAACTAAGTATACATTAGTGTCATAAATCAAAATAAAAGAAGGGTAGATACTATTATGGTACGGTTTTTAATTCCTGTGACAAATGCAAGACAACATACTTAAATATTAAAAGGTAGTAGACAAACCTAGTAATTAACCATAATAATAACAATAATAATACTAACATTTTATGATAATAATATATAGGGTGAGAATGAAGCAATTAAGGAAATTGGTCTCTCACTAGCTAAACACGCTAAGACCAAAACAGAATGCCAAACATAAACACAGTAAAAGAAAAAGGAAAGTCAAACTGAGGGAGAAGCGGCGTTTGCCGGTGAGAGAGAGGACTGGCCGTGACTGCAACGGCGACCGATGGTTGGGAGTGCTAAGCGACAAAGCTTCTCCTTCCTCTGTTTCTTCCTTTTGGATCCGAATCCCTATTATTATTGGTTTGTTGCTGTTATGTTTTTGTGGAGAATTGATTTTGATTTTGTGGTTTAGTGGTGATGATGATTGAATGTGGGGATTGAAAGTGGTGGTGTTTGATGAATTGTTGTACGTGTTGTAATTTGTGAGTGTTGTGTTGTAGAATTTTTTCCTTGCGTGAATGAAGAATTAGTGTGTGGAATTGTGTAGAAAAGAGGCTCTATTTATAGCTTCAGAATTAGGGGTTTAAAACTTGTAAGAATTTAATGAAGATTTGTTCTGAAAATTAATATGGACAGATTTTACTTGTTTTATGATTGATTTGCTCTTATTTTATATTTTAGTGTTAATTCTCTTGCTTGCTCTTCAAGATGAGTGATTCAGTCCTCTTTTGTTTTGATTCACTCCGTTTTTATGGTTTATTGTCTTTTCTTTTTTTTTCTACTCAAGTTTAAATATTTCCTTTCTTTTTATACATATGCTTTTTTTTTTTTTTTTATTTTGGACAAACAAAAAAATGATAATATATATTTTAATAGAAAAAGTTTCTTGTTAGAAAAATAATTTACAAAGTTAGTATGATTAATGGGGTAAAAAATAAAGGTATCAAGTGAGACTTGAACCCATGACCTTGTGCTATAAACTTTTCTAAATGTCCTTCTCACCGCCAACTCAACTAACTTGCTATTTTGAAAAGCAAATTGACTAAAAAATATATACAAAATCAAGAGGGTAAAATTTGGGATATGACACCAACTAAAGAGAAATTCGTCATGAATAATGAGAAATAAAGAGTTACAATCAACGCACCGCTCTCCTCCTCAATATAAAAGTATAATTATCTTTTCATAAAAAGTTTTGTTATGTTGTAACAACAAAAAATTGTTAGGTTTACCTTATCTTTATCTTTATATAATTTTTATCTTTATCTTTATATAATATATTTACGAATCTTTTCACAAGAAAAAAAAAATTGCTGCAAAATATAATTTTAGCGTTGGTTTTAAACCGCCACAAAAAAATCCGCCGGAAAATATATTTTAGCGAGGGTTTTGCGGCGGTTATATTATGGCTGACTGAGTTCAGGGAGTATTGCAAAAAATCAAACATTACAAGGAGGGATTCTCAAAAAAAATTTACAAGAGGTATTGCATAATTTGCAAATTTTACAGGAGGGTATTAACCCATTAACCCTTTAAAATTTCCTAGAAATTTATTGAATTTTAAAAAAATAAAGTAAATTATTCAAAACAATATTATAATTTATACTGTAAAAATTTTATGTTATAAAATATTTTAGGTAAGAACAATTTTTTACTTTTTTGACAATAAAATCAATTTATTTTAGGAAATACTTTTATGATTAGTTTAATCTCTTCTTTGAACATTTTTTAATTATAAAAATGATTTAAAATCTCTCTCACGGCCCACGGGATCAATCTCTAATGAACTAAAATATGCGTGCCATAATAATATTATATGAATTTTAGTTAGAAGTGGTTCCCACCAACAACTAAATATTTATCATATAATAATATGGGAAACCTTTTTTTTTACTATGACTTATATTTACTCTCATTAATACGAATGTTTTTTAGTTTTGTAATTGACATGAGATCAATATTTATACTCATATAATAATACAAGGTCCTATTTTTTCATAATTTCTACGGGGACGAGAATGAAAACACGTTATTGTTGGAAAGGGAGAGTGAGAGATCACTTTCCATCCTATTCTATCCCTTTAAAATTTCTAAATATATATTATTTTTTTATATTTCAATAAGAGCAATTTCACATGTATTTGAAAGAATAATAATTAATTGACAAAAATAATTCATTAATTAAAAATAATATTTGAAAAATTAAAATTAAATTAAAAAATTAATATCTCAATTAATCTACTTTAATTTTAATTACATATATTAATATAATTTTAAATATAAACCTGTGCAACATTTGCACAGGTCAATTATACCAGTTTGTATTAGATAAGATTTGATTTGATTAAATTTCAATATTAGTCAAAAAAATGAAAACATTTTATTTCAATATTTTTATTTTTATTTTTTGGGTAAAATTTCAATATTAAAGTATGATTAAATTAAATTAAATTATATTTTTCTTATGGAAAAAATTTAAATTTGTTTTTCCAAAAATAAAAGATCAAATCCGATTTAGTCAAAAAAAAAGTAAGTTCAAATTCCTTTTTTTGTTGAAATTTCCATTTTTTAATTTATATTTATTTTACAAAATCTAACACGTAAATATTTTTTTAATTTATAATATTTCTATTATATTTTAGGAATAGATCAAATTACGGTATAATATTTGAATAATGTGACACCGCTCAAAAACATTATAACGAATTTAATTTTGCAATATCCACCGTCAGATTGAAATTTTGCAACATTGTATCAATGATTTTAAATTTTTTTTTTAAATTTTGTATAACTAATATCCAGACCCGTGCAATGCACGGGTAAAAACGTATCTAGAAAAACCTACCAATAAAATCACGTCTATACGAACAACAATGTACTTCATCTGTTCTAAATTATAAAGAAAAGAATCACATTTGTTTAAAAAATCAAAAAAATTATAATTTTAAAATATGATTTGGTGTAATTATTCTTGAAAAAAGTTGAATAGGATGATTTAAAAATATTTGTAATTGGCTGTTGTTGATAGATAAAATGAGATAGAGAAAAAATTAATTTGTATTTTTTTGGTAGAAATGTCTTTGTATTTAATTTATGAGAGTACGTAAATTTAATGTTTGAGAAAAGTAAATGTTTAATTTTTTTCCTCAAAAAATACATACCTAGAGACAATAAGATTTTAAGAAAATATTTTAAAATGATTTTTTTCTTATAACTTGGGTCGGAGGGAGTATGTGTATATCAATTAAATTAAATTAAATGTTAACTACTACTTCCGTCCTTAATTATAAGTCTCTGTTTGACCAAATTGTATTATTAATCTATCATATTTTAACCGTATTTTTCTAATAATATCCTTCTATTATATCCTTTATTTTTATAGAAAGAAAAAAAAGTGTTAAAAAAATAGTCATTCAAATTTTGGAATTTTTCATACGATATTTGAACCAAACCAATCAAATAGATATTAAATGAATTGAAATTTGTCGGAGCAAAAAGATTTCTTTTTTATAGAATCTATATCCTAATTTTATTTCACCAAAAAATTCATATTTTTTTACGCACATTTTATATTTTCAAAAATAGAAACAAAACAAAAATAATAAAAAGATTATATGATATTTAGTCAATATAAAATACTCCCTCCGTCCCATTATATAAGCACCTTCTTACAAAAGGTCTAGTCCCAAAATATAAGCCCCTTTACAATTTAAAGGTACATTTATTACTTTGTTACTTACACATACCCCTGTAAAAAAGTAATAAATGTACCTTTAAATTGTAAAGGGGCTTATATTTTAGGACTAGACTTTTTGTAAGAAAGTGCTTATATAATGGGACGGAGGGAGTAATTAAGAAGGAGCTTATAATAGACAAAATATAAACTTAGATTCTCAAAATGATAAAAAATTATTATCAAATATTGTTTTCTATTCCGACAAACAAAAAAAAACTGAGCTAGTATATCCTTTGACGATCGATGTAAATTACTCCATCCGTCGCGAAATAACTGTCACAGTTGACCAGTTTACTTTTGCCAACGCACAACTTTAATCATTAATATCTTTAATTATCTATCTTTAAAAATTATAAAAATTATATATTTTAAAAAGGGTTCATTATCTTTTACCCTGTAATATAGACCAAAGTTGCTTTACCCCCTGTAAAATTTTTTTGTTGCTTTATCCCTCTATAATATCAAATTTTGTGCTTTACCCCCTGAACTCAGTCAACCATAATATAATTTGCGGGGTTTTGTTTTGCGGAGGTTCAAAAACCGGGGCTAAAATTTTATTTTGCGGCGGTTTTTTGCGTCGCTAAGTAATATTTTGTGACAGTTTTTTTGCGGCGGTTGAAAACCCTCGCTAAATTATATTTTGCCGCGAGTTTTTTAGCGGCGGTTATAGTATGGTTGATTTAAGTCCAGTGGGGTAAAACACAAAATCTAATATTACAGGGGGTAAAGCAGCACAAAAAATTAAGGGGGGTAAAACAACTTTTGTCAATTTTACAGGGCTAAAATATAATTAACCCTTTTAAAAATATTCATCGAGACAAATCAAACAACACCTTACATGCTAATATTTACATTTATATATTAGTAAAAAAATACGGTCAAAGTGGATTATATGAAAAGTGCAAGATAGTCAATTGTAACACTTATTTTAGAACGGAAGGACTATTTTTTTGGGTCAAGTATATTGTATTATTAGCTAAGGTATTACTGACACCAGCAGTATCAATCAATATATTTTTTTAAACTATTATGATTGATCCATATATCATATATGGCCATAACCGATTTAATTGTTAATATGTAATGAATTCGGTTTTTTTTTTTATGGCATAATTTCCATATAGAATCATATATCCATATATAGCTCATTTTCAAATTTTAAACCTTTTTTTCACCACCAAAAAATTTTAAAACCATTTTTAAATTTTTAATACGTAATGAATTTGTTTTTTTTTTTAATTGCATCATTTCCATATAGAACCATACTAGTATAAATTACCCGTGCAAAGCACGGGTTAGTTTTTACTTATAAAAATATAAATTGTTTAATTATGATATAAGTTTTTTTAAAATTATTTTAATAATAATTAAATTTTAATATACTTATTTTTAATTGTATATATAATATTTTGGAAAAAAATTTGGTGTCCAACTAACATTGTTGGATAGAGAAAATTTTGGTACATGAGTATCTACCACTTGTCTCATATATAATTGACGTTGTATTTCTTTGTATTGATTTTAAATATAATATAAAAATCATCATATTTTGATTAGTTAGAATTTTTTGTACAATAATTCCTATGAATATAATTTATTTGGTAAGAGTCGAGACGTCCCAATTAGAGTTTGAAATCAAGATACCCTGCCTAATTATTTTAAGAGGTAAATTTTTTACCACTAAACTACTTGGCAAGAAAGAAAAATAAAATTCGTGCACAATATTTAATTTCTAGAATTAATTTTATTTTTACCTTGTCCATTTATTTTAATATTTTAACCATATAAAATGAATATTAGGTTAACTGAAATCTATATATAATTTTTCATCGATAATTCACTTGATAAAATTTTTCCATAGTGATATTTTAAATAACAGAGAAGAAGAAAATTTTTATGGATTAAAGAGATATTAACTCAATTACTTGATTTTAACTCCCTAAGTTTCACAATTGTTCGATTTTAGTCAACTAAATTTCAATTGTTCTATTTTGGCCCTCAAGTTTACCCCATTTTGCATTTCCTAGTTGCGTTGACTTTTTTTAATTAAAAATTACTTATGTGGTCTTTAAATAAAATATGCTTTTAAATTTGTTTGTACCCTGTGTGTTTTCTTATAACTTTTTAATGTGGGTGTCCCCATCTGTTTCTAAATGGTATCTTGAATGTGTGTGTATGCCGTGTATTTTCTTATAAATTTTATAAGAAAAAAATAATTATATTGAATGATATATTGACTGTGTGTCTAATCCAGTGATTTTCCACAGATGTTTTGCATTGATAATTCAATTATTTGATTTTAGCTCCCTAAATTTCACAATTGTTCAATTTTAATAATCTAAATTTCAATTGTTCAATTTTGGCCCTCAAGTTTACCATGTTTTGTATTTCATAGCTTCGTTGTCTTTTTTTAAATAAAAATTAATGTGGTATTTTAAATAAAATATGTTTTTAAGTGTGTTTATATCCCGTGTGTTTTCTTATAATTTTTTGAATGTATGTATATCCCGTATGTTTCTAAATGATATCTTAAATATGTGTGTATCACGTGTGTTTTGGTACACTAACGGTGTAGAGAAATTAGACTTAAAACTCATATTATTGCATCCCTAACTTGTATAAATAGAAAATGATGAGAGTGTGTTTATATATAGACCTTGATTTTTGAAATTGTCATATAGTTGGTATTTTAATTTTAATAAAAATATATTCTAAAAATTAATGATTATTAATTAAAACTTTCCATATTTAATTGTTCAATTGAGTCAAGACATGAATATAGACATTGTTCTTACTACTATAAGGTAATTAAATCATATAAATTTAATTTAATAGAGTAAATATTTAATATTTTGTTTATAACATAAATTATATTTAATTTCTTATTAGTCAAAAAATTATAGTAAAATATTAAAAAAATTAAATTCGATTTTTTTGAAAATTTTTAATTCAAATATTTTATATTTTGTTAATAACGTATATTATATTTTTACTCTCTTACAAATTTAGTATTTTTTATTCTAAATTTGAATTTTGGTTTATAATAACTTAGTTATTTTCTGGGAAATTTAAAATAATGATTTATAAGGTTTTTAAGAAATTTAAATTTGAAATTTGAAATTTGAAATATATTATATTTTTAAATAGATTTACAATAATGTGTATGATCTATTTTGGTGAAGAACATAAATGTGAATTAATTGGCTATATAATTCTAAAATTGAAAATAATGATTCTTGCCAAATAAATATTAAATTGAACTGATCATATTCTTTCTTTGCAATTTAATTGTAATATAAATTTTGAAATTCTATTTTTTTCCAATTTAGTTTATAATGTAAATTTGAAATAAAAATTAGACATTGGAAATTTTTTTCCAATAAATTACACATTATGAATTTGAAATTGACAACCTTGTATTGAGTCTAACTTGATTTCAGTTTTTAAATATTGAAATAATTAAATCTTAAATAAGAGCTTTAATTTCCAATAAGGGTGCGTACGTATCAATTAACAGGCACAAGTTATATACTTTCAAAATACCTTCAGCTTGGTAAATATTCTACTGCATTGTGAATTGTCTCTCAAGAACTTATAAAATATGTCACATAAATTATTTTCTTAATTAATAATATAGTGAGATTTAAACAATATATTATAGTCAAATTTAAGAGTTCATATTCTCATAACTATTTTTCGGATTAACATAACATATAAATATTAATATTTTGCTAAAAAACATCTACATAGAAAGTATTCATCAATTTCTACCCCAAAAAAAAATCATTCATCAATAATTATTATTTTCGATCCTGTGATACATCTCAAAGTGTTCTTGTATAAAAATCTTCTCTCCATAGTTTTCATTACTATCACATCCCTGCAAAAATAAAAAGAGTAAAAAGAAGGAATCATCAAAAATAAGAGAAGAATAGAATAAATAAAAAGTTAAAGAAAAGTAAATATCACAACAAATATGAATTAGAAATTAGAAATTAGAAAAGAGTAAAAAAATAGAAATAGAAATAGCAAAAATGTATTGAAATGCCGTGATGGAAGATGGTGGAAGGAAAAAACAATATTTATAATAAAAAGTACACGATCAATTCATAATGAAAAAATATTTGTAATTAATAGCATTCATATGACCAGATTTTACTATGTGCATTTTGATTTTTATTCTCAATAATAAAGGAATAATGGAATATGCTTTTGGTTATATGAGAATATTAGTGGCCTTTATTATTATTTTTTATATTTATTTTTAATAGAAAAATAAGAAATGCAAAAAATAATCTTGTCAAAAAACAAATTCTCATTAATGTCTCTTATAAAATAATAAATGCTGGATGAATGTGAGAAGAGCATTTTATAGTTTCTTTAAATAGTTTTCTTATAGAGTGGATTCGTAAATAGTATATTATATAGATATCCATATATAACCTTTCATCAAAAAAAAAAAATCAATATATAACCTACTTGGTCTTGATACGTAATAAAATGACTTAACCACAAAAAACATTGTGAAATGGTCCCTATCAAAGCCTTTGATAGAAACATTTAATTTTTTTCATAACAGGTACTTCCTCCGCCTCCTCTGTCTCATAATATTTTACAGATATTAAAAAAAAATGTGTAATATATATAGAGAGACAATATGAATTTCATTAAAATACCTTTTTTTTTAATGTTTTATTTAAACAACTTTTTTTATTGGTAGTACAGTGGATTACTAATAAATAGAATTTTTAATATTTTTTTTACTCACAATAATTATGTGAGGGGTAAAATAAAAAAAGGCAAACGATAAATAGTGCATCCGATGCACTATTTAAACCCTTTAAGTAGTAAATTTTTACAGTCAACACATTAAAAATTGTGGGGTTTAAATAGTATGCTTAAAAAGTATACCGCGTGCACTCGTTAGTAAAACCCTATTTTTAATTTAACCTTTCAAATCATATTGAATCACTTCCAATTTCAGTAATAACGAATACATTCATTTGTTGATTGTATCATTGATACTGGTCAAAAAGGATGAATGGACTAAAATTCATCAACATTGTAATCTAAATGAGCTTTTTGGCAGGTACTCATAATTGATTGCACGGAAAATAATTCTGGGAAAGAGTGAGCAATAACTCTAACTAAATATTTGTTTTTTTTATTTTTTTATTTTTTATAAAACTGAATATGAATTTCAGTGTGCACTTGAATTATTAATATCCAAATTTATTATTCAAAATTCTAAGTAAAACCACAGCATCAAAACTTAATATAGATGTATCAATTTTCGTTCACTTCTCTTGTACATTATAGTTTGAAGTTTCTGACTATGTTCTATATCAATATTTGTTTGGAATTTATAGGCCTCCAAAAGAAGAAAAAAAATAAGCAAAACCATAAAGGCTGTGTAACTATATTAAATAACAAACCAAATTTATTCAAAGATAAAAATTGATAGTACAACATGATAACTGCAAACCAAATTTATTCAACGACCATACTAAACATAAATATTCAAACTTGTTTATAGTTCTAAAAAATACCACATTTGCATGGAATATTCGAATACCAATACAAACTTATTCAAAATTCAAATTCAAAATACTGAGAAAAGATCAATACCAAAACCTCAATAAGAAAAATATGAAAATTAAATAAATAGGAGAACATGTCATCACTCCTTCTCAATCTTCAAATCACTCCTTCTCAATCTTCACCTGCTTCAGCTTAGGATGTCCATTGAATTCACCACTTACAATTGCATTAACGAAAGAAAAATCTCTTTTGTTTAGTTCAACATCATTTGTGCAGTCTGTTAGATTTATAGTCTATTTCTCCGCATCCACCACTTGATCACAGAATTTTCTCATAAGATAATATACAATTAAAATTACCCCAAAAAAATTACCCCATAATATAATTTTTACTAAATATAATTTCCTATATTTATATTTAGAAATTGACATTAAAATACCTGAGCAATAGAATTGACATGAGAATCATCATTGTTAGCACCACCAATTGAAACAACATTACCAATTGAAACATCATCAACAGGAGTAGCAACCTATGTAACCATGTAAATAAATAATTGATAGTTGATAATCTTTTCATATTTATCTTGGCTAATATGAATTCTATACGAATTCTAAAAAAACTATATGAATTCTAAAAAAAATTGACATGTTCAAAAAACTATGCGAATAGTATCAAAGAATTAAATTTAATACCTTGAAATATTTTAACTTTGGCTAATAGTATAACCACAACGACATTCTCTGTTTCTCCGGAAGTAAGAAATGAATTTATAACTCTTACATTTAAAGTTCAAGAATCTTTTGTAGGTGAAATTTGAGAAACAAAATCGTGGTTAGATACCATAAAAAAATGTATTATTTTGACACTAAAGTAAAATTTGAGAAGTTGAAATGGTGTTTAGAATGTTGTATATAATTTGTAATTTGTAATGTAATGACTCACATATGTATTTATATTGTACAGTAAATAATTGCAAATAATTGCATGCCAGTGGATCTGCTATGACATAAAGGAAATACCATAATTGTATTTTTCTAGAATAATTGTAACGTTTGGAATTATATTCTTACCCAATAGGCTTTGGAAAGTTGCAGTTACAAATTGTTCTAAGAAACATAATGATATAGACTCCAAATTTTTTTAAATTTTTTGTATAAAAAAAAATTAGCATATTAGCACATACTTTAGTTATTTATTTATTTATAGGAAAAAATTGCTGATTTAAAAGTAAATTATTTTCAGTTTATAATAATTTAAATATGTTACTTTTTTTTTCGGCATAAAAATTCCATAAGTGTGTAAATAACAATCAATTTGTGTTTACCATTTCAAAATCAACAATCAATTATCGGATTTGTCTTTACGGAAAGGGAAATGAATTTATTATTTTAATTTAAATACATGTTGACTATAAATAATTACATTTTGACTATACTTTGTATTTCAAATCATTTGAATTATTTCATTAATTGAGTATAGCTAGTGGGCTGAGGGAGGGAGGGACGGCTGAATTGATCAACTTTTCATCATCATGTGCTATGCATTCGGCCCATTTTATCATAATAAATGCCACGTGAGGAGAGTGCTATGAAAATTAGAGTATAGCATTTAACATGAAAATATTGTGAAAAAAGCATAGCATTTAATATGAAAATATTGTGAGAAGAGTGGTGTGAAAAAGTGCCATGTGGACATATGAAAAAAATAAAAGTTGCCAAATTTTAGTATTAAAGATTGATCTATATGATATAAATGTTCAATCCAAGAGTGAACTTTGTAAATTTTGGTATTCGTTATAGCATTTTGAACGGTATAACATTACTCAAATCATTAATGTAATTTAAACCCTCCCTGTATTTTTTAGGATTGGTCAGCCACTATTCAACATTGCTTCGCCCAAATCACGTGATTTGATAATTTAAGTCATTTTTACCACTGACTTTATTAAGATAGAGTAAATTTATTTAATGAATGTTTTAATTTTTGTAAGAGTACAAATATTAAACTATCATTAATTTTATTTATGTTTCGGAAAAAGATCAAAGTTTTGAAACAAATGGGGTACATATTTTAATGTTTTATTATTTGGTTTGACTTTAGTCAAAAAAAAAACTTTTCATATATTGATATCAAAAAATTATTATATTGGTCAAAGTTTATAAAAAAATATTGGTCCAAGTCAAAATTCTTTTTTCATATATTGGTCAAAATTTGTAAAAAATATTAATCATTTGCTATCTGAAATCATTTCATATATTGATATCAAAAATTTTCAACCTAAATACTATAATTTTCTTTGTCTTGAAATTATACTTTCACTATGGCAGCAAAGATTTCAATAAAGGAATCAGATCTCGGTTCCAATGGCGAGCCCATGATAAACAAGGTAAATACTAGAGTTTCATTTGTTTGATATTTTTTTTCAACAATTTATTCTCTCATAAATATCTTAGATTTTTTTTTTTCATTTTACTTATTACATTCTCACGTTTTTCCCTCTAATAATCCATGTTTTAATATGTGATCTTTTTCTTAAAATTGGATCTCAACTATGCAAAATGAACCTATGATATGTGAGAGATTTTTCATATTGTGAATAGTGTTTGTGTTTTTTTCTTTCTTCTATGCGTTTTTTTATGTTTTGCTTTTTGATCTGAATACGACTTGTATTCAGAGTTGTGTTTTATTAATAATTTTTGTTAATTTAGAAGAGAAAACAATTATGTTCAATCATAGTATATAGATCTACAAAATTTGTTAGTTATTTTAATTTTCTAGTTAAATTATATTAAAATAAAAATATACGAGTATATTGTATTTTTTAACACAATATTTATCAACTATTTATGATGAGATCTCTGTCATTGTAACAACCCGCCTTAATTATTTGAAGCAATAATAATTATGAGTGTGTTAAATTTGGAATAACACAAATGTATTGTTAAGTGAATAAACCTTAATACCAAGTGGAACCATATTTACACTATAAACCACATTAATAAGTATTGGGCCTTTGTAATGGTGTGGAACCCATTTTCTTACTTAAGTGCCCCAACCCACTACTTCTATTCCATTCTTTTCTCTGCAAACAAAATACACCTTCAACACTACACTCTCTTCTCTCTCTCTCTCTCTCTCTCTCTATCGTGATTCCACAACATCATCATCAACAATTCCATATCAATGATTCATCTATCATCAAATTAAACATGCAATCACTCCAACACCTTCCTTAGGTCATGAACCTCATAACAAGGTAAGAATCATTCACATTTCTCCTTTTCATTCTCTTAAATTTGTGCCCTAATAACCAAGCTCTATTCTGATTTCAACTTGCATCAGAGTTTTCAAGGGTTAAGAAATCATGGGTACAAGATTAGAAGCTAGTTTAGGAAGAAGAGTATGGAAACCCGTATTTGGATATAGCCCTTCACTAAAACAGTAAGTTCTCTCACCTTGTAGCTCCGATTGAGATGATTCCATTTGGAAAAGTTAGCTAACTTGATTACGGACGTCTGGGCACAGGCCTTGAGAGATTTGGTGGAGAATTGAGTCCGGTACGAATTTTTGAAGTAGGAGGTTCAACACAGGATTTTGCAGAAATCGTGTTTGAACAGGGCTGTACTTAAAAGGTAAATTCTCACTCCTCGTAATTCCGATTGAAATTCCGTTTGTTGGTATGGTTAGCTAACGCAATCCCAGTCAGTTAGGTACCAATCTCGTGTGATTTGATAAAGAAATGAGGTCTGGAGATGATTTTTAAGATGAGGGTCTGATGCTGGTTATGCAAAACTTGTGCAGAATTTTGGAATTAAAGTTGGAAGTCAGAGCTCAAGCGTTAATTGCCTTGCCGATGATATATTCAGGTGGGTTCCTTAGGATAGAATTAGTCAAACATTAGTTTTCCCCACTTTTCTATGAATTTTGCATGTTAACATTAGGGTAAATTATTATGAGTGGCAATTGAGTTAAGAAGTCCCCTACTCTTGCTTATTAATTTCATGTTTAGAGTGTTGGGATTTTGTTGCTAATAGTTGAAAAGGATTATAGATGGTGGTTTTGAAACTGAAATTTGATATGGCATTTTACAAATCTTGTACTACACCACTCGTTTTATATCTAATTTAACTAATTAGTTCTAAACAAATCCTTGTATACTATACATGTGGTTAATTAACCAGAATTAGTATTGTTAAGTTGTAATGATGATACAATGCGGTAATTGTAAGTTAGTTAAGTGGGCATGGGTAGGAGCAAATAATTTTCTACCAAGTTTATTGTCGATCTAAGAGTGGTTTTAATGCCACAAAGTTAATAATTTAAACGCTTCGATTGAGCATTGCTCCAGGCGTAAGTGACTCGATTAGTGGGTCTAAGTAAATGTGAGTTAATCGTAACGACGCATTTGACATCAATCAAGATAATAATTATTGTGTGATACACTATTTATTTATATTATGATGACAAAGTTAATAAGATATTATTATTTTTCGATCGACTAGTTTTTCCCCAGTGTTATACACCATAGTAGTTGGGTAGTTGGAACTCACTGACACAAAGTTACCGTTCTCACCCCACTCCCTTTTGTTTCAGAAAGCCAGGTACACTAAGAAAGGATAATCATGGAGTAGCATATGTTAAAGTATTAGACTGAGGAGATGGCTAGACTTACATTTATGTCATTCATTTAATTGAAACATGTATTTTTAGTTTGTCTATTTTTGGACTAGAATTGTATAATAAGTTTTAAGTGTTACATCCGTGTACCTTTTGTACCAAAACAATTGTTGTATGTTAATGTATCCAGTACTATTTAATAATATTCTATATCGCATTCTAGATACTTGATATGGGGTGTTATAAGTGGTATCAGAGCAGGTCGATTCTGACTATCTCGTGGGTCATTAATTATTATAACATTAAAGTAGAATGGACCCTTTGGATCTTATCTGTTTATCCTGAAATTGTCACGTGTTGAGCCTAGCTAACTCATTATTGTGTATGATAGGCTGGATATTATGGGTAAGAACTAGAGTGGACCTAGAAGGTCAAGAAGTGAAAGTCGCGCTAGAAGTACAAGTCGAAATGGAATAAGGAGAAGTTATAGTATCGACTTGAGAAGTAGTAGTTTACGACATTCAGAGAAGTAATCGGGCAGCATCGTGGAATGTTGCAGCCAACAGAAAAGTAATAAGAGAGTAGCGCAGTAGTGTAAACATTAACCGAAAATGTTTATAAGGATGGAAGTATTTATATGCACGAAGGGTAAAAAGACAAAGCTAATAAGACATAACTATTGTGGGACATACCTTAACTCGGTTTGGACTTGTGATTGATTGAGTTTAGCGAGGCGACCATGATTGATGACATGTAAAAATGAAATAGAAATTAAGTCGTGAAGAGAATTGGACACATACTTCAAAGTTGAGTTTCACTTTGAATCTATATTGTTGGCAAGATATTTTGCACAGGATGAAAGTGGTAAGTGCAAAAGGGGATGAAAGTTATTGACACCACACAATTTGTAATTACGAGGGAATGATTAAGTGATGGAGAGAAATGGGTCATTAGAACGTATTACGAGACTCACAAAAGTATAAGAGTCGTAAGGCTGACAGTCGTGAGACGGTGTCGATAGCTTATATGGATAGTGTGCCGGTGGAAAATGAAGAGACACGGAAGATGCAACTAAACAAAGATGTTAAGGTTGCCTGAGCTGTACAATAAGAGTAGTAGAAGAAGTTGCGTAGATCCACAGCTTATGACTGCCTTATGAGTTGTTCAGAGAATAAGTGAATAGTGAATGGAGAATTGTAAACTATGTAGACGCGATTGAAGAGTAAAAAAAAAAAAAATCCAGAAAACTCGATAGAGTAGACTGTTGGAGGATGAGTCTGTCAAACGAAGAACGATAATTCATACGTAAAGCGCGTAGAGACTGAACTAGTAAAGTGAACCCTATCCAAGCCCTACAATAGTGGATAATTAAGATAAACCCAAGTGATATTCCTTTAACACATAAACTCTTTCTTGAGAAATCAGTGTTTCGAGTTGGACCAAACTGATAATGTCTAACCCTTTCAGTAAAACCCCAACGAATCAATTCCTTCAAGATTCTTTAGCCCGATAGATGAATCCAGCCAGTTTATTTTCATTATACCTCACTCAGTTATTTTTATGATTTCCCTCTTACGTTGAATCAATATGTGGACCTTTACTTTTAGTCAGTAAACATAACTCAAGCCTAAATCCTTCTAGTAGAAAATCGTTAAATCAATTCCTTCTAAGTTGACAATTCTGTCAAATAAATTCAGTTTGTTCAGTATTAGTGTACTCCATTCAGTTTACTTTTATTTTTAGATAATGAACCGTAATGTGTACTTCACCTTTGACGAGCGAGTGTATCTCTTGAGGACCTCAAATTCCACTCAATGACGGATCTCATTAACCAATTTTATTCCGGTGATAAATAGAGTTATCTAAGTTCATGTTCAGACCAAAGATCTTTCAGTTATCTTTTATTGATCAGTCCATTGTAGACGACGTCGTTCAGGAACAAGTAACGAAGTATTAAGTTAACCAAGAAAATTTCTAAACGATGAAAACTCTTAAAATCCTTGACTAATATGGCAATACAAGTTGTATCATATAGTCATTCACTCTGTTGAGCCTTACGTAGTAAGTTACACCGAGACTTAGTGGTTTTCCCTCGCTAGTTATCTATACCAGATCAACACAAGATAAACTTTAGCTAAGTAGGCCTGAAGAGCAGAGATATGCTATTGTTAGCCAACGCAGTGAACGTTGGAAATCCATCATTGATTAGCCGGTAAGTTCGAAACCGATGAGATTGGTCGAGACTAAGATAAACCCTATTAGTTATCCAGTCTGTACCAATGTACTGGAAAGTAAATCCTATCATAGAGACACAATCAGAGTAACCAACTCAACGAACACAAGTATAACAACAATTGTTCAAACTTGTAATCAAACAAACAATATAGGTTATAGTAATGGTGTTGAGTTTTGGTTTGACCGAGCGAAACGCGGATCAGATGTAACCTGTAGTGGACGATGTAAAAACCCAGGTGAATGATAAGAGATGATTGAGATGAATTACATGAGTAAATGAGAATAGTCCCGAGATATTTTAAGTGATATGTTGAGACAAGTAACTTAGAAAGTGAACAACGATGTAAACTGTGTGGCATAGTGCATGACACAATAACGAAGGAGAATATGAATAGGTAATGCTAAGCGGTTTTAGTGTGTTATATTTTGAACCACAGTACATTCAACAGTTGGAGAATATTGCACAAGAGAAGATTGAAAATGTATGCCCTTTCAGTCAATAGTTTATCCTTAGTAAGATCCTGTCGAACCTAGTAATCCAGTACCATTCGGGACCAAGACAAAATGACAGTAAGGTAACCTCCTTGAGAATCCAAACCAACATGATTCAGAAACCTTAGGGACTTTCATACTGAAATCAAAGAAATCTTTTAGAGATCTCTAAGACTATCAATGAAATTGGAATTATGTTCCCCCTCTAGACCAATAGTAGTTCTTCACAATAGTGGAAATTTTCTTTTGGAGATTTCTGAACTAGTAGTCAACCAGGCCAGATACCTTGAGAGTAACTCTGAGTACATGCTAGAATTATTAAACCTTAACCCATGTTGAACTTTTGAATTGTAATTAAGACACCATGAGAGATAAAAGTGCGCAACGAGTTTGGGACAAAGAAATACCCTAGAAGGAAAACCATGTTAGGGAAACTAAGAGTACGAGTAAACATAGAACCCTAGTTGAGACATTACAGTTGCACAACTAAGAACCTTTATGAATAGAATAACAGTCAAACCTAGTATCGAGAGAAGTTGACCGAACAAGTGAGATTACTCGAGTGATAACTCGAAGCTAGTTAGAACTCGGGTTAGTTGTAGAAATAAACGCAAACTCAGATGAATAGAAAATATGCAATACGATTAGTTTGACGGTAGTTGTAATGAAGTTTAGAAATATAAAGGATAGTAGTGTAAGTTAGTCTGTTGAAGAGAATCGGTTTAACTAAAGTTTAAGACAAGTAATGAACGGAGAATGTCGGGAAAATTGCTGCGACATAAGGAGACGACTAGGTGAAGTGTCGATGATCCGGCGGTAATTGTGTGGAAGGTTGAAAACAGACGTAGTCATGACATAATTATATCGTCAAAGGAAAGGAAATAAGGCATTGTGTCGGAAGCTAAGTTAAGTAGTAGACGAGAACTGTTCAAGGGTTGTGATAGTATAATGAGAAGATGTAGTCAGATGCGAAAGAATGAGAATACCCTTGAAGGTTAAAGAGTTAAAACACGAAGAAGTTTAAGATAATAGTGGTATAACCACTAATAGTGCAGTGACAAATTGGAGAAAACCACATTGTACGAAAAAGGGGTATCAGACAAGTAAGGATTTGTGTCTGACACAATGAAACGGTTAAGAAGTAAACGCAAAGAGAATATCAATGACAAGTGCAGTTAGGATATGGCGATTAGTATATAGACATGAAGTAATCATTAGTCAGATGTAATGATATGTTGGATGGAACAATTTACTGTGACGAGAAATAAATTTCGGAATTTCGAGGACGAAATTCTTTTAAGGGGGATAGATTGTAACAACCCGCCTTAATTATTTGAAGCAATAATAATTATGAGTGTGTTAAATTTGGAATAACACAAATGTATTGTTAAGTGAATAAACCTTAATACCAAGTGGAACCATATTTACACTATAAACCACATTAGTAAGTATTGGGCCTTTGTAATGGTGTGGAACCCATTTTCTTACTTAAGTGCCCCAACCCACTACTTCTATTCCATTCTTTTCTCTGCAAACAAAATACACCTTCAACACTACACTCTCTTCTCTCTCTCTCTCTCTCTCTCTATCGTGATTCCACAACATCATCATCAACAATTCCATATCAATGATTCATCTATCATCAAATTAAACATGCAATCACTCCAACACCTTCCTTAGGTCATGAACCTCATAAAAAGGTAAGAATCATTCACATTTCTCCTTTTCATTCTCTTAAATTTGTGCCCTAATAACCAAGCTCTATTCTGATTTCAACTTGCATGAGAGTTTTCAAGGGTTAAGAAATCATGGGTACAAGATTGGAAGCTAGTTTAGGAAGAAGAGTATGGAAACCCGTATTTGGATATACCCCTTCACTAAAACAGTAAGTTCTCTCTCCTTGTATCTCCGATTGAGATGATTCCTTTTGGAAAAGTTAGCTAACTTGATTACGGACGTCTGGGCATAGGCCTTGTGAGATTTGGTGGAGAATTGAGTCCGGTACGAATTTTTGAAGTAGGAGGTTCAACACATGATTTTGCAGAAATCGTGTTTGAACAGGGCTGTACTTAAAAGGTAAATTCTCACTCCTCGTAATTCCGATTGAAATTCCGTTTGTTGGTATGGTTAGCTAACGTAATCCCAGTCAGTTAGGTACCAGTCTCGTGTGATTTGATAAAGAAATGAGGTCTGGAGATGATTTTTAAGATGAGGGTCTGATGCTGGTTTATACAAAACTTGTGCAGAATTTTGGAATTAAAGTTGGAAGTCAGAGCTCAAGCGTTAATTGCCTTGCCAATATATTCAGGTGGGTTCCTTAGGATAGGATTAGTCAAACATTAGTTTTCCCCACTTTTCTATGAATTTTGCATGTTAACATTAAGGTAAATTATTATGAGTGGCAATTGAGTTAAGAAGTCCCCTACTCTTACTTATTAATTTCATGTTTAGAGTGTTGGGATTTTGTTGCTAATAGTTGAAAAGGATTATAGATGGTGGTTTTGAAACTGAAATTTGATATGGCATTTTACAAATCTTGTACTACACGACTCGTTTTATATCTAATTTAACTAATTAGTTCTAAACAAATCCTTGTATACTATACATGTGGTTAATTAACCAGAATTAGTATTGTTAAGTTGTAATGATGATACAATGAGGTAATTGTAAGTTAGTTAAGTGGGCATGGGTAGGAGCAAATAATTTTCTACCAAGTTTATTGTCGATCTAAGAGTGGTTTTAATGCCACAAAGTTAATAATTTAAACGCTTCGATTGAGCATTGCTCCAGGCGTAAGTGACTCGATTAGTGGGTCTAAGTAAATGTGAGTTAATCGTAACGATGCATTTGACATCAACTACGAGAGTCGGGCATTTATGAGACTACTCACCTCAGTATGTCCGGTAAAAATCAATCAGGATAATATCTATTGTGTGATACACTATTTATTTATTTTATGATGACAAAGTTAATAAGATATTATTATGTTTCGATCAACTAGTTTTTCCCCAGTGTTATACACCATAGTAGTTGGGTAGTTGGAACTCACTGAGACGAAGTTACCGTTCTCACCCCACTCCCTTTTGTTTCAGAAAGACAGGTACACTAAGAAAGGATAATCATGGAGTAGCATATGTTAAAGTATTAGACTGAGGAGATGGCTAGACTTACATTTATGTCATTCATTTAATTGAAACATGTATTTTTAGTTTGTCTATTTTTGGACTAGAATTGTATAATAAGTTTTAAGTGTTACATCCGTGTACCTTTTGTACCAAAACAATTGTTGTATGTTAATGTATCCAGTACTATTTAATAATATTCTATATTGCATTCTAGATACTCGATATGGGGTGTTATAGTCATAATCCTATTATGTTCTATATTATATGAGACAATGCACACATTTTTTATATTTATTAAAAATAGATGTATTTAAATTTTTTTCGACGGAATATAATGTATATGATTTATAATATATATTAGATACATCAATTTTTTTTAAAAAAAATCTAAAAAAATACATTGTACGTATCTTATAATAAGAAACAAATGTCGATATGTAGTATATAAATTCAAATATGAGAAGATAAAAAAAATATGTGATCTAATGATACATATGTGTTTTAGTGTATAGTATATCTCTAAAATACATATACACTAATACACTATTGTAAATAATAGAATATAGTGACCAAAATTATAGATCGAAAAAAATAATTCTTTGGTGTTTTCAAACATCTACCTTTCTGGATATCACCCTTTATAAATTCTCTAAAATCATTATGTGTCAAATTTTAACAAAATATCTAATTTTTATTGATGTGCTTTGGTTTTAAGAGAATTAATATTCCTTTACATGAATGAATGAATTAAGATATATGTAGAGTTTAATTATGTGTTGTATTGTACATGTCAATTAATCAGGAAGAAGCAATCGAAGTTGTTCCAATATCATGGGTGGCACATGATAATAATTACAACAATGACAACAATGGTACTAATCACAATGATTGTACTGCAATCGTCATTTATCAACCAAAAAATGAGGTGATTTATAAATTATTTCAAAATTAATATATGTCTTTGTTTGAAAAAAATTTAGATTCATTTTTTTTTTTAAATACGGTTTAAATCATATATATGAATTTAGGCTGTAACTCCCTCTATTTCAAGAAAAAGAAAGGGAAGAGCTCGAAAAGAACTTCAACCAAAATGGGCTGGTAATTGGAGAGTTACTGAAACAACACGACCTGACGGAAGAATCGACAAGGTATGTTGTCGAATATCAAATGAACCCATTATTAGTTTATTTTTCCTCGAAATATAAACATATATTTAAGAAAAACTATTTAAAGCTATTTTGATGTTTATTTTTTGTGTTTCGCATAAATATGACACCTTGTTATCTGAAACCACCACTCATAACCGTTTTGACATATACTAACTTTTATTGTAGCAAAATCTTAAGCATGTCTTCTTATATTAATTAATTAATTTATTAACAATGTGTTGCAGAACTTTCATCATATAAGCGGCCAATTTTCTTTGCGATCTTTCACAACCGTAGAGGATTACGAGCTGAAAAGAGAACTTCCAAAAAAAGTAGCAGAGAAAATTGAAAGGAAGAAACTGAAAGGAATCATTTTTGAAGAACAAGAAGTTAGAGTGAGTATATTTTTCTTAGATGTATATAAAATCTCAACACTTATTGGTATGTTATGTTTAACATTTTTAATTATCATAAGAATGGAAATGAACAACTACTGAGTATGTTTGTTTTAAAATTTCAATATTATTTAACAAATAGCATTTCAAGAAGGTTAGTGGAAACCCTAACAATGTTTCAAGACTTCTCTATCAAATTTTTTTTCTGATGCAAATTTCTAAAATATATATGTTTGTTATTTCAACTAATTCAATTTTTTATTTTATTTTGGCTTCTTGAAAAAAATCCTTTTTAAGCTTTTTATTTCTTGTTTGAAAATTTTCAGGGGATCCTAGGAGAAAAAGAAAATGAAGAAATTGAAAAAATGGAGATAAATCTCAAAGAGTTCTTTACAGAAGCTCGCTACAATATGGATCATCAATCTGAGAATAAGTAACCAATTGATACCTTTATAGTAAAGGTTGCTAGAACCAAATTACTTAAGACTATTATTGATTACTAGAATTTTGTTAATTTATTGTTTTGATTTGGATAAATCTCATTTGGTTATGGCGACATAAAATTCATTAAATACTTTTCGTTTCACAACATTCAAATGTTGATTTAATTTCTTTATATTTAATGTTGCATGTGGATGTGGTTAGTTTTTTGTTGATATGAATGGATGATAATGCTCCCTTCAAAATTCTTAGTTCATATATGTCATGGTGGTTAATTACCTCTCATGATCGACTTGTGTTTGTGTTGTGTTGAATAACTTGTACTTATTAGGTTTAGGAGATGTTGTGTTGAATGAATGTGTTCTTTTGATGTCGATTTTGGTGGGCAAGTTCTTACTCTAAAAGAGCAAACGCTCTAATTTTAAATGGAGTTCCGCAAGTGGACAGTAGGATTGGACCTCTCAGATTAGTTGGTCCTTGAGTCGGATACCAATTTTTTTATAAAAATTGTGTTGAATGAGTAGATACTTGAATTATGAAAGGTGCGTTATTTGTAGCCATTTTAGAAATGTATTATAGGATTAAATATAATTTGAATCCCTATAAAATCACGTAGTTTTAAGTTTAGTCTCTATTAAATTTTAAAGATAATAAGTTTAATCCTCTATAATCCTGTAAAATAGTTGCTATATATTTTTGAATTTTTATTTTACAAAATAAGGATATTTTTTAGTCCTTTAAAATAATCTCTTTAAAATCCAAATAAGAACTAAAAGTGAATAATTATTTTTGAGAAACTAAACTTTAAATCTCGTAATTTTGTTTGGACTAAAAATATATTTAACCTTATATTATATGATAGCATTTAGGACACTCGGTATGACACAGTGTCGCCACCAAATTTTATTTATTAAAGGAAAATATTGATCAAACCTTAAAATAATAGAAAGATGGTCATCGGAACCATTTCCAGGTTCGGGAGTTGGTTATGCAAGGGGAAGGTATTAGCACCTCTCACATCCGTTGTACTCAACGGGAACCTCCTAATTAATTCTAGGGTATTAAGTAATTTTTAGAGTTTTATGTACATGTTTTTTTTATTATTAGAACTTTTATTTATTTAAGAAATATTTACAAGAACAGGGGAAAATTAAGTTTTTTATTATTATGCTTGACAAGATGTCTCTTGCTCCTACGTATCCCCTAGTGCGATGAGGAAATCAAAGCTACGTAGTTCTGGGTACGAATTGTTTGTTGGTGTTTTTTAGTGAACGATGTTTTAATCGCATTCTTGTGGTTAAACGCCGCTTGTATGCTCGCATGGTGGAGGCTTAAGCTTTGTTTGTATCACGTTCGAATTGATTGAAAACATGTTCGTTTATGAAAAAGACTTTCTAATTTGATTTTTTACATTGGCCCGAAGGCAAAACTTAATTTGATGTGTTGGTATTTTTTAATAGCGGAAGACGACTAAAAGTCGGACAAAGTGTACACTAAGCCCCTAATTAGTCGAAAAGAGAACGGATGTACATCCGCCTCCTTCTTTTCATCCACGATTTTTGTATTTTTGTATTTGGTGTTTAAAAATTTTATAATAAACAATTAAAATTGGACGACTAATATCCTAAAGAAACTCAAAATAGTGTACACTAGTTAATTCTAAAACATGATATTAAATTATTAACAAACAAACTAAAAACATGTACGTAACAGAAGCTTGCCAAATTAACCAAACATTATCATCAAACATTGGCAATATAACAACACAAGTACACATAACAACATATACATACATACATAATTATATATATACCTAAATAAATAAAAAGCTATTGTGTATGGTTTTAAAGAGATAAGCCTTATTTTTTTATTCAAAACAACAAACAGAACCTGCAACATAAAAAGGAGAATGTACAGAGCAACAAAAACATATGCAAACGAGAGAGAGAAAAAAAAACCGGTTAATTAAAGAACGACGACGCGACTCTGACGGCAGCAACGTCCTAGACTGCTTTGCGTACGGTGATGGCGGTGGCTTTGGCCGGAGATAGTAACATAAGTGAAACGGCGGTGTAGTGTTTGATGGAAGGTTTTTAATTCTGGTTTTTTTTTTTGCTGCAGAATTTTTTGTGGAGTTTTTGTTGTGAATTATGTAGAGAATTGGTTGTGTGGAATTTGTTGTGTGGAGTGGAATTGTTTTCTCTGGCTTTTGTGTTGTGTGTTATAATGTGTAGAAAAGACCCCTATTTTTAGTGTAGAAGTAGGCTTTTTAAAACTTGTAAGAATCTCATGAAGATTTGTTTTATTTTTTGTGAGAGCAGATTTGCTTAATTTTTGTGTTTGATTTACTCTTATTTTATATTTTAGTGTTAGTTCTATTTTCTTGCTTTCCAAGACCAAAGATTTATTCCTCTTTTGTTTTGATTCACTTCTTTTTTATGCTTTAGTGTCTTTCTCTTTTTCTTTCTACACAAGTTTGTATATTTTCCTTCTTTTTATATATATGCTCTATTTTTATAATTTTGGACAAACAAAAAAACTGCTAATAAATATTTTAATACTAGTAAAAATAAATAGAAAAAGTGCTAATAAATATTTTAATACTAGTAAAAATAAATAGAAAAAGTTTCTTGTCAGAAAAATATTTTACAAAAAGTTAGTATGATTATTGGGATAAAAATAAAGGTACCAAGTGAGACTTGAACCCATGACCTTATGCTAGCAATAATCCTAAATGTCCTTCTCACTACCATCTCAACTAACTTGCTATTTTATTAGCAAATTGACTAAAAAATATACATATACAAAATCAAAAGAGTAAAATTTGGGGTATTACAACATTGATATAGAATGTAAGTACTAAAACCACTAGACATAACTCATTTGTACTTGAGGCTGAACTTTGAGGGTTAGTCTTGTACCATGGTATTAAAATTGTGTTGAACTTTGATAGGTTTTCTATTCTTTGATTCAAACTTCTACCCGCTAACTCATCCTCAATAACATATTCTAATGGAGAATATCCACCAAGTTCACATGCAATATTGATTTGTGGAATGGCGTTATGTGCTTAGAGATGCTTATCAAATGGTGGACGTACACGTTGGTTTAGAAGTGATATGTATGCCTAAGTTTGAAAACCATAAATTCATACTCTGTTTTGTGATGTTCTTTTAGAAAAATTGAACGTATGCACTAGAATAGAATTGGGGTGTTCCAATCCAAACTGATCCAAACCAAATTGAACCGCGTACATATATTTTATTACTCATTTATATGATATTTGTATTAATCAATTGTAGGTTTTCAAAATTTTAATACTACTTGTTAGATTTAATCTATTTATGTTTACTATTTCATAAGTTTCAAACATAATTGATCATTATCATTCAATAATATTAATTTTTAAATATTACATCATAAATTTTATAGTAAAATTATTATTTTACAGTGTCTTTATAACATTAATATTATTACAAAAAATTACAGTTTGTAATTTAGATATCCAAAAACCAATCCAAATTAAACTGCAATAAATTGAATCGAATCGGATTTTTTTATTTAATCACCCAAAACCGAATCGAACCACCTCTAATTGTATCTTTGGACCGGATGATATTTGGCCTCAAAAATGATCCAAACCGCACCGCGAACACCCCTAAAATAGAGTCTACCTATGAGTTATTGCATTGTTTTTTTTTTTCCGCAGAAAAGTTGAAATGTATATCTATATCAAAAGAAAAGTATAAGAGGTATTAACTCCACCGTATCACAAAAGAATTCTTAGCATTATGAAATTGTTTTTTTTTTTTTTGAAGAAGCTAATATGAAATATATTATTGAGAAAACTAGAAATCTCAGCACAAAGAATGTTGAAAGATCCAAAATTTTATTTAATGATACAATCACATGGATTAACCTCTCGGCTCCCACTCATAAATCAAGCATGGTGATGTAGTATTTTTAGACAATATTCATTTCCACAAAACAAATTAAATATATACTTTATTTTATATTAATTTACCTTTCCTTTTATTTTAAAAAATTAAATAGTCCGCAAGTATGTTACGGATTTGCGGACTATTTAAAATAGTCAACAAATATATACTAATTTTGAATATTTTGTATGAGTATTTTTTATACACCAAATTGTTATCAGAGAATTGATCTCTAGACATTTTCCTATTCATATGTCACTAAACTTTTACCACACATCAGTTATTTTTTATTAGTTTCATTCATACTTTATATTTATCTCGTAGATGAATTTTAGATTTAATATGTTTTTGTTGGACAAAAAAAAGTACCTTATCCTAGTAACTTAACACAAAAAAATAAAATAAAATTCAAAAATGCCATCAACAGATATGCTCGACAAAAGTGGAACAACCTAGACACAATCACACGCACTATAGTTTCAGTATATATGTGTAAGGCATATAGATATAGGGTTTTGTTTCTCTTTAGGTTTTGCGTTTACTTGTTTCCTACGTTTTTGTTACATTGGAAAAACCCTCTCTCCATAAAGGTAATTACAAACTTCTATTTTATACCTTCAAACTCTTCATTCTTTTGTTAATTAGTCTTTATTTTATTTTTTTCTAGAATGTTTAATTTGTATTTCTTAATCCTTCACTGTTTCGTCATCTACCTCACCACTATAATCAACATCGTTCTATTTTATTTTTACAAATTTTAGCACCGTTTTTTTTAAAGAGTTAGTGTGTGTTTGGTTTTGTGTTGACAAAATACATTTTGAATGAATTGATTTTTAGACTATAACTAAGTTGACGGTAACACTAACGATTTATATTTTGTATATTTTAATGTAAAAGTGAGTTGAATAATAAATTTGAATTTAAAAATCACAATTAGATTGAAAAGTTACAAATCTTAACTTCAATTCTAGATGTAAAATCAATTTTATTTGAAAGAAATCAAACATGTCAAACTCCAAAATCAATTATGTACGTGAAGTGACGGCAAACCTCGTCATCATTTTGCAAAGATGGAACGTAATTTTGTTGAAACTAGCAAGCGTAGCGTAGGTTTCGCCATTATGACAATTGTGAAACTCATCATCACAGTGATTTAACAAAATTTTATCTCATTAAACACGTGAGAAAATGACAAAATTCAATATAATTGTATCTATCGGTGTCAGACTCTGACCCCGATGTGTGATCGACACACTAGAATACACCTAATCTAAAGAATGTTTGTGTTTCATAGGTGTCAAGCTATGTGATTTTATCCAAGCCACCATGATACCAAACATATGTGAAACTCTCACACACTAAGCACATATTTAGTATCGCGGTACTTTTTTCGAAACTTAGGTGGCTCACTGTGACTCTAACAACCTCGAAGCACATCAAATGTCTCACTAGCCTTTTATATCCAAGCTTCATTTACGGGACAATTTAGTTTGTTATTTTTTGACATGTTTGTTTGAATATTTTATATATTTCAATATTGTGTGGGCAAATATCTTTGTTAGTTATATTAGCTATTTTATCAATTAGGAGCTTTAATTGATTAGTGATCAAATTAAGGAAAATGCTAATTAAATTTCTATTTTGATAATTAATAAATTGATTAATTAGTTGGTAAGGGCTCAATATGAGTAGATGTCCCGATATTTGGATGCTCATTAACGGAATAATGAGAAACCCTAATGATCATACAATATAAAAGAGGCTATGGTCTCCAATACACTCTACATGGCAAAACTCTCACTTCTCCCCATCTGAAGAGAACTTGAAGCATAAAGGTAACCAAATCAGCCGCTGCTAACCGTGTTGATGTTGATGCTTGTTTCAGATCACTTCCTCTCTTTATCGCTATTGTGAGAAGGCTATTATCAAAGCATTATCCAGGTATTCCTAACACCTAATTGTTTATATCTATCCTTAATAAATCAAACATGTCGTAGATCCTGTTTTATATACATGTTTTTTGCTTCTGCCTAAAGTATGATTATTGATATAATCTTTTGTTGTTTAGTATGTGTATGTAATTCTATTAAATTAATTCCGACAAGTATATGTCACAATCAATGTCTCACGGTTAATATTTTGATCTTTTTCAGTGATTTTAATTTGTTATCATGGGTGGAAGTTTTGTTCATGTTGTTGATGATTGGGAGTTTACTTCCTCCCCTAATGATGCTAAGACACTTGTTCTATTTGGCCGTACCGGCAATGGCAAGAGTGCAACGGGTAATAGTATTCTTGGAAGAAAGGCATTCATTTCAAAGGCTGGCTCCTCTGGCATAATAACCACTTGTGAAATGCAGAAAACGATAATTGATGGACAAATTGTTAATGTTATCGATAGTCCAGGTAATGTAACGGTAACTTTGATCGTGTTTGCAATATGACATCATAACTTAGGTGTGTTTGTTAAATTATGATTACTAAAAATTTGCTATTTGTAGACTAATTTAATGATCATATTATTTCAGTCTCCTTAGTAACTGATTTAGCAACCGAATTTTGAAATTGGTTGCTAAATGGATCGCTAAATCGGTTGCTAATTAAATTTGTGACTTATTTAGAGTGATCGATATAGTAACTAATTTGACAGTTTCAGTCTCTAAACATGACAATATTTTGTTGTATTACACTTTGTTTAGAAACTTTGTTGAATACCTTTAACCAAAAAAGTTTTACAGGATTGTTTGATTGTTTTGTTGGAATTGAATTTCTTGGAAAAGAAATAGTCAAGTGCATTGATTTGGCCAAGGACGGAATCCATGCTGTCATTATAGTGTTCTCTGTTAGCACAGGCTTTACCGAGGAAGAAGAAAATGCTCTACGTAGCGTGCAGACATTATTTGGAGAAAAAAATTGCTGACTACATGATTGTGGTCTTTACTGGGGGAGATGAATTGCAAGAAAATGGCGAGACACTCGCCGATTATTTGGGTGGTGACTGTCCAAAGCCTTTGAAGGTTATTATTATTTTTACAGTCATTTTGATTAACTGCTATTCTTTTTATTGTTCATTGAGTTTTTTACATTTGTTGTGAAACAGTTTTATAGTTTTTCTCATAGAACTGTTTTTCTAAGTTTGCGAAAAGTACTAAAATTTCTTGCATGTGTTTTTGTTTACTTTTTCTCTAGTAATTGTTTGGGACTTTCGTATTGAATCTGTTAACATTGATGCAGGACATTATTTCATTATGTGGAAATCGATGTGTGCTATTTGACAACAAAACTAAGGATGTAGAGACGCGGCTTCAAAAAGTTCAAGACCTTCTCACAAATGTTGATATGGGAATATCACATAATGGCGGGAGACCGTATAGAGATGATTTATTTATCGAACTAAAGGTAGAGTTTATGCAGATTTTGCAATCTCGCTTCTTAAATTTTGAAATTTTATATATTACGATATGAATAAATTCGCCATTTGACTGCAGAAAGGAGCAGCCGAGCTTCATAAGCAACAAAGAGTGGCTGATTCCATGAAAGGATGTTCGGAAAACGAAATGTTGGAGTTTAAAAAGCAAAGGGAGCAAGCATATAATGACCAGCTTAATCGAATCACTGCGATGGTAACTTTTTTTTTTATTAACACGATTATGTAACCTATGAAAATTTTCATTCCTACTCGAGAAGCTTAAATTTGAATCAGAAATTGTTTCTGAACAATTGTTATATGGTTTTGTAGGTGGAGTTGAAGTTGAGGGAGGCAACTACAAGACTCGAACAATAGTTGGCGAATGAGCAAGCTGCGAGACTAAAGGCAGAAAAGCTTGCATATTCAGCTCAAATGAAATCAAATGATGAAATTAAGAAACTCAGAAGACATCTTGAGCAGGCGCAAGAAGAGCTTCGCAAGCGAGAATCACAGAGCAGTTGTTCCATTCTCTGATACTACTGGTAGCTACCTCAACCTTGCAAACGGTTCATTTAGTTTATTCAAGGAATATTACTATTGCAATTATGTTTGTTGATTTTTTGTCTTCTAAATATCTGCTGCATATAGTTCGTTGAATTTTATTTATTTTTTGACAACTCATGTGTGGTACATTGTCTTCATGTATGTGGCATGTTGATTAGGAAACAATGGTTTACTTGCATATAAAGTATCTCTTTAGAAATTGATTGCATATTTTTTTTAAGTTACCATGCTATTTGTATGATTCCATACAAAGAGTCTGAGATCAAACTCGTGACCACTTGCTTAAGGGTTCCATACGGTTAGGCCAACTAATTGTTGGTAATCCAAAAACTAATTTATGTTATAAGAGAATGAATATTTTTGCATATCATCACAAGACATTTTGATGAGGATTTGAATTTCATCACTTACATATGGCAATGTTGGTATCACACTTATTAAATTGCATATTTAGTCCCCTGAGTTTATGCCTTCAAAAGGTAGCACTATATTTTTTTATGGCGCGGCTAAATTGCATGTTTGGTCCTCTTAAATTTATTTTAAATTTCAATTCAATCTTTTACGTTATAATTTTTTTTAAGTTAGTCTCTTATGTTACTAACGTTATAATAAGTTAGTCTTTTTAATCAAATTTTCGTTTACATAGCCCGCATGCTTAACAGAG
The DNA here is from genome assembly GCA_951804385.1 of Trifolium dubium. Classification (NCBI taxonomy): domain Eukaryota; kingdom Viridiplantae; phylum Streptophyta; class Magnoliopsida; order Fabales; family Fabaceae; genus Trifolium; species Trifolium dubium. Next base: position 30,221,188 of record OX638062.1, on the reverse strand, counting down.
TTGCATTCGTGGATAAGTTATGGGGTACCAAAAACTCCTTAATATATACGACCACCTTAAAACATAAAATAAACGTAAGGATTAAACATAGATCAATTTGAGTCTTTATTTATATATATTATATTACATATATACTAAACTATCAAATGCAAAGGAAATACAAATTTTGTATAACTTTATCCTTTTCAATTGTACTATATGTAAATGTAAATTAAATTCTACAATATATGTGAGATCGATTCATCAAATTTCTTAAATGATGGCATTATTAATATTAATAATAATAATTATAATAATATTATGGTAAAATAAGATATACCGCTTCAAACTTATCATAGATATCCATACCAGAAAAAAAATTTCATAGATATCCCACCAAAACTAAATTTATTATTCTTAAAATATTTATTGAATTTTCAGTAAAATCTAAATCAATACATTTTCTCAAACTTCTAACTTATTATCTTATAATTTTAATATATATATTAATATTTAACATAATTATATTAGCAAATTTTAAAATAAGTTCGATCAGTTTGGAAGTTCTAGCTCAAGTGGCAGAAAATACCGAAATTGTTAGACCGAATATTCATGATTGGGGTTCTCATTTTGTGTGTGAGAGTTTCCAATATCTTGTCATTTCGTCTATGTACCAAAAACACAAATTCAATCACTAAAATATGGAGTATGTTATAGTACTGCATCCGACTTTAAATATAAACAACTTCAACTTTTTAAGATACATTGAATAACTAATGTATCTAGTCTATAATTTGGTTACAAAAGTTTTTTTTTTTTCATTTGTATAAAAATTATAAATATTTTTTTGACAACAAAAATAAGGTTATAAAGATATATTCTAATGAAACTCGTTCAACACATATACCTATTTTTTTTGGTACAAAGTTATATATCTAATTACTTATTATTTATATAAAAATTCGGTTATATACCTATTTTTTGGTGCAAAGTTATATATCTAATTATTTATATAAAAAAAAATTATTCGGATATATAACTTTTTTTATTTTCACCACCAATATTACGTCCGACTAATCCAAGTTTAAATATATAACTTTTTTTTATAAGAGGTATATAACTTTGTATCAAAAGAAGGAATTTTTTTTCTTTACCAAAAAACAAGAAAAATTTTTTTTGGTAAGAAAAGAAAGATTATTTAGAAATTATATAATGAATATTAATAAATTAATGTCTGGAGTTAGCTGGATGGCATTTGACATTAATAGATGATAAATAAACGGGGGGATGTATAGCTCAATTGGTTAAGTTGACCAGTTGAACTAAGGGTTAATGAGCTGGTGGCGGTCTAGGGTTTGAATCTTGGCAAAGGAGAAAAAAATTGATAATATACGAACAATACACTAACGCAACTAACATTTGTCTATAAAAAAAAAAGTTGACAAATAAACAATAACTAACCATATTTAATTATTAGCAAAAAAGAATAATATGTAATGTAATAAATGAAATATAAATTTTTTATCAGAATAATTAGATTAGAGATAATTATTACTTTAACAAATTAGCTTATTTTAAAACTTATGTTTTTCCTTTTGAAATTATGATTAATTAAACTTTACCAAACACAAATTAAAATTAATTAAAGTAATACTCCAAGGTATTCATAGTAATCCAATTATATTTTAAAAAAAGAGTGACAATCAGATTCAATTTTATTTAATAATTGAGGAAGAAATAAATAACTATTAATTAAAGTAAAAGTTATTGGGTTAAATATGTTTTTGGTCCTTATAAATATACCAAATTTTAGTTTTAGTCGCTCTAAAAATTTTCTTCAACTTTTAGCCCTATAAAATTTTCAATCACCACTTTTAGTCCCAATTTTTAATTCAACTCATTTGTGGTCTTTGTATTTTTTAATGAAATTGTGCAGAAATGTGTAAAATATTATGACAATCTCTCCCAAAAAAAGTTGGAATTTTTTAACAAATTCTAATTTTTAACCACAAAAAATATAAAATTTCATATTTAATTCCTTGTTTTCTTAAAAAATTCTAATTTTTTTTGGGACATATTATTATAATTTTACTCAAAAGTGAAGATGAAAAATTTTATAGGAACTAAAAGTCGAAGAAAAATTTTATAGGGACTAAAACTAAAATTTGGTATATTTATAGGGACCAAAAACATATTTAAGCCAAAGTTATTTACAATTGTCCACATGATTACAAGGTATTCGCTCAAGTTTTATTTTTATTTTTATTTTTATCAAAAATGAAATGATCTAAAGTGGTAAAATTTTTAAGTCTCTTAAAGTATGTGATCAAAAAAACAAATTCACCGCGCATGCGGGACTAGTTATGTACATTATACGTGAGACAATTTGTAGAGGAAAATATAACCAATTTAAAAAAATTATTGTATTGGACGGTCTTGTAATTTTTTTTGTCAGAAACAAATCAATATTATCGTAATCATTGTAAATTCTTGAAGTTGTCCAGGTACAACTTATCTTACAATTGTCGAATAAACTAAGATAAATACAAATTTGGTAAAAGTGCACAATTTTTTTACATTCAATTAACTACCATATAAGCCATAAAAAATCTGATTTGACGAAAATTCTCGATCTAGAAAATATTTAATGTCGCAAAAAAGTGTAACGTTTAAAAAAAAAAGAACCATGTGTTAAGCACGTCACAATATGAGTATGAATATTCACAAAGTTTGCCCTATAAAATTACCCCTTCACATCTCATTTCAATGTGTCATTTCTTACTCTAATGTACAAACACATCCACCATTTTACTCTCTTTTTGTGTTTCAGCCATGTCGAGCGCAAGGAAACCTCAAGGTCGCCGAAAGATCAAAATGAAAATAATGGATAACAAAAGCAACTTACAGGTGACATTTTCGAAGCGTCGTAGCGGACTTTTCAAGAAAGCTAGTGAGCTTTCCACTCTTTGTGGAGCTGATATTGCTCTGATTGTTTTTTCACCTACTGGAAAGGTATTTTCTTTTGGGCACCCCAATGTTGATACGGTTATAAATCGTTATGTCTTGCGGGTCCCAACTCAAAATGATAGCACCATGAAAATCATTGAGGCTCACCGTAGCGCCATTCTGCGTGACCTAAATGCTCAGCTGACTCATGCCGACCATGTGTTGGACACTTTGAAGAGGCGTAGGGATGAGTTGAGTCAAATGCGCGTGGGTGCTGAGACTCATTTGTGGTGGGCTCGCCCCATTGATGAGATGAGTATGTATGAAGTTCAATCATTCAAGAACGCGTTGGAAGTTTTGAAGGTGCGTATTGCTCAAATGTTTCCGGCATAATCTTTTCAGAATCCTATGTTGCAACTTGACTTCAACAATATGGGAGGAGGAGGGGGATATGGACCCCCCTACATTTGAGCTGAGGGCTTAGATTCACCTTAGACGATGCCCTTGTTTATTATTTTATATTTATATATATTTTTATGTTTCATGTTGCTTTTAAATATTTTCATTAAAACACACAGGCTTAACTAGTTTCATGTATGTGATTTAGTTAAGACTGAATTTTTAAGTTATTTATATTTTTGTCATCTTAGTTATGTATTTCAAATTGGAGTAGTTTCCAATATGTATTATTACGAATAAAGGGCATCGTAGTTATTTATATTTTCATATTTGTCCAAAATTTTAATCTTAAAATCCAATGATTCCATTTCATTCTTTCATCGTGTTTCTATTTTGGTCAGGTAGCCTAGTGGCTAGAAATTCACCCTTAAAGGTGAATAAGTGGGCTTACCCGGGTTCGAACCCGGATCCTTGCACTTTCGTCCAATATGTCCAACCAAATAAGCTAAACTCATGGGACCTTTCATCGTTTTTTAATTATTATCTAATTGGAACTTTTTCAAAATCACAATCTAGTTAATATATATCTTCTTAATAATAATACTTTCATAGATTCCTTGCCCGTTTGGCCGGGCTTATTTTCTACTTTTTTTCTTCTCCTTAAAAATAGTAAAGTAGGAAAAAAATGTGTTTGATTCTACTTTTTTTTATTTTTTAATTCTTTAGTTTATTTCTCTAATACTTTTAAAGAGAAATATGGCTAAATTCAATTTTATACTTCTCTATTTCGTTTAAGCTAAATAGAAAAGTAGAAAATAAGTCGGGCCAAACGGGCACTCCATCTATTCACTTTTCGGCATTTCTCTATTAAAAATTAAATACTACTGTATAACATATCAATAAACTTGTCATTATACCATTATAAAATTTAATACATGATTTGGGCGTTTCCCCCTTTGTGTACCAAAAACAAAAATATTAAATGATACTCTGGTCTCAGATATAAGCAAAACTTAGCCAATAAAATTAATGTATATGGTCTAATATTTACACCAAATACATTAATTTTCTTTGACCAAATTTTACTTATATTTGAAACCGGAAGAAGTATATGATAATTTTGTACATAAATAGACATATTTGTGAATGGTACTGAATATGTTTCTAGTAAAAAAAAAATTGGTAGTTGATCATGATGAGTTTCTCCAAACAACTATTGGTAATACCCTACCCTTTAATAACTTATGTGTTATATTATGGTTTCTGTTTTTCTTTCTTACTCTTCTTAGTTCATAATGTTAATTGGTTTGATCCCTTCTTTGGTTTTTTTTACGTATGTTTTATATAATTATATTTTTGTTTGTATATATTCAAAGTAGTGTTGAGATCCGAAGTGATCCATATTAGACATTTAAAAAAAAATATATAATAGATGAGATAGTAACACCCCAAAATTTAGAAGTATTTATTTTATTAGCATTTAGTTAATTCCTAGTTTATCTAGTTAGTACATCTTTATAATTTGATGATTTGATGTGTGAGTGTGCTATTTATTTGCTTTAGGATGTTTACAAATTAATAATTAGAAAACTAGAAAATTTTAGTAAATTAAAAGAGAAGAAAAAAAATAGAGAATTATGATTTTTCAAAGAGGAAAGGTGAGGAGGTGCATATTTAGTAAACACCACATGTGGAGGTGAAGTAGTAAAATAGTAGAGAAACATAATTAAAAGAAAAACAGATTTTTTTTTTTTTGAATAATCAACTTTCTTTTGAAAAGAATAATCCCTTAAATTTTCTATAATTAGGCAACAAGTTGAAAAATTACGATTAGCCACTCTTTATCCTAAACAGAAAAGAAAGTTAGTAAACTAAGAGAAAAGAATGGAGAAAACGTGAGAACAAGAGGAGAAAGATGAAGAATTCAAATCAACTCTAGATTAAGAGAATTCACCGCAAAAAATAAAGTAAGGGAGCTTTGCACCATCTCTATGATTTTCTGAAATTTCAATTCAAGAACATAGTTTTGTTCCTTTTTCATTGTTCTGTTATTCTTGTGTTTTGGTGATTGATGTTGCTGTGAATTATCCCTTCAATTTTGATTCATGTTTCTGCTATGATTATTATTTTTGTGCCAAGTGAAAGACGTTGAATTTGTGAATTACATGAGTTTTGAGAAAGTGTCCTTGGGTTCTAAAAGAGTACGAATATGTGAATAAATAAATAAAAAGTGGTTTTATTTTGTGTGTTTTTAATTGATGAATGATGTCGTTTAGGTTCTTTGTTTTTGAGTTCATGCTGCTCTTGTGATTATACCATTTAGTGCTCTATTTGAATCATTAAAATTTGTGAGGTGCATGAGTTTTGAGTTTATAATTGTTCTTGAGTTTTAAAGAGTTTGAACTTTGGGTTTGAATATGTGAATTGAAAGAAGACGCTTATAAGTACCCTAGTTTTGCAAAAACGTTTTCTGCATTTTATTTAACCTGAACATCAATTTGGAAGCGTCTATATAGTCAAGAAAACAGAATCACGGTAGCTTCAAATTTTAGTAAGAATTCATTTTGAATGGTCTTTCAAACGTGCGATTCGATCACCGATATTGAAAACTAAGACCACAAATCTACTTAGAATTGAACTACGATTAAAATAGTATAAGTTTCGTCGTCTCGCGTTGCGAAACGAGAGAAAACCAACCGGGTCGAACAACCCGTTTGTAGAAAACCGGGTGAATAAGGAGATGAGCAGTGGTTTATCTCGCCCAGTCGTGTTGGAGGCGCGTGAGGGCTCAGGGAAGCTCCGATTGTTGTAAAAAAAATTTACACAAAAATGGTATTTAATATTCTGAGAATTTTGGTACCTCTTTTAGAATTTTTGGAGCCCTGTAACTATTTTTCATTAATTATTTAAGGTTAAAAGGCAGTTAAAAATATTATAAGTTCATGAAATTTTCCCAAAATTTTATATAGGTGATTTTTAAATGTTTAGTAACCCTATGATGTACTTCACTCTCTCTGGTCTATGTCTCTTCATAGATTTAAAATGATTTAAATGACTTTTGTTAATTTAGTGGATTAAAATTTGTATGATCCATCGGTAAACTAAATTAATTTTATTTGAGTTAGGGAAAGTCTAATATTTGTGTATTAGGTGGAATAGTTTTCTTTGTGGTCTTCGATTCTAATCTTTCTTTTCATGATAATGATGTTGTGATGATGTTCGGTTCCTCTATAGTTCTATGAAAATCATAACATGTTGCCGTTGCTGCCAATTTTCCGTTTCTGCTTTGCTTCATTGTGTGATTACTAATTGTATATATATATACACACTTATTGATTAGGAATCATGTTTCTGTTGCTGCCAATTAGGAATCATGTTTACTAATTTATGGGTTGATTCTATCATGGTTTAGTTTAGTTAGATGTTACAATATATAAGATTCATTCATTTTGGGATACTTTACTACCCATCTACGATGTATACAGGTGGGTTGCAACTAGTCTATGAATTACATATGAATAGGCGGTGGGTTAATTTTTCTAGAGAAATCATACTATAAGAAGGTTGATATGATATTTATTGGTGCAAAGGATTTTTGGGATTTAGTTAGTTTCTTAGAGTTCTAACCGAGATCCTATAATAAGAGAAACTCTATAATAAAATTGATAAATCAGATTTGGATTAGAAATTAAATGAGAAACAAATTATTATTATTAGTATTATATTCTGGTGATAAATCTGTTCTAATTGGGTTTGAAAAAAAATTGATTGATTGACCAAATATAGATTACTATTTTGATTAGAGTACTCGACATTATTCACTGATTCTTCTTCTTAATTATAATTATTCACTTTTCCATTTCCACACTTGTAAACCTGTGCCAAATTATTTGAAATATTTTGAATGTGGTAATTTTTATCTTAGTTGGATTTGGCAGTATAATTAAGTGACATCAAACCATGTTATATTAAATAGTGGCGTAATATCCATAACTTCAAAAATGATATCAACAGTGACGTAATTTTGATTTGCTCTAAATTATTTTATAAAATAAGTTTAATTGACATTGAGTTAATAATGTTTGGCTGGTGTTTGATTCATCATTATTAGTGTTGTGTAATGATGATTTTGCCGTTGAAATTTGTTGTCGTGTTGTGGGATGTTCGAGAGTGATTTGATCGGCATTCCTAATTTGTTGTCGTGTTGTGGGATGTTCGAAAGTGATTTGATCGGTATTCCTAATTTGTTGTCGTGTTGAGAAGTGTTTTCAGGATATAACTCTGACCTTCGACCCTTGGTACTGTTGTACCCCAATTTTAGACCTAAAATCCGCTTTCTCCCTTTTGTATATATATTATATATCTTTTTACAAAAAATCATCACATTCCTCTTTGCCGCATTATTTATGCTCGTTATCGCTTTTTTTTATGATCTTACTTTTATGTCCACCTATTTATCATCTTTTTCTCTTATCCTTGATCATTATTATTAATATTATTATTATCATCATTATTCTTACTTTTTACCTATTATTGTTTACTATCTATTACTATTATTATATTATTATTACTATTATTATTATTATTTTTATTTGTTACTATTATTATTATTATTATTATTATTATACAAAAGGACAAAAAAAGAGACTTTCTTTATTCACCCTTTTTCCTTTTTTCGGTCTTATTTCTCACCACTATTATGATCATTTATTATTATTATTATTATTATTATTAGTATTATTATTATGAATACTTTTTATTAATATTATTATTATCACTCCAAAAACAAAAGAAAAAACAGTTTTTTTCCATTTACTTTTTTTTCCTCTTTTCTTTTTCGGTCACCTATTATTATTTATTACTATCATCTCTTTTGTTATCATTATCATTATCACTTATCTTTATTATTATTATGATAAAAAACAGAACAATTTTTTTTTTCCTTCTTCTTTTTTCCTTTTCTTTTTTCTCGATCACCAAGAGGGAACAAGAAACAGAGTACAGAAACAACAAAACATCACAGTTGAAAATTGGGATCCAAGGCATTCTTCTGTTTTTTTTTCCAACATAATGACAGTGACACAATTGTCTTCTTCCCCTTTTTACACTTTTTTTTCAAAACTCACAACTGAACCAACAAAGCCATTCCTGCAACATTCTTCTTTTACAACTTAAACCCTAAAAATCTTTCTACTTAACAGAGCATTTTCACAGAATCAAAGGGGGGGCGAAAATCATAGAACAAAACGGCAAAAAAAAAAAGAAACAGAACCCCAAAGCAAAATACAAAAAAACAGAAACAACAAAAAAATCAAACCCTAAATTGATTTTTTTCTACATACTGTAGAAAAAAATCGATAGCTTCTTTCAGCCATCCCCAGAAACCGAGCTTCAAACCTCACAAAACCAAAGTAAAAGGAAAAGTCAGAGACAGAAGAAGAGAAAAAAAACCGAAGAAAGAAAGAAACAGAGATCGACAGCAAAGGAAGGGAAAAAGGAACTTACTAGAAGTGTCACTGCAAGGAAGGTAAATTCTTGTTTCCCTTCTTTCCTTCTCATTCATCAACATGACCATATAGATCTAGGCTTCAAATCTCTGTTTCAAAACTTTCTAAGTGATAATTTGTCGTTTGTTTCACTGATTCGAGTTCCAATCGCGTGCTTAGGCTTGATTTCGAGGGTTAGGGTTTCAATTTTGGGGGATTTTCGGTTAGATCTGTGAGGGTCGATCTGCTTTATATGAGGTTTGTTTGTAATTTTTGTTGCCGGATTCGTGTTTAGAAGAAGATTTTAGGTAGGGTTTGTGTTTTGAGTTTTCGGATTTGAACAAATTTATAGGTTAGGGTTCTTGGGATTGATTGTGTTCTTGAGAAGAAAATATGAAGAAGGAACCAGAAAGAAAGGGAGGAGAGCGTGAGAGAGAAAAACTGAGGAAGAAATAAAAAAAAACTAACCAAAAGAGGAAAAGAAAATGAACAAATACCCCCACCCAAACCGGTTCAACGAACTGGGTCGTGGACCGGGTCGGCTTGACCCAGTTCCCAGTCTGCCCCTTATACGAATTACTCGCGCGCCCCCTGGGTTGCTGCGCGCACCCCCTGGACTCTGATACTGTTGGGTTTTTGTATGTTGGCTACATTTTGCAAAAACAACTATTAGCCAATGCTGCGACAAATGCTGTAGCAAGTGGAACAACATTGTGTCATCTGATTGTTGCGCGCCAACACGCGTTATATTTATGAGCAAGATCTTTGAAGATTCTATGGAGTTTTATGTTTAACCTAGCGTGCTGATCAAGACGCGCAGGTTTGATGGGCTGTGAAAGGCTGTCTTGCCTTGGTGTATTTCCATAATTAATATTGATATATTTTTGGAAATAATATTATTGCTCATGAAGAGTTGTTAGCTGGACCTGACAACGTCCAAGCTATGTTTTGAAGCCCAAACCAATGACTGCTCAGTGCTATATATATGTGAAGACACAAACCCTAGTTTTGTGTGGAAAACCGTGTGTGTACTAAAGCGTGTGTCTTAAGGTTTTAGGTTTTCTTGTTAGTTGTGAGTCTTGCTTGTATCTGTTGATGCATGACAAGTTCTCTGTGTTATTGAGTTGTAACTATGTACTTCTCCTAAGCCTTTAGGTACGGAGTTAGTTGTGTTCTTTAGAGTGTGACTCTTGTTCAAACAAACAAACAAGTGTGTGTATTAACAGTGCTGTCTGTACTGTTAGTTGGGAATTGAGACGGGGTCTCATACTTAGGAGTTCCTAGGTAGAGCAGCCATTGGTAGGGTCGTAGTGCAAAGACAAGTAGTGAGTCTACGTTGTGCTTTTCACTAGAACTATTATAGTGGAGTTCATTCCTGGATTGGTATCCCCCAGACTAGGGCAAATTGCGCCGAATTGGGTTAACAAACCTACTGTGTTATTTATCTTTCAGTCACGTTTATTTTACCTGAAACGCTGCGTTTATTATTATTGTGTGACAAATGCTCGGACATTAGCTGTAACATTGTGCACAGCATTTTTCTGTCTAGTTGCCAGAATTTCAATTGGCATCAGAGCAGGCACCCTGCCTGATTGGGTGAGCTCCAGGGAAGATATTTCTGGCTAAGATGGACAAAGAAGGAGGACTAATGAATCGACCACCTTTGTTGGTTGGTGACTCTAACTATGATGACTGGAAGTCTAAAATGACAACGTTTTTGAAGTCCATGGATCACAAAACATGGAGAGCTGTTGTTGTAGGATGGGAACCACCTGTTGTTACTACTGGTAAGGAAGGGGAGACTGTTACTAAGCTGAAACCTGAGGATGAATGGAGCAAGGATGAAGAAGCATTAGCCAATGCAAATTCAAGAGCTCTAAATGCCCTAACTAATGGAGTTGATGCACACATTTTCAAGCTAATAAAAAAATGCACTGTTGCAAAGGAGGCATGGATGAAACTCCAAACTGTTCATGAGGGCAACTCAAAGGTAAAAAGCTCAAGACTGCAATTATTAACCAGTAAGTTTGAGAACTTGAAGATGAAGGATGATGAAAGCATTCAAGACTTCCACATGAGACTGCTTGAGTTTGATAATCAGTTTGATGCTTTGGGAGAAAACCTCTCTGAAGAAAACATGGTAAAGAAAATGCTAAGGTCTCTACCAAAGAAGTTTGATATGAAGGTGACTGCTATAGAGGAAGCCAAGGACATCTCGGAAATAAAAATGGGTGAATTAGTAGGATCTCTACAAACTTTTGAAGTGATTGCAAATGAGAGATCTGAAAAGAAGACAAAGAGTATTGCATTTGCCTCCAAATCTGAGGAGAGTAATATGGAGAGTGACGACAGTCTATCTGAAACTATGGTGATGCTAGGGAAAAAATTCAATAAAGCTTTCAAGAGGTTTGATAGACAGGCCAAGACAAATGCTCCAGACAACAGTCACAGCATAAACAGGAATGCCAACAATATGAGGAAATCAAAAGTAGATGACAAGACAAGCCAAGGCAAAGGAGTTCAATGTCATGAATGTGAAGGATATGGGCATATCAGGACTGAATGTGCAACATATCTTAAGAAGCAGAAGAAAGGATTGACTGTGTCTTGGTCAGATGAGGATGAATCTGAGGAAGAATCTGAATCTGCTAACCATGTAATTGCTTTAACTGGGACATGTACATCTGATACTGAATCACATGAAGGTGAGATGCCTTATGATGAACTAGTTGAGTGCTATAAGGAATTGTGGATTAAAAGCTTAGAAGTTGGGGACACCATGTTAAAGCAAAAGAAGACCATTGCTATGTTGCAAGCAGAGAAGAACAAACTTCAGGAAGAAAATTCAAGACTAGCTGATGAAGTGGAGCTATACAAATCCAAGATGGATAACATGAATAAACAGGTGAGAATGCTGAATACAGGAACTGAGAAGTTAGATGAAATCCTAGAAATAGGACAGAGTTCAAAAGATTCCAAAGGTATTGGTTTTAACTATCATTCACTACGTCATCAGAAACCTGCATATGTGATGAAGTTTGTTCCAGCTACTACTATCTATGATCCAACTATATCAAGACAGATGCCCCAGCATCAGGTGAGACAACAGACAAGCAGATACAGGACCAAGCCAAAGAGAAGGTATTCTGGCTGGGTATGCTATCACTGTGGAAGAAAGGGACACATTAGACCTTATTGCTTCAAATTGTATGGATACCCTGACAATATGTATTCATCCAAAAGTAAAGTTATAGAGAAGAGTGTCAAGCCGGAATGGAAACAGAAGACCAATAATATGGATCCTATTCTAACAGAATCTGAAGGTGAGGAAGTTGCTCAAATTGCTCATACATCTCTGCGAGCATCTTCTGGAAGCGACTGGTATTTTGATAGTGGATGTTCAAGACATATGACCGGAAACAGAGATTACTTAACAGATGTCTTGCCATATGCTACAAGCTTTGTAACGTTTGGTGATGGAGCCAAGGGGAAAATCAAAGGCATAGGAACACTGATTAATGAAGGACTACCTACACTTGACAAGGTTCTTCATGTGAAAGGGTTGAAAGCAAATTTAATAAGCATTAGTCAACTATGTGACAAAGGTCTGAAAGTCAACTTCTCAAAGAGTGAGTGCCTAGTTACTGATAGCAAAGGTGATCTACTAATGAAGGGAGAAAGATCAAAGGATAACTGTTACCTATGGGTGTCTCAAGACAAAGCTGAGTTATCTACATGTCTAGTTACTAAAGAAGATGATGTGAAGCTGTGGCACCAAAAGCTTGGACACTTAAATCTTAAAAGTATGAAGAAAGCCATTGCTGAAGGAGCTATTAGAGACTTACCCAGACTTCAGATTCAAGAAAGAAATATATGTGGAGAGTGTCAAATAGGTAAACAGACAAAAACGCCACACCAGAAGCTGCAGCATCTGACCACATCCAGAGTGCTTGAACTGTTGCACATGGATTTAATGGGACGCATGCAGGTTGAGAGCTTAGGTGGGAAGAAGTATGCGTTTGTCATTGTAGATGATTTTTCTAGATATACTTGGATTGATTTTATCAGGGAGAAATCTGACGCTTTTGAAAAATTCAAGGATCTTTGTTTAAAACTTCAAAGAGAAAAGGAATGTGGCATTACTAGAATCAGAAGTGATCATGGTAAGGAGTTTGAAAATAGTAAATTCTCTGAGTTTTGCACGACTGAAGGAATATTTCATGAGTTTTCTGCTCCTATTACTCCTCAACAAAATGGAATAGTAGAGAGAAAAAATAGAACCTTACAAGAGTCTGCCAGAGTAATGTTACATGCTAAGAAGTTACCTCTCCATTTTTGGGCTGAGGCTATGAACACAGCCTGCTATATACATAACAGAGTAACTTTGAGAAAAGGGACAACTACAACTCTGTATGAGCTATGGAAAGAGAGGAAGCCAACTGTGAAATACTTTCATGTGTTTGGAAGCAAATGTTATATCTTAGCTGATAGAGAGCCAAGAAGAAAAATGGATGTAAAAAGCGATGAAGGTATATTCCTGGGTTATTCAACAAATAGCAGAGCTTATAGAGTCTTCAACTCCAGGACTAAAGTCATGATGGAATCCATAAATGTTGTAATTGATGATAAGGGAAAGAATGCTGCACCAGACGATAGTACATTTGGCACAGCATCTGACTTACAAGAAGAAACAGTAGAAGAAAGTGTCAATGAGGAAAGCAGTGATGTGAGAAGTCCTGAAGATTTGGCTAATGACAAAGGGCCATCTACTAGAATTCAAAAGTATCATCTTATTGATCAAGTCATTGGTAATCCTAATCAAGGCATCACAATAAGAAGAAGAAACAATGAAATATCCAATTCCTGTTTTATTTCCAATTTTGAACCCAAGAATGTCAAGGAGGCTCTGACTGATGAGTTCTGGATAAATGCTATGCAAGAAGAGTTAACTCAGTTCAAGAGAAGTGATGTATGGGATCTAGTTCCTAGACCAGATAATGCAAACATCATAGGAACTAAATGGGTTTACAAAAATAAGTCAGATGAGAATGGAAATATCACCAGGAACAAAGCCAGACTAGTGGCTCAAGGTTATGCTCAAATTGAAGGAGTTGATTTTGGTGAAACATTTGCTCCAGTAGCTAGACTAGAAGCTATTAGGCTACTACTTGGAATTGCTTGTGTCCTTAAATTCAAGCTGTATCAAATGGATGTCAAGAGTGCTTTTCTGAATGGGTACTTGAATGAAGTGGTCTATGTGGAACAACCCAAGGGGTTTGTTGATTCAGCCTTCCCAAATCATGTGTACAAGTTGAAAAAGGCATTATATGGCTTGAAACAAGCTCCGAGAGCTTGGTATGAGAGATTGACTGAATTCTTGGTGAATAATGGCTACAGGAAGGGAGGTAATGACAAAACACTATTTGTGAAAGATGAGAGAGGAAAGCTTATTATTGCACAAATATATGTTGATGACATAGTATTTGGTGGAATGTCTGACCAGATGGTACAACATTTTGTTCAGCAAATGCAATCTGAGTTTGAAATGAGTCTTGTTGGTGAGTTGAATTTCTTTTTGGGTCTTCAAGTGAAACAAATGGAAGACACCATATTTATATCTCAAAGTAAGTATGCTAAGAATATGGTCAAGAAATTTGGTATGGAAAATGCTGCCACCAAAAGAACTCCTGCTCCCACACATATCAAATTGACTAAAGATGACAAGGGTGAAGATGTAGATCAAAGTTTATACAGGAGTATGATAGGAAGTCTTCTCTATCTTACTGCTAGTAGACCTGATATCACATTTGCTGTTGGAGTATGTGCTAGGTACCAAGCTGAGCCAAAGATTAGCCATCTCACTCAAGTGAAGAGAATTTTGAAATATGTGAACAGTACTAGTGATTATGGCTTATTGTATTCTCATGGAAAGAGTACTATGTTGGTAGGATATTGTGACGCAGATTGGGCTGGAAGTGCAGATGATAGAAAAAGCACCTCTGGTGGATGTTTCTTCCTAGGCAATAATCTCATATCTTGGTTCAGTAAGAAACAAAATTGTGTTTCCTTATCAACTGCTGAAGCTGAGTACATAGCTGCAGGGAGTAGTTGCACACAATTGGTGTGGATGAGACAGATGCTGAGTGAGTACAATGTAAAGACAGATGCTATGACATTGTATTGTGACAATCTAAGTGCAATCAATATTTCTAAGAATCCTGTACAACATAGCAGGACCAAGCACATAGATATCAGACATCATTTTATTAGAGAGTTGGTTGAAGAAAAAATTATTTCTATTGAGCATGTTTCTACTGAGGAGCAATTAGCAGATATATTCACAAAGGCTCTAGATGTTGCACAATTTGAAAAATTAAGAAGGCGGTTAGGGATTTGCCTAATTGAGGAATTATAGCAATTATTGAAAAGAAGGCGTGCAGCAGTTAATTTCTCCCTCCTCAACCGCTATATGCACGCGTATCAAGGAAGAAAATCTCAACTTCCCTTAAACAAAACAAATACACGCTTTTGTCAGTATCTCACTTCTCCTATTTTTTCAAAACCGCTCATCTTCTCTGTTGCTATTCTCTTCGCTGCTTCAATTTTTCAAATCACTCAAATACTCAAAAATTCTTCAATCATCATGTCTACTTCAACAAACTCTAAATCGCCTATTTCCAACGATCAAACTTCCCCCATTGTTCCAGAAACCACATCTCCAGTGGTCATGGATGATCAACCGCTCGCAACTATGTTCGGTTCACAAGCACTCAAACAGCGTCCTAAAACGCTTGTGTCAAGAAAAAGGAAAACCAGAAAAGGATCCACTTCATCGGCAACGAAGAAGACCACAAAATCAAAAGGTAAGAAATCCTCTCCGGTTGTTCAACGTAGAGGTCTCTCCATGCATGATCTCTATTGCAAAGAAAATCCTTTTGTATCGACTTTAGTAGAACCAAATGTTGACACTTCTGTCAACAGATCTGATGAACGTACTGTAGCGCTTACTGAAACCCTAGGTTCTGCTAGAGATGTTGAAAATGTTGTTAATCCTAAGGTAGATGACAAATTGGCTGCTGATGAATCAAATTTGCATGTTGAAAGTACTGATAATGCTGGTATTAGTGACAAGACTCTTGCTGATAAAGTTGCTGAGAACATTGCTGTGACAGAGCAGAATGCTGAGCCCTCTGTTAATGTTCAGAAAGCTGTGCCAGATGCTCCAGCATCTTTGGCACAAGTTCCTGTGGAGTCCTTGGTCATTCCAAATACTCCTGAACCTGTAAGTGATGATGAAAATGATTCTCCCAAACCCCTGGATCAAGATGATGAGATTCAGGATCAAGATGAGACTGTACACATTGACCAAACTGATGTGGTCAATGTTGATGATGTAGAGTCTGTTGAAAAGACTCCTGTTGTTGGTGTTGCTCGTAGAACTAGAAGCAAAGCTGTGAAGGATGCTTCTGGTGTTGCTGTTGAGAGTGCTAAGAGCACTAAAAGGAAAGATGTTGCTGCAGGGAAGAAGCCAATGACTGGCCCCCCAAAGTCTTGGAGTAAAGTAACTCCTAAGCCTGTTCAAAAGAAGAGCTTAAAAAGAAAGGGTCACCCCTCTAGTGATTCTGACTTGGAGATAGCTGAGACAGATGCTGCCCCATCTGGTGGAGCATCTAGAAAGACTGTGAAGGGTATGAAAGTCCCTTTGGATATTCCTCCAGCTCCTCTGGATAATGTTTCCTTTCATCTGGAAAGTGGAGCAACTCGCTGGAAATTTGTGTATCACAGGAGGCTTGGACTGGAAAGAAACTTGAAAGCTGATGTGCTCAAGTGTCAAGAGTTGATGGATGTGCTGGAATTTGCTGGACTGATGAAGACGGTAAAGGATCTGGGTAATTGTTATGACAAGCTGGTAAGGGAATTTGTGGTGAACATTCCTGAAGAATGTGATGATCCGAGGTATGCTGAGTACAGGAAAGTGTTTGTACGTGGTAGGTGTGTCAACTTTTCTCCACAGGTTATCAATGCTTATCTGGGTAGATCTCTTGAAGACACTCCTGAGCTGGAAGTTACAGATGACACCATCTGCAAGACCATCACAGGTAACAAGCTGAGACACTGGCCTGGACTTCTGTCCTCTGCAAAGCTGACCCCCATGTATGCTGCCCTGAACAAAATTGCTGCAAATAACTGGTCCCCTACTACTCATTCCAATTCTGTGGCCACTGTGCTGGGTAAGCTGATCTATGCTGTTGGAACTAAATCTCAATTTGATTTTGGCTACTATATTTATCATCAATTTTTGGAGCAAGCCAAATCATTTGCTGTTAAATTTCCTATTCCTTTTCCAACACTGGTGTGTGGTATTGTTCTGCAACAACATCCTGATATTCTTGTGAGCACTGATGAGCCTATTAGAAGGCCTAGTCCTCTGAGTGTGGATTGCAGGTTAATTTCCCAGCCACAAGCTGATGAGTTGGCTGACACTTCTGTCCAGTCATCTGGTGGTATGAGTAAGCTGGAAATGATTGCTGAGCTTACAGCTGTGAGTGTGGATTTGGGTATGAAGAAGGTGAAGGTTGACAGGGTTATAGCTGCTCTGAAAGCTGAGGCTGCAGCTGAGGGTGAGACTCCTGCACAAGACCATGCAAGGGAAGAAGAAGGAGGTGATGGAAATGCTTCTGCTGCCGGTGACCCTGAGGAGGTGTCTGATGACTCTGTTGGAACTGCCTCTTTCTGATTGTAATTTTTTTTCTTTTATTCATGCACCTGAGTGTGCTTTATGGTCTGTAATAACTATATTTGTGGCCTCTCTGTGCCTATGTGACTCTATGTTCCATGTGAACTGATGTGGTACTCTCTGGATTTCTATATATGCCATCTATGCTATTTCTATGTTTGTCAGAATTTATGGCTAAAAAGGGGGAGTAGAATATGATAGAATGATGATACAGTAGAGTTTAATTGTTGAAGATTGCTCTGACAGATGCTCCTACATATGTCACTTGAAGTAAGTTCTTCTATGTTGTTTTCTATGCATGCCTATTTTGAGGGGGAGCACTATGATATGTTGTTGATGTGCATATGTTGAGGGGGAGCGATTCTATCTGATTATCTCTTCTATGTTGTGGAACTATTTTTATTCAAGAGTATGTTTTCATCTCTTTATATGAACCCACTATATATATGTTCTTTTTATCTGGCTATTTCTGTGAGGCTAGGCGTATTATGATTATTGAAGAGGAATGCCTCTGATACTATTTACAAGTTATCTTTATTCAAAGAGTCCCCTTGGAAGTAGTTTCTTTATATGCCAAGATTATGTTTAGTTGACTTGGGAAGGTGTGTACCTATGTGAATTGAAGAAATTCTGCGTGTCTCTCCAAGAACTGGCTATAGATTGTTTTAGCCAAAATTTTGCCAAAGGGGGAGATTGTTGGGTTTTTGTATGTTGGCTACATTTTGCAAAAACAACTATTAGCCAATGCTGCGACAAATGCTGTAGCAAGTGGAACAGCATTGTGTCATCTGATTGTTGCGCGCCAACACGCGTTATATTTATGAGCAAGATCTTTGAAGATTCTATGGAGTTTTATGTTTAACCTAGCGTGCTGATCAAGACGCGCAGGTTTGATGGGCTGTGAAAGGCTGTCTTGCCTTGGTGTATTTCCATAATTAATATTGATATATTTTTGGAAATAATATTATTGCTCATGAAGAATTGTTAGCTGGACCTGACAACGTCCAAGCTATGTTTTGAAGCCCAAACCAATGACTGCTCAGTGCTATATATATGTGAAGACACAAACCCTAGTTTTGTGTGGAAAACCGTGTGTGTACTAAAGCGTGTGTCTTAAGGTTTTAGGTTTTCTTGTTAGTTGTGAGTCTTGCTTGTATCTGTTGATGCATGACAAGTTCTCTGTGTTATTGAGTTGTAACTATGTACTTCTCCTAAGCCTTTAGGTACGGAGTTAGTTGTGTTCTTTAGAGTGTGACTCTTGTTCAAACAAACAAACAAGTGTGTGTATTAACAGTGCTGTCTGTACTGTTAGTTGGGAATTGAGACGGGGTCTCATACTTAGGAGTTCCTAGGTAGAGCAGCCATTGGTAGGGTCGTAGTGCAAAGACAAGTAGTGAGTCTACGTTGTGCTTTTCACTAGAACTATTATAGTGGAGTTCATTCCTGGATTGGTATCCCCCAGACTAGGGCAAATTGCGCCGAACTGGGTTAACAAACCTACTGTGTTATTTATCTTTCAGTCACGTTTATTTTACCTGAAACGCTGCGTTTATTATTATTGTGTGACAAATGCTCGGACACTAGCTGTAACATTGTGCACAGCATTTGTCTGTCTAGTTGCCAGAATTTCAGATACAAATTTGTGAATGGGCTTAAGCATTAGCCCAATCCGCCCCACTCTTTATTTTTCTTTTTTTGTGAAACTTTTTTTAGTCAATTGCTTTTTATTTATTTATTTATTTATTTTCACCTTTTTTTTATTTCTTTCTTATTTATCATTATCCTTTTTTAATTAATTATTAGAACATAAAAAATATTAAAAGAAAAAAAAAACAACAAAAAATGCTAGAAAATTAAATGTGCTATGATTGAATTTATTTATAAATTGTGATGATTGATTAACATGACTATATCTATATTCAATTTCATTTTTTGTGAAAAAAAACATATAACATGCTTTACTAAATTTTTTTGACATGCATTCGAAATTTTGCATTTTTGCACTACATCACATTATGCATTTTTTAGTCACATAGCCTTCTTTTATAAAATTTTTACATCACATTACATTTTATATAACATGTTCACTACACATTTTCACGCATACATGCATTTGCAACACTACATTTTTTTACTACATCACAATCTACACTTCTTGCATTTTTACATGACATTGACACTAATTTTTGCATCACACTACAATTTCACATTACAATTTTACTTCACATTTTCCTACATTCATACATGCATTGCATTTAGACTAGGACAATGCATCATTAAAAATGCATGTTGGAGACAATATTTTACTTTATAAAATCATTGAGCTCTAGCATTAGCATTAATAGTGAAGGACCATTTTTGGCCTAAATTCATTCTCTTCATAAAAAAATAAAATAAAAACATCTCTTTTGCTAAATAAAATTTCTTTTTTCGATTGTGTTTTAGTTAGATTTGTTTGTTACTCTGAATGACTCTAAAAAATTCCATTATCATGTCTTTGCCTCCCATACCCTTTTTCACACACTTCACCTTTAAGTAGAAAATAATATCTTGCTATGATTTCTCTTCTTAATTGTTTGTGTACATATTCATTGCCATATTTATTTTTCGCATTTGCATTTTATTTTATGCATTGCTATTTATTTATTTATTTATTTATCTATTGCTTATTATTATTATTATTATTTATTCATTCTAATTCGATATGGTTGTAAATTAATTATTCAATTGGATTGTAATAGCGTAGGACTTTATTTATTGCTTTTATTGCTTTCCTAGCTTACACATCACACACAAATGCCAAAACAGAAATTCATTTCCAAGGGAGAGGACTCGTAATTGATTTTAAATTGATTACGAGGCTTTTTTTGAAACAAAAAAACCTTTTTCAAAACAAACATGCGATCCTTTTACAAAACAGCGCAAGTTCACCTTAATCTCAACGTCACTACAATCATTTTAACATGCTTTTATCACAACATTTTTTTATCTTTTCTTACATTTTTTTTAGCAACAAGAACTTCTTTCCTTTACAACACTTTTTTTTCAAAAAAAACAAATACACTTTCATTTTCAAACATTTAACTTCTTTTTTTACATAACAATACTTATACTTTCTTACAATTTCTTTCTCTCAACAACATTTTCTTCACAATACAACAATTGCATTTCTCTCAAAAAATAAAACCTTTTACAAACACAAAAAAATAGTTATACTTCTTTTTCTTTTATTCACTTTATGAAATAAAATTTCCTCAATTTTTACCCATTTTTTCCTTCTATACAATTTCTCCCTCCATTCTTAGAGCATGTATATAAAAAAGCACAAAAACATATAAGAGGTTACCATGGAGTACCATGGGCGCTTGAGGTGCTAACACCTTCCTTGAGCGCAACTAACCCCCGTACCTAGAATCTCTTTCTTTTAAAGGTTTTTAATTTTTCCCCTCCTTTGGAAATGAAAAATAAAACTGTAGTGGGGTATGTCTCAAAAATCCCGCAACAGGTACCATAGGGAGTCTATAATATATATATATATATATATATCGTGTGAGATATATCTAACTTATTTGTTGAGGTTAAATGTTGTTTGATTGTAAGTGCACGCACGGCCATCCACTATGGTGAACTTTTCTTTGATACTTGTTTTGCTATCTCTTCTTGCTATTGTATTTCGGTTATCATTTGATGTTTTGTGCTCACCTTTACATTTCCCCTCTGGCTTGGCCCTACCGTGTGCCACCGTAGTTTTCAGGTAGAAGTCCAAGCTTAGTTTACGTTGTTCGAGATGGCATCAGGAGTTGCTTTACCTTTTTGTTTTGAGTCTTTTGGAGTCGCTCTGGATACATGACTTGGGGGAACTTCATTTATTGCTTTTGGATTTATTATTTTAAAATCTTAGGAACTTTGTTGAATCTTTTGTGGAAATTTTAGAAAATTGTTACCTTTTGATATTTAATTATACATTCAGATTTTGCTGAAAAATATTTTTATTTTGAAATTAATTCCGCTGTATATTTAAATTATTTTAGTAATTAGATAAAATATGAAAAAAAGAACGTGACACCCTTCTGTTGCTATTTTATAATATTAATAAAAAAAACTAATATAATAGTTGGGAAATCAGGGTGTCACAAGTTGGTATCAGAGCAGGTTGATCCATAAGACCAAAAGTGTGTTGTTGCGTAGTGTCATGTCATGCCATCGTGTGTCCGTTGTATCTATCTTTTAGCATAATCTTCGGTGAGTAAAATTTGATATTTTTTTAATCACACATGCACATTAATCACCGTTTTATTTTCACAATATTTGTTAAGTTTATTGAGTTTGATGTTTCTAATTGAAATGTTTCTTCACGTGATACTTTCATGTAGCTTATGCTTTGAGCTTATGGTAGCTTTAAGATTTGTGATTTTTACTTTATATGAATAGTTGTTTTTTTTTTTTGACAAATTTTATATGAATAGTTATGAATATTGATAGTTGCTAACGTGTTATATCATTATATGGACCTCCTCCTTTTAGGCATGAGAATAAATGTAGGTAAAGTTAGTTAGTGGACCATAATTTGTTTAATAGATTGAGTTAACAAGTTGTGCCTTTTGGAAATTTTAAACAATTTTCGAGGACGAAAATTCTTAAAGTGGGGGGAGAATTGTAACACCCCAAAATTTAGAAGTATTTATTTTATTAGCATTTAGTTAATTCCTAATGTATCTAGTTAGTATATCTTTATAATTTAATGATTTGATGTGTGAGTGTGCTATTTATTTGCTTTAGGATGTTTAGAAATTAATAATTAGAAAACTAGAAAATTTTAGTAAATTAAAAGAGAAGAAAAAAAAAAAAGAGAATTATGATTTTTCAAAGAGTAAAGGTGAGGAGGTGCATATTTAGTAAACACCACATGTGGAGGTGAAGTAGTAAAATAGTAGAGAAACATAATTAAAAGAAAAACAGATTTTTTTTTGAATAATCAACTTTCTTTTGAAAATAATAATCTCTTAAATTTTCTATAATTAGGCAACAAGTTGAAAAATTAGGATTAGCCACTCTTACCCTAAACAGAAAAGAAAGTCAGTAAACTAAGAGAAAAGAATAGAGAAAACGTGAGAACAAGAGGAGAAGGAGGAACAATTCAAATCAACTCTAGATTAAGAGAATTCACTGCAAAACAATCAAGTAAGGGATTGCACCATCTCTATGATTTTCTGAAATTCCAATTCAAGAACATAGCTTTGTTCCTTTTTCATTGTTCTATCATTCTTGTGTTTTTGTGATTGATGTTGCTGTGTGAATTATCCCTTCAATTTTGATTCATGTTTCTGCTATGATTATTATTTTTGTGCCAAGTGAAGATGTTGAATTTGTGAATTACATGAGTTTTGAGAAAGTGTCCTTGGGTTTTAAAAGAGTACGAATATGTGAATAAATAAATAAAAAGTGGTTTTATTTTGTGTGTTTTTAATTGATGAATGATGTCGTTTGAGTTCTTTCTTTTTGTGTTCATGCTGCTGTTGTGATTATACCATTTAGTGCTCTATTTGAATCATTAAAATTTGTGAGGTGCATGAGTTTTGAGTTTATAAATGTTCTTGAGTTTTAAAGAGTTTGAACTTTGGGTTTGAATATGTGAATTGAAAGAAGACGCTTATAAGTACTCTAGTTTTGCAAAAACGTTTTCTGCATTTTATTTAACCTGAACATCAATTTGGAAGCGTCTATTGAGTCAAGAAAACAGAATCACGGTAGCTTCAAATTTTAGTAAGAATTCATTTTGAATGGTCTTTCAAACGTGCGATTCGATCGCCGATATTGAAAACTAAGACCACGAATCTACTTAGAATTGAACTACAATTAAAATAGTATAAGTTTCGTCGTCTCGCGTTGCGAAACGAGAGAGAACCAACCGGGTCGAACAACCTGTTTGCAGAAAACCGGGTGAAGAAGGAGATGAGGAGTGGTTTATCTCGCCCAGTCGTGCAAGAGGCGTGTGAGGGCTCAGGGGAGCTCCGATTGTGGTAAAATTTTTAGACCACTTGCCCCTTGCTTTTAGAGTCTTACATCACTCTGATAAATCTTTGAAAGAATTGCTCGAAGAGCGTGACTGGTTGACCTTTTACATCCGGTATTGTATTTGTTGACTGCAGTAGCGTGCAGTGAGAGTGGAAACTCTTTATCATCTATGGTATTTGTAATACCCTAATTTTCCGCTTTTTGAAATAAATATTTTATTTTGAAAATTATTTCTTATTTTCTTTAAGAAATACCAAAAATAGATTTTTATATAATTTTTGCTTACAATTTATCATTTTTTCTTTAATTGTCGCAATTTATCTTTTTATGCGAAGAATAGGAAAAATGTTCAAAAATAGTTTTTACCTTTGTATTTAAGTTTACATTTTTATTTCTATACTTTTCTATATTTTATTTGTATTTTTTCTTGCACTTTTTCTATTTTATTTACATTTTCTTCTTTTTATGACAATTTATTTCTCTTGTGGCCAATCACATTGCGACACATCTGTTTACGCTGATTTTTGGTAAACAACCGCTAGTTTGCAATGCTTGAGAGACCAACTAGAGAATCTCGGGACATGTTTGTGCATTTATTGTTCAAGTTTAATGATAGCAATGTTCATTAATGCAAATGAACAAGTTTGTTTGTTTAAAGTAAAGTAAATGATAAAAAGATAACTTGTTTGACAAGAAAAGTAAAAATACTCAAGAATGAGTACGTATTGACAAGAAAAGTAAATGATTCAATGAAGTAAAAGGCAAGAAATGTAAATGAAAACATGTAAATTGCATTGAATTTAAAAGAAAGTGATCACAAGATCATACATTGTTTCCTTTTGTATTCCTTTCACTCGAATCGCTTGGGTACTCAGAACTTGTAAGGATTTTTAGTATGTAAATTTGTGATAGAAATTACATCAAATGAACTAGTATTTATAGATAAAAACTAATGCTATCTAGTAACGACTATCTAACATCCATTTGACAAGTGTCTTGCCATCTGATATTCATTCCTAAATGCCAATAGTTGTCACTTTTGAATGAAACGTTGCAATGGTTTGAATTTTGAATCTTCAGAAAATGCTGAAATATGTTAAGTCTCTAAGTAGTCTTCGAGTTCGAGTAACCCTTGAATGCCAATCGAATTGTTTGATAACTCGAACCAAATCTTGATTGATTTCCTAGACTTGTAAATATTTTCCATCTCCTGAGATCTTAAAATATTCTCAAATGAGAATATTATTTAAATATATCACTTTTAACCTTTATTGCATCATTAATAATTTGGAAACATTAATTTCCATAATTAAAAGGTTTAGTAATTATATTCAAAGAATAATTAGGGCATATTTTGACTTAACCAAAATATGGACTAACAAATTGCCCCCAAAAAATGCCAATTTCGATTCGAGTAATTCGAATGAAGAATTTGGCGTTTTTTATTCCATAATTAATAGTACGTGACAGCAATGATAATAGTAACCGTCAGCGCACTTCCCCACTACTGACACTACTGCGCCTTTTCAGTCTTTATGGGACACGTGTCAGGTGCGGAAGTTGAAAGAAATCTCAAATTTCTTTTTCATTTATTTAATTCAGGAGAAAACGAAGGTTATAAATAGGAATAGGTCACTATCAGTTACTTCTTCTCTGCAACTTCAACTCTATTTCTTCATTCTTCCTTACTGTCCTTCACATTTCGTTCTCAAATCTCTCTGAATCAATTCTCAACCTTTACTGCATTGTTCATCTTCCTCAAAAACTACTTTAATGGCAGAACAAAACCAAGAACCCATTCTAGTTCCTTTCGCCGGAAAATGGCAGAATGTCACCGTCAAACCCAACGGTGTAGCTGTAGTTCCTGAACCTGAAGGAACTGTAGAAAACAAAACACGTTGGGAAGAAGAACTCGTTATCCCTTTCTCTGTGGGTAACGACGTCCTCGCGTTTGGGGGTCCGTTTCCAGATGAACGCGCCTCGAAATCGGAGATTTCCAACATCTTTCCAGTTTACAAGAGTTGTGAATCGAAACTTTGCACAACATATGCGTTTAATTTCACTTTCCTTCGAAGACCCCATAACATGTGGAGATCTACTCCTAGCTGTGAGAATGACAAGTTCGTGCCATGGCTAAATCGAGTACAAGAAGATTGGGGAGATTACTGGAAAAAATTAGGCATTTATGACCTAATCCAAATTTCTAGGTATGGTCCTCCTTACAGATTCGAAATGCTAACTGCAGCATTAATGTTTTACGAAAGGAGTACCCACACATTTCAATTTCCTTGTGGTATGATGACCCCTACTTTATTAGATGTGGCCACCATCACTGGGCTAAGACCAGATGGAGCAGTTTTCGATCCCTCGAAAGCTAGTCCCAATACTTATTTTAAACTGAATGAAAAAACGTTTTCTAAGTTTATTCTCGAACACCAAGGCACCGGTGTCGTTTCAACAGAAGAGCACGTGGCTTTTCTTACCTTGTGGTTGTCCAGTTACGTTTTCTGCTCGAAGTCCTTGCAAGTGGCCCAAATGTATATACCTTTGGCCGTCCAACTTCATGAAGGTGAACCCTTTGGATTTGGGTGTCTCCTTCTAGGCGTTTTATATGAATCTATGGGGGAGTTTAGCGACAACCTCAAGAAACATAAAAATGGAACTCCCTTCCCTGTTTCAGGGCCTCTTTGGTTACTACATTTGTGGCTTAATGCCACCTTTCGAAGGGAAATGGAGCTTAAAATCCCTGTAAGGTTCCAATCTGATGTGGAAAACCGTTCGATTGAGGGAATCAGGCTGGCTGTATTGAGACCTGATCCAAAAGAAACAGACCCACAAACCCTTTTCATCAAGTATATGAAGATCTTTTTACACTTCACCCATTTTCAACCTCGTCACGCACCATTTTTAACAAGAGATGTAGGTCCAGCATGGTTGCAAGATGAATTCCCAGCAGTCAATCCGGACAATGCTGATGAAGTAAATGAACTTTGGCAAAACTACCTTCATCCTACAGTTCTCTCTTGTAGGATTGGAACAACTGCCAATCACTTGGTTTTGGTTGGATATCAACCGAACCTAGTTTCGAGGCAGTTTGGTCTCTCCCAGACTTTCCCTAAGAGCCTATTCGAAGGGACAAAAAATATGGTGATGGGCACTGAGGTCTCAAAAGAGCTATATGCTAAGTACATCAAAACTTGTTCCAAGTTTGTCTACAAAGTGAACCCAGTCGAATTTAACTTTTCCTTCTACTGTACTGAAAGGTTCTTGACTTGGTGGAATCACCATTTTGACAAACACATGGTGGGCACTACTGCTGACACCATAAAGAGGCTCGAAAGTGGATTCCTCCAAGAACAAGTTGAAACACTCAAGGAAAAGTTCAAAAACGAAGGTATACATATTCTCATAACTCCATTTCATTCATCTTTGAACCACTCGATTTATAACCTATTGAATATTCAGGCAAAGAAATACTTGAAGGACCATCTCAACCTACAACTCGAACTGTCAATCCTCGAAGAGCTGGAGGTGTTCGTTTGAAAGATGATGAAGATACTAGAAAGGCTGAGGAGGAAGCTATTGTGAAAGCTGAAGCAGAGAGAAAGAAAAAAGAAGTTCGAAGCAAGAAGAAAACAGATCAGGTTTTTTTCTTTCTTACTTCATTTCTCTCGAATCATATGTCTGTCTTACTCATTGTTTCTTATTCAATATGATAGATCTCCAGAGAAAAACATACAATGAGTAAACCTCCTAAGAACCAAACACTTCCGCCTGTTTTTGTGCATGAAGATGAAGGAGTTAGTTAACAATCCTAATGTTCCTTTTCTTTTATAAGCCTTTTAACTTTTTAAGGCAAATTTTAAACTGCTCATTTCCTCTCATATTGTGTAGGATGAAGATGAGCCAGAAATCATCTTGACAAGAAAACGCCAACATGAGTCCGAGAGTGACCATGAAACCAATCTTGCAGATCCTACACCACCTCCGCAAAAGAAGATGAAGAAAAAGAAACAAAGAATTGATCTCTCGAATGCTGAGACAACTGAACATATTGAAGAGGAGAGCCAAAAGAAGGACCAAGCTGGGGATAACCAAGAGAATCCTACAGTTCCTAAAGACTTGAAGAAGAAGAAAAAGAAAAAGAAGCATTCCAAACCCTTAAATCCTTCAAAGTCTGAGACTATTAGTTCCACTCGAATGGACACTAGTTCATCTGTAGGAACTGAGGAAAATAATCAGGTTTTTAATGATAATGCTGTTGTCCAAGACAACCCTTCTCTTTCCCCAGTGGCTGAACAACCTTCTCCAATTCCTCTCGAAGAAGAAACCCAAAACCAAGTTGAAAATAACAAGGTATGTCACTTATATTAGTATAAATGCTCAGAATAGCATATTCTACCAAAGTTTTTACCCTTTGATTCTTCTTTTTATATAGCAGGATGAACCCATTATAGGAGACCCAAACATAGAGACTCAAAATCCAGGTTCCTCCCCTTTACAGACACATGCTGAATCATCCTCTGGCCAGGTATTATTCTTTATTTCGAAACGTGTATCAATCAACCCTTTGATAAATATCTCACTACATTGATAATTTGTCAGGCTGATTTGAATGATCCACCAGCACTTGGTCCACCAGTGTTTTTGACTCAAAGTCAGGCCAACATTCTGTTCGAGCTTGAAGGCAATCTAAAAGGTAATGCTGAAGAAAAAATACCCACTCCCACTCCTAGTACGGGCGACTCGAGTCAGTCCGTTGAGATTGAGATAGAAGAAAAGAATGAAGTTGAAGATGATACCATTATCAGAGAAGCTAAGGCTGGAGGGCCTGAATTATTATCAGAATCTTCTACTTCGAAGCTATCTGCAAGTATTGGGGTCCCAGAAGAAGCTTTTGTAAAAATTCATCAGACTGACCCAGCAGCTGCCTTACATCTTCTTCTTCAATCCAAACCTCGATCTCAGAGTTCGAGTGAGAAGACTGATGGCACATCTCAACCTTCAACTGCTTCCATCAATGCCACTGTCAGACAGGATTCTTTGCTCAACAGGCTCAAAGCAGACTTTGGCACGCAGAATGCTTTAGATACACTCGAAACTAATCCCTCGAAGGCTTTTGAGTACTTAGCCTTTTTGAGGAAATTGCATAATTCTTCAACTGACACTTTTACTTTGTGTCAAGTTATGCAATTAGAAAGTGTGATCGATCAATATGCCAAAGTTGTGCAGAAAGAAAGGGAAAATGAGGCTAAACTGAAAGTCCAGATAGCTGCTTATGATGACTTAGTCGCCACAGCTGCAAGTTTGGACCAAGAGGTCTCTGAAATTCGAGCACAAGCCACTGCTTCTCATACGCCTAGACTTGATGCTTGCAAAAACAATATTGAGGCTTGGGAAGCTATCATTGTGGATCTCGAACGCCAGATTGCTGAATATAGACAAAAGGTAGCTGATGAGAAACAGACTCAAGCCAACATTGAAGCTGAAATGCTCCTCTCCGTTCAAGTAGAGATTGATGCCAAGGGTAGAGACGGGGTTCGAGCCATAGACGAGTCTGAAGTGGTAGCAACAGAGATTGAAGCTCTCGAGGACAACAAACGAATACTTAGAGCAGAAAAGATCTCTTTAGAAGCTTTATATCGCAATGTTGCTGAGGCCCTGTAATTTTTAGTACCATTTGAACAATTCTAACTTTTATCTATCTGTTTTATTCGAATCATTTTGGTTGTAACTTGACAATGCCCTTCTGTGGCAATTTATTATTTCTTGCCACGTTCTAACTTTTTGTTCTAGTTTTTATTCTGCACTTATGTTTATCTCGAGCAATGCTGGCTTATATTTTTTCAAATATTTACCATTTATTCCTAAAACATGTTTCTCAGGACTTAATTCCTCAATTTCATAAGCACCGTTTGAAAAAACCTGAACAATTTTAAATGGACCTTCCCAATGAGGGGGCCATTTGCCTGAGACTCTATCTTTTTTATCCATAGGCAAAATAACTTTCCAAACTAAATCCCCTAAGTTAAAAACTTTTGACTTCACCCTTTTATTATAGGCTTTGGCAACTCTTTCTTTTTGCCTAGTCATATACCCTAAAGCTTGTAACCTTTCTTCATCCAAATCAACCAATTCATCTAACATCATTTCCCAATATTTATCACTTGGTATTTCCATTTGCCTCTGTACTCGAAACGATTGCATATGAATTTCCACAGGCAAAATGGCATCATGACCATATGTCAATCGAAATGGTGTAGAGTTAGTTGATTCCTTAGGGGAATTTCTACATGCCCATAAAACTTGATCTAAAGTTTTATGCCAATTTCTTGGCTTTTGAGCAATGTGTTTTTTAATCAAGTTAATGATTATTTTGTTAGGTGCTTCAACTTGACCATTTGCTTGGGCATAATATGGTGTTGAAGTATGCAATCTAAAACCAGTTTCACTAGTGAATTCTTGCATTTTTCTTCCTGTGAACACTGATCCTTGATCTGTGGTAATTGTTTCTGGAATGCCGAATCTATAGATAATATGATTCTGGATGAAATTAATCACTGCTTCTTGATCTACATTAGGTAAAGGCACTGCTTCGATCCATTTTGTAAAGTAATCAATACCTACCAAGATGTAACGTTGATTCTTAGAAGAGGCAGGTTTAATCTCACCAATCAAATCCAATGCCCAGCCCCTAAATGGCCATGACTTTATTATAGAATGTAACTCACTTGCAGGTACATGTTGTATTCCTGCATGCTTTTGGCATTCTTGGCATCCTTTAGCAAAATCTATGCAATTTTTTAACATAGAAGGCCAATATAAGCCTTGTCTAAACAATAACCATTTCATCTTGTGGCCTGCTTGATGAGAACCACATGCTCCACTATGTATATCAGAAATAGCTATTAAAGCTTCTGCTTCACTTAGGCATTTTAATAAAACACCTTCGCTTGTCTTTTTGAACAATTCATTTCCAACTATAACATAGCTTAAAGCCCTATACTTGGTCTTCCTATCATACTGACCATTAGGGTCTTGTAAATATTCCACAATTGGTTTCCTCCAATCTCCATCTATCAAGTTGTCAATGGTAAAAATGTTAGCATTTTCTTCTTCTAAGATCTTGTTCGAGTCATTTTCATCACTAGGTGGTGAATCCGCCCCCACAAGTTTTGCCATAATAGCCTTTGTCTTATTTTGGTTGATTTCAATGCCTTTTTTATGCACCACAAACCAAGGAAATCCCCTGCATGTACACCAAAAGCACATTTTAGTGGATTCAATTTTAATCCACATTTCCTCATTCTTTCGAATGATTTTCTAAGATGATTTAAATGATCATCACTAGATGAGGATTTCACAACAATATCATCAATGTATACTTGCATAAAGGCATCAATAAAATCATGAAAAATAAGATTCATTGCTCTTTGATATGTGGCTCCAGCATTTTTTAGGCCAAATGGCATAACAACCCATTCATAAGTCCCTAATGCCCCAGGGCATCGAAACGCTGTTTTAGCCACATCCTCTTCAGCAATAAAAATTTGATTATAGCCAGAATAGCTATCTAACATGCTCAAGTATTCAAACCCTGCTGCTGAATCAATTAGCATTTCTGCTACTGGCATGGGGTATTCATCCTTAGGTGTTGCATTATTTAAATCTCTAAAGTCTATGCATACCCTAAGGCTAACATTTTTCTTAATAACAGGAACTATATTAGCTAACCATTCAACATACCTTGTGGTTCGAATGAATTTACTCTTTAATAGCCTTTCGATCTCACTCTTGATTTTTGATAAAATCTCTGGGTTGAATCTCCTTGGCAGTAGCTTTATTGGCTTCTCCCCTGGCTTGAGTGGTAATCTATGTTCCACCATTTCCCTGCTTAAACCTGGCATTTCATTTTAATCCCATGCAAAACAATCTTTAAATTCTTTAAGCAGGTTAATCATTTTAGCTTTAAATTCAAGGTCAAGATTGACACTTATGTAAGTTGGCCTTTTAATTAAGCCATCACCAATATCTACCTCTTGCAAAGGATCTTGAGCCTGCATCTTTGGATTCGAGTTCACAGGATCTTTCTCGAATCCCAAAGGTTCATCATCATAGATGCAGTCTAACCTTTGCTCATTTGGCAACATATTGCCATTGTCTTCTTTAATGGTTTCTTCAACCATATTTTGTTCCTTGACAGCCTCTAAGGCTGTTTCGAGCTTTCTTTCGGCAACGTATGCCGTTATTTTAGCCCAAGCAGAGGGCTTAGACATCATCAAGGTATTCTATATCCCACCCAGATGGTGGAATAACTCCATCTTCAGGAGGGTTGTCATCAATTTCTTCCCTCTCCCAACAGAATCCATGAGTAGGATGGAGTCTAACTGAATGATAGACATTATTGCTGGCTCCTCGAAAGCCACTATCTCTTTCTCCACAAGGTGCTATGGAGGCTAAGTGCTTATCAAAAGTTGCCTTAGTGATGTGGTCAACCTCTGACATATAGAAACTCTGATCAGCTTCTATATTTTCTACTATGTTATCATCCCTCCATAATTTCAACCTTTGATGGCAAGTAGAAGGAACTGCCCCTACTCCATGAATCCATTCCCTTCCAAGGAGTAGATTGAAGTTAGCCCTCGAAGGCACAACTATAAAGAGAGTTGGCCTTATGGTGCTGCCTACTGCAACATCCATTTGTATGGCTCCTAAAGACTTGCCACTTTTTCCTTCATAGTTCGAAAGAACTATGTTATGTGAATGCATGTTAGTATCATACATTCCTAACTTCCTGAGCATGAAATGGGGCATCAGATTTACTGCAGCACCCCCATCTACCAGGACTTTGTTCACTCCAATACCACCCACTTTAGCCTTGATGTATAAAGGCTTGAGATGGTTTTTCATCCCTTCATGAGGCTGTTCGAATACAGCCTTCTGTTGTTCGATGCACCCATTGTTCATTACATATTAACAAACAGGGGTGTAGTCTTCTAATTCAGGTTCCACAAACTCTTCTTCAGGATCAGAGGTGGACCTCACATCATATTCACGTGGTAATATTGACACCACATTTACCAGGACATCGAAATCTGGCTCAGAACCATATTCCAACAAATCTTCATCAGGAATATCATCCTCCATATTATCATCAGGGAATGATATCCTTTCCTTAACAGGCCTCTTCGAGGAAGAGCCTTCATCAATAATTAAGGCTTTTTCAGCCTTCTTAGGAACATATTCTTGCTTGTTCCCTGCATCATTTCGATTGCCCCCAGCATGGGCAATTTTGGTGTTGTTCCCAGCATGAACAACTTTGTTATTGCCCCCAGCATGGGCAATTGAGTTGGAGCTGCCCCCAGCATGGGCATTCTCTCTTTCCAACTTCTTGAGGCGTTGATACCTACGCCACTGAGTTCGAGTCATAGGATTCTTTCCCTTATGGTTGTTATTATAGGAAAATTTCCTATTTTCAGCATTGTTGCTCGAAGCAACTTGACTCGAACCACCAACATCCATCCTTCTCTTCTGATAAGCCTGATGTTGGCCAGATGACCATTGGTTGACAGGAACTCTATTAGAAGGAACATATGTTTGTCTCCTTCCAAGCCTGTCATGAATGGTAGGGCCTTGGTTTATGGCCTTGCCCTTGTTTGGTCTCTCAGTAGACCATTTGTTTTTGTTAGCCACATATGGCATAACATTTTTAAGGCCTGCAGTAGCCTCTTTGTCGCATACAGCGCTGCAACGAGGACACAGCATAACTTCCTTGTTGCTCAGCTTGCACCTGGTGAGAAAATCAATGAGTTCCTCTTCAGCTCGAGGATAAACTACCTTAATTTTCTCAGCATACTCCCTTTCAGTGACGGCTCGAACCGGGGATGCTTCCATTGCGTCAATCATCAAACATTCGAATGGCTCAACGTAAGATGTCTCAGCCACTTGAAGGGGATCTGTGTCTACTTTCATGGGTTGCTTAGCTTTTTCGTCAAACTTCAGCCTCCCTTCATCTAATGCCTTCTGCACCAAATCCCTGAAAACAACACAATGTGAAGTTTTATGACCCAAAAAATTATGAAATTTGCAGTAACCTCTTTTCTTTCTTTGTTCTAATGAGGGAACTTTTAATCCTTTTTGAAAAATTATTTGGCCATCAGTGACCAATAAATCAAAGATTTCATCACACTTGGTAACATCAAATGTGTAGGTTTTAGCAACATATTTATCATTTTTTGGTTCATTAGGATTCCTGCCATTCGAGGGTTTTAACAATTTACAAGTGTAAGGAGGCCCTGACTTTAATTCAGCCAAGTCTATCTCACTCTGATCTACCTCCTCGAATTCTAGATCATATTCATTTTCACTTTCATAGTTCCCTACATAAGCTACTTTCTCTTTCTTATGAAACTTGTTATTCCTGGCCTTTTCATTTTTAAGTCTTTCAACCTGTCTAACCCTATCAGCCAGTTGAGCCATGTCTCTAAGATGTTGAGTATCTAATTTATTTCGAATCGAGTAGTCTAGGCCACCAGCAGCCATTTCTACCAATTCATGTTCAGGAACTTGAGTAAAGCATCTGGCTTTAAGAAGCCTAAACCTATTGAGATAATCATCAAAAAATTCTGGTGTTTTGCGCCTAACACTTACTAGTTCTTTGAGACTTATCTTTGTTTGGCCCATGTAGAATTGCTCACGAAAGAGCCTTTCGAGTTGGGTCCAAGTAAATACAGAATGTGGGGGTAAGGTTGTGAACCATGTAAAAGCATTTTTTGTTAGAGAATTGGGAAAATACTTCATCCTCAAATTCTCATTATTTGCTATGTCCCCAGCCTCAGTCAAATACCTAGCAATGTGCTCGACTGTAGACTCTGTTGTATCACCAGCAAACTTGGTAAATTTTGGGGTTTTCCAACCCCTTGGTATTTCTGTTTGCAAAACAAATTCAGATAATGGTGACACAAAGTTGGGTCTATGTAAACCTACATTTAGACCATTTTGGGCAAGGATGGTTTCTACCAAATTGGCTAAGTTATTCTGCCCAAAATCATTATGTTGAACATTTCTCAAAACCTCATCAGCATTTTGGTTTCGATGAACAAGCACCACTTCAGGTTCAACATTCCACTGTACAGGTTGGTTAACAACTTGTGGTTCTTGCTGCTGACCTCGAGTCTCCTGATTCGATTGTCAGCAACTTGTCCAGGCCTTGGTCTAGGGGCCTGTAATGGTTGAAGTGGCTGTTGGATGGGCATTTGTGCCCCTCCAAAGAAATCAGCAATTCTACCCATTTGGGTAGCCAGGGTTTGGTAAGTCTGATTGGTATCTCGAATTAATGGGTTAATTATTGTACCCATTTGTTCAGTGAGTAAATTCACCATATCATAATTACTCTCATCCATCTGTTGCCTCATAGACAAAAGTGAATCTGTGGTGAGGGCTGGTTGGTTCATTCGAACTCTAGTATTATTAGAATTTTGCCCCTGTGGAAAGGGAGACCTCACTGTTATCCTATCGGATTGTAATGCAGGGTGTGAATACACATTCTGCATCATGGCTGTAGGCATTCCATATGGATAAGATCTTTGGGTCTAATACAAATCCCCTGATTGACTTCGAAAGTCAAATGAAGATCCTGAAAATGGGGGAGGAACCCCACCAATATTTTGCAAAGGCATGCTCGAAGTGTTCTCAGCCATTATGGTTGCAGCATTGGATGTTAATGAGGGCATAGAGGAGGACACAGGAATTGCCTGCGTTGCCCCCACAGATGTTGCATCTGTGGCTGATGTTGTCAGAGCGCTCGAAGCGTCTATATGCCCAAATAATGGGTTAACATCATTAGGATCTTGATTGTTTTGGTTATTGACATTATTATTGTCATTATTATTGTTGTTGTTGTTGCTTGTACTAGCGTTAGTGCCTCTAGGTCTCACCATCTCTGGTTTTATTCTACTGCTTCTCAATTGCATGCACTAAACAATGTAATTTCTTTGAAAACAACACACACAACTTTCCAAAACAAAAGAAAATTTTCAGAAATAATTTTGAGAAAACTTTGAAAATAAAACGCACAAAACCAGTCCCACTGGGCGTGCCAATTTGTTTACGCTGATTTTTGGTAAACAACCGCTAGTTTGCAATGCTTGAGAGACCAACTAGAGAATCTCGGGACATGTTTGTGCATTTATTGTTCAAGTTTAATGATAGCAATGTTCATTAATGCAAATGAACAAGTTTGTTTGTTTAAAGTAAAGTAAATGATAAAAAGATAACTTGTTTGACAAGAAAAGTAAAAATACTCAAGAATGAGTACGTATTGAGAAGAAAAGTAAATGATTCAATGAAGTAAAAGGCAAGAAATGTAAATGAAAACATGTAAATTGCATTGAATTTAAAAGAAAGTGATCACAAGATCATACATTGTTTCCTTTTGTATTCCTTTCACTCGAATCACTTGGGTACTCAGAACTTGTAAGGATTTTTAGTATGTAAATTTGTGATAGAAATTACATCAAATGAACTAGTATTTATAGATAAAAACTAATGCTATCTAGTAACGACTATCTAACATCCATTTGACAAGTGTCTTGCCATCTGATATTCATTCCTAAATGCCAATAGTTGTCACTTTTGAATGAAACGTTGCAATGGTTTGAATTTTGAATCTTCAGAAAATGCTGAAATATGTTAAGTCTCTAAGTAGTCTTCGAGTTCGAGTAACCCTTGAATGCCAATCGAATTGTTTGATAACTCGAACCAAATCTTGATTGATTTCCTAGACTTGTAAATATTTTCCATCTCTTGAGATCTTAAAATATTCTCAAATGAGAATATTATTTAAATATATCACTTTTAACCTTTATTGCATCATTAATAATTTGGAAACATTAATTTCCATAATTAAAAGGTTTAGTAATTATATTCAAAGAATAATTAGGGCATATTTTGACTTAACCAAAATATGGACTAACAACCTCATCATCTCCACCTCATAATCATTTTATTACACAAATACCACTCACCTAATCCTATCACTATAAATACACACTTCACATCACTCAATCATTACCAATCAATTTCACATCACACTTCCCAATAAAAGAAAAATCAGAAAATCCTTCCTCCTTCCTCCACCAACACTTTTCCGCGACCACCGCCGGAAAACCACCTCCGGTCGCCGGAAAACCACCACCCATTTTTTAAAACTCATCCATATCAAAATCCGAAAACACCATTAGCTTCCTAATCATCTTCTCATCACTAAGCCATCGTTAATTTCACCAAAAACGCCGCCAACACACGCCGGAAACCACCGGATCCGAGCAACCCTTCGCCGGAAAATTCAACTACTCTAAAACCACCCAAAATCAACGATCAAGTAGTCAATTCTTATAGTTTGGAACCTTCTGAACTCAAATCCAAGCTTTGATTTGTCAAAAAACGAACGAAAAAGCTCCGAAACTAACTCGAAGTTGCGGCCGAGCAAAGAGGGGTTCAATCCGGCCAAATCGTGCACCAACGAAGGTAAAGGACGTTGGATTTGTGTTCCTGGAGCTTCTCTGAACCATTTCCATGAAGCAATTTGGCCATATCTCGCCGGAATAGCTCGGGTAACATTTTGAATCCCGTTTTGTTTTTCGTTCGATTTGTTTTATTTGTGCTTTGTTTGTTGAAATTGATCATAGATTTAGAATCCTTGCGAAATTCCGGTCAAAATGGTATAGTCACATGTTAGTTTTTGTGGCCGGAGCAGTCACCGGTGAGGGTGACCGCCGCCGGCCGTCCCTCCCTCCGCGCGTTGCCGTTCCTGTTTCTGTTTGTGAAGAAGGAGGAGATGCGCCACGTGGCGCTCTCCCATTGGCTGCTGCGTTTGCTCGCGCGCCCCCCATCTTACTCGCCACACCCCCAGCTGGGTTGGTGAGTGGGTCGGTTCGACCCAGATTTAACCGGACCCGACCCGGTCTGTCAAAGTGGATTTGGGCCTTTTTTGAGGCCCAATTTCTGTTTTGTTTGTTTTATTTTTTTTTATTTCCTATTTGCACCTCTCTTCTTACTGCTGCACCCCTGCCTGATTTTATTATTTATTTTTTATGACTTTTATTGAATGAAAATGCTTAATGAAAAATAAATGATTATCTCAAAAGTGCTTATGCAAATAAGCACTTTTGGAATAAGTGTTTATTTAATCATTTTGTACTTTTTCTCAATTAACATGGAAAAAATAGATTAAAAATAAATAGTGTCTGACGCATGACTTTGACTATTTTATTTTTAATTCGGAGCTTTTGATTTGAAACTTTGAAATAAAAAAGGATTAAAAATAAATAGTCTCTAACGCATGACTTTGACTATTTTATTTTTAATTCGGAACCTTTGATTTTGAAACTTCGAAATGAAAAAGGATTAAAAATAAATAGTCTCTGACGCATGACTTTGACTCATTTATTTTTAATTCGGACTTTTTAAACTTAAAACAAAAACTTCAAAAAACAACGAGGCAGAGCCTGACGCATGACTTGTCTCTGTCTCAACTTTTGACTTTGACTTTTAAGTTGAATATTAGGTTGACTTTTACTTTGACTTCTCAGTTTGACCTTTTGGTTGACTTTTGCCTTGACCTTTTAGTTTGACTTTTACGTTGACTTTCCAGTTGACTTCTTATAGTTGACTTTTCTCTATTCGACTGAGTTATGTTTATAATTGCTTGATGACTTGTTTCTCTTTATCTGATACATGATTACTTGTTTACATGTTCATATCTGATGCATTTTTAATTGTTCAATATTGTTGATTATATGTCATTTGCATTCATGCATTTGCATTTCTCTCTTCTTCTACCTTTCTTTTTCTTTTTCTTTTTTGAAACTTGAGGAAGCTTGTAAAACACTAAATAAACTATTGAATGAAAAAAGAGATGTCTGACGCATGACTTTCATCTCTTGAATAGTCCAAGTACCTGCCGCATGGCTTGCGACTGAGGACTATTCTCATTCACTGAATAATTCCTCTGAAAATCTAAAAGACAATCCACCCACTCAATTGTTTTCCTACTCTTGCGCAGTCAGCTCTTTTTCAACTGCCCTTGTGCAGTCAAATCTCTTTTTCAATTTCTTTTTCTTAAACGGATGACGCTTTATCCATTCCCCTGCTACAGACAAACGCTTAAGCCTCCGAAGCGAGCATACTGTTGTATCAGTGGAATGCGACCTAAGCATCGTTCACTAAAAACAACCAACACACAAAACCTTTTTCAGGAAGAACTACTTGAGCTTTGACTTCCTCATTGTACTTGGGGGATACGTAGGAGCGAGAGCCTGTCACGTCAAGCCAAATTATAAAAAACTCTTTTTTTCCTTTTCTGTTTAATATGCGGTAATTTATTTCTTTTTATACGGTTATCTCTGTTTATGCAAACCAAAATTCCTCAAATGGTTCCCGTTGAGTACAACGGATATGAGGGGGTGTTAACGTCTTCCCCTCATGTAACCAACTCCCGAACCCGACTTTTAAGGTTTTATCATTATTTTCCTTTCCCCTCATGGGATAAATAAAATATGGTGGCGGCTTCATTGTTTACATTTGTGCATTGCATTTCATCATTGCATATCTGTATATATTTTTTGCGCCGGGTACTACAGCTGGCAACTTCACTTGGGACACTTGTGTAGAGAGTTAAGCCTAGTTTGAGGCTTTTGGTTTGCTTATTCCAGGTTAGCCGTATCTGTCCTATCTTTTATATTACCGCAAAATATTGAATTTTCTGGATTTGCTGGCTTTGTCTTCTCTTCTACTCCTTTTTTTTCTTTTTGCCTTTATGGCTTGGCTCTTGGTTACTATGTGCTATGGTTCATCACCGGACCAGAGAGAAACTTAGGATTAGTTGAGGGATTTTTGCATTGGGCTCTCTGACATGTGACTTTGAGTTCCGGTGTGAAAATTCCGCTCGGAATAGATTCCCTTGGAAAGGTTGGGCTCTCTGCCGCATGGCTTTGGGTTCAGTTTGTTCCATGTGGGGTCCAGGACTCCGGGAGCCTTTTTATCTAGTCTAGGTATCCGAAACTTTTGTCTAGGGACCACCGTTTAGAACCTGTGTCGAGGTTATGATGTTGACTCATCTAGTTGGCATTATAATCTCAACCAGATGAGGTTGCATTTGGGAAAAGTAATCAAGGATTTTGGGAATCCGTGTCAACCTAGAACAACATGTGAGAGGGATGGGTTATAGGTAACTTTGAACTTTTGGCGTCAGAGATTCCATTTTGAAAAGAACCCTGTTGTTTTGAATATGGAAGATTTGTAACTTTGAGATCAATGTTCGCCAGATGATACAATGTTACTGTGATCATATCCATGCATTTTGCATTCATACATCCACGCATCCATGAAAATAATCATGCATATTCATTTTTGCATACATTTTCAACAAAAAAAATGAATGACAAAAGTCTTTGAAAAAATATCATGCATTTCAATCATAAAAAATCATGCATTTTTCAAATCACAAAAATCTCATTTTCGTTCATTCATTCCAACAGTTACCTTCCCAGCACCGGTATTTGGACAAGAAAGGTTTTTCACCTCGTCATGGATAATTTGTAAGATCAGTGTGATGCCTTGAGAGGCAAGGCAACTCAGTCAGCCAAAAGTGGATCAGATACTTAAGATGTTGGCTGGTCTGAACCTACCAACACAGTTAGCTATGAATGAAGGGGCAGTTCCCGTGGTTTTGAAAGTCTGAAGAGGACCCTCAGCATCAATTGGGGCACGGCCACGTTCTGGTTCACCACTTGGGTATACCTCTTCAGCTAATGCTCAAGCTTGATAAAGGATGTTTCTATGGTCAAGACTCTTAAGTCATCTGTCAGAAAAATGTTGCTCAGTTATGACCAGTTCTTGGGTTGCATCCGGATTGTGAAGTCTTTGAAAAGAATCCTGATCACTACATCAAGATGAAAGAGTGTCTGCAAAAACTGATGGATCAAGGGTTTGTTCAAATTGGGTATTCCAGAAAAGAAGTTATCTAGTTAAAGTCGGCGATACTAGGAAGCTCATCCCTATGATCGCTAGGCTTTTTATTTCTTTCATGTCAAGCATTTGTTAGCTTTTAAGATAATGTAATGCACATGCATGTTTTGGAATCAATCCATTTGTATTATTTTATTGCTTACAAACTTGGAGCGAGGATGATGATGAAAACAAATAATTGATCTTTGCTAATTTATGCTTTCAATTGTAAAAAACCTAGTTGATGATGTAACGCATCGTTTCACTTTATTTCATAAAGAAAAAGATTTGAATTGAGCTGTTCTTGCATATGTTTTGTTGTTATCTGATTCTCCTATTTCTTGAGACATATCTTTTTTAGAAAGAAAAAAAAAACAATTAATTTTGGTTTGATTCTTGACCTGACACTTTAAGAGTATATAGGTTGTTCTGCACTTTAGGCTACGTTATGAAGGTTCAACAATGATTCAATAAAATCGGCATACTGTTGTATCAGTGGAATGCGACCTAAGCATCGTTCACTAAAAACAACCAACACACAAAACCTTTTTCAAGAAGAACTACGTGAGCTTTGACTTCCTCATTGTACTTGGGGGATACGTAGGAGCGAGAGCCTGTCTCGTCAAGCCAAATAATAAAAAACTCTTTTTTTCCTTTTCTGTTTAATATGCGGTAATTTATTTCTTTTTATACGGTTATCTCTGTTTATGCAAACCAAAATTCCTCAAATGGTTCCCGTTGAGTACAACGGATATGAGGGGGTGTTAACGTCTTCCCCTCATGTAACCAACTCCCGAACCCGACTTTTAAGGTTTTATCATTATTTTCCTTTCCCCCCATGGGATAAATAAAATATGGTGGCGGCTTCATTGTTTACATTTGTGCATTGCATTTCATCATTGCATATCTGTATATTTTTTTTGCGCCTGGTACTATAGTATTGACAACCAAGGTTCTGCGATTATTCATAGCATGTAGCTATTCAGGAAGATATGTTCTTGACATAGTATTCCCCGAGTGTTTGAAACCTTGAAGGGTATGCCCTTGACCAAC
This sequence comes from Trifolium dubium, assembly GCA_951804385.1. Taxonomy (NCBI): domain Eukaryota; kingdom Viridiplantae; phylum Streptophyta; class Magnoliopsida; order Fabales; family Fabaceae; genus Trifolium; species Trifolium dubium. The sequence goes on along the minus strand of OX638062.1, from coordinate 30,179,566 downwards.
TGGTGTATGTTTGTAGAGAAACCAAATCTTGAACATTTTTCAACCTTTGATTAGTTGTATATTCAACTTGTTTGCCGCTGATTGGCAGAATTCACAGATAAATTGCCCTTGGCTAGAAGCGTCTCAAGTAAGCTTTGCCCTTCATCAGACTATAGCTCAAATTTCTTTGATGTCGAGTATTAATTTGCAAGTAAAATTATTTCTTTTGAAAAATATTTTTGATAAAATACACATGTATGTTTTTGAAATTGGATATTTTTTGTAATTGAGCATATTTTTTGTATTTTTGAATGGAAACACATATGATATGTACAAAAGATAATTACTGATTAATCAAATAGGAGGAGTTTGCGTAACAATAAACTTGTTGAGCATGCCTTCATAGTGAACCTGGTTTCAATTAAGTCTTTTGAGTATTATACTATGCAAAAATTCATGTAAATCAAGCCACAAAGTGATATAGATTTGTGTTATCAAATTCCTCCATACTTGAACATTGCTTGTCTTTAAGCATAAAAATAGTAACTTTTTTTTAGCACAAGTTTGAAACAGGACACGACAACCCTAATCATACGTGGTTGCCGGCTAGATATAATTGATATCAAAATCAAGGGTATTGTAGTAACACAAAACTACACATTGTAGTCAAAGACACCATCACATGAAGACAAATCTGAAGTATCTTGTTGTGACTCTAACTTTTCTTTAAGTTATACTCACCCTTTTCATTCAAGCGCAATCACATTAAGCCCGTTATATTGTACATGCTTATGGTGGGAAATCTGTTAGTGATTATGATCATATATCGAGGGGTGCTAATAACATAAGTTGGTAAACCCCTTTTTCTCTTTCCCAAATGCAGTTGTGGGGGATCGGATCGTAACCCTACCAAGTTCAGAATCAGACACCTCTGAACCAACTGTTAATGGGTTTATTCATTATGGTTTTTCTTTGTATGTTCAACAACTGTTGGATTAAACGACCGAATGAGGGTCGTCTAACTTAATAAGTGCATTGCTATTTAAAATCAACCAAAGTATGTAAACTTTCATTTTTGGATCATTCACTTATGTTCATCGATCTCCCACTTAGTTTGTGTTCAAGATGGTGCCGACTACTAAGGGTTATTTTTAAACTTAAATTCAAGACTTTGTCAAAATTAGTACTCAAATTAATCTTGCATACTTCTGAGAGTCTAAGGTGTTAAGACAGTACCGATTTTATTGAATCATTTCCAAACCTTCATAATATAGCCTATAGGTGCAAAAACAACCTATATACTTTTAAACTGCCATGTCAAGTGTCAAACCAAAATTGTTTGTTATTTTTTTCTTTCTAAAAGGATATATCTCAAGAAACTGGGAGAATCAGACAACAACAAAACACATGTAAGAACGGCTCAATTTAGCATAAAATTTTTTTGTTGTTTTTTTTTTTTTGCATGAAATAGTGAAAGAAAGTGAAACAATGCCTTACATCATCAGCTAGGTTTTTTACAATTAAAAGCATATATCAGCAAAAATCAGTTATTTATTTTCATCATCCTCGCTCCAAGAGTTTGTAAGTAATAAAGCAAGGGAAAAGAGTGAATATGAATGGATTGATTAAAAAACATTCATGTTTATTGTATTGAAAGTACTTGACAAAAGACAGAATTTTAAAAGCAAACAAATACTTGAAAAGAAAGAAATAAAAGCCCAGCGACCATAGAGATGAGCTTCCTTGTATCACTGACTTCAACTGGATAAGAGAGTAGCCGAGGTAACATCAACAACAACCCAATGGTATCAAACCATATCCATGCATAACAGAGCTGAGTCTATATCCTCAAAAGAAATTTGTTAGCCTCAATCAACTTTTGGACTTCGCCCTTCAAAGTCAGACAATATTCAATACTGTGGTCAGGTGCCCCTTGTTGTTGACTTTAATGGAGATTGTGATCGAGACTATTGTTGAATCTGATGCCTTTGTTAAGATTGGAAAGGCAAAAATAGTTGCTCAAGGAGTGAGATGGTGGTTATTTTGTGCCACCATTAATGAAGTGATCAGGGCATTTTTCTTTTCCAATTTTGCCCGAAGTCTAGTGATTTCTTCAAGAAGCTGAATGTTCTCTTGCATAATACTTCCATTCTTTTCTTTTGTTGGCACAAGTGTTGTACTTGCGAGTTGACTTTTGACAAGAGCGTCGGACCACTGAAACAAGACAACTTGATTTCTGAGTGAACAAGGTGTGAGACTCAAACCTCTGGAAATGGGACCATGAATGTAAAATGATGCATGTAAAGAAAGTTTTGTTTTGATTTTCAAAGGACTTTAGGATATCAATCATAAAGGACCTCATTTTTGTTTGTAAATGATCAAAGAAATTTTTTCAAAACAATATCCTCTTTTTTTTTTTCAAATACCATGATGATTGTGAAGTTTATAAAGAAATTCCTCTAAGTCCTTTGAAAACCAATGGAAAGAGATTTTCATGGATGCACGGATGAATGGATGCAACAACCACAAACATAAGCAAACATGGTTGGTTATGGTATCACAAAGTTGGAGTCAAAAGTTAAACCACCCACAAGGTATGAACTATTGGTTTACTTGCATTTGAAACATGGGTTCTAAAAGAGTTCCCAAAGTCATCAACTTTTCTATAGAATACCATGTGCGCATAACTACTCATGGCCCAATGAAATATCCAAAGAAAAAGTCTCGTTTGAGCGTAGCATCGCGGAACAACTAAAATCAAAACTACTTATGACTTTAGTCATCGCGCTACATCCTAAAAGTCAAGATGGGTTTAAAGGTAACTAAAAGGTCCCCAAGCTTCTCGGGATCTATAAAAATAGTGTTGCCAACACCACTACTAGTGCCGACTAACCCCACTTTTACAAACCATCCACTCGAGCGTGACCATATCACATGTGTATATGCATAACTACTCCAAATACGACACTATGATTCCACCACATTTCTATCTTATGTGTTCACTCAAGCAGGTGTATTGTGCTTGTCTCACCACTCAAATAATCCCATAACATGATAACTAAATTATTTAAGCACATAGGAAAGCAATAAAGAAGCATAACCTAGATAGGTTCAACCCTCTTAAGGAGAGAATCCCCAGTGAAGTCGCCATTTTTCTGTTGCGGGGATTTTTGGATTTCCACCACTACATTGACCTTTCATTTCCAAAGAGGGGAAAGTGTCGAAAACCGTTCAAAAATAAAGATTCTAAGCTCGGGGGTTAGTTACGCCTAGGGAAGGTATTAGCATCCTAAACGTCCATAGTACTCTACGGTAACCTCTAATTTATTACTTTTTTATTGCTTTTAATGTGCTTAAGAAAATGAGGGAGAAGTTTGTAAGAAATGGAGGGAGAGTTTGTATAGAAAGAAAAGTGTGTGCATGTGGAGATTGGATTGAGAAGAGAAAGTTGTGACATAAAAGTAAATTTAAAGTTTAAACCTAAACTAATCGTGCGACAAATTTGGTTTTGGACTAAGGATTTTTTATTACAGAGAGAAGAAGTTGTTTATTTGTTTTCTATTTTTTTCTAAAGAAAAATACTAACGCGCCTCTTCGGAAATGAAAGTTCGTTTTTTCTTGGTTTTTTAGCGTTGTGTGTGATGTGTCAAAAGCAATAAAATGCAAGCGGAGAAATAAACATGAGTATGAAATGCACTTACGAAGAAAAGAAAACAAAATGTCAAATATTGATGTGAAATGTGAAGTATGAAAATGCAATGCGAAATATAATGTGAATGTGACAAAGAGTGAAAAAAATGCAAAGAGAACAAAGTTATATAAAATATCATCGGACATAAGCATACAATTTTAAAACTAGCGAGGAAATAATGAATCAATTAACTAGCATGAAAGAAATGAATTTAGGCCAAAAAATGGTCCTTAACTATTAATGCTAATGCTAGAGCTCAATGATTTTATAAAGCAAAATAGCGTCTCTAACGTGCATTTTTTAGAATGATGAATTGTCCTATCCTAAATGCAAATGCATGTATGCATGTAAAAAAGAGCGAAATTGTAATGTGAAATTGTAGTGTCAAATGTCATGTAAAAAATATGATGTAGTGTAATGTAAAAAAAATGTAGCATGTAGATGTCATGTAAATTGTGATGTAAGGTGGCATGAAAATGTAATGTAAAATATGATGCAAAAATGTGAACATAAAACACATATCATGAAAATAGCAAATAAATGATAAACAAACATAAGCAAAAACAAAACATGTCAATGAGAACTTATTAATTAAAATTTAAACCTCAAAAGAGTTTATTAAAATATTAGTGTAAGAGTTTAAGCTCAATAAACTTAAAATAAGTTATTGTCCCAAAAAAACACTTATTGAATATGCTAGTACTAACACATAAACAAAATAAGCAACTAAAAAGAAAAGAAATTAAAATATAATCTCAAAAGAAGTCCTAAAAAATTTTATAAAATTTGGAGTCAATAAGCTTAAATAAGCTATTGTCCCAAAATCACTTATTCAAATAAGCTAAATAAAACATGATAAAAATGTATGCAAATGAATTAAGTGAGTAAGAAGGTGTAAACCTGTAAATGGGAGTGTAGAAAAATAAGAACAGAAAGAGAAGGCCCAAAGCCCAATCAACAAGTCTAGAAGGGGTGCAGGAAACAGTCACACGCAGCAATTAGCCATAAGCCCAAGGAATCAGCCCAATCCACTTGAGAAAACGGGGCGGGTCAGTCTGACGCGCGAATCACCCATGACTCGGATGAACCAGCAGGGGGGTGCGTTAAGAAAATTGGGGGCGCACGCGAAATTCCGTTGTGGCCAATAAGGAGCTGACACGTGGCCTGTGACTTCCTCTTCATCACCAACAAATTACAGTCGCCGGAAATAATCTTTCTCACCGACGCGGTGGTGCGAATTTCGCCGGTGGAGTTACAGAGCATCATTCCTTGCGAAACGAACGTCCATTCCACTCATTTTTCAGCGTAGATCTGAAATCTAACCTTAGTTTTTGCAGTAGAGGTCTAGAAACATCAAAACAAAGCCATAACCGAACGAATCTAAAAACTCAAACTCGCGATTCCGGCACCGTTGAACGAAATTAGTGACTGGAAAAGTATCATGGGTTTATGGCGAGTCCAAAACAACATCAATCAGTTGAAACGAAACCTTCAAACACCCGATCCAAACAACTCAAAACAATTCGGTGGCGGTGACCTCGTTTTGTACGTTTCCGGTGCATTTTTGACCAATCAGAGGTTGGATTTGAGTTCAGAAGGGTCTAAAACCTTAGAAAAGAGCATTTGATTGTTGATTCTGTGACGTTTTGGGTGGTTGAATTTTCCGGCGGAGGGTGGTGACGGACGTGGTGGTTTCCGGGCGTTTATGGGTCGTTTTTGATGAAATTAATGATGGATCTGTGATGTAAAAACAATGAGGAAGCTAATGGTGTAATTGATTTTTGATTTGGAGGAGTTTAGAAAAATGGGTGTGGTGGTTGTGGTTTTCCGGCGACCGGAAGTGGTTTTCCGGCGCCGGAAAACTATTTTCTGATATGCTTGGAAGTTTGTGCTGTGAATTATTTTATGGGGAATTGTGAAAATTGATTGATAATGATTGAATGATGTGAGGTTTGTATTTATAGAAGAAAATTAGGTTAAATGACAATCGTGTAATATTGTGTAGAAAAAATGGTAAATAATAAAAATAAATGGTAAATGAAAATGAAATAGAGATGATGAGGTGGAATGGTATGATTTTTACTATTTTTGGTAAACTTTGAGATAAAAGTTGAAATAAAATGTGATAAAATGTAATAAAATGTAAATATTTTTGATATTTTGAAATATATGGTAATAAAATATAAAATGGAAATAAAAATAGAAAATGACATTTTTTTGACATTTTTGGACTTTTACGCTAAAATGCGAACTATTTAAAATAAAGTGAAAAAAAATGAATTATTTAGAAATAAAAAGAAATTTAAGAACAATGATAAAAATATGAAAAATGAACGAAAAAATGCATGAATAAAAGAATAAAATATTTTTTTGTATTTTTTATGCAAGAAATACAAAATTGGATTTGTAGGTCCAAAATTGGGTACTACAGTCTCCCCCCAAATAACCAAACGAAGACCAGGAAATCAGTTTCTTTGACCCTCCTTCACACTTCCGTAATGTGACTTCCAGCGACATGGAATACGTTGATAATGAATTTAACCACTCTATGTCTCGAAACCAACCTTATTTTGTTCCAGACCCTGACAATTTACAAGAGGGGATGAAATTCCCCACAAAAGAAATAGCAATGCAAACCATTAAAGAATACCATATGAACAAAGCCCCAGACTTTGTGGTTACTCATTCTGATACCACAAGATGGATTGTCCAGTGTTCCAACGAACTTTGCATGTGGAGGTGTAGAGTCATATTTAGCAAGAAATCGTGTGCTTGGAAGATCACAAAACTGGAAGGGCCACACACCTGTGCATCAGCAGCGGTTTTTGAAATTCTGGCGTACTACTTATAATTAATAATCCGACAGAATAATGTGCGGACATTAACCAGACTTGCAGAACAAGTAATAAAGCAACAAATAATAAAAGCAGTAAATAACACAAGGAAATTATTAACCAAGTTCAGTGCAACGTCACCTAATCTGGGGGCTACCAAGCCAGGAAGGAAATCCACTAGTGTAATGCTATTCCTAAGTTATCCGGCTTACACCTCGGTTTACAACTTAGAAACTCGCCTAATACCCGTGCTATATTTCTACCTAGGTACCCCATAGGTAAGAGAAACTCATCTTACTTCCAATCTAAAAACAGACCAGTGTTATCTATGAAAAACCACAATCAAAGATTTAGAGAACATTCCCCAAACAATAATACACCACTCGTGCTTCAAAGCTTAGAGTGATGAACAATATTCCCTGGTTAAAAGCTTCGGATTACAACTCAATAAACTCAGTCCTTATGCAAGCATCTAGGTGACACAAGCAAAGGCTCACAAATAACAAGAACACAAAGACTTAAACCCTAAAAACTCTAATTCTTCAAGATGGCTCAAGTGAGTATTAGGTTTAGTCTTCAAACATATATATAGTCTTCTGATTAGCACAGGTCTTCAGACGTGTCTTGGGCTTCAAGAAAGTCTTTTAAGAAAAATAACCCAAGAAACATAAAATATTCCCACATTTAGAAAATATTTTTTACAATTAAAATTGGGTTAACAAATAACCCTGATGGTTCACAGTACGCGCGCGACTTACCCAGTAAGTAAGCGAAGTAAAAACAAAACAAATCTTCAAGAAAGATATGGCGCGTAAATAAGTCACAAAAGTTCCGGTCTGGAATGATGTGCACACATTGTTCTTCACATCTTCAATGACGTGTGCACATTGTCTTCCACATTGTGTTTTGCCAAAAATAAGGCCAACACAAAAACACTAACAATCTCCCCCTTTGGCAAATTTTTGGCTAAAACAATCTTGGACCAGATATCAATTCCAGAGAGATAAAAGTGACACATTCCTTCATATTGATCAGAGAATAGTAGCTTGAAGGAGAACAATCAACAATTCACATAGTGGATTCCTTATAGAAATACTTATCAATTAAGTCTTCAACAATGAACATACGAGGCATACAACAGCGGATAGTAAACAACATCACACAAAAGAAATAAAGGATAAAGATATCCTTACATAGGTGTTTGAGAAAACACACATAAGGCTTGACATGCTAAGAGTAGCACACATGCATGCAAGCACACAACCAACAAGCAACAATGAACACCCAATAAGAGAATCAGAACTCCCCCTCAATAATAGCTTCATGTGAGTAGCACTCCCCTTCAATATCAGCTTCATATAAAATTAACATAGAGAAAGAATTTTCTCCCCCTCAAATCATGCATACTACTTCAGATCATGCAGACAATCAACAATTTACAAAAAACATAGTGACACCGACCATGTGTCAACAAGAAACAAAGTGACACCGACTATATGTCCACATCTTCATGCACATCATGCAAACAACTAACAACTAACATACTGACACCGACTATGTGTCAACATCTTCAAGCACATTGTGCAGACAAGAAACAAAGTGACACTGTGTTTACACTGATTTTTGGTAAACAAGCGCTAGTTTGCAATGCTTGAGAGACCAACTAGAGAATCTCGGGACATGTTTGTGCATTTATTGTTCAAGATTGAAAATAGCAATGTTCATTAATGTAAATGAACAAGTTTGTTGAAAAAGTAAAGTAAAGTAAAGAAAATGTAACTTGAATGACAAGAAATGTAAAAATACTCAAAGTGAGTACGTATGAACAAGAAAAGTAAATATTTCAATGAATTAAAAGGCAAAGAATGTAAATGAAAGCATGTAAATTGCATGAAATGTAAATTGCATTGAATTTAAAAGAGTTTGATCACAAGATCATACATTATTGCCTTGTTTACTCGTTTCTCTCGAACGCTGAATACTTTGAGTTTGTAAGGTTTGCTAGTATGAGAAATTTGTGATGTGATTTACAACAAATGAACTAGTATTTATAGATAAAATCTAAGGCTATCTAATAACGACTAAATAACAACCATTTGACAAGTGTCTTGCCACTCAATCTTCATTCCTGAATGCCAATAGTTGCCAAACTTGAATGAAACGTTGCAATGGTTTGAAATTTGAATCTTCAGAAATGTTGAAAATATGCTAAGTCTTGAAGCAGTCTTCGAGCTCGAATAATCCTTGAAGGTCACTCGAAACATGGATGACTCGAATCAAATCTTGAATTACTTCTTGGACTTGTGAATACTTTCCATCTTCTGAATTTCATGAATCTCTTTTTATCATTAATGTTCTTAAAGACATTAACCTTCACTTTTATATTAAAGTAAATGATCTGGAAACATTGATTTCCATGCTTGAAGGTTTATTAATTATCTTCAAAGAACATTTAGTGCATATTTTGACTTAACCAAAATATGAGCTAACAAATTGCCCCCAAAAAATGCCAATTTCGAATCGAGTGAATCGAGTGGAGAACTTGGCGTTTTTTATTCCACATTAATGGCACGTGATGGCAATCATGAATGTAACCGTTAGCGCGTTTCCCCACTACTGCACGATTGCACTTTTCGCAGTGATCATGGGACACGTGTCGAGTGCGGAAGTTGAAAGAAATTTCGAATTTCTTTTTTATTTATTTAATTCAGAAGAAACTAACACTATAAATAGTAAAAGGTCAGCATTTCAACATTTTTCTTCATTTGTTCAACTAAAACTTCTTACGCTCAAAATCCTTCTTTTCATAATCTGTTCTTAAAATTTCTGCACGCATTTCCTTATTTGTTGCATTCATCAGACTAAGGAACTCGCTTCTGTTCTGCATTCCCGAATTTTGAATCTTTATAGCAACATCAGATCTGTAACCGATCCCTTAAAGATTCAATTTTTATTAACTGTTCATCTTTTCAAAATCGTTTCAATGGCAGAACAACACGAACCAAATCCAGTTCCTTTTGCTGGAAAATGGAAGAATGTCACCGTTAAACCTAACGGTGTTGCTGTAGTTCCAGAACCTCAAGGAACTGTAGAAGAGCAAAATCGCCGGGAAGATGAACTGATCATCCCCTTTTTTGTGGGTAAGGATGTTTTTGCATTTGGAGGTCCGTTTCCAGATGCAGCTGCATCGAAACCTGAAGTTTCAGAATTCTTCCCTGTGCATGAAAGTTGTGAATCAAAGTTTTGCACAACAGATACTTTTAATTTCACCTTCATTCGAAAGCCTCACAACATGTGGAGATCTGCTCCTAGCTGTGAAAATGACAAGTTCATGCCATGGCTAATTCGAGTAGAGAAAGACTGGGGAGAATACTGGAAGAACTTAGGAATTTATAACCTAATTCAAATCTCCAGGTATGGCCCTCCTTATCGATTCAAGATGCTAACTGCTGCACTCATGTTTTATGAGAGGAGTACTCATACGTTTCACTTTCCTTGTGGGATGATGACTCCTACTCTATTGGATGTGGCCACCATTACTAGGTTAAGGCCCAATGCAGAGGTGTTCAATCCCTCGAATACCAGCGGCAACAACTACATCAAATTGAATGAGAAGACCTTCTATAAATTCATTCAAGAACAACAAGACACTGGTGAAGTTTCAGCAGAAGAGCATGTGGCTTTTCTTACCCTTTGGCTTTCGAGCTATGTTTTTTGCTCGAAGTCTCTACAAGTGGCACAGATGTACATACCCTTGGCCATTCAACTTCATGAAGGTGAACCTATATGTTTAGGGCGTCTTCTGTTGGGAGTTTTGTATGAATCTATGGGGGAATTTTGTGACAACCTCAAGAAAAAGAAAAATGGGGCCCCATTTCCTGTTTTAGGGCCTTTATGGCTATTGCAATTGTGGCTTAATGCCACTTTTACAAGGGAAATGGGACTCAAAATCCCTACAAGGTTCCAAGACATAGTAAGCAACCGTTCAATTGAGGGAATCAGGTTAGCTGTACTAACCCCTGATTCGAAAGAGACTGACCCCCAAAAGCTCTTCATGAAATATATGAAATTTTTTCTAAACTTCACACATTTCCAACCTCGTCATGCACCATTACTAACAAGAGAAGTAGGCCCAGCATGGCTGCAAGACGAGTTTCTAGCAAGTAATCCTGATAATGCTGATGAAGTGAATGAGATCTGGCAACACTACCTGCACCCCACAGTCCTTTCTTGCAGGATTGGAAGCAACTCAAACCATTTGGTCTTGGTTGGTTACCAACCAAACCTGGTTTCGAGACAATTTGGACTTTCCCAAACTTTTCCCAAGAGTCTATTCGAAGGGAAAAAGAATATGGTGATGGGTACAGAGGTTTCGAAAGAACTCTATGCCAAATATGTCAAGACCTGTTCGAGGTATGTTTATAAGGTGAACCCAATCGAGTTCAACTTCTCTTTTTACTGTACTGAGAAGTTCTTATCTTGGTGGAATCACCATTTCAACAAACACATGGTAAGCACTAATGCTGATACCATTTCAAGACTTGAAAATGGATTCTTCCAAGAGCAAGTAGAAGCACTCAAAGAAAAATATAAAGATAAAGGTATGTACGACCACATCTCTTACCTAATTTCTTATATTTTGTGTCACTCGAACCATTATTTCACCATCATTGTGTTGGCAAAGCAGTAGCTGAAGGATCCTCCCAGCCAGCAGTTCGAACTGTCAACCCTAGAAGAGTTGGTGGCGTGCGTTTGAAAGATGACGAAGATATCAAAAGAGCTGAGGAGGAAGCCATGCTAAAGGCTGAAGGTAATAACCAAGTCGTCAATGATAACACCATTGTTCTAGACAACCCTTCCCTTTCCCTAGTGGCTGAACACCCTTCTCCAACTCCCCTTGAAGAAGAAAATTAGAGCAAAGATGGGAATGACAAGGTATGTCACTTTGTTAGTATAAATACTCGAAGGAGTATATTCATCAAAGTTTAACCTTTGACTTTTCTTTTTGTACAGCAGGATGAGCCCATTATGGGAAACCCAACTATAGAGACTCAGAGCCAAAGTTCTCCCCTTTTGTAGAAACATATTGAAACATCCCCCAACCAGGTATACATTTTTACCTCGAAATGTATATCAATCATCTTAATTTGATAACTGTCTCATTTTTCTATTCTGACATCTGGCTAGGCAAACTCGAATGCTCAACCATCGTTTGGTCCACCAGTGTTTATGACTCAAGACTAAGCTCATGCTTTTTTCGAGCGTACGAAGGGTCCGGGAGATTGGATGCATAGCACTGAAGAAAAATTATCAACTCCAGCTCCTAGCACAGGTGATTCGAGTGAATCGATCGAGGTTGGAACAGAAGAGGAGAATGAAGTTGAAGATGACACACTCATTAGAGAAGCTAAGGCTGGTGGGCCTGAATTGTTATCAGAATCTTCTACTTCGAGGTTATCAGCTAGCATTGGGGTTCCTGAGGAGGCCTTTGCTAAAATTCACAAGACTGACCCAGCAGCTGCCCTCAATCTTCTTCTGCAATCCAAAAATCAATCTCAGACTTCGAGTGAGAAAACTGATGGCACATCTCATCCTTCAACTGCTGCCATTAATGCTTCTGTTAGGCTAGATTCTTTACTTAACAGGCTAAAGACGGACTTTGGGATGCAGAATGTGTTGGACGTGCTCGAAACCAACCCCTCGAAGGCTTTTGAGTACTTGGCTTTCCTGAAAAAATTGCACAATTCTCACACTGACACTCTCACTTTATGTAAAGTCATGCAATTGGAAAGCCTGATTGATCAGTATGCCAAGGTAGTGCAAAGGGAGAGGGAGAACGAAGCTAGGCTCAATGTCCAAATAGCCGCTTATGATGACTTGATAGCTGAGGCTGCTGGATTAAACCAAGAAGTCTCTGTAATTCGAACCAAAGCTACTGAAGCCCAGGCGCCTAGACTTGACGCTTGTAGGAACAACATTGCTGCTTGGGAAGCTATCTTAATGGATCTTCACCGTCAAATCAAAGAATATAAGGAGAAGATAGCTGCAGAACAACAGACCCAAGCAACAATTGAAGCTGAAATGATTCAATCTGTTCAAGCAGAAATTGATGCCATGGGCAGAGAAGGGGTTCGAGCTATAGATGACTCTGAAGTGGTGGCAACAGAAATCCAAGCCCTCGAGGATAACAAACGAGTCATTAGGGCAGAGAAAATGTCTCTAGATGCCTTGTATCGAAATGTTGCTGAGTCTTTGTAATTCTTTTTGTCCTACTTGAACAATTTTTATTATTATGCTATTCGAATAATCTTGGTTGTAATTTGACAATGCCCTTCTGTGGCAAAATATTTTCTTTTATGTTTGTCATATCTTCACCTGTTCTAAGTTTTATTTTGCACTTATGTTTAATTCGAGCAAAGCTGGTTTATTTTTTTTCAAATATTTACCATTTATTCCCAGCACATGTTTTTCAGGACTTAACTCTTCAATTTCATAAGCACCATTTGAAAAAACTTGAACAATTTTAAATGGGCCTTCCCAATGAGGTGACCATTTGCCTAAAACTCTATCTTTTTTATCCATAGGCAAGATAACTGTTGAGGAAAAAACTCTTTGGTACATGTTTTAATGACAACAAACTTTCTGGAATAAATGTTAAGTTTTATGAATGGTGATCTACTGATGTTTGCACTTGAGTTTTTGTTGAAAGCTAGATAATGATAAAAGTGGACACGCTAGAAGTCACTCACATCAACAAGTGAATTTTATATACTCAACAATGAAAGATTTTGAGTAGCATCAGATAATGGTGACAAGAGTATTACAAGCTTCATAAAGATTTTTAAAGGATATTGTTTGAATCATAAGAAGACTCTTTGAAAGACTCAAGCAAGAAAGTGAATATAATGGTTTATAGTCTTCGTCCTGACCACAAGATTTACAATGGGTATTGATTGATTTAAGGAAGATTATAAGGTGCATAAGTTGAAGAATGAGGATGGAAAAACCTGCATCATATGCTACACAAGAATATATTTGATTTGCATGACAAAATTCACATTGAATTTTGTGTTACATGCTTTGAGGATTTACTACTACAATTAACGTCAAAAGGAATAATGGATATACTATGGATCTTCACAATATACTCAAAGTATCATCCTACCAAAGCTTCTGAAGATGAGAATGTTTGAGAATGATTTTTCATAGGAGTTTATGCAAAAGGCATAAAAGTTCTAATCACTCTCTATACTAGAAAGTAGTATTTCTCATGATGAGTACACTAACGCCTCCACTATAACATCTCAAAGATACTCATATAACATATAAAGAATATGTGCAAAACATCAATTCAATTATGGGAAGTTTTGCAGCAACAAGACTATATGTTTCATCCCTTAAGAAAAGCTTCAGCAGACATTCTGAGAACAATCTTTGTCCAGCGCTACATCTTGTTACAAAGCAAAAGCACTTATTTATTTTAAGTGGACTATGGACAAAACAAAGAAGGCTAGCTGTCTTACTATGATCAACATATGAGATATCTTGTTGAGCAAGCAAACGTCTTCTTTTATTAAGACAAGCTTCAGGAACAAACTGGAGAGCGATGTGAGAACGTTCTCCCCTCTGGACAGCTTTTTGCACATTCTTTGATATATTCTTTCTAGCTGTCTACAGGTGTTGGTATTTGACTTTAAGCAGCTATCCAGCAACGTATAGTCTTGAAGAATAAGTTACCAACACGCTCCTGATTTCAAGAGCTTTAAATACTCACTCTCCACAACTAGAACGTGAAGAACATACTGAGAACGTTCTGGCAGATTCATTATCTTTCATCAAGTACAATGAGCTGTCATCTTATGGACTTCAAACGGCTAGTTTTTGGCTCCTCTGAAGCAACTTGATGACCAAGGATTGAAGTACACATCTCAGCTATAAATAGCACCCTTGGGAGCCTTTGGAAAGTAAGAGCTTCAACTACAACAATCTTTCTACACTTGTCTTTATCATACAAGTTCTCAAAGCTCTTCTTTCATCACTCAACTCAAAGTTCTTCATTATCATCAGTACTTCTGAGTTTTTCTAGAGTGATTTTATTTTCTTGTCAAATTAACCTTTGAGTTTCTACAAGCAAATATCTTAAGAGACCATTTTCAATATACTCCACTTTTAAGTGTGGTTGTATCATTGTGTCTCATTTTACCACTCACACTCCAGCTCTTTATCAACTCTTGGATCAACATATTACTGAGTGTATTGAGTGTATCTTGTATAAGCTTCTCAACGTGGTTGAGTTTATTTGTAAGCTTAGATCCGGAACAAACTCTTTGTAAAAAGAAGAAGATAAGCTCAAGTCAATACGTAACTATTGATTGAGTGTTTTGGTCTTGTATCCTTCTAGCTTGAAGGGCTAGAATAGGTTTAAGCTTGGAGGGCTTAAAAGCTATTGATCTTGGTTTAGATCAAGGAGAAATTGTAATTTGAGATCGGTAGCATCTCAAGATTATAGTGGAAAACTCACAGGCGTGGGGACTGGACTAGCCCAGGATTTGGGTGAACCAGTATAAATTCCTTTGGGTTGATTCTCTCTTTCCCTATCTTTACTTTGAGCAAAACACTACACACACAATTCACATTTAAATCTGTTTTCATTACTAACTAGATTGATCTCAGATCAATCTCATCTGTTTGTTTTGAAGAGAAATTTTTATTAGGTAAATTCTAAAAGAGTCACAATTCAAACCCCCCCCCCCCCCTTTCTTGTGACTATTTCTTCCACTTCAATTGGTATCAGAGCTCTGACTCTAAGGTTTGAGCACTTAACAATGATTAGAGGAAAAGATTCAAGAAGGAAGTGATGTCAAAACCTGCAAATCAAAGTAGATGTCGTAAATGCTCAAAGATGGGACACTTTAAAAGTAAATGTCCTCAGAACAAGAAAGTGAAAACAAAGATCGTTTCTAAAGACAAATCCATGATGGAAACTAAAGGAGACTTTGACGACTCCAAAACAAACGAAAATATCCACACATGTCCAATGGTAAATAAAGAGGTAACAATTTCTAAACCTTTTTCTTTATCTATTGAAAGTGAAATTGAATGTGATATTCTTATAAATGATTCAAACACTTTATCTGAAAAGTGTACTTTTTTAGAAAATCAATTATGTGAGATAAAGAAATAAAAAGAGAAACTACAAATCATGAATGATAAATATTTTGAAATCATTCAAGAATTGCAGCACTCTTATTTGGATTTGTTTGAGCAAAATAAGATTCTCAAGAAAGATCAAATCAATAATCATATTCTAGAATATTCTAATATTCATGAAGAGAATGTTGTTTTGAAAGAAAATTTTTTAGAATTAAAAAATGACAAAACAAAATCTGTAAAATCTATAGAAGCTTTTCAAAACATTAAGGAACCACAAGTAGAAAATTTTGACAAAAATAGTTTAAGTTGTAGAACTTTTCAAAAACAAAATTTATGTGAGAATATTTTTGTTGCTCAAAAAGATCAAACAACACAAAGATACAAATGTTCATATTGTAACAAATATGGTCATACTGAATCTTTTTGTTATAAGAAAAAATTCAAAAGAAAAGAACATTCTCATCAGAAACAAGAACATTCTCAGAAGGTTCTGAAAAGAGATTCTTATTCCAAAACTTTTTATAAGAGATCAACTTATCATCATAAGAGAAAATCTTATGAGAGGAATAACACTAACCTTCAAGGACCCAAATTATTATGGGTACCAAAATCATTCCTAAATTGTGTTGTAGGAATGTCTTCAAACAATCAAGAAAAAGCCTTGAGCCTTGGCAAATTGATTCTCAAAGAATATGATTGGAGAAAGACAGTATTTCCTCACATTTAAAAAGGGATTAATGGTGAATCTGCAACTTTCGGAAACATTGACAAAAATCAAACTAAAGGTACATGTATCATTAGTAAATATTTTTTCGTAGAAGTTATTTCATATTCATCCTCATGATCATGTTTTCTCATTTAAAATCTTTATGATGAAATATTTAGCTAGATTTTAAACCAAATAATGTTTTAAAGACTTTTGGAAAATAAATGTTTTTTTTGGCACAAAAGTATTTATCAAGTAAGTATGAAAACTATTTTATTTTTCCAAATTTTGTCTAGTAATATATTTTTTAAAACCTAGTTTTAAAAAGGATAAAATTTGTAAAACGTGTGTATTGTCAAGAGTATTCTTCTTTTCAACAATACAATTTCTACAAAAAGACCTCTCAAATAATTCATAATAGTTTTCTCTTGTCAAAACTAAAAGTTTTATGACTTTGTCATACTTGTTGATTTATTTAAAAAAGGGTTTTTGTTTTAAAGTTCAAAATCATTTTATTTAAGTAGTGATCATGTGAAAGTTTTGACAAACTTACTTGCACAACATTATTTGATCAAAATAATATGTCACTTAATTTTTGTTGTTTGAATATTTCTCCAACAAAATTTGAGTTGTTTTAAAGGAAAGTACAATGGTTATAATTTTGAAAGAAACATAAAATTTACATGATATGATTTTGAATCTTGTTTCTATTATAAGTAAAACAATTTTTCATATCAAAGATTTTTGTTATTTGGAAGCTTTAACTCATAACCTCATTTAACTTTGTTTGATGTTATTTTTTAAAACATAATGTTTAAGATCAAACAAACATCTTTATGGCTTATGAATTTGATTTCAAATCATGTTTTTTTTTCTTTTGAAAATGATAAATAATTTTTGCATAAACTATAGTTTGTCAAATATGAAAACTAATGCAAGTTTACCTTTGTTTGGTATAGTAAGACAATTTTGAAAAAAAAAAATTTTGTGAACAAGTGAAAGCTTATGAAATGTGTTAAGAGTAGCCTTTATTTCAAAAATACAACCTAAAACATAAAATTCATTGTGCTTTATTTGTTTTTATTTCATATGTTTTATAACTTTGAAATGTTTGTGGTTTTATCTAAAGTTTCTCTTAGACTAAAATTTTGAAGCATTTCTTTTAAGACTTTTAAAGTTCTTTGAAAAAGGGTTCAAATTTTAGAAGGCTAAAAATCATTTTGAGTAAGTAGTGATCATGGGGAGGTTATGATAATTTTCCTTTCAAAGCATTCTTTGATGAAAATGGATTTTCACCTAATTTATTTTGTTTTATAACTCTTCAACAAATATAGTTTTCTTTATTGATTAAAACATTTTCAAATGAATATAATCAACTGTTGAAAACTATTTTTGAAAGAATTACATTCTATATTTTGAATCAAGAAAATATTGAGAAATCTCCATATTTTTTAAAATATAAATTTAACCATATAATGCTTTTCACTTTTAGATGTCATTACTATACTTTGCATAGTAATAAAAATATTGAGCAAATTGTTTTAAAATCTTAAAAACCTATTTTTTGCATACACTCACCACATTCTCACAATATTATTGAATATGCAAATCTTAAAGTTCAAAGTTGAATAAGTATGCATATTACTTTTGATGAGTTTGATAATAAGTGAAGAGATAAATATGGTGTTGATGATAATGAACAACAAGAAATCTTGGATCAAAGATTGAGATTGTTCAAACATCATCTTTACAAATACATCCGAAGAGTTGAAAGTTGACTTATCATCATCCTCAAGTATGAATCATTAAAAGCTTCAATGGTGGATAAAGAAATGCTTGAATCATGACGATGTTCATGGTAATTGGTGCTAAGATGGAAGGATCTCTCTTATAAATTCTCAAGTATGATTACAAGATGCTTTGCAACATGTATCATCATCCTATATTTTTGAGAAAAGGAAGAAGAGAAAAGGTTTATAAGAATGACATGGTTATCATGTAGCACCTTGCTAAATGATTGAAGGTGAATCTCCTATATGTCATCATGCAACATATGATGAATGAAGCAGAGATTAGACTAAGGAAATTTATTTTTCCTTGTGGACTTATCCTCATCAAGATTCTTTCGTATCAACAAGATTAATTTCAAGAAGAAGGAGACGATCAACTCTTGCACTATACCTATGACTTCAAATATGTTCTTCATATGAAAAAAGAGTTATTTCAATCTTGATAACTCTGCTACTGAAGTTTGGAACAAAAGGAAAAGAGATGGATTTGAAAAAGAAAGTAACTTGAAAGAAGTTATTTATGCGGTCTTGATTCAGGCAGATCAATCTCAGAATGTTCTCACTGCTGTGACAACAAGTGTCAAAAGCTAAGAAGTTGTACTTGAAGATCTTCAGTCATTGTCCTACTCTTTAATCCAGAAACTTCATTGAATATTGATTCAAGTTTTGACATTGATCTTGGACCAACCTCTTCTCAAGCTTATGCTAATATACTTGAAGTTGGTGGATTTACTAAATATTGGAGAATACATCAAAGGCTAAATCTTCTCTCTTCAACCATTAATCAAGTATCCTCAATTTACAATGGTGTTGGATAAATGAGCTTGTGGTGAAATTTTAATACAATGGAAGATGCTCTCCTCATTGAATCGCAAGTAAAGAAAATCATTATATGAGGTACACCAATTCTAATTTTAAATCTTATAACATTTGCATTATTATAAGCTTGAATAATATCTTTATGCAATGTTATCATGTGATTGATTGGTTAATCTTGAAATCTAAAATGCATTTTGAATTTTCTTTATATAAGTATATGACTTTAAAACTTAATTTTTGTCATAACTTGTTTATGCATATGCAAAATTCATAATTTAAATGCAAAAAGTTTTACAATCATTGATCTTGCACTTTTCATGACTTTTTACAAATGTTTTTAAAAATTGCATTCATTACATTGTTGATCATTTTTTTGTGCAAGTTGAAAACCTTTTTTAAATGATCAATTTGACATGTCAATAAATTTTTGAATCAATTCTTGTTTTAATTCACTTTTTTTATGGTCTTGTGGCAAAAGTTTTAAAAGTCTATTAATTACATTGTGATCAATATTTTTTTGCATGACACGATTATGTGCTTAATTATCTTTAATGAACAATGAACATTTTTGTGGAGTTAGTATCTTGATTATCCTTTATGATAGACCAACAAATTTTGAACAAAAAAAAATCACAAAATATTCTATCCTAATAGTTTGTTCTTACATAAGTATGACTTATAGTACATTTCAATGAAAAATATCTTTTTCTATAAGTCTTTTATATGTGCACTTTTCTCAATATAAAATTTTGGATTAATCAAATGTTTGTTGCACATCTTGATTAGCCTATAGTTTGCTTAATGTTTAAGCATAACTTTTTTTGAACATGGCTTTTCAAAATTCAAGTTTTTGTTATGACTTATGTAAAAGATTCTTCTTCAAATATTTTAAATGAATATCCATTTTTTTGTTGGATTTATTCTTTGAAGAATTTTAAAAACACATGATTGGTCTTCATGAGAATAATTTGAGTGTCTAATCTCATTAATGTTAGATTTTGGACAAAGTAGAGTAATTGTTGCACATTATGTTTTTAAAACTTTTTCTCAACATAAAAGTGTGTTTTTTAAATTTTGATCTTTGATCATATTTCTACACCTTTATGCTATGAGATGTGAACAAATATTTTTGTAAAGGACGATCCTTCAAATATTTTTTGTTTCTTTGTAAAAGAATCATCTTCATCATGAAAATATTTGGAAAAGAGAGAAACACTTTTGACATGATTTACTCTGATTTCACAACTTCCACATATGCATCGTTTTCTCTCTAATTTTAAAGTTTTTGGACATTTTACAAATGATCTTTTATTCATCAAATGACTATAACATAGTCTTGTCCATCATTTTGAGAATAGTCATATTTTAAAGGAATATTCATCTCATAAGACTTAGGGGGAGATTTCAAATTTTTAAAATGTATGTTTCATGTTAAATTACATTATTATTGAGGTCAAAATCCTTTTTCTAAAAATGCTTGCATGGATTTACATGTGATTTAATCGTTGTTCATGTTGCGGTTTCAATATTGATTAGAATGATTACTTATCACATTCTATGTGCTTTAATATTAAAATGCAAACTTGATAAATTTGATATATGAGTAAACTTCTCAATTACATGATTTATATGTGCAATATATTCATACTCTTATTTTTGACAAGTGCACTTCATATTTTTTTTATCACCCCTACCCTTTTTGATAGATGTCAAAAGGGGGAGAGATATATGATAAGAGAAAAATCTAAGATGGAAATAATTAATGAAGAATGTTATGAATTAATCTCTTGCATGTGTTTAGGGGGAGTTTAATTAGAATCATAAGAATTAAACTCTTGCATGGATTTAGGGGGAGCTTAATTGCATATCTAAGAACATTCTTGCATTTGTTATTATATCCATCCATAAAACATAAGATTTATTCAAAAGGTTTGTCATCATCAAAAAGGGGGAGATTGTTGAGGAAAAATCTCTTTGGTACAAGTTTTAATGACAACAAACCTTCTGGAATAAATGTTAAGTTTTATGAATGGTGATCTACTGATGTTTGCACTTGAGTTTTTGTTGAAAGCTAGATAATGATAAAAGTGGACACGCTAGAAGTCACTCACATCAACAAGTGAATTTTATATACTCAACAATGAAAGATTTTGAGTAGCATCAGATAATGGTGACAAGAGTATTACAAGCTTCATAAAGATTTTTAAAGGATATTGTTTGAATCATAAGAAGACTCTTTGAAAGACTCAAGCAAGAAAGTGAATATAATGGTTTATAGTCTTCGTCTTCACCACAAGATTTACAATGGGTATTGATTGATTTAAGGAAGATTATAAGGTGCATAAGTTGAAGAATGAGGATGGAAAAACCTGCATCATATGCTACACAAGAATATATTTGATTTGCATGACAAAATTCACATTGAATTTTGTGTTACATGCTTTGAGGATTTACTACTACAATTAACGTCAAAAGGAATAATGGATATACTATGGATCTTCACAATATACTCAAAGTATCATCCTACCAAAGCTTCTGAAGATGAGAATGTTTGAGAATGATTTTTCATAGGAGTTTATGCAAAAGGCATAAAAGTTCTAATCACTCTCTATACTAGAAAGTAGTATTTCTCATGATGAGTACACTCACGCCTCCACTATAACATCTCAAAGATACTCATATAACATATAAAGAATATGTGCAAAACATCAATTCAATTATGGGAAGTTTTGCAGCAACAAGACTATATGTTTCATCCCTTAAGAAAAGCTTCAGCAGACATTCTGAGAACAATCTTTGTCCAGCGCTACATCTTGTTACAAAGCAAAAGCACTTATTTATTTTAAGTGGACTATGGACAAAACAAAGAAGCACTTTATGCAAGGTAATTTATTTCTCATAATCTCTATAGGGCATAAGTCATTTAAAGCAAGAAATAAATGGTGACAAGAGAAGCTTTCTCTTTTGGTCATGTTTAAGGAATAAACATGATTTTATTATTGTCACAAGCTTTTGCAAGATCACTACAAGCTGTCACCAGAGATTATTTGAAGGCATTTTATGGGCCAATAAGATTTAGACAGCATACTCTTTACTATGAGTTGTGTTGTACTTGCAAGGACAAGTTTTATATTATATCCTATGTCCTTCTCCTACACCTATGGAAGCTATGTGTACTTTGGTTGTACACTTGGATAGCAAAGGGATAAGAAGGCTAGCTGTCTTACTATGATCAACATATGAGATATCTTGTTGAGCAAGCAAACGTCTTCTTTTATTAAGACAAGCTTCAGGAACAAACTGGAGAACGATGTGAGAACGTTCTCCCCTCTGGACAGCTTTTTGCACATTCTTTGATATATTCTTTCTAGCTGTCTACAGGTGTTGGTATTTGACTTTAAGCAGCTATCCAGCAACGTATAGTCTTGAAGAATAAGTTACCAACACGCTCCTGATTTCAAGAGCTTTAAATACTCACTCTCCACAACTAGAACGTGAAGAACATACTGAGAACGTTCTGGCAGATTCATTATCTTTCATCAAGTACAATGAGCTGTCATCTTATGGACTTCAAACGGCTAGTTTTTGGCTCCTCTGAAGCAACTTGATGACCAAGGATTGAAGTACACATCTCAGCTATAAATAGCACCCTTGGGAGCCTTTGGAAAGTAAGAGCTTCAACTACAACAATCTTTCTACACTTGTCTTTATCATACAAGTTCTCAAAGCTCTTCTTTCATCACTCAACTCAAAGTTCTTCATTATCATCAGTACTTCTGAGTTTTTCTAGAGTGATTTTATTTGCTTGTCAAATTAACCTTTAAGTTTCTACAAGCAAATATCTTAAGAGACCATTTTCAATATACTCCACTTTTAAGTGTGGTTGTATCATTATGTCTCATTTTACCACTCACACTCCAGCTCTTTATCAACTCTTGGATCAACATATTACTGAGTGTATTGAGTGTATCTTGTATAAGCTTCTCAACGTGGTTGAGTTTATTTGTAAGCTTAGATCCGGAACAAACTCTTTGTAAAAAGAAGAAGATAAGCTCAAGTCAATACGTAACTATTGATTGAGTGTTTTGGTCTTGTATCCTTCTAGCTTGAAGGGCTAGAATAGGTTTAAGCTTGGAGGGCTTAAAAGCTATTGATCTTGGTTTAGATCAAGGAGAAATTGTAATTTGAGATCGGTAGCATCTCAAGATTATAGTGGAAAACTCACAGGCGTGGGGACTGGACTAGCCCAGGATTTGGGTGAACCAGTATAAATTCCTTTGGGTTGATTCTCTCTTTCCCTATCTTTACTTTGAGCAAAACACTACACACACAATTCACATTTAAATCTGTTTTCATTACTAACTAGATTGATCTCAGATCAATCTCATCTGTTTGTTTTGAAGAGAAATTTTTATTAGGTAAATTCTAAAAGAGTCACAATTCAAACCCCCCCCCCCCCTTTCTTGTGACTATTTCTTCCACTTCAATTGGTATCAGAGCTCTGACTCTAAGGTTTGAGCACTTAACAGTGATTAGAGGAAAAGATTCAAGAAGGAAGTGATGTCAAAACCTGCAAATCAAAGTAGATGTCGTAAATGCTCAAAGATGGAACACTTTAAAAGTAAATGTCCTCAGAACAAGAAAGTGAAAACAAAGATTGTTTCTAAAGACAAATCCATGATGGAAACTAAAGGAGACTTTGACGACTCCAAAACAAACGAAAATATCCACACATGTCCAATGGTAAATAAAGAGGTAACAATTTCTAAACCTTTTTCTTTATCTATTGAAAGTGAAATTGAATGTGATATTCTTATAAATGATTCAAACACTTTATCTGAAAAGTGTACTTTTTTAGAAAATCAATTATGTGAGATAAAGAAATAAAAAGAGAAACTACAAATCATGAATGATAAATATTTTGAAATCATTCAAGAATTGCAGCACTCTTATTTGGATTTGTTTGAGCAAAATAAGATTCTCAAGAAAGATCAAATCAATAATCATATTCTAGAATATTCTAATATTCATGAAGAGAATGTTGTTTTGAAAGAAAATTTTTTAGAATTAAAAAATGACAAAACAAAATCTGTAAAATCTATAGAAGCTTTTCAAAACATTAAGGAACCACAAGTAGAAAATTTTGACAAAAATAGTTTAAGTTGTAGAACTTTTCAAAAACAAAATTTATGTGAGAATATTTTTGTTGCTCAAAAAGATCAAAAAACACAAAGATACAAATGTTCATATTGTAACAAATATGGTCATACTGAATCTTTTTGTTATAAGAAAAAATTCAAAAGAAAAGAACATTCTCATCAGAAACAAGAACATTCTCAGAAGGTTCTGAAAAGAGATTCTTATTCCAAAACTTTTTATAAGAGATCAACTTATCATCATAAGAGAAAATCTTATGAGAGGAATAACACTAACCTTCAAGGACCCAAATTATTATGGGTACCAAAATCATTCCTAAATTGTGTTGTAGGAATGTCTTCAAACAATCAAGAAAAAGCCTTGAGCCTTGGCAAATTGATTCTCAAAGAATATGATTGGAGAAAGACAGTATTTCCTCACATTTAAAAAGGGATTAATGGTGAATCTGCAACTTTCGGAAACATTGACAAAAATCAAACTAAAGGTACATGTATCATTAGTAAATATTTTTTCGTAGAAGTTATTTCATATTCATCCTCATGATCATGTTTTCTCATTTAAAATCTTTATGATGAAATATTTAGCTAGATTTTAAACCAAATAATGTTTTAAAGACTTTTGGAAAATAAATGTTTTTTTTGGCACAAAAGTATTTATCAAGTAAGTATGAAAACTATTTTATTTTTCCAAATTTTGTCTAGTAATATATTTTTTAAAACCTAGTTTTAAAAAGGATAAAATTTGTAAAACGTGTGTATTGTCAAGAGTATTCTTCTTTTCAACAATACAATTTCTACAAAAAGACCTCTCAAATAATTCATAATAGTTTTCTCTTGTCAAAACTAAAAGTTTTATGACTTTGTCATACTTGTTGATTTATTTAAAAAAGGGTTTTTGTTTTAAAGTTCAAAATCATTTTATTTAAGTAGTGATCATGTGAAAGTTTTGACAAACTTACTTGCACAACATTATTTGATCAAAATAATATGTCACTTAATTTTTGTTGTTTGAATATTTCTCCAACAAAATTTGAGTTGTTTTAAAGGAAAATACAATGGTTATAATTTTGAAAGAAACATAAAATTTACATGATATGATTTTGAATCTTGTTTCTATTATAAGTAAAACAATTTTTCATATCAAAGATTTTTGTTATTTGGAAGCTTTAACTCATAACCTCATTTAACTTTGTTTGATGTTATTTTTTAAAACATAATGTTTAAGATCAAACAAACATCTTTATGGCTTATGAATTTGATTTCAAATCATGTTTTTTTTTCTTTTGAAAATGATAAATAATTTTTGCATAAACTATAGTTTGTCAAATATGAAAACTAATGCAAGTTTACCTTTGTTTGGTATAGTAAGACAATTTTGAAAAAAAAAAATTTTGTGAACAAGTGAAAGCTTATGAAATGTGTTAAGAGTAGCCTTTATTTCAAAAATACAACCTAAAACATAAAATTCATTGTGCTTTATTTGTTTTTATTTCATATGTTTTATAACTTTGAAATGTTTGTGGTTTTATCTAAAGTTTCTCTTAGACTAAAATTTTGAAGCATTTCTTTTAAGACTTTTAAAGTTCTTTGAAAAAGGGTTCAAATTTTAGAAGGCTAAAAATCATTTTGAGTAAGTAGTGATCATGGGGAGGTTATGATAATTTTCCTTTCAAAGCATTCTTTGATGAAAATGGATTTTCACCTAATTTATTTTGTTTTATAACTCTTCAACAAATATAGTTTTCTTTATTGATTAAAACATTTTCAAATGAATATAATCAACTGTTGAAAACTATTTTTGAAAGAATTACATTCTATATTTTGAATCAAGAAAATATTGAGAAATCTCCATATTTTTTAAAATATAAATTTAACCATATAATGCTTTTCACTTTTAGATGTCATTACTATACTTTGCATAGTAATAAAAATATTGAGCAAATTGTTTTAAAATCTTAAAAACCTATTTTTTGCATACACTCACCACATTCACACAATATTATTGAATATGCAAATCTTAAAGTTCAAAGTTGAATAAGTATGCATATTACTTTTGATGAGTTTGATAATAAGTGAAGAGATAAATAATGTGTTGATGATAATGAACAACAAGAAATCTTGGATCAAAGATTGAGATTGTTCAAACATCATCTTTACAAATACATCCGAAGAGTTGAAAGTTGACTTATCATCATCCTCAAGTATGAATCATTAAAAGCTTCAATGGTGGATAAAGAAATGCTTGAATCATGACGATGTTCATGGTAATTGGTGCTAAGATGGAAGGATCTCTCTTATAAATTCTCAAGTATGATTACAAGATGCTTTGCAACATGTATCATCATCCTATATTTTTGAGAAAAGGAAGAAGAGAAAAGGTTTATAAGAATGACATGGTTATCATGTAGCACCTTGCTAAATGATTGAAGGTGAATCTCCTATATGTCATCATGCAACATATGATGAATGAAGCAGAGATTAGACTAAGGAAATTTATTTTTCCTTGTGGACTTATCCTCATCAAGATTCTTTCGTATCAACAAGATTAATTTCAAGAAGAAGGAGACGATCAACTCTTGCACTATACCTATGACTTCAAATATGTTCTTCATATGAAAAAAGAGTTATTTCAATCTTGATAACTCTGCTACTGAAGTTTGGAACAAAAGGAAAAGAGATGGATTTGAAAAAGAAAGTAACTTGAAAGAAGTTATTTATGCGGTCTTGATTCAGGAAGATCAATCTCAGAATGTTCTCACTGCTGTGACAACAAGTGTCAAAAGCTAAGAAGTTGTACTTGAAGATCTTCAGTCATTGTCCTACTCTTTAATCCAGAAACTTCATTGAATATTGATTCAAGTTTTGACATTGATCTTGGACCAACCTCTTCTCAAGCTTATGCTAATATACTTGAAGTTGGTGGATTTACTAAATATTGGAGAATACATCAAAGGCTAAATCTTCTCTCTTCAACCATTAATCAAGTATCCTCAATTTACAATGGTGTTGGATAAATGAGCTTGTGGTGAAATTTTAATACAATGGAAGATGCTCTCCTCATTGAATCGCAAGTAAAGAAAATCATTATATGAGGTACACCAATTCTAATTTTAAATCTTATAACATTTGCATTATTATAAGCTTGAATAATATCTTTATGCAATGTTATCATGTGATTGATTGGTTAATCTTGAAATCTAAAATGCATTTTGAATTTTCTTTATATAAGTATATGACTTTAAAACTTAATTTTTGTCATAACTTGTTTATGCATATGCAAAATTCATAATTTAAATGCAAAAAGTTTTACAATCATTGATCTTGCACTTTTCATGACTTTTTACAAATGTTTTTAAAAATTGCATTCATTACATTGTTGATCATTTTTTTGTGCAAGTTGAAAACCTTTTTTAAATGATCAATTTGACATGTCAATAAATTTTTGAATCAATTCTTGTTTTAATTCACTTTTTTTATGGTCTTGTGGCAAAAGTTTTAAAAGTCTATTAATTACATTGTGATCAATATTTTTTTGCATGACACGATTATGTGCTTAATTATCTTTAATGAACAATGAACATTTTTGTGGAGTTAGTATCTTGATTATCCTTTATGATAGACCAACAAATTTTGAACAAAAAAAAATCACAAAATATTCTATCCTAATAGTTTGTTCTTACATAAGTATGACTTATAGTACATTTCAATGAAAAATATCTTTTTCTATAAGTCTTTTATATGTGCACTTTTCTCAATATAAAATTTTGGATTAATCAAATGTTTGTTGCACATCTTGATTAGCCTATAGTTTGCTTAATGTTTAAGCATAACTTTTTTTGAACATGGCTTTTCAAAATTCAAGTTTTTGTTATGACTTATGTAAAAGATTCTTCTTCAAATATTTTAAATGAATATCCATTTTTTTGTTGGATTTATTCTTTGAAGAATTTTAAAAACACATGATTGGTCTTCATGAGAATAATTTGAGTGTCTAATCTCATTAATGTTAGATTTTGGACAAAGTAGAGTAATTGTTGCACATTATGTTTTTAAAACTTTTTCTCAACATAAAAGTGTGTTTTTTAAATTTTGATCTTTGATCATATTTCTACACCTTTATGCTATGAGATGTGAACAAATATTTTTGTAAAGGACGATCCTTCAAATATTTTTTGTTTCTTTGTAAAAGAATCATCTTCATCATGAAAATATTTGGAAAAGAGAGAAACACTTTTGACATGATTTACTCTGATTTCACAACTTCCGCATATGCATCGTTTTCTCTCTAATTTTAAAGTTTTTGGACATTTTACAAATGATCTTTTATTCATCAAATGACTATAACATAGTCTTGTCCATCATTTTGAGAATAGTCATATTTTAAAGGAATATTCATCTCATAAGACTTAGGGGGAGATTTCAAATTTTTAAAATGTATGTTTCATGTTAAATTACATTATTATTGAGGTCAAAATCCTTTTTCTAAAAATGCTTGCATGGATTTACATGTGATTTAATCGTTGTTCATGTTGCGGTTTCAATATTGATTAGAATGATTACTTATCACATTCTATGTGCTTTAATATTAAAATGCAAACTTGATAAATTTGATATATGAGTAAACTTCTCAATTACATGATTTATATGTGCAATATATTCATACTCTTATTTTTGACAAGTGCACTTCATATTTTTTTTATCACCCCTACCCTTTTTGATAGATGTCAAAAGGGGGAGAGATATATGATAAGAGAAAAATCTAAGATGGAAATAATTAATGAAGAATGTTATGAATTAATCTCTTGCATGTGTTTAGGGGGAGTTTAATTAGAATCATAAGAATTAAACTCTTGCATGGATTTAGGGGGAGCTTAATTGCATATCTAAGAACATTCTTGCATTTGTTATTATATCCATCCATAAAACATAAGATTTATTCAAAAGGTTTGTCATCATCAAAAAGGGGGAGATTGTTGAGGAAAAATCTCTTTGGTACAAGTTTTAATGACAACAAACCTTCTGGAATAAATGTTAAGTTTTATGAATGGTGATCTACTGATGTTTGCACTTGAGTTTTTGTTGAAAGCTAGATAATGATAAAAGTGGACACGCTAGAAGTCACTCACATCAACAAGTGAATTTTATATACTCAACAATGAAAGATTTTGAGTAGCATCAGATAATGGTGACAAGAGTATTAGAAGCTTCATAAAGATTTTTAAAGGATATTGTTTGAATCATAAGAAGACTCTTTGAAAGACTCAAGCAAGAAAGTGAATATAATGGTTTATAGTCTTCGTCTTCACCACAAGATTTACAATGGGTATTGATTGATTTAAGGAAGATTATAAGGTGCATAAGTTGAAGAATGAGGATGGAAAAACCTGCATCATATGCTACACAAGAATATATTTGATTTGCATGACAAAATTCACATTGAATTTTGTGTTACATGCTTTGAGGATTTACTACTACAATTAACGTCAAAAGGAATAATGGATATACTATGGATCTTCACAATATACTCAAAGTATCATCCTACCAAAGCTTCTGAAGATGAGAATGTTTGAGAATGATTTTTCATAGGAGTTTATGCAAAAGGCATAAAAGTTCTAATCACTCTCTATACTAGAAAGTAGTATTTCTCATGATGAGTACACTCACGCCTCCACTATAACATCTCAAAGATACTCATATAACATATAAAGAATATGTGCAAAACATCAATTCAATTATGGGAAGTTTTGCAGCAACAAGACTATATGTTTCATCCCTTAAGAAAAGCTTCAGCAGACATTCTGAGAACAATCTTTGTCCAGCGCTACATCTTGTTACAAAGCAAAAGCACTTATTTATTTTAAGTGGACTATGGACAAAACAAAGAAGCACTTTATGCAAGGTAATTTATTTCTCATAATCTCTATAGGGCATAAGTCATTTAAAGCAAGAAATAAATGGTGACAAGAGAAGCTTTCTCTTTTGGTCATGTTTAAGGAATAAACATGATTTTATTATTGTCACAAGCTTTTGCAAGATCACTACAAGCTGTCACCAGAGATTATTTGAAGGCATTTTATGGGCCAATAAGATTTAGACAGCATACTCTTTACTATGAGTTGTGTTGTACTTGCAAGGACAAGTTTTATATTATATCCTATGTCCTTCTCCTACACCTATGGAAGCTATGTGTACTTTGGTTGTACACTTGGATAGCAAAGGGATAAGAAGGCTAGCTGTCTTACTATGATCAACATATGAGATATCTTGTTGAGCAAGCAAACGTCTTCTTTTATTAAGACAAGCTTCAGGAACAAACTGGAGAACGATGTGAGAACGTTCTCCCCTCTGGACAGCTTTTTGCACATTCTTTGATATATTCTTTCTAGCTGTCTACAGGTGTTGGTATTTGACTTTAAGCAGCTATCCAGCAACGTATAGTCTTGAAGAATAAGTTACCAACACGCTCCTGATTTCAAGAGCTTTAAATACTCACTCTCCACAACTAGAACGTGAAGAACATACTGAGAACGTTCTGGCAGATTCATTATCTTTCATCAAGTACAATGAGCTGTCATCTTATGGACTTCAAACGGCTAGTTTTTGGCTCCTCTGAAGCAACTTGATGACCAAGGATTGAAGTACACATCTCAGCTATAAATAGCACCCTTGGGAGCCTTTGGAAAGTAAGAGCTTCAACTACAACAATCTTTCTACACTTGTCTTTATCATACAAGTTCTCAAAGCTCTTCTTTCATCACTCAACTCAAAGTTCTTCATTATCATCAGTACTTCTGAGTTTTTCTAGAGTGATTTTATTTGCTTGTCAAATTAACCTTTAAGTTTCTACAAGCAAATATCTTAAGAGACCATTTTCAATATACTCCACTTTTAAGTGTGGTTGTATCATTATGTCTCATTTTACCACTCACACTCCAGCTCTTTATCAACTCTTGGATCAACATATTACTGAGTGTATTGAGTGTATCTTGTATAAGCTTCTCAACGTGGTTGAGTTTATTTGTAAGCTTAGATCCGGAACAAACTCTTTGTAAAAAGAAGAAGATAAGCTCAAGTCAATACGTAACTATTGATTGAGTGTTTTGGTCTTGTATCCTTCTAGCTTGAAGGGCTAGAATAGGTTTAAGCTTGGAGGGCTTAAAAGCTATTGATCTTGGTTTAGATCAAGGAGAAATTGTAATTTGAGATCGGTAGCATCTCAAGATTATAGTGGAAAACTCACAGGCGTGGGGACTGGACTAGCCCAGGATTTGGGTGAACCAGTATAAATTCCTTTGGGTTGATTCTCTCTTTCCCTATCTTTACTTTGAGCAAAACACTACACACACAATTCACATTTAAATCTGTTTTCATTACTAACTAGATTGATCTCAGATCAATCTCATCTGTTTGTTTTGAAGAGAAATTTTTATTAGGTAAATTCTAAAAGAGTCACAATTCAAACCCCCCCCCCCCCTTTCTTGTGACTATTTCTTCCACTTCAATTGGTATCAGAGCTCTGACTCTAAGGTTTGAGCACTTAACAGTGATTAGAGGAAAAGATTCAAGAAGGAAGTGATGTCAAAACCTGCAAATCAAAGTAGATGTCGTAAATGCTCAAAGATGGAACACTTTAAAAGTAAATGTCCTCAGAACAAGAAAGTGAAAACAAAGATTGTTTCTAAAGACAAATCCATGATGGAAACTAAAGGAGACTTTGACGACTCCAAAACAAACGAAAATATCCACACATGTCCAATGGTAAATAAAGAGGTAACAATTTCTAAACCTTTTTCTTTATCTATTGAAAGTGAAATTGAATGTGATATTCTTATAAATGATTCAAACACTTTATCTGAAAAGTGTACTTTTTTAGAAAATCAATTATGTGAGATAAAGAAATAAAAAGAGAAACTACAAATCATGAATGATAAATATTTTGAAATCATTCAAGAATTGCAGCACTCTTATTTGGATTTGTTTGAGCAAAATAAGATTCTCAAGAAAGATCAAATCAATAATCATATTCTAGAATATTCTAATATTCATGAAGAGAATGTTGTTTTGAAAGAAAATTTTTTAGAATTAAAAAATGACAAAACAAAATCTGTAAAATCTATAGAAGCTTTTCAAAACATTAAGGAACCACAAGTAGAAAATTTTGACAAAAATAGTTTAAGTTGTAGAACTTTTCAAAAACAAAATTTATGTGAGAATATTTTTGTTGCTCAAAAAGATCAAAAAACACAGAGATACAAATGTTCATATTGTAACAAATATGGTCATACTGAATCTTTTTGTTATAAGAAAAAATTCAAAAGAAAAGAACATTCTCATCAGAAACAAGAACATTCTCAGAAGGTTCTGAAAAGAGATTCTTATTCCAAAACTTTTTATAAGAGATCAACTTATCATCATAAGAGAAAATCTTATGAGAGGAATAACACTAACCTTCAAGGACCCAAATTATTATGGGTACCAAAATCATTCCTAAATTGTGTTGTAGGAATGTCTTCAAACAATCAAGAAAAAGCCTTGAGCCTTGGCAAATTGATTCTCAAAGAATATGATTGGAGAAAGACAGTATTTCCTCACATTTAAAAAGGGATTAATGGTGAATCTGCAACTTTCGGAAACATTGACAAAAATCAAACTAAAGGTACATGTATCATTAGTAAATATTTTTTCGTAGAAGTTATTTCATATTCATCCTCATGATCATGTTTTCTCATTTAAAATCTTTATGATGAAATATTTAGCTAGATTTTAAACCAAATAATGTTTTAAAGACTTTTGGAAAATAAATGTTTTTTTTGGCACAAAAGTATTTATCAAGTAAGTATGAAAACTATTTTATTTTTCCAAATTTTGTCTAGTAATATATTTTTTAAAACCTAGTTTTAAAAAGGATAAAATTTGTAAAACGTGTGTATTGTCAAGAGTATTCTTCTTTTCAACAATACAATTTCTACAAAAAGACCTCTCAAATAATTCATAATAGTTTTCTCTTGTCAAAACTAAAAGTTTTATGACTTTGTCATACTTGTTGATTTATTTAAAAAAGGGTTTTTGTTTTAAAGTTCAAAATCATTTTATTTAAGTAGTGATCATGTGAAAGTTTTGACAAACTTACTTGCACAACATTATTTGATCAAAATAATATGTCACTTAATTTTTGTTGTTTGAATATTTCTCCAACAAAATTTGAGTTGTTTTAAAGGAAAATACAATGGTTATAATTTTGAAAGAAACATAAAATTTACATGATATGATTTTGAATCTTGTTTCTATTATAAGTAAAACAATTTTTCATATCAAAGATTTTTGTTATTTGGAAGCTTTAACTCATAACCTCATTTAACTTTGTTTGATGTTATTTTTTAAAACATAATGTTTAAGATCAAACAAACATCTTTATGGCTTATGAATTTGATTTCAAATCATGTTTTTTTTTCTTTTGAAAATGATAAATAATTTTTGCATAAACTATAGTTTGTCAAATATGAAAACTAATGCAAGTTTACCTTTGTTTGGTATAGTAAGACAATTTTGAAAAAAAAAAATTTTGTGAACAAGTGAAAGCTTATGAAATGTGTTAAGAGTAGCCTTTATTTCAAAAATACAACCTAAAACATAAAATTCATTGTGCTTTATTTGTTTTTATTTCATATGTTTTATAACTTTGAAATGTTTGTGGTTTTATCTAAAGTTTCTCTTAGACTAAAATTTTGAAGCATTTCTTTTAAGACTTTTAAAGTTCTTTGAAAAAGGGTTCAAATTTTAGAAGGCTAAAAATCATTTTGAGTAAGTAGTGATCATGGGGAGGTTATGATAATTTTCCTTTCAAAGCATTCTTTGATGAAAATGGATTTTCACCTAATTTATTTTGTTTTATAACTCTTCAACAAATATAGTTTTCTTTATTGATTAAAACATTTTCAAATGAATATAATCAACTGTTGAAAACTATTTTTGAAAGAATTACATTCTATATTTTGAATCAAGAAAATATTGAGAAATCTCCATATTTTTTAAAATATAAATTTAACCATATAATGCTTTTCACTTTTAGATGTCATTACTATACTTTGCATAGTAATAAAAATATTGAGCAAATTGTTTTAAAATCTTAAAAACCTATTTTTTGCATACACTCACCACATTCACACAATATTATTGAATATGCAAATCTTAAAGTTCAAAGTTGAATAAGTATGCATATTACTTTTGATGAGTTTGATAATAAGTGAAGAGATAAATAATGTGTTGATGATAATGAACAACAAGAAATCTTGGATCAAAGATTGAGATTGTTCAAACATCATCTTTACAAATACATCCGAAGAGTTGAAAGTTGACTTATCATCATCCTCAAGTATGAATCATTAAAAGCTTCAATGGTGGATAAAGAAATGCTTGAATCATGACGATGTTCATGGTAATTGGTGCTAAGATGGAAGGATCTCTCTTATAAATTCTCAAGTATGATTACAAGATGCTTTGCAACATGTATCATCATCCTATATTTTTGAGAAAAGGAAGAAGAGAAAAGGTTTATAAGAATGACATGGTTATCATGTAGCACCTTGCTAAATGATTGAAGGTGAATCTCCTATATGTCATCATGCAACATATGATGAATGAAGCAGAGATTAGACTAAGGAAATTTATTTTTCCTTGTGGACTTATCCTCATCAAGATTCTTTCGTATCAACAAGATTAATTTCAAGAAGAAGGAGACGATCAACTCTTGCACTATACCTATGACTTCAAATATGTTCTTCATATGAAAAAAGAGTTATTTCAATCTTGATAACTCTGCTACTGAAGTTTGGAACAAAAGGAAAAGAGATGGATTTGAAAAAGAAAGTAACTTGAAAGAAGTTATTTATGCGGTCTTGATTCAGGAAGATCAATCTCAGAATGTTCTCACTGCTGTGACAACAAGTGTCAAAAGCTAAGAAGTTGTACTTGAAGATCTTCAGTCATTGTCCTACTCTTTAATCCAGAAACTTCATTGAATATTGATTCAAGTTTTGACATTGATCTTGGACCAACCTCTTCTCAAGCTTATGCTAATATACTTGAAGTTGGTGGATTTACTAAATATTGGAGAATACATCAAAGGCTAAATCTTCTCTCTTCAACCATTAATCAAGTATCCTCAATTTACAATGGTGTTGGATAAATGAGCTTGTGGTGAAATTTTAATACAATGGAAGATGCTCTCCTCATTGAATCGCAAGTAAAGAAAATCATTATATGAGGTACACCAATTCTAATTTTAAATCTTATAACATTTGCATTATTATAAGCTTGAATAATATCTTTATGCAATGTTATCATGTGATTGATTGGTTAATCTTGAAATCTAAAATGCATTTTGAATTTTCTTTATATAAGTATATGACTTTAAAACTTAATTTTTGTCATAACTTGTTTATGCATATGCAAAATTCATAATTTAAATGCAAAAAGTTTTACAATCATTGATCTTGCACTTTTCATGACTTTTTACAAATGTTTTTAAAAATTGCATTCATTACATTGTTGATCATTTTTTTGTGCAAGTTGAAAACCTTTTTTAAATGATCAATTTGACATGTCAATAAATTTTTGAATCAATTCTTGTTTTAATTCACTTTTTTTATGGTCTTGTGGCAAAAGTTTTAAAAGTCTATTAATTACATTGTGATCAATATTTTTTTGCATGACACGATTATGTGCTTAATTATCTTTAATGAACAATGAACATTTTTGTGGAGTTAGTATCTTGATTATCCTTTATGATAGACCAACAAATTTTGAACAAAAAAAAATCACAAAATATTCTATCCTAATAGTTTGTTCTTACATAAGTATGACTTATAGTACATTTCAATGAAAAATATCTTTTTCTATAAGTCTTTTATATGTGCACTTTTCTCAATATAAAATTTTGGATTAATCAAATGTTTGTTGCACATCTTGATTAGCCTATAGTTTGCTTAATGTTTAAGCATAACTTTTTTTGAACATGGCTTTTCAAAATTCAAGTTTTTGTTATGACTTATGTAAAAGATTCTTCTTCAAATATTTTAAATGAATATCCATTTTTTTGTTGGATTTATTCTTTGAAGAATTTTAAAAACACATGATTGGTCTTCATGAGAATAATTTGAGTGTCTAATCTCATTAATGTTAGATTTTGGACAAAGTAGAGTAATTGTTGCACATTATGTTTTTAAAACTTTTTCTCAACATAAAAGTGTGTTTTTTAAATTTTGATCTTTGATCATATTTCTACACCTTTATGCTATGAGATGTGAACAAATATTTTTGTAAAGGACGATCCTTCAAATATTTTTTGTTTCTTTGTAAAAGAATCATCTTCATCATGAAAATATTTGGAAAAGAGAGAAACACTTTTGACATGATTTACTCTGATTTCACAACTTCCGCATATGCATCGTTTTCTCTCTAATTTTAAAGTTTTTGGACATTTTACAAATGATCTTTTATTCATCAAATGACTATAACATAGTCTTGTCCATCATTTTGAGAATAGTCATATTTTAAAGGAATATTCATCTCATAAGACTTAGGGGGAGATTTCAAATTTTTAAAATGTATGTTTCATGTTAAATTACATTATTATTGAGGTCAAAATCCTTTTTCTAAAAATGCTTGCATGGATTTACATGTGATTTAATCGTTGTTCATGTTGCGGTTTCAATATTGATTAGAATGATTACTTATCACATTCTATGTGCTTTAATATTAAAATGCAAACTTGATAAATTTGATATATGAGTAAACTTCTCAATTACATGATTTATATGTGCAATATATTCATACTCTTATTTTTGACAAGTGCACTTCATATTTTTTTTATCACCCCTACCCTTTTTGATAGATGTCAAAAGGGGGAGAGATATATGATAAGAGAAAAATCTAAGATGGAAATAATTAATGAAGAATGTTATGAATTAATCTCTTGCATGTGTTTAGGGGGAGTTTAATTAGAATCATAAGAATTAAACTCTTGCATGGATTTAGGGGGAGCTTAATTGCATATCTAAGAACATTCTTGCATTTGTTATTATATCCATCCATAAAACATAAGATTTATTCAAAAGGTTTGTCATCATCAAAAAGGGGGAGATTGTTGAGGAAAAATCTCTTTGGTACAAGTTTTAATGACAACAAACCTTCTGGAATAAATGTTAAGTTTTATGAATGGTGATCTACTGATGTTTGCACTTGAGTTTTTGTTGAAAGCTAGATAATGATAAAAGTGGACACGCTAGAAGTCACTCACATCAACAAGTGAATTTTATATACTCAACAATGAAAGATTTTGAGTAGCATCAGATAATGGTGACAAGAGTATTAGAAGCTTCATAAAGATTTTTAAAGGATATTGTTTGAATCATAAGAAGACTCTTTGAAAGACTCAAGCAAGAAAGTGAATATAATGGTTTATAGTCTTCGTCTTCACCACAAGATTTACAATGGGTATTGATTGATTTAAGGAAGATTATAAGGTGCATAAGTTGAAGAATGAGGATGGAAAAACCTGCATCATATGCTACACAAGAATATATTTGATTTGCATGACAAAATTCACATTGAATTTTGTGTTACATGCTTTGAGGATTTACTACTACAATTAACGTCAAAAGGAATAATGGATATACTATGGATCTTCACAATATACTCAAAGTATCATCCTACCAAAGCTTCTGAAGATGAGAATGTTTGAGAATGATTTTTCATAGGAGTTTATGCAAAAGGCATAAAAGTTCTAATCACTCTCTATACTAGAAAGTAGTATTTCTCATGATGAGTACACTCACGCCTCCACTATAACATCTCAAAGATACTCATATAACATATAAAGAATATGTGCAAAACATCAATTCAATTATGGGAAGTTTTGCAGCAACAAGACTATATGTTTCATCCCTTAAGAAAAGCTTCAGCAGACATTCTGAGAACAATCTTTGTCCAGCGCTACATCTTGTTACAAAGCAAAAGCACTTATTTATTTTAAGTGGACTATGGACAAAACAAAGAAGCACTTTATGCAAGGTAATTTATTTCTCATAATCTCTATAGGGCATAAGTCATTTAAAGCAAGAAATAAATGGTGACAAGAGAAGCTTTCTCTTTTGGTCATGTTTAAGGAATAAACATGATTTTATTATTGTCACAAGCTTTTGCAAGATCACTACAAGCTGTCACCAGAGATTATTTGAAGGCATTTTATGGGCCAATAAGATTTAGACAGCATACTCTTTACTATGAGTTGTGTTGTACTTGCAAGGACAAGTTTTATATTATATCCTATGTCCTTCTCCTACACCTATGGAAGCTATGTGTACTTTGGTTGTACACTTGGATAGCAAAGGGATAAGAAGGCTAGCTGTCTTACTATGATCAACATATGAGATATCTTGTTGAGCAAGCAAACGTCTTCTTTTATTAAGACAAGCTTCAGGAACAAACTGGAGAACGATGTGAGAACGTTCTCCCCTCTGGACAGCTTTTTGCACATTCTTTGATATATTCTTTCTAGCTGTCTACAGGTGTTGGTATTTGACTTTAAGCAGCTATCCAGCAACGTATAGTCTTGAAGAATAAGTTACCAACACGCTCCTGATTTCAAGAGCTTTAAATACTCACTCTCCACAACTAGAACGTGAAGAACATACTGAGAACGTTCTGGCAGATTCATTATCTTTCATCAAGTACAATGAGCTGTCATCTTATGGACTTCAAACGGCTAGTTTTTGGCTCCTCTGAAGCAACTTGATGACCAAGGATTGAAGTACACATCTCAGCTATAAATAGCACCCTTGGGAGCCTTTGGAAAGTAAGAGCTTCAACTACAACAATCTTTCTACACTTGTCTTTATCATACAAGTTCTCAAAGCTCTTCTTTCATCACTCAACTCAAAGTTCTTCATTATCATCAGTACTTCTGAGTTTTTCTAGAGTGATTTTATTTGCTTGTCAAATTAACCTTTAAGTTTCTACAAGCAAATATCTTAAGAGACCATTTTCAATATACTCCACTTTTAAGTGTGGTTGTATCATTATGTCTCATTTTACCACTCACACTCCAGCTCTTTATCAACTCTTGGATCAACATATTACTGAGTGTATTGAGTGTATCTTGTATAAGCTTCTCAACGTGGTTGAGTTTATTTGTAAGCTTAGATCCGGAACAAACTCTTTGTAAAAAGAAGAAGATAAGCTCAAGTCAATACGTAACTATTGATTGAGTGTTTTGGTCTTGTATCCTTCTAGCTTGAAGGGCTAGAATAGGTTTAAGCTTGGAGGGCTTAAAAGCTATTGATCTTGGTTTAGATCAAGGAGAAATTGTAATTTGAGATCGGTAGCATCTCAAGATTATAGTGGAAAACTCACAGGCGTGGGGACTGGACTAGCCCAGGATTTGGGTGAACCAGTATAAATTCCTTTGGGTTGATTCTCTCTTTCCCTATCTTTACTTTGAGCAAAACACTACACACACAATTCACATTTAAATCTGTTTTCATTACTAACTAGATTGATCTCAGATCAATCTCATCTGTTTGTTTTGAAGAGAAATTTTTATTAGGTAAATTCTAAAAGAGTCACAATTCAAACCCCCCCCTTTCTTGTGACTATT
Source organism: Trifolium dubium (assembly GCA_951804385.1). NCBI lineage: Eukaryota > Viridiplantae > Streptophyta > Magnoliopsida > Fabales > Fabaceae > Trifolium > Trifolium dubium. The sequence goes on along the minus strand of OX638062.1, from coordinate 30,139,783 downwards.
TCTTCCACTTCAATAACTTTCCAAACTAAATCTCCTAAGTTAAAAGCTTTTGACTTGACCCTTTTATTATAGGCTTTGGCAACTCTATCTTTTTGCCTAGTCATATACTCTAAAGCTTGTAACCTTTCTTCATCCAAATCAACTAACTCATCTAACATCATTTCCCAATATTGGTCATGTGGTATTTCCATCTGTCTTTGTATTCGAAATGATTGCATATATGATTGCATATTGATTTCAACAGGTAAAACTGCATCATGACCATATGTTAATCGAAATGGTGTAGTATTAGTTGATTCTCTAGGAGAATTTCTACATGCCTATAAAACTTGATCTAAAGTTTTATGCCAATTTCTTGGCTTTTGAGCAATGTGTTTTTTAATCAAATTAATTATGATTTTGTTTGCCGGCTCAACTTGACCATTTGCTTGAGCATAATATGGTGTTGAAGTAAGCAATTTGAATCCAGTTTCACTAGCAAACTCTTGCATTTTCCTTCCAGTGAAAACTGAACCTTGATCAGTGGTAATTGTCTCTGGAATGCCATATCTATAAATAATATAATTTTGGATGAAATTAATTACTGCCTCTTGATCCACATTAGGCAACGGTATTGCTTCAATCCATTTTGTGAAATAATCAATACCAACTAAAATATAACGTTGGTTTTTTGATGAAGCAGGTTTAATTTCACCAATTAAATCCAAAGCCCATCCTCGAAATGGCCATGACTTGATTATAGAATGTGATTCACTTGCAGGGACATGTTGGATTCCTGCATGCATTTGGCATTCTTGACAACCTTTCGCAAATTCTATGCAATTCTTTAGCATAGAAGGCCAATATAGACCTTGTCTGAACAATAGCCATTTCATTTTGTGGCCTGCTTGGTGAGCACCACAAACTCCACTATGCACATCAGAAATTGAAATGAAGGCTTCAGATTCACTAAGACATTTTAGCAACACACCTTCAGTTGTCTTTTTAAACAACTCATTTCCAATGATTACATAACTCAAAGCCCTGTATTTAATTTTTCTATCAACTTGACCTACAGGGTTTTGTAAATATTCTACTATTGGTTTTCTCCATTCACCATCTACCAAGTTATCAATGGTAAAAATGTCAGCACTTTCATATTCTTCTACATTCGAGTAGCCATCAAGATTTGGTGGTGAAGTTGCCCCCACATGTTTTGCCATTGATAATTCTGAAGCCAATGGCTCATGGAAAACCAATTTTTCTTTAATCTCTATCAACCTATTCAAGTTCTCTGGAGTAACTTTGTAACTAGAGGCTATTTGAGCCAAATCATTGGCTTCTTGATTTTGTAGTCTAGGAATATGTTCAAATTCCACAGACTTGAATCGATCCAGCAAGGTACTTGCAATCACAAAATACTTAGCCAAATGTTCTTTAATACATTTGTACTCTTTTGTTAATTGCTTAATTACCAATTCTGAATCACCTCGAATGATAATGTTTTTTGCCCCCAAGTCTATTAATAGTGCAAGACCTGCTATTAAGGCTTCATATTCTTCCTCATTATTGGAACAAAACCCATTTATTTTGTATTTAAACTTAGTTGGAATTTGTATTGGAGATATTATCAAAATCCCAATTTCAGTCCCATGTTTATGTTTGCAACCATCGAAATACAAAATCCATGGTTGTGTTTCCACATAACTTAGTGGCATTTCAATCACTGAATGATCAACAAGAAAATCTGCCACTATTTGACCTTTTTTATCTCTTAAAGGTTTATATGTTAGTGAGTATTCAGTTAGAGCTAGAGCCCATTTACCAATTCTACTATGTAAAATAGGTTTCAGAAGCATATGTTTAATAACATCAAAATGAGAATAGACATAAACTTCAATAGGCTTTATATAATGCTTAAGTTTGATACAAGAGAAATATAAACATAAACATAGTTTTTCTATAGCACTATATATAGTTTCAGCATCATTTAATACTCTACTTAAATAATATATAGCTTTTTCAACACCATTTTCATCTTCTTGGGCAAGCATGCTACCAATAGTTGAATCAGATGCTGAAATGTACAACTTCATTGCTTTGTTTCGAATAGGAGGCATTAGCGTTGGTGGATGAGCCAAATAAGCTTTGATGTCTTCAAACGCCTTTTGTTGATCTTGCCCCCTATGAAATTGATCACCTTTTTGCTTTCTAAGTAGTGGAGAGAAAGGATGAGCTTTTCCACTTAGATTCGAAATGAACCTTCTCAAACAGTTGATCTTTCCCAATAGGGATTGAAGTTGTTTCTTTGTTCTTGGAGGTTGAGTTTCCATAATAGCCTTCGTTTTGTTCTTGAAGTTGTTTCTTTGTTCTTGGAGGCTGAGTTTCCAAAAGCACATTTTAGTGGATTCATTTTTAATCCACATTTTCTCATTCTCCCGAATGATTTTCTAAGATGATTCAAATGATCATCACTTGATGAGGATTACACAACAATATCATCAATGTAAACTTGCATAAAGGCATCAATGAAATCATGAAAAATAAGATTCATTGCTCTTTGGTATGTAGCTCCAGCATTTTTTAGACCAAATGGCATAACAACCCATTCATAAGTCTCTAATGCGCCAGGGCATCGAAATGCTGTTTTAGCCACATCCTCTTCAGCAATGAAAATTTGATTATAGCCAGAATAACCATCTAACATACTCAAGTATTCGAACCCTGCTGCTGAATCAACTAACATTTCTGCTACTGGCATTGGATATTCATCCTTAGGCGTTGCATTATTTAAGTCTCTAAAATCTATGCATACCCTAAGGCTACCATTTTTCTTAATAACAGGCACAATATTTGCTAACCATTCAGCATACCTGGCAGTTCGAATGAATTTTCTTTTTAGTAGTCTTTCAATCTCACTTTTGATCTTTGAGAGGATCTCTGGGTTGAATCTCCTTGGTAATTGTTTGATAGGCTTCTTTCCTGGCTTGAGTGGCAGTCTATGTTCCACCAAATCTCTACTCAATCTTGGCATTTCATTATAGTCCCAGGCAAAGCAATCTTTAAATTCTTTAAGTAGATTAACCAATTTCTGCTTCAACTCGAAATCAATATTGGCACTAATATATGTTGGCCTTTTTATAGGGCCATCTCCAATATCAATTTCTTGCAAAGGATCTTGTGCTTGCATTTTAGGATTCGAACTGGATGGGTCTTTTTCAAAACCTAAAGGCTCGTCATCATAAATGCAATCCAACCTTTGCTCATTTGGCAATAACTTGCCATTATTTTCATCTATGGTTTCTTCAACCATATTTTGTTCGAATGCAGCCTCTAAGGCCGTTTCGATCTTTTTCTCGGCAATATATGCCGTTATCTTGTCCCAAGCAGAGGGCTCAGACATTGCTTGATTCTGCATCATCATCCCATCCAGATGGTGGGATTACTCCATCTTCAGGAGGGAATTCTTCAATCACTTCCCTTTCCCAACAGAAACCATGTGTTGGATGGAGTTTGACAGAATGGTACACATTATTGGTGGCTCCTCGAAAGCCACTGTCTCTGTCTCCACAAGGAGAAGTTGAGGCTAAGTTTCTATCAAAGGTCTGCTTTGTGATATGATCCACCTCACACCTATAGAAACTTTGGTCAGCCTCAATGTTTTCCACAATCTTGTCTTCCTTCCAAAGTATTAACCTTTGGTGAAGGGTGGAGGGTACAACACCCACTCCATGAATCCATTCCCTTCCTAGAAGCAAGTTGAAACTAGCCTTTGATGGCACAACTATGAATAAAGTTGGCCTAATAGTGCTGCCCACAGCAACATCCATTTGAACGGCACCAAGTGATTTGCCACTTTTTCCCTCATAGTTAGAGAGAACTATATTGTGAGAATGCATATCAGTATCATACATTCCCAACTTCCTTAACATGAAATGGGGCATTAAGTTAACTGCAGCACCCCCATCCACAAGGACTTTATTTACACCCACACCACCGACTTTAGCCTTAATGTATAAAGGCTTTAGGTGGTTCTTCATGCCTTCATGATACCACTCGAATGTAGCCTTCTGTTGCTCAATACACCCATTATTCATAACATAGTAGCATACAGGGGTGTAATCATCTAGCTCAGGCTCTTCAAACTATTCATCAGGGTCTGAAGTGGACCTTTGATCATACTCACGTGGCAGAATAGACACCACATTGACCAACACATCGAAGTCTGTTTCAGAGCCAGATTCTAGCAGGTCTTCATCTGGAATATCATCCTCCATGTTGTCTTCTGGGAATGATAGTCTTTCTTTGGCTGGCCTCTTTGAAGAGGACACCTCCTCAATTACCAAGGCTTTTTCAGCCTTTTTAGGAACAAACTCCTTCTTATTCCTTGTATCACTGTGGCTGCCTTTAGTATATGCAACCTTGTTATTGCCCCCAGCATGGGCAACTTTGTTGGTGCCCCTAGCATGGGCACTTGAATTGGAATTGCCCCCAGCATGGGCATTCGAATGAGATTTGCCCCCAGCATGGGCATTCGAATTCGAGTTGCCCCCAGCTTGGGCATTCTCCCTTTCTAACTTCTTAAGGCGTTGATACCTACGCCACTGGGTTCGAGTCATAGGATTTTTCCCATTGTAGTTATTGTTGTAAGAGTACTTCCTATTTTCAACATTGTTGCTCGAAGCAACTTGACTCGAACCACCTAAGTCCATCCTTCTTTTTTGATAGACCTGGTGTTGGCCTGATGACCATTGGTTGACAGGAATTCTATTTGAAGGCACATATGTTTGCCTCCTTCCCAGCCTGTCATGGATAGTAGGGCCTTGATTTGTGGCCTTACCCTTGTTTGGTCTTTCAGTAGACCACTTGTTCTTGTTATCCACATATGGCATAACATTCTTGAGGCCTGCAGTAGCCTCCTTGTCACATACAGCACTGCAACGAGGACACAACATCACTTCCTAGTTGCTTAGCTTGCAGCTATTCAGAAAATCAATGAGTTCCTCTTCAGCTCTAGGATACACCGCTTTGATTTTCTCAGCATATTCTCCCTCAGTAACAGCTCGAACTAGGGAGGCTTCCATAGCATATATCATTAAGCACTCGAATGGCTCCACATAGGTAGTCTCAGCCACTTGGAGAGGGTCAATATCTACCTTCATGGGTTGCTTAGCTTTTTTCTTCGAACTTCAATCTCCCCTCATCCAATGCTTTTTGCACTAAATCCCTGAAAACAACACAATGAGAAGTTTTATGACCCCAAAAGTTATGAAATTTGCAATAACCTCTTTTCTTTCTTTGTTCTAAAGCAGGAACTTTTAATCCTTTTTGAACAATTATTTGGCCATCAGTGACCAATAAATCAAAAATTTCATCACATTTGGTAACATCAAATGTTTGGTTTTAGCAACATACTTTTCATTTTTGGGTTCACTAGGATTTTTTCCATTCGAGGGCTTTAATAATTTACAAGTATAAGGAGGTCCTGGTTTTAACTCAGCCAAGTCTATTTCATTTGGGTCAACCTCACCAGTCTCTAACTCATACTCATCATCACTCTCATAGTTCCCAACATAGGCTATTTTCTCTTTCTTATGGAACTTATTATTTCTGGCTTTTTCATTTCTAAGTCTCTCAACTTGTCTAACCCTATCAGCCAATTGAGCCATATCCCTGAGATGTTGTGTATCTAATTTCTTTCGAATCGAGAAGTCTAGGCCACCAGCAGCCATTTCTACCAATTCATGTTTAGGAACCTGAGTGAAACATCTAGCTTTAAGAAGCCTAAACCTATTGAGATAGTCATCAATAGATTCTGGTGTTTTACGTCTAACACTTGCTAACTCTTTGAGGCTTATTTTTGTTTGACCCATGTAGAACTGCTCATGGAAAAGCCTTTCGAGTTGGGTCCAAGTAAATATAGAGTGTGGGGGTAAAGTTGTGAACCAAGTGAAAGCATTTTTGGTTAGAGAATTGGGAAAATACTTCATCCTCAAATTCTCATTATTTGCTATGTCCCCAGCCTCAGTCAAATACCTAGCAATGTGCTCGACTGTAGACTCTGTCGTATCACCAACAAACTTGGTAAATTTTGGGGTTTTCCAACCCCTTGGAATTTCTGTTTGCAAAACAAATTCAGATAGTGGTGATACAAAATTAGGTCTATGTAAACCTACATTTAGACCATTTTGGGCAAGGATGGTTTCTACCAAATTGACTAAGTTATTTTGCCCAAAATCATTATGTTGAACGTTTCTCAAAACCTCATCAGCATTTTGGTTTCGATGAACAAGCACCACTTCAGGTTCAACATTTCTTTGTACAGGTTGGTTAACAACCTGTGGTTCTTGTTGCTGGCCTCGAGCCTCTTCGATTCGATTATCAACAACTTGTCCAGGCCTTGGTCTAGGGGCCTGTAATTGTTGAAGTGGTTGTTGGATGGGCATTTGTGCCCTTCCAAAGAAATCAGCAATCCTACCCATTTGGGTAGCCAGGGTTTGGTAAGTCTGATTTGTATCTCGGATTAATGGGTTTATTATTGTACCCATTTGCTCAGTGAGTAAATTCACCATATCATAATTACTCTCATCCATTTGTTGCCTCATAGATAAAAGTGAATCTGTAGTGAGGGCTGGTTGGTTCATTCGAACTCTAGCATTATTATAATTTTGCCCTTGTGGAAAGGGAGACCTCACTGTTATCCTATCAGAGTGTAGTGCAGGGTGTGAATACACGTTCTGCATCATGGCTGTAGGCATTCCATATGGATAAGATCTTTGGGACTGATACAAACCCCCTGATTGACTTCGAAAGTCAAATGAAGATCCTGAGAATGTGGGTGGAACCCCACCAATAGTTTGTAAAGGCATGCTCGTTGTATTTTCAGCCATTGTGGTTGCAGCATTAGATGTTGATGAGGGCATAGAAGAAGACACAGGAATTGCCTGTGTTGCCCCCACAGATGTTGCATCTGTGGCTGATGCTGTCAGAGCGCTCGAAGCGTCTACATGCCCTAATAATGGGTTAACATCATCAGGATCCTGATTGTTTTGGTTATTGACATTATTATTGTCATTACTATTGTTGTTGTTGTTGCTTGTACTAGCGTTAGTGCCTCTAGGTCTCACCATCTCTGGTTTTATCCTACCACTTCTCAATTGCATGCACTAAACAATGTAAATTTTTGAAAACAACACACACAACTTTCCAAAACAACAAAGAAGAAAATTTTCAGAAAATTTTTAAGAAAACTGTGAAAATAAAAACGCACAAAACCAGTCCCACTGGGCGTGCCAATTTGTTTACACTGATTTTTGCTAAACAAGCGCTAGTTTGCAATGTTTGAGAGACCAACTAGAGAATCTCGGGACATGTTTGTGCATTTATTGTTCAAGATTGAAAATAGCAATGTTCATTAATGTAAATGAACAAGTTTGATTGAAAAAGTAAAGTAAAGTAAAGAAAATGTAACTTGAATGACAAGAAATGTAAAAATACTCAAAGTGAGTACGTATGAACAAGAAAAGTAAATATTTCAATGAATTAAAAGGCAAAGAAGGTAAATGAAAGCATGTAAATTGCATGAAATGTAAATTGCATTGAATTTAAAAGAGTTTGATCACAAGATCATACATTATTGCCTTGTTTACTCGTTTCTCTCGAACGCTGAATACTTTGAGTTTGTAAGGTTTGCTAGTATGAGAAATTTGTGATGTGATTTACAACAAATGAACTAGTATTTATAGATAAAATCTAAGGCTATCTAATAACGACTAAATAACAACCATTTGACAAGTGTCTTGCCACTCAATCTTCATTCCTGAATGCCAATAGTTGCCAAACTTGAATGAAACGTTGCAATGATTTGAAATTTGAATCTTCAGAAATGTTGAAAATATGCTAAGTCTTGAAGCAGTCTTCGAGCTCGAATAATCCTTGAAGGTCACTCGAAACATGGATGACTCGAATCAAATCTTGAATTACTTCTTGGACTTGTGAATACTTTCCATCTTCTGAATTTCATGAATCTCTTTTTATCATTAATGTTCTTAAAGACATTAACCTTCACTTTTATATTAAAGTAAATGATCTGGAAACATTGATTTCCATGCTTGAAGGTTTATTAATTATCTTCAAAGAACATTTAGTGTATATTTTGACTTAACCAAAATATGAGCTAACACACCGACATCTTCATGCACATCATGCAAACTTGGAGTATAGTGCCATATATGTAAGGTTTATAGTATACGATACATTATAATATGTGTATATCATGAACACAAACTTTATTTAATTAATTAATTATATAAGGAAATATTAGAGAGTATAAGTAATTGGTCTAATAACCTATATTCTTTTATGTTGGTCCAATCAAAATTAGCCACACTTGCAATTTAGGTGAGTCATAATCCTATAATTCTATTTTTAAGTTTACTTTTCTAGTTTATCAAATTCCTGGCACGCTATGCACAGTGTGGGATACGATGTGCTAAGCACTTACACAGTGATGGATACGATGTGCTAAGCACTTTAACAGGTGTAATACGCAATAGCACAAAATAAATAACAACAAATAAAAGAGACACACTATTTGTTGACCCAGTTCAGTGCACAACGACAACCTAATCTGGGGGATACCAATCCAGGAAGAAATATCACTATGATAGTCCTAGTTCTAAGTTATCAGCAAACGCCCCATTTACAACTTATCGCCTAGGCACGATCTATGACTCTTCAACCTATGAACTCCTAGATCAGAGATCCCATCTCTCTCCCTTACAACCTTACAGAAAGCAAGGATTTCAGTTTACACAATAACAAATACCTTAGGATTCTCTTCACTTGGGTCAAATGAAAGCAAAGTACTTAGCAAAGCAAGGATTTCAGTAAAGTGTTGCCAAGAAATTAGATTTTTAGAATTCTCTTCACTTGGGTCAAATGACTTACCTTAGGATCTGCCTGATATCTGGCACAAACTCCAACAACATAAGTAATGTCAGGTCTACTAGCAGTCAAGTACAGGAGGCTTTCAATCATACTTCTATAAACACTTTTATCAACACTTACTCCAACAAGACTAATTTCAAATTCTGACTGCATTTGCTTGACAAAGTGTTGGACCATCGTATCTGACATTCCACCAAACACAATGTCATCTACATAGATTTGAGCTATTATAAATTTTCCCTTGACTTGTTTCACAAACAGAGTCTTGTCTGATCCTCCCTTTCTGTATCCTTGATCTTCTAAGAATTGAGTCAACCTTTCATACCAAGCCCTAGGTGCTTGCTTTAACCCATATATGGCTTTCTTCAATTTGTAGACATGGTTAGGATGTTCAGGGTCCACAAATCCTTTCGGTTGCTCAACATACACTTCTTCCTGCAGGTATCCATTTAGGAATGCACTCTTTACATCCATTTGATATAACTTGAACTTGAGGATGCATGCAACTCCTAATAACAATCTGATTGATTCTAATCTACCCACAGGAGCTAAAGTTTCTTCAAAGTCAAGCCCTTCAATCTGAGTATATGCTTGTGCCACAAGTCTTGCTTTATTTCTAGTAATGGTACCAGTTTCATCTGACTTGTTTTTGTATACCCATTTTGTTCCAATAATATTCACATTTTATGGTCTTGGAACTAAATCCCATACTTCACTCCTCTCAAATTGATTCAGTTCTTTATGCATAGCCTCTATCCAGGCTCCATCAGTTAGGTCTTCTTTGACATTCTTTGGCTCAAATAAGGACACAAACTGTGAAATAACAATCACATCATTCTTCCTTCTGGTGGTTATGCCTTGATCAAGACTTCCAATAATTAGATCTTTGGGATGATTTTTCTGGACATGTACTGAAGGACCTTTGCCTTGAACTTGAGGTTCAGTATTTGTATCAGCTTCTTCTTCAAGAGTCTCTTCATTAGAATTTTCATTATTGGAATGTTCAGGTGCTTCAACATCTTGTACAACATCTTCACCAACAGAAATACCTTGGTTTGAGTCATCATTCTTCTTCAAAGGAGAATCTTTTACAACAACATTTATAGATTCCATCACAACTTGAATTTTTGAGTTGAAAACTCTGTAAGCTTTACTGTTTGTGGGAGTACCCAAGAAAGATTCCCTCATCACTTTTAGGGTCAAGTTTTCTTCTTGGATCTCTATCAGCTCGAATGTAACACTTGCTTCCAAACACATGGAAGTGTTTGACAGTTGGCTTTCTATCTTTCCATAATTCATATAGAGTTGAGGAAGTACCTTTTCTAAGAGTTACTCTTTTGTGTATATAACATGCAATGTTCATAGCTTCAGCCTAGAAGTAATAAGGAACATTTTTAGCATGAAGCAAAACTCTTGTTGACTCTTGAATTGTTCTGTTTTTCCTTTCAACTACACCATTATGTTGTGGAGTGATAGGGGATGAGTATTCATGCTTGATTCCCTCACTTGAACAAAAGTCATCAAACTTGGAGTTCTCAAACTCTCTTCCATGGTCACTTCTGATTCTTACAACATTGCTTCCCTTTTCCCTTTGAATTTGAATACATAATTCTTTGAAGACATCAAAGGTATCTGACTTTTCTCTGATAAAGTTCACCCAAGTGTATCTAGAATAGTCATCAACAACCACAAACGCATACCTCTTGACTCCCAGACTTTCAACCTGCATGGGTCCCATGAGGTCCATATGAAGCAATTCAAGAACTTTGGAAGTTGTCTGGTGCTCCAACACTGGATGTGACACCCAGACTTGCTTGCCAATCTGGCATTCACCACATACATTGCCTTCAATGATCTTCAAGTTGGGAAAACCTCTAATAGCTTCAGCTGACATTTCTCTCTTCATCCCTTTAAGATTAAGATTACCTAGCTTTTGGTGCCACAATTGTACTTCATCTTCTATGGTGATAAGACAAGTTGGTGCCACAGTTGTCTTTAGATCTGGTTCCTTTGATTAACAATTGTCCTTCCTCATTATTAACAAGGCACTCAGACTTGGTAATATTAACTTTCAGCCTTAATCACACAGTTGGCTTATACTGATTAGATTAGATGTGAGTCCTTTAACCAAAAGCACATTCTCCAAATTAGGTAATCCATGATTGATTAAGTCACCAACTCTTATTATTTGACCTTTTGCACCATCTCCAAAACTCACAAAGCCAGTCTTGTGAAGTTTCACATTTGTAAGATACTTCTCTACACCAGTCATGTGTCTAGAGCATCCACTATCAAAGTACCAATCTTCACTGGAAGAAGCTCTGAGAGATGTATGAGCAATCAATCCAACAACTTCTGTTTTAGGCCTCCATTCCTTCTTTGTAGTTCCAATGTCATGTACCACCTTTGCCTTTGAGTGTTGATCAGGATATCCATGCAATCTATAGCAAAAAGGTTTAATGTGTCCCCTTATACCACAGTGTTAACACACCCATCTACGATATTTCCTCAGACTCTTAGGTTTCTTATGTGTTTGTGACACATAATCTGAAACAAATTTTGGGACAGGGTAAACTCTAGAGTGTTGAGATAAACTTGGTTTTGGGATTCTGTTGATACTGATTGCCTTTGCCTTTCCACTAGGTAAATTCTCTAAGATTTCTTCAAGAATTTATGTTCCTGGATTCAGTTTAGCCACACGTTTTCTCAACTCATTCATTTTATTATTGACGTGAGTAACTTCAACCTGAACTTTTGAGATCTTATCAGCTTGTTAATTTCCTTCAGCTTGGAGTTTGTTAATAGTCTTCTTTTGCTTCTCAAGAATTCTACAAGCTTCATTGTACCTGGTGAGTAATTCTTTGTAAATGTTCACAAGTTCATCATAAGACATATCATCATCTTCATCTGATTCACATTCTATTTTATAGATTCCTGTGAAGGCAGTTGCATGTCTGGCTGATTCATTCTCTTCCTATGACTCTTCATCTGACCAAGAAACTCTTAACCCTTTCTTTTGCTTTTTCTGATATGTACCACATTCAGACCTAATGTGTCCATATTCTTCACTATCACGACAATGTACTCCATTGCTTTGACTACTCTTTTCTTCAAGTTTGGTTTTCCTCAAAGTGGTTGATTCTTTATTGGTGTCGAAGCTGATGTTCTGCCCACTATGCCTGTTCTTACCATCAACTCTTCTAATTACCCTTTTGAACTGTCTCCCAAGCATGGCAATGGAATCTGCTATGCTTTCTTCACCTTCATCCTCACTGTGATCTTTCCCATCATCAGTATTTGAAACAAACGCAATCCCCTTGTTCCTTTTGTCACCTCGTTCGTTTAGAACCTTTTCAAAAGTTTGAAGTGATTCAACCAGTTCATCCATTTTCATGGTGGAAATGCCTTGTGCTTCCTCAATAGCTGAACCTCTTGGGAAGAGATCTAAGAAATTTTCTTGATAGTTTCTCATCAGTTATCTTCTCACCTAGGGCTTCAAAAGAGTTTGCAATGTCTAAAAGACTTAGGTGGAAATATTGGATGCTCTCTTCTTCTTTCATTTTCAGGGATGCAAATTTGGATGTAAGATGTTGAATCTTTGACAGCTTCACTATAGTAGACCCTTCATAACAAGTTTTCAAGATTTCCCATGCTTCCTTGGCTGACACGCAATTTTTGATAAGCTTGAAAACATTGGTGTCCACTCCATTAAATAGGGCATAAATGGCCTTGTTATTGTATTGAGCTACAGCTTCCTCTTCCGTAGTCCATTCCAGTTCAGATTTTAATTCCCCCGTTGAGGTACCTTCCTTGTTGGTAGGAGTAGGTTGACTCCATCCAGTCAAAACAGCCTTCCAGACTTTGCTATCAATAGACTTAAAAAATGCGGTCATTTTTTATTTCCAAGTATCATAATTGCTAGCTCCATTGAGCATAGGTGGTTTGTTCATGTATCCTCCTTCCTTTTCCATGATGCCAGAGATTTCAGGTCCTGAATCTCACCCTAGAAACAGGCAGGGTGCCTGTTATGATACCAATTGGAATTCCTGACACGCTATGTACCGTGTGGGATACGATGTGCTAAGCACTTGCACAGTGTTGGATACGATGTGCTAAGCACTTTAACAGGTGTAATACGCAATAGCACAAAATAAATAACAACAAATAAAAGAGACACAGTATTTGTTGACCCAGTTCAGCGCACAACGGCAACCTAATCTAGGGGATACCAATCCAGGAAGGAATACCACTATGATAGTCCTAGTTCTAAGTTATCAGCAAACGCCCCGTTTACAACTTATCACCTAGGCACGATCTATGACTCTTCAACCTATGAACTCCTAGATCAGAGATCCCATCTCTCTCCCTTACAACCTTACATACAGCAAGGATTTTAGTTTACACAATAACAAATACTTTTCTTGGAGACACACTCCTAAAAACAACACACTCGTACCTACAGGCTTTGAGTTTTGTAACTAACAACCAGTCCTAACTCCGTACTTCAAAGCTTAGGAGAGGAACATGTAATGATCCTAGAGGCCCAACCAAATGTCAAGCCCAAAATAGAATTAAGTATTGAATCATCCACATTCTAGAATAAGAGATTGGTCTATATAATGTTGTATTAGCTTATTAAATCATTATGGAATATGTAACTTGTGATTGAATCACATCTCCTCTCTCTGATAATTCTCTTCTCTTTCTCTGCAACTTTCTGTTATTTCTTTTCTATATGTACTTGATCCATTAGTAATATTACTTAATATCATTAATACTACAAATATTCTCTCATACTTTTCCATACCATTACAGAACACAATCAATACAACACAAAGAGCACACGTCCTAAACTTGCATCAATGAGACACAAGAAAGGCTCACAAATAAACACACGCAAAACCTAGAATACTAGACTCTAGAAACAAAACGGCGTGAACAAGTCTCTCAACAGAATTAGGTTTAGCACATCCTTTAAATAGCCAGTACACGTTCTTGAGTAACAAGTAACTTGGGCTTCACATGTTTGATCCAACCTATTTTTTCATAATAAATGAGAGAGATTCTCTGCAAAAATATGCTTCAAAGAGATTCTTGATAAAAATATATTTGACAATAATCTGAAGCATTAAAGGCGCCATGCATGATACATGAGAGAGAAATGGATATTCCTTAAATAGAAAACGCGCGCGCATGCAGACCAATATGTTGGTATGGTGTTCGAAGCATTGTATCCAACATCCTGTCACAATGGTTTATCAACCAAAAATGCAGCCAATACCAAAGACTCAACAATATTAATGGTACGTATATTGCATACAAGTTCAGATTTTTATAAATATTGTGTACTAATAACACTTAAGATAGTGCCACCTCTTGTAGTTCTACATATTTCCATACTTTCCACCTCATAAACCTATGCTCAAAAATGGTGTGTTGTGACATCTATACTAGCTTTGTCATCATACTACATACTTGGTTAACAAGAAAATTTCTAGTATAAATAGGTGAACTCATTCTTCATTTTCATTCATCAAAAACAAAGTTTTTCTTTAGTTTCTTTAGTTTCTTTAGTTGCCGTAGCTTAGTTCATTTGTGAGAAAAAGTTGGTGAAGTCTTTGGTTCCATTTTGACAAAGGTATTCTCTACTTTATTTTTAAATGGTATTTTTTTTTTATATTGTTAATATTGTATTAAATGAACTCATTTTCTTTAAATTATATTAGTAGTTATAATGGTTTTACATTGAAAATTAATACACTGTTAGTAGGCGTATGTGAACTATGAGTTCATTTGGAAAATCAAGCTTTTAATATATATATATATATAATCACTATAATTTCATGAGGCTATTCTAGATTTTAATTAATTACATATTTTAACTATTAGCAAATTATTGGCAATTACACTTTTATCAGGAATATCGTCGGAGGTGCCGTAATTCAAGACTTTTAACAAAAGCTAAGGTGGGGCAAGATTTCGTACACGTCGGGACGGTTAGCGTAAAATAGCTTAATATATATGTGTAGTGGTGTCGACAGCCACTACAACCGATAAATAACTAAGGAGAGCTTATTCTCTTTTAGTGATTTTAACGTATCGCTAGATGAGGTTATGTCGGCCCTAATTATTTATCATAAGAATAAACTATAGTAATGTTAGGTTGTATTGTGCTTGCCTTATGTGATTACTTGTCTAAATGTTTATTTGTTGATGTTTGATTGATTATGATTGTTAGACTAAGAAGAGAATATTTAGATACGGAGTGTAAGATCCCCAATAACAGAAGGGAAGTGAATATTTTGAATAGTTGTATTTGGTTGGGTTCTGGCTAAGGAAAGACTTGGTGGACTATGTCTCTTACGGTCACCTCTCTTCCCTGGGAAGTCAACCATACACTATTTAATAGATGAACTGAACTTACTGTGTAAGAGTAAGGTTTATGTGAGGATAAGATGATAAAGATACTTGGAGGTTATTGATGGTATATGGCACTCAACCTAGATGACTAGTATATCTTATATTTGGAATCATTTATATGATTAATTCTTGAGAACTGATTTCGTACTTAGGTATTGAGTTGCCATGAAGTGATTGAGAGTGCAGATAGATTTGCATTCAGGAATGTCTAAGTCCACTGCCGTACGGTATGGGACGTATGAGGTTGATCAGCCGCCTGAAATCCTGACGAGGATTATTTCTGTGCGCTGGCAAGATATGAGATCTTTGCCTGTTTTCCGAGGGGCGATCGAATTAAAACACTTAGACTCCATGTGAAGTCAAGTGGCGTTGCTCTTGGTAGTTGGGAGGACGTTGGTGGCATGTGGTCTTGTGACATCTGCCTTGGTAAATGGGAGGATATCCTTGATAGCGTTTAGTGGCCTGTGTCGACATATAGTTCAGGAATGCATCACTTTAGATAAACTCTAATTATAAATAAACTTGAAAGGATGTACGCTTGATTGACTACTTGAGTTTGACATATATATTCCTATTTTCTATACCTGTACGTACATCTTAGCCCTCTTTGTTTTCTTGTCTTGTATTTTTATCCATGTTCGTAGATTCCTTCGAAGAGGAGTTCAAGGTTGAAGATGGTGCAGTTCTCTTTACTTTTTATGCAATTGGCGATGTAGACGCCATTGTTACGTGACGAGAGTCATAGTCTTGTTTGTACAGCCTGTGTGTCTTTTGGAGTCTTATTTCTTGAGTCTTTTGATTTATCATGTAGACACATTTGTCATTACATCATAATATAAATAAAATTGATTTTAAATTATATTTGTTTATCTTCCGCTGTTATATTTCTTATCTTCCGCTATTATCTTTTAATTTTAAATTTTTTGTACTTTCATGAAGAGAGATTATATATCTAAACGAGTTAGAATAGTTACTTTGGTTTCACCGTGACGTTGGGGCGTCACAACAACCATAATATCTAACATCTACTCCCCCTTTTTAGACATAAAATTTTGCCAAACAGAACATACCATGGAATAAGTCTTCAAAACCAGAGAGATAACAGTGAACTACAGATAAGCTAGCAGATTCAGATAGCATTAAATCATGTGAGATAATATCAGAGTGCATGCAAAAGATATCCATAGGGCACAGATAGTGCGTAAGAGTGAAAGATACTAGGGATTATAGACCATAGGCACACTAAGGTGCTGAATAATATCCAGGGCAAGTGCCCAAAGGGAGAAGGTAATAATCCAAAAGAAAAAGAAAAGATAGTACATAGCCTCAAAACAAGATCAGATAGAGGGGCTTTCAGTGAAGTCCTCCTCAGCTTCCCTGTCTTCATCTGCCTCCTCTTCAGAATCAGCACTAGAGTCACCAACCTCTTTGCTATCCTGCTCACCCTTGTCAGCCACATCCCTTGCAGCTTCTTCCTTTTCCTAAGCAGCAATGACCAGCTCAAGCCTACTCTTCCTTTCATCCAATTCTTTGCAAGTAGCTTTCAGCTCTGCAATCATTTCAGACCTTGAAAGAGTACCAGGGGCAGATGTGCCCACATCATCCTGCACATTTGACTTGGCAAGAGTCTGAAGGATAACATTCAGCTTGCTACCCCTTTTCATAGCAAAGTCATCATCCCTCTTCAGATTGGGATGTTGATCCAACATAATAGCACATAATAGAGTGGAAAAACAACAGGCATTTTCACAGCAGTAGGCCTTTTGGCATGTTTGATGGTTTGCTTAAAAATATAATTTGCATAGTTAAAAGGAATGGCCTTACCAACAACATAAATAATCTTACCAAGAGTAGTAGCCACATTGAAGTAATGATGAGTAGGGAGCCAGTTGGCTGCAGCTATTCTATTCAGAATGCCATACTTGTTTGTGAGCTTTGCAGCAGAGAGCTTGTCCTTCTTTGGCCATACTTTTACTCTATTTCCTATCAGCTCTTTGAATACTTCATTATCAGTAGCGTCCAACTCAGCTTCAGGACCCTCATTCCTTCCCAAAAACCTTTGAGCATTCTCAATCTTGTGGAAAGAGACATTGTTTATCTCTACATCAGTGACTTAAACAATTTTCTTAGACTTCGTAGCAGTAGCAGGAACTAGAGAAGATGTGTTCACATCGTTGTCCACATACTGGGTCAGAGTCACTTGCAGGAGCCTTCCTTTTCTGACCTCTTTTAGCTTTCTAAGAGATGGGAATTTCAACTTTGCTCCACCCTCTAGGTGGTCTTGATACAACAGTCTTGTTCTTACCCTTGGAGCAACTTTCTTAACAGAGACAGACATCACAGCAGGAGTGGGTTTTGCAGTGCCAGCTTGTGAGACATTTCTTTGTCTCAATCTCCCTTTGATACTAGGTACAAATACAGGTGTCCTTGCAACAACCTCATAGTTTTCAATGTCAATTATGTCTTGATCCTTCTCAAATTCTACACTCTCTTGTGTATTTGACTTTTTGGAACTGGAGCTAGTTGAGGTGGATTCATTGGTTTCTTCAGCAGTACTAACAATGGTGTCTACTTTATCAGATTTCTCTGATTCATCATCATCAGAGCCTTCATCGTCAACAGAGTTTTCAACTTGTGCATCATCAAATGCTTTTTCAATGTTGTCAGCACATTCAGCATCTTCATTAGCGGATTCATAGCTTGATTTACTTTCCTCATCCTTTTTCTCAGTATCAGCAGCAGGATCAAGATGTGCCAATGATGTGTCAACATCAGGAACCACATTAGACTCAAGAGCAGAGTCTTTCAATGTAGTAAGAACATCAGCCACAAGTTGGCTTTTTGGTGATGCACCATCAACAACAGGTTCACTAGAAGTATTTTAGAAGTGCGGTCTTACCAGAACAAACAATATTTAGAAGTGTTTCATCTTCCATGGATTTATCAGATCTGCACGGAGTAAGATCTGGAGAGATGAACTTGTCCTCACCCTCTTTCTTCTCTGAATCATCAATGGAAGAGAGATACAGACTTGACATTGTATGAACCTTCTTCTTCAGAGTTGATTTTTCTGCCTTCTTCTTTGATTTTGATTTTGCTAATACAGGCGAAGACTTTGTTTTCTTCGAACCAGAGGTATGTGTTGTACCCCAATTTTGGACCTACAAATCCAATTTTGTATTTCTTGCATAAAAATATACAAAAAAAAAAATTTAATTCTTTTTCATGCATTTTTCATTCCTTTTCATATTTTTATCATTTTTCTTAAAAATTTCTGAATATTTCATCTTTTATTTCTTTTATTTTAAATAGTTCGCATTTTAGCGTAAAAGTTAAAAAATATCAAAAAAAAAAATTTTTCTTATTTTACGCGCATTTTATATTTTATTACCATATATTTCAAAATACCAAAAAGATTTACAGTTTATTACATATTATCACATTTTATTTCAACTTATTTCATCTTCACTTTTCCATCTCAAAGTTTATCAAAAATAGTAAGGATCATACCCTTCCACCTCACCATCTCTATTTCAATTTCATTTATTATTTATTTTTATTTTACCCTTTTTCACAATATTACACAAATACCATTTACCCTAATTTTCTTCTATAAATACAAACCTCACATCACTCAATCATCAACAATCATTTCTACACAATTCCCAAGACCAAAAAATCAGAGAATAATCAGAAATTGATCAGAAAAGTTTTCCGGCGCCGGAATCTACCTCCGGTCGCCGGAAAATTCAATCACCATACCCATTTTTCAAAACTTCTCAAAATCAAAACCCAATTATACCATTAGCTTCTAAATCAAACGAACGGAAAACACGCCGGATCTGAGCCACCCTTCGCCGGAAAACTCAAAACCTCTAATCTTCACCAAATCTCAAAAATCATTGATCAATAAGCTTCTAAAGGTCACAATAAACACGTTTCATTCACCAATTTCATCAAAAACTCACCGGAAAACACTCAAATCGAACCACAAAGTGACCAAGAATTTTGAGTTTCGTTTACCAACAATTTGTGCACCAAATCAAGTGGTATGTGGTTGATTTATGATCCTTGAACTATCAGAAACGTATTCCAATCATTTTTTCCTTTCGATTTCGACCGTTTACGCGTGTTGGTGTTTTCGGATCCGTTACCTTTTTCGATCGTTCTCGATCATAAAAGCTTTTATTGTGAAATCTAATACAAGATTCATGTTCTACACGAAAAAACAAGTGGAACGGTGTATCCTTTCGCGTGTTTTGTTGTTCTGTAACTCCGCCGGAGAGAAAAGCCACCGCACCGGAAACAAAGCTCGTCGCCGGAGAAGAGAGGTAGAAGAAGGATCTCACCGTGCCACGTGTCAGCCTCTTAGTGGATCTGGAATTGCTTTGCGCGCCCCGAATCGGTTCATTTTTGCGAACCGAGTCTTTGGTTCGGTTCAGGTTGAATTTGTTTGGTCCGGTCCACTCCGTTTCTCCTGCTTAATTGGGCTGGGCTTATCATTTATTTCCTGATTTTTTCTGCACACACGCGCATTACTTCTACACCCCCTGGCTTGACTTGCACCATGGGCTTTGGGCTTCTTATTTTGCTGATCTATTTTTTTTCTTGTGTGCTGCACCCAGTTTCAGGTTTGCACCCTCTTTACTCTCTTTACTCATTTACATGCATTTTATCATCGCATATTTTTTTTTTAGCTTATTTGGATATGTTATTATTTGGGACAATAGCTTATTTAAGCTTATTGAGCCCAAATTTTACACTAATATTTTAAGTACTTCTTTTGAGATTTAATTTTAACTTTTTTTAATTGATTATTTTTGATTATGTGTTAGTATTAGCTTATTCAATAAGTGTTTGTTTGGGACAATAGCTTATTTTAAGCTTATTGAGCTTAAACTCTTACACTAATATTTTAGCTTATTTCTAAGTTCTAATTGATGGGTGTTTTGCATAGGTTTGATTATCATTTATTTTCCCTTCTCATGATATGTGCTTCATGTCCGCATTTTACATCATATTACATCACGTTTATATGCTTTATTTTTGTACATTGCATTGCATCACAATCTACATTTTGCATATTACATGACATTCGACACTTTTTTACATCCCAATACAATTTCACAATACATGTTTCACTATACATTTTTACATACATACATGCATTTGCATTTAGGTCAGGACAATGCATCATTTTAAAAATGCATGTTTTCTACATGACTTTGTGCTCTTTGCATTTTTTTTTCACTTTTTGTCACATTCAAATTATATTTTATATTGCATTTTCACACACACACTTCATCAATAATTGACATTTTATTTTCTTTTCTTCGTAAGTGCATTTCATACTCATGTTTATTTCTCCGCTTGCATTTTATTATTTTTTCATTTGATTCGATATGGTTGTAATAATTATTCCATTTGGTTGTAATAGCCTAAGACTTTATCGCTTTTGGCACATCACACACAACGCTAAAAAACCAAGAAAAAACGAACTTTCATTTCCGAAGAGGCGCGTTAGTAATTTCCTTAGAAAAAAATAGAAAACAAATAAACAACTTCTTCTCTCTTTAATACAATTTCTTTAGTCCAATACCAATTAGTCGCACGATTAGTTTAGGTAAAAACTCTAAATTTATTTTTATGTTATAACCTTCTCTTCTCATCTATACTCTCCACTTACACAAATAATTCTGTCTAACAATTCTCCCTCCATTTCTTACAACTTCTCCCTCATTTTTTTAAGCACATTAAAAGCAATAAAAAGTAATAAATTAGAGTTTACCATGGAGTACCATGGACGTTTAGGATGCTAATACCTTTCCTAGGTGTAACTAACCCCCGAGCTTAGAATCTCTCTTTTTAAACGGTTTTCGACACTTTCCACTCTTTGGAAATGAAAGGTCAACGTAGTGGTGGAAATCCAAAAATCCCCGCAACAGCATGCACAGTGGAGATCGGTTTTGCTTTAGTGTTTAGAACATTCTTATCTTCCAATGGTTTTGGATTGAGTAGACTTGGAGGGAGATAGATGTGCAGACAACGGAGTTGATGCTGATTTCTTAGTCATGGTTGGAGTTTTGACAGAAGTAGGGTTGTGGAAGTGACAGCGATTTGCAGAGACAGAGTGAGAGGAATGTATGGCGATGATGAGAAGTTC
Source organism: Trifolium dubium (assembly GCA_951804385.1). Classification (NCBI taxonomy): domain Eukaryota; kingdom Viridiplantae; phylum Streptophyta; class Magnoliopsida; order Fabales; family Fabaceae; genus Trifolium; species Trifolium dubium. The sequence goes on along the minus strand of OX638062.1, from coordinate 30,118,272 downwards.
TTTGAGAGAAATGGAATGAGTATGGCAAGTTGTGATATTTTCTCCTGATTTCGCAAGAACGTAATGATAATGCAATGTGACCGTTGCACGCGCGCAATACCTTAATTGCTACAACTCTTTTATTAGGCAAATGCCTATTTTACCCCTCAAGTTTTCAAACTTAACAGAATCCAAAGCTAAGTCATGAATACACTTGTGCCTATTATGGATTAATGGGATTCTTAGATATATTTATAGCACTTAGAATATCACAGAATAATGTGAGCACATCTTGCTCCACATTATACTCCTTCAGCATTTGTTTCATCCAAACCATTTGAGCACAACTACTTCCAGCTGCAATGTATTCAACTTCAGCAGTAGATAAAGAGACACTATTTTTCTTTTTGCCGAACCATGAGATAAGATTGTTAACCAATAAGAAACAACCATCAAAAGTGCTCTTTATATCATTAGTAACACAACAACCAATCATCCTTGAATTTTTACTGTGAGCATATAACAAACCATAATTAGAAGTACCACTTACATATTTCAGGATCCTCTTGACTTGATTCAAATGACTTTCCTTTGGTTCAGCTTGATATCTAGCACATACATCTACATTGAGTATTTCATAAAAGTCAACATCTTCAATTTGTCCACTTCCTTGAGCCACAAGGCTTGCTTTGTTCCTGGTCATAGTGACATTCTCATCTGACTTGTTTTTATAAACCCATTTAGTTCCTATGAGATTTGTATCTTTAGGTCTAGGAACCAAATCCAAACCATCATTGGTTATGAGCTGACCAAGTTCTTCTTATATTGCATTAATCCAGAACTCAGCAATGAGTGCCCCTTTCACACGCTTGAGACAAAACATGAGTTAAAGACAATATCATTTGACCTTCTAGTAGTAATTCCTTTGTTTAGGTCAACTATGATAAGATCAATAGGGTGATTCTTTTGATCTCTGATGGTTGGTGCTCTGTTTATAGGGGCGACTTCAGATTTTACATCCACACTGTTAGGAATTGACTTAATGTTATCATTCAACACAAGTTCTATATTCTGCTAGTAGAGTGTGTCCACATCTAGAGGCACATCTTCCTTTGGAGTGCTTGACATATCATCTACCTTATTCAAGAGACATACGAACATACTGCTTTCTTCCTAAGGAGACCAAATGTAACAATTATCTTTAGATCTTGATCCTTTCATAACTATGTTTCCAGAATCAACAGTGATCAAGCATTTAGTTTTTGAGAAACTGACATTGAATCCTTCGTCACAAAGTTGACTAATGCTGATAAGATTTGTTGTTAATCCTTTTACAAACAACACATTTTCAATCTTTGGCAGACCATTTGCAATTAAGTTGCCAACTCCTTTGATTTCCACTTGAGCACCATCTCCAAAAGTTACAAAGCTGGTAGAGTGTGGTTTCAAATTTGTTATAAACTTCTTGACACCAGTCATGTGTCTTGAACAACCACTATCAAAATACCAATTTTCCTTTGATGAAGCTCTGAATGAAGTTACTAATCCAGCACATTTCACCTTGGGTTTCCATTCTTTCTTCACTTCAGGTTGCTTGGGAAATTGTTGAGAAACATGACTATTAGGATACCCATATAACTTAAAACAGAAAGGTCTGATATGTACTTTTCTTCCACAGTGATGACAGATCCAGATTTTAGAGGCAGATTGTGATGTGCTACTGGGATGTGGGAACATGTTTCTGGGAGGATGTGTCCACATGTTGTACAACATCATTGGATTGTAAACTTCAGTTGCTGCAACAAACTTAGTGACATTGCTTTTCTGATGTTGCTTGTTTAGAGTTTTATAATCAAATCCAATTCCTTTAGGTTTCTCAGGTTTTTGAATATCAAGAATTTCTTCCAACATATCTGTGCCATTGTTCATCATCCTAACTTGCTTTTTCATGTCTTCTAATTTTGAGGTCAGTTGTACAATTTCTTCATTCAATTTTGAAATATGAGAGACATGATCAATCCTTTCATTCTTCATATGAGTGATGACTTTATTACTCTCATGTAGCTTCCTCTATGTGGCTTCAGCCTCGTAACATAGTTCCTTGAAGCTAGCAACAAGTACTTCATAAGGTACCTCCTTATTACACGATTTAGTATCAGGTGCATCACATATTCTAGTTAAAGCAGTGATGAACTTTGCAGATTCTCCTCCATTGTTCTCTTCTTTAGAGTCATCAACAGACCAATCAACAGTTAGTCCTTTCTTTTGATTCTTTAGAAAGGTGGGACATTCAGGTTTGACATGACCATAGCCTTCACACTCATAACATCTTACTCCCTCACCTTGACTTATTCTTTCTTCACTTCTAGCTTTTCATAAAGAGTTTGATCTTTTGATGTCAGTTTATGTGTTTCTCCCATACTTCTTCAAGATTCTATTGAATTGTCTTCCAAGAAGAACCATTTCTTCTGTATCATCATTGATCTCAGCTTCTCCTATATTTTCAAGTCCTACATTTGAAACAAAAGCAATACCTTTGGTCTTGTCATTTCTATCATTAAGATTTCCTTCAAACGTTTGAAGAGATCCTATGAGCTCATCCATCTTCATGTTTGCAATATCCTGAGCTTCTTCAATGGCAGTGACTTTCATATCAAATTTCTTAGGAAGGGATCTAATAATCTTTCTACAAAGTTTTACTTCAGCTATTGGTTCTCCTAGAGAATCAAACATGTTTGCATAATCTAACACTTCCATTTGAAAATCATATATATCTTCATCTTCCTTCATTTTAAGATTTTCAAATTGTGTTGTGAGAAGCTGTAACTTTGTCATCTGTACTTCAGACATACCTTCTTGATTTGTCTTCAACATATCCCATGCAACTTTAGCTATAGTCTGTTTCTTAATAAGTCTGAACATTTTCTTATCAACAGCATTGAAAATGGCATACAAGTTCATCTTCATCTTTGGTCCAATCTTCTGGAGGCTTCAAAACATCTGTAACCTTACCATCTTTGTCAATGATCATAGGTGGTTCCCACTTCTTCAAAATAGACTTCCATGATTTGTAATCCAGAGAGTGGATAAACGCTAGCATTTTGGGTTTCCACCCATCATAGTTTGTACCATCCAGTAGAGGTGGCCTGATAACAAATCCTCCTTCCTTGTCAGTATTTCCAGAATTCATCTTCCCTAAAGCTCACCCAAAAACAGGCAGCGTGCCTGCTCTGATGCCAATTGAAATTCTGGCTTACTACTTATAATTAATAATCAGACAGAATAATGTGCGGTAAGATGTGCGCACATTAACCAGACTTGCAAAACAAGTAATAAAGTAACAAATAATAAAAGTAGTAAATAACACAAGGAAATTGTTAACCCAGTTCAGTGCAACGTCACCTAATCTGGGGGCTACCAAGCCAGGAAGGAAATCAACTAGTGTAATGCTATTCCTAAGTTATCCGGCTTACACCTCGGTTTACAACTTAGAAACTCGCCTAATACCCGTGCTATATTTCTACCTAGGTACCCCATAGGTAAGATAAACCCATCTCACTTCCAATCTAAACACAGACCGGTGTTATCTATGAAAAACAACAATCAAAGATTTAAAGAACACTCCCCAAACAATAATACACCACTCGTGCTTCAAAGCTTAAAGTGATGAACAATATTCCTTGCTTAAAAGCTTCGAATTACAACTCAATAAACTCTGTCCTTATGCAAGCATCTAGGTGAAACAAGCAAAGGCTCACAAATAACAAGGACACAAAGAACACAAAGACTTAAACCCTAAAAACTCTAATTCTTCAAGACGGCTCAAGTGAGTATTAGGTTTAGTCTTCAAACATATATATAGTCTTCTGTTTAGCACAGGTCTTCAGACGTGTCTTGGGCTTCGAGAAAGTCTTGTAAGAAAAAGAACCCTAGAAACATAAATTTAAACCATATAAAATATTCCCACATTTAGAAAATATTTTTTACAATTAAAATTAGGTTAACAAGTAACCCTGATAGTTCACAGTACGCACGCAACTTACCCAGTAAGTAAGCGAAGTAAAAACAAAACAAATCTTCAAGAAAGATATGGCGCGTAAATAAGTCACAATAGTTCCGGTCTGGAATGATGTGCACACATTGTTCTTCACATCTTCAATGACGTGTGCACATTGTCCTCCACATTGTGAAAGCATCCTTCAAATGGTAAAGGAGGATCCCACGATCTCAGTTTCTGTGTTGATTGCACATATAAGATCTTAGTATACATATAGTACTACATACAAAAAGACGTGGATTGCAAAACAAAAGGCTATAGAAAAGATATACGGTAACTGGGAGAAATCATACAATGAACTTCCAATGTGGCTGCTTGCTTTTGAACATTATATCCCAGGCACTGTTAATGATATGGAAGTGTTACCTTTTATTGAGGATGGCCAACTTGATCCAAGGAAGGCTATGTTCAAACGTGTCTTCTGGAGCTTCAAACCATGCATCAATGCATTTGGTCATTGCAAGCCCGTTTTATCAGTTGATGGAACATGGTTGTATGGAAAGTATCGTGGAACATTACTAATTGCAATTGCTCAAGATTGCAATTGCTCAAGATGGGAGGAGCAATATCATTCCAATAGCATACGCTCTTATGGAGGGCGAGACAGCCGATGAATAGTTTTTCTTCCTCCAACGCTTGCAAATGTTGATCGCATCCCATCGCGGCCTTTGCTTGATTTCAGATACACACGAGTCGATCAAAAGTGTTGTTAGGTGTCTAAACACTGATTGGCATCATGTTTTTTGCATTCGGCACATATCGCAGAATTTTATGAGACTTTTAAGAATGCAGATATGAAGAAAAAAAAGTGACAAATATGGGTTAGTATTTTTTTAACATATTCGAAACACTTTTTTTTTATAGTATCCTTAACAATATTAATTTTCCTGCCTTTAGGATACTCCATGAATCAACCAAGCATCACACACTACAGGAGAGAAATCAAGGAATGGTCTGAAGATGCGGTGAAGTGGGTCGACGATATTCCAAAGGAACAATGGCTACAAGCACATGATGAAGGGAGACGTTGGAGGCACATGACAACTAAACTTGCAGAATGCATCAACAACGTATTAAAGGGGACACGGAATCTTCCAATATGTTCAATTGTGCAGGCAATATATTATAGGTCAAGTGAAATTTTCGTAAAGAGAGGGAAGCAAGCTCAATCAATGATGGCATCCGGGATGATTTACTATGAAAAAGTCATGGAAAATATTGCAAAAGAACGAGCATCATCCAACAGCCATCATGTCCATATTCATAACCGAGCACAAAGTATTTTCAGTGTCAAAGACTTGGTCCGTCCAACAAGCGAACGCCCAACAGGGACATTCAGGGTTGATCTCGACAGACAATGGTGTGATTGTGGCGAATTTCAAGCGTTGCACTATCCATGCTCACATGTCATAGCCGCTTGTTCATATGTTCACGCTGACTTTATGAGGTATGTGTCTCGCCGGTACACATTACAATCTGTTTTCAACACTTACTTGGAAGAGTTCCCAGCAATTCCTCTTCAAGCATATTGGCCAGAATATAATGGAGTTACATTGTGTCATAATCCAGCAATGCGAAGAGATCCAAAAGGTCGTCCCCAGTCTACTTGTATTCATACTGAAATGGATCAAAGGGAGAGTAGTCGACAACCGAAGAGTTGCAGTCTCTGTCGGAATCTCGGACATAACAAATCAAGTTGTCCTTACAGAACAAATCCTCATGCAACTCAAGAAACTTGAATGTTATCAAATGTACCACAACCATGTAGTATTAAATTATGTAATAGATTACACGCTCGCTAATGTATTGAAATATTAAATAAATGTAATCAAAAATAATTTATTATGTATCCAGTTTTATTTTAATTATTTAGTTATTTACTTTAAAAATAATTTAATAATAATTAATTACGAAAAAATAATTTTTTATTTTGAAAAAAACAAAAAAAGAGGTTTTGTAATATAATAAACAACAAATAACAAAAAAATGGTTTTATATATGATATTAGAAAGAAAAAAAAACAAGAGTGAAAAAATCTTTACAACAAAACACGATTTATCAATGCATTATATATATATATATATATATATATATATATATATATATATATATAAGTCATCTTTTTGAGCAACGATTTCTAACAGTTTAAATATTTTATCAAAAATTGTTCAACCTTTGGGAAACCATTTTTCAAGGTAGCGATTTCTCAAAGTAAAAATTAATTCACGATTAAAGAGTGGGACATTTGTACATAATGAAAAAAGAGTGATATTTTGGAACTTAATTTTTGGAAGAATGCTACTGCAGTAAAAAAGCCTCTTGTGGCTTTGGTGACATTTCTTATACTATCAATAATATTTTCAAAGGCAGCCTAGTTGTTTTACATTAAAAATTCAAGAACTATATTGTTCATTTTTTATGTTTTAATTTAATTTGATGATATGTGTGACAGTTTGATGATGAAGGTCTTAGAAAAATAGTGGATCCTATGAAGTTTAATTTTTAATCCAAATCTTTGTAAATATAATGTCTGAATTATAGGATTAGAAATATATAGGACACAAATGTTACATAAAATATATTTTCATACTATTTTTTTTTTCCGAGAATGGGGTATCTACTATCAAACGCAATGATTAATTTTTCGCTAGATTAGAGACACCTCAAAGAGTGAGACAGTTGGCCCAGTGGTTTAAAGTTTTTATATCCAAGCTTCATACTATTAAATTAAAGGCAAGTGTTAGAAATGAGTTAAGATCCGTTGACATCAACTCCAACATCTCTTAATAATGTTTTAATGGATGTACGTTTCATAAAATTCACCATTAAAATGAAAATTTATGTTATATAAATTATTTGTGTAAAATGTCAAACAAATCCAAAATTATTTAACTGATTATTGAGACATATAAAGATTAACAGCATTTAAAAAACACACAAATTATTAATTTTGATACGTTTCAATTTTATATCAGATAATTTTATATTTGTCCGAAAGAAGCTAGCAAAATAGCTTGGTAAACCGCGCAAGCCTCCGCCGTGCCGGAATCGCGAAATCCCGGCAGCTCATCCAAGTAGCAGCGGTGACCAGAATAGCTTCCGAATTTTAAGTCATTCCCCTGTCTCCCACTGGTATCGTTGCTCATCCAAATTTCAAGGTGGTTACCCTGTAATGTAACAATTTATTTCCATTCATTTTCGTTCTCTTTTGCTTCCAGTTCATTCATTCTTATAATCTGATTCAAGTTAAACCATTTATTTAGGTTTTGTTTAATTCCACTGATTATTATTCATTTAGTTCTCTTAAGAATTGTCTCAGAATTTGTTTGAGTATTTATAACTATTTTTTATATTTGTTAATTAGGATTAATGGTCTTCCTATTAGTTAATTAAGTAAAAAAAAAAATCTTGACAATTGTTACTTTATGTTGGTGCATGTGTGGAATGGCGATTTGTTTGACGAAATCATACTCACATCGTGATTTTGTTGAAACTGCAAAGTGTAGCTTTCGATGAAATCACATTGTCGCTCTATGATACTCCGTCCGGCCACATTTATAAGTAAAAATGTATTTTTTTGATTCATTGTATAACTCATGTATCTGGTCTATATTATAGACTAGATCAATGAACCTGAAAAGTGCATTTTTGCTTATAAACATAGCCGGAGGAAGTACATGATACTTACTTTGTCTACTTTACGGTGGAATTGAAATTACATAATTTTTTTGTATCAAGTCTGTTTAAGTGAACTGTGACCAACATTAGACATGAATTCGGTTTTTCTTCGTTTAACTGAATTGTGACCGAGTTTGTTTCATTTGATCAAACAACTTTGAATTGGTGATCAGTTTGACTTGACGGGTTGTTTTCAAAAAGCATATGGTTTATTTGCCTTTGATGCTGCTGAGTGCTGACTTTCTGCATTCTGTTTCCAAAACCGTATTAGTTCGTTATAATGTTGGTTCAAGAATTGTGAAAAAGCCATGTTGTAGCTATAACTAATAATCACTTTTTCGTCTGAATAAGATCTCAGGCTTATTGTTGGCATCTGACTGATCTTAAAGCCTAAAGACCTTGAAAATGGAAGTGATCGTAAAAAAATTGCAATCAAAATTCAAAAAAGTTAAGGAAGACATGAATCAGTGGGATGAGCTTCAATCTCTCTTGATTTCACAGTTTAGCAATGCTTCCCATATTGTTGATAGGTTGCAGGTAATTTAACTTTTTCCTGTATATCATTTTTGTAATCCTATTTGCTATTTTGACCTTGATATGGACAGTGTTAACAATTCTTAAATTACTTTGCATCTTAACGCGTAACTGGCGTACTTAAGAAGGTGCTTCAAAAATCCAACAATTATGGTATTCTAAATTGTGTTGCTGGTGTGAAAGATGCTCTTTTGGAAAAGCAGATTGGTTCTTTGAATACCATTTTGGTTTCTGTGAGAAAGACTTTGTAAGTTTATATTTAGATGTACAATCTTTTCAACTTCGGAATGGTTAACGGATTTGATAGGATCCAATATCAATAGAACAGTAGAACAAGCAATAAAACAGTATATAAATGATGAAATGAAGTTATATTATAGATAATAACTGATTTAGAGATCAAACAGGATCTAAATCAAGGATGAGTTACAAAATAAAAGCACTTAAGTTTTTTTTTTTTGACAAAAAAAAGCACTTAAGTTGAAATAAGCTAAAACAGAAAAAGTGATTATTTAGACTAGAATGGCTCTTCGAGAGGCCAAGTCTCTCCCAATTGCTAGAACTAGCTTAACTCTTGCATGATAACACTCACACCCTCAATGTGACTTATATAAGCTCACCCATCCACTTACAAGAGGACACATGTCTGAAGGTGTGAAAAACACAAGAAGGGGGGGGGGGGGGGGGGTTGAATTGTGTTTTGGTATTTTGAAAACTTCTGCTAAGTTCTGAAGCCTATCAGAAGCACCAGCGGATAAAGAAACACAATTAACACACTCACACAATAGTAAGGATAGAGAGAGAGAGAGACAAGACAAGCAATTTTATATTGGTTCCTCTCACAAACCGAGAGTAGTCCAGTCCCCTTGCACTTCCAAGGGATTTCACTATAATCACCTAGATTATTACAATGCTCAAACACACAAGTAAGAGACTTCCTATTTGCTCAAGCACGCTAGCAAGAGACTTCCTAACACAAAATGAAATAATAGAAAGTAATAAACACTTGATTATATAACCAAGAGTTTTCTCAAGATTACAACTCAAGACTCTTAAGACTCTAACACAGAATTCCTAATGAAATAGAAGCAGTGCTTTCAGTCTTATGTAAAGGAGTAAAGTTCTAAATTGAGATTCAACAGACTCATTAATAAAATCATTAGAAGATGTACCTTGATGCTTTTGACGTTTGTGAGCAGCTCTTTCTCTGACTATCTTCTTCTTCTTCTTCAACTCAAGTGGTTCATTATCATCCTCTTCTTCTTCATCAGACTCAACAATAATCTTCCTCTTGTTTTTATTGTTGTCCTCAGCCTTCTTAGACCTTTCTTCTCTCCTCAGATTCTCAATTTGTTCTTCTGTTAAGATCTTGACACCACCAATTGAAGGATTTTTTATTTTTACTCTGTCTCTGGTGACAATAGTCTTCATCGCAAAATCTTGTTTCTGATCAAAGCCCACTTGGGTTATATCCACTTCATTACCAGGTGTTTCCAATCCATACTCCTCATTCCAATGATTAAACCAATCATCAGCAATCTTCTTTCCGTTTTCTATATCAACACCAGGGGAGGAAGAATCAAACACTTCCTCTTCTTTGTTCATTAGCAAAGGGTTGGTAGGAACCACAACTTTTCCTTTGACTAGGAACATCTTCTTTAAGGACTTTCCATCAACAATCCTTGATTCCACATAAGTAGCTTTGACAAAGATGGAAAATTTTCTTTCAGAATCTCATGAAAGTTGCTCAGATAAAAGATGTGAGATAGCAACCTAACATGATGACAGTTAGTGTGACCCTTGTCAGTACTTTTTTTGATCACTTCACATAGATGATCAAAAATGTATCTTGACACATTTATCTTGACAAAGCTATGAAGATAATGCATGAAGTATTTCTGTTCAGAATAAATACAGTCAGTACCACCTACTTTTGTAGCAATGGATTCAAACAACACTTTGTAAACACCTTTGAAAAACGCCTTCAACTCTTTTTGTCCATTAGAGTTTACATTCTCAAACAGAGTTGCTTGAACAGTTGGATCTTGTGGCTTAGTCTTGTAACCAGCAAGATGAATTCCTTGATTGGGTAGATTCAAAGCCTTTGCAATATGTTCTGCAGTGATTTTGATATCCATTCCAACAATGTTTGATCTAATTTCAGTTTGGGTAAAATCAGGAAGACCCAATTCTTCTCTTGATTTCCCTTTCAGCAAAGGTTTTTCTTCACTAGATTCTGAACTTCAATATACGCTGACTGTTTATCAAAAACATATGCCTTCATCCAAACCTCTTTTACCATCTCTTCAAAGATAGGACCATTCAGAATTTTGAAGTAGCGTTCTAACCCCTGATAGAAGAACATCTTCTGTAAATCAAAGTCGTTTTTCTACCATGCACTTCAAACTTTTAAACTTGAAAGACATAGTGTCTTTTCTGATTCTGTACTTCTTTTGATTTTCCAAATCAACTATGGGTTTCACCAATGGAGAAGCAGTAGACGATGATGATGCCATTGTTTGAAGGTTAGGGTTTTGGTTTTGCTAGAGAAGAAGAAAAGAAAACTGAAGCGTTGGAGGTTTAGAGAGAATATGAAAACGTGTGGGTTGTGAACGTGTTTGTGTGCAAGTGTCAAAAGTGTATATTTTTAGAAAACAAACAAACAGTACAACACAAAAAAAGGACAGAATAGTCATATTCATTTTAAGCGCTAAACTCATCATTAACCAATACTCAACTAATTGCAAAACGACACGTGTATTAGAAAATTATTTAAATAACTGGTGCGTTAGTGGACAGCAGTTAGATGAAAAAGTTTATAAACTGTTCCACTACCACATTAGAACCATTTTGTTGATTCCGATACTTATTAGAAGTAGTTACACATAAGAAGTTCTGACCTTGAGGTTCTGAGGTTCAACATCTTCTGATCCTTATCAGATTTTAAAAACAAATTTTACTCAATAGAACTTAACAATCAGGAACAAACACCATGTTGAGATTTTTCTTTATAAAATCAAATCTTTCAACAGCTAAAGGTTTTGTACAGATATCAGCCCATTGTTTTTCAGTATCAACAAACTTGATATCTATAATACCTTTCTCAACATAATCTCTTATAAAATGATGTTTGATCTCAATATGTTTTGCTCTAGAGTGTAAAATAGGATTTTTGGAAAGCTGAATGGCTGCAGTATTATCACAATATAAAGGTATATAATGATTGCTTATATGATAATCTTCTAATTGATATTTCATCCAAAGAAGTTATGTACAACATTTAGCAGCTGAAATGTATTCTGCTTCTGCTGTGGACATAGCAATGGTGGTCTGCCTCTTGCTACACCAGGAGATAAGGTTTTCACCAATAAATTGGCAACTGCCACTTGTTGATTTTCTTTCAAGTTTATCTCCAGCATAATCAGCGTATTTCTTATAAAGTAATCCAAAATTACAAGTAGCTTTCAGATATCTAAAGATTCTCTTCACAGTAGTGAGATGAGATTCTCTAGGATCTGATTGAAATCTTGCACATAAGCATACAGAGAACATAATATCAGGTCTAGATGCAGTTAGATAGAGTAGAGAACCAATCATACCTCTATATAACTTCTGATCAACTTTGCCTTCAGATTCATCCAGACTCATGCTTGTTGTTGGATGCATTGGAGTATTCATTGGCTTACAATCTTCAAGATTGAACTTCTTCAAGAGATCCTTTGTATACTTGGTTTGATGAATGTATGTTCCTTCCTTTGTTTGATTGATTTGAATTCCAAGAAAGAACTTCATCTCTCCCATCATGCTCATTTCAAATTTTTTTTCCATTAACTTAGAGAAATTCTTGCATAGAGAAGCATTAGTTGAACCAAAAACAATATCATCAACATATATTTGAACGATTAGAATGTCTTTCTTCAAGGTTTTTGGAAATAGTGTACAGTCAACTTGTCCTTTTTCAAAACCATTATCAACCAAAAAGTTACTTAGTCTATCATACCAAGCTCTAGGAGGTTGTTTAAGACCATAAAGTGACTTTTGCAGTTTATAAACATGGTCAGGATTTTGAGTATTTTCAAAACTAGGAGGTTGTTTGACATATACTTCTTCAGTGATAAAACCTTTAAGAAATGCACTCTTCACATCCATTTGATATAGAGTGATACCAAGGTTAACTGCATTGGAAAGAAATAACCTGATTGCATCCAATCTAGCAACTGGAGCAAAAGTTTCTGTGTAATCAATCCCTTCCTGTTGACTGTAACCTTGTGCAACTAATCTTGCTTTGTTTCTAGTTACTTCTCCTTGTTCATTGAGCTTGTTTCTGAACACCCATTTTGTTCCAATAATGTTCTTGTCTTTTGGTCTAGGAACTAGATTCCAAACTTCATTTATGTCAAACTGATGTAGTTCATCTTTCATAGCTAAGATCCAAGCTTTTTCTTTTAGAGCTTCATCAATAGTGTTTGGTTCATTGAGAGAACCAAACTGACCATTGCATCTTCCTTTTGTGAACTTGATCTTGTTTTTCTAGGACTTTCTTTGTTTTCAATGATCAATTCTTCTAGATGAGATGATTTGTATTTGAAAGAATTCTTCTTAATTACTTCTTCAATCTCAGCATCAGAATCACTATCAATTTGAGTAGTTGGAACATCTTCAGAAGGAGCAGTTTCTTGATCATTAGAAGTTGTTTCAGGTTCTGAACTTTTGTTAACTTCTACAGTTTCAATTTATGATTCTAGATTATCTGCAATAACTTCAACTAGCTCTGACTTATCATCATCAGGCTCTTTGTCATCAAATCTTACATGCATACATTCTTCAACAGTGTTAGTTTAAGAATTATACACTGTGTATGACTTAGAGCGTTCAGAATATCCAATAAAGATACCCTTAGAAGCTTTAGAGTCAAATTTCTTTAAATGAACTTTAGAATTCAGAATGTAACAAGTACAACCAAATTGATGAAAATAAGAAATATCAGGTTTTCTTCCTTTGAACAATTCATATGCTGTTTTATTCAATAAAGGTCTGATATAGATCCTATTTTGAATATAACAAGCAGTGTTTATTGCTTCTGCCCAAAAATGTTTTGCTAGGTTAGTTTCATGCATCATGATTCTGGCCATTTCTTGTAAAGATCTGTTCTTTCTCTCTACAACCCCATTTTGCTGTGGAGTTCTAGGAGATGAGAACTCATGAAGAATTCCATTGTTTTCACAATGGATTTCAAAAGGTTCATTTTCAAACTCACCACCATGATCACTCCTAACCTTAACAATTTTCAAGTATTTTTCAACTTGTATTTGAGTGCAAAAGGTTTTAAACACATAATATGTATCATCCTTGGATCTAAGGAATTTAACCCAAGTCCATACTTCTTACCATTTATTGAAGCAGTACTAACTGGTCCAAATAAATCAATATGAAGCAGTTCCAAAGGCCTTGTGGTAGAGACAATGTTTTTATCTTTAAAAGAGCATTTGAAAAGCTTTCCTTTTTGACAAGGACCACAAATTGTGTCTGTCTAATATTTTAGAACAGGTAGGCCTCTCACAAGATCTTGACTACTAAGCTTAGAGATTAATCTCCAGTTAGCATGACCTAATCTTTTATGCATGACCTAATCTTTTAATCTCCAGTCAGAAGACAAACAACTTGTTGTTCTACTAATTCAAAAAGATTGATTTTGTAAACATTGCCTTTCCTTTTTCCTTTGAAAACTACAGACTTATCAGAGTATCTGTTTACAGTACATGTGTTCTTATTAAAAACAACCTCATAACCATTATCACATAACTGGCTTATGCTAAGAAGGTTATGATAAAGTCCATCAACAAGAAGAACATCAGAAATAGTAGAGAAGGAAGCACCTACTGTACCAGTACTAATTATTGAACCTTTTTGGTTCCCACCAAATCCTACAGATCCTCCCTTTTTAAGATTCAGGGTGAGGAATAAATACTTTTCTCCCGTCATGTGTCGAGAGCAGCCACTGTCCAGGTACCATGTACTTGAGTTTTTCTCTTTTTGAGTGCAAACCTGCAACATAAACTATTTCAGATTTTGGTACCCACAACTTGTTGGGTCCAGATGGGTTAGTGTAGGCCTTGTAGAAGTATGATTTTTGAAAACCAGTTTGAGGAGCATACTTCTTCTTGCCAAAACTTCTAATAGGTTTCACAGACTTTGTATCAGAAGTACTAGCTTCTGAAGTTCTCAGAACCTTAATTGATTTAGGAACTGGTCTCTTCAGAATCTTTACTTCTGAATATCTCATTTTTGAATTTGAGTTATCATAAATCATTGAAGTGTCATCTTCTAAGACTTTTGATTTTTTCTTATCCAAAACAGAAGTTTGTGAAACTTTCTTAGAATTACCAGCTTCTGATATGAAAGTGGAATAGAGAGGAGGAGGTGTTTTGCTCAAACAAACAGACTGACTTGATTTTTCTTTATCAGAAGATGCAGAAAAACCAAGTCCATATCCTTTGTTCTTGCTCACACTCTAAATCATGGAAGCAACTTTGCTCTTGTTAACATTTTGTTTAACTAACTCATGAAGAGCAACTTCGTGCTTATCATGTGATTTGTTACAAGCATAACAACCTTCTTCAAGCTCTTTGATTTTCAAAAGAGATTCATTGTATTGAGATTGAAGTTGGTCAGATTTCTCTGTAAGCAAGTCAATTTTAGTTTTTAAACTTTTGAAATCATTTGACTTGTTTATGTATTGCATCATAGTGTCTTTTAGAGCAATCAGAAGCTTATCATGAGGAAGTTTAGAAATTACCTCATCAATATCATCAGTATCAGATTCATTCTCCATATCAGATTCATTATTAGAAGATATTGTAGCCATAAGTGCTATGTTTGCTTCCTCATCATCTTCATCAGTATCTGATAACTTCTCAAGGTCCTCAAAAGTTGCCATACGACTCTTCTTCATTCTGTTCTTGAAGTTGCCCTTTTTCCCTTTATCATTGGAGTTCAAATCAGGACAATCAGCAATAAAATGACCAGTCTTTTTGCAGTTGAAACAACTATTTTTAGAACCATCCTTCTTGTCTTTAACATTGGAGCTTTTGTTCCCATAACTCTTAGAACCAGAACTTCTTCCAGAAGCTTTGTTGTTTTTGTACTTATTCCATTTTCTGAACTTTGAAAGCAGAGCAAAGAGTTCCTCATCTGATCCATCCTCCTGATCATCTACAGAAGATTCATCAGCATCAGATTCAATAACTTTAACCTTTAAAGCTTTAGGAGATTTCAAAGTTGCTGGCAAAGCCAATGACTTTGATTTCTTCTTGGGCTCATCAGAAGCTAAATCCACACTACAAGAAATAAGATATTTCGCAGCAACTTTTTCGCAGCGACACTCAAATTGTTGACAAAAACATGCATATAGCAACAATAAATTTAAGTTGTTGCAATAAGTCAATTTTTATCTCAACAATTTTATTATTGTTGGGAAAACTAACTTATCTCAACAACAATTATTGTCGCTGGAAATAGTATAATTTGTTGGTGTGCATATAGCAACAACTCATTTAAGTCCTTGTTATAACTTAATTTTTCTCAACAATCTCATTATCGTTGGGAATAATTATTTGTTTTAACAATAATTATTGTTGCTAAAATAACTAATTTAAGTCATTGTAATAAGTATTTCCTTTTTTCCTCTCAATAACCTCAATAACTTTTTTTTTAGCGGCAAACCTTGTAGTGAGTAGTAAAACAAAAACAGTAAAAAATATATTTTTGGATACCCTTGATTATTTAAAATACTTTTTTTTTATAATATATTAAAAATTAAAAATACTTTTTGAATTCTAGCAATTATTGGAAAAAAATATTTCTTTTTCTATATCGTATAAAAAATTTATTTTCATTGAACAAAAAAAAAAAAAAAATTTGTAAAAACTAAATAATCTTTTTTCATTTAAAAAAAAGAGTTCACCCAAAAAAACAAAACCAACAAATAGAAAGAAAAGAAAGGAACGGTTGTCAAATAAAAGGAAAGAAAGAATGGAACGAAACAGGGTTTCACTGCCATCAGTTTGATCTCACACGAGTCTTTCTATCTCTCAAACTCTTATTGAAATCGCTCATCGTCATCATCATCATCATCAATCTTCTACTTCTTCTTTCTTATTTTCCTCTTGCCTCTTCCTCCATTGAATCGTTATTAGGGTTTCTCTTCCCTCGATGAGAGAGCACGCTCTTCACCACTTAACGGTACGTTTCTTCTATTCCATTAATTCCTTATACTTTCAATCTTTGTTTTCCCAGAGACCAATTAAGGAGCGGCGTCGGTTTATATTTTAGGGATTTCTCAAGCAGCATCGAATTCCATGAATATGATTGTTTTGTTATGCTACTTGTTTTGTTAAACTAATTTTGGTCAAATCTGTGAATGTTTTTGAAATTTAATTTGATTATGTTTGGGAACAGTTTAGGGTTTAGTTTAGGAAGAGAAAATTTTAATGTAGTTTACTGTGATTCATTTGGTTGGAGTTGGAATTTTAATTTTGTCTGATTTCATACATGTTGCAGAGAGGAATTGAAGTGATTGATGTTGTTTATGGATGTAAAAAAAGTACTATATATAATAATTTAACTTTCTTATGTATTGTGAATTTGAATATGGATAATTGTAATTAATTTCAAAGGGATTAATCAGCTTTGATATTTTGAATTTTTTTTAATTTGCTTTTCAGTTTTAGATTATGATGTTGCTATTTTTTATAGTAAAAACTCATAGTATATATTTCAGGTTCAAATAGAAGCCAACAAATGAATAACCAGCTCTTGTATCTCTCGTCTATCGAGTTATAATATAATACACCCATGATATGGTTTTTTTAGTTTATTTATATGCATTGTAGTGAAAATTGATGTATCCTTCATATGATTTCCATGTCTAGGTTTGATGTGAATACAACATAGCTAATTTTAGCATCGGTGACTGCATGAAAAAACCAAAGGGTGGCAGGTTATTTTTTATTTACATGTTTAATTTACTAGCCTTTTTGCACAATGTTAATACTTTTACTTAATTGTAATAGTATTTAGTATTGATTGACTAATAGGACAAAAGTGAATGTGGCATTATATTTTTCATCTGTTTACACAAGTAGGAATTAGATTATTATAGAGGTGTATGAAATTGATTTACCAAAAACAAAGAAGTGTATGAAATTTTTGTACCAAAAAAAAGAGGTGTATAAAATTGGTGTGGAATTTAGGAGTTCTGCTATGTTTTGTTTTTTGGATATTTTTTTTGGTCAGGCTTGGATTGTTGTGAATAAATGTAGATGCTGATTTGATTGAGAGGCTAACTTAATAAGGAATCATATTAAGGTAGAAATGGTTGCAACCCTGTTGATTATCAAGGTAAAGCCTTTAATTTGTTCACGGATCCAACTCTACAAAACCTTAGTAAACAAAGTGTTGCCACCTTGCTTGTATGATTGTTTAGCAACTAATATTTTAGAAATTCTCTAGTTGAGAGGGTGAATGACTTGAGCTTAGATGAAAATTTATTGGAAACAGGCACTAATTCATAACGATGTCTTCATTTCCCCTGCATCTACTTCAGTTGTTTATAAAATTCGTAAGCATTTGCATATATTTCCTTAGTAGGAAGTAGTAATTAATTCATTCTTATTTACTATTGCAGGTGAAAAGAAAAATGATCATTTGGTTATGTATGTTGACGGCTTCATGACCGTAAGTATTACATACTTCTGTTTCGTTCTTCATTACCGTAGATTTTTGTCTCATACTTTTGATTGTAAGTTAATTGGACTGATATAGTTATGTTGAGGCTTTGATTACTACTATTAAACTTCACCTGCAGATATGAGGTGTTTGTCATCAACTTGTCATGGAGTTAAAAATGAGCAAGGACATAATAATAGTCAAAGAGAGGGGTCATATGCATGGAACTCATCATGAAGATACATAGCACCAATTTCTGTGTGGTTGTTGCATACCTTATATGTCATTGTCTTTTTTTATTAAGTTTCGTTCTTTGCCTTTGTAAGTAAACAGTGTTTCAAATGCATCACAAAGAAAAGTTCAAAGAACAACTACACACAAGCATTAATATTGTTAGTTATGTAAATTTTTTTTTATGAGAACAAGAGTACTGTTTGTAATTTAATAATTTTCTATGTTAAGAGTGATAATTTATGAAATTTTATATTTATTAATATTATATTAATTTGTGTTTATGTTTTTTGATAAACAAATTTAAATTAAATGGAATTAATTATTAGAAAATATAATTTATTCCAACTATTTTCGTTGTTGTGATATAAAAGACGATAGTAGCACTATTTCGCGTAATTCTCCGGTACGACAAATGGCGAACGATCACTGGAATCATCACCATCGGCGTAAGCTAGAGATGCCGATCTTCAAGGGTGATGATGCGTATAGTTGGTTAGTGCGCATCGAACGATATTTCTGACTTAGTGGAGTACGTATACCTGAGAAGTTAGATGCGGCAGTGATAGCTTTGGAAGACAAAGCTCTGAATTGGTTCCAATGGTGGGAAGAGCAAATTGCTTATCGCAACAGGGATGAGGTCAAAATTGCTATCATACGCAGATTCCAACCTGGAATTCTGCAAAATCCATTGGGACCATTATTGAATCACAAGCAAACTGGATCTATGATGGAGTATAGAGACAAGTTTGAATTGCTTGTTGCACCGGTGAGAAGGGATGACAGAAATATGTTGGAAGCAATCTATCTAAATGGATTAAAGGAAGAGATACAGGCTGAGTTGAAGTTATATGAAGATCTGGATCTGACCTCTTTAATGGATAAGTCATTATTACTAGAGGAGAAAAATAATGCACTATTGAAGAAGGGAATTGGCAGCAACAGAGAGTGGAGAGATAGGAGTGCTACCACTAAATTCAAGGATCCTAGTGACTATGGTGGAAGAAGGAGGGAAGTAGAGAGAAGTGGAAATGAAAGTGCTGACAAGTTTAGAGGAAGGAGATTGAGTCCTGCTGAGAGGCATAAGAAAGGATTATGCTTCAAATGTGGTGAAAAATGGAACCGGGAGCATGTGTGTAAGCTCAAACACATGAAATTGATGTTATGTGCAGGGAGTAGTAGTGAAGAGGAAGAGAAGAAAGAAGAACCAGAAATGATGGAAGAGATGAAGACTTTGCAACTGTCTTTGCAAAGTAAGGAGGGATTTACTTCCAACAAATCCTTCAGAGTATGGGTGATGATTGGGGAAAGACCAGTCCTCACCTTGATTGATTCAGGTGCTACAAGTAACATCACAGCCAAGGAATTAGTGGAAAACTTAGCCATCCCTGTGGAAGCAACACCAACTTATGTGATAGAAGTTGGCAATGGTGAGAAGGTGAAAAATCAGGGAGTTTGCAGAGAATTGAACTTTGCCAAACAGAAAGTGGAATTCAAGCAACATTTCTTGCTAATGCAATTAGGAGGGACCGAAATGGTGTTGGGGATGGATTGGCTAGCTAGCCTTGGAGATATTGAGGCTAATTTCCATGAATTATGTTTAAAATGGAAGTAAGATGGCCAGAGTTACATGATTCAAGGAGACCCTGCTCTCATCAATAGTAAGGCCTCATTCAAGGAAATGATGAAAGCTTTTTATGATGATGGAAGAGGGTACTATCTGCAGTATAGGTCAGTTAGCACTAATATACAGCAGAAGGTGGAATTAGATCCTATACTGACTACACTCTTAGAAAAATTTGAAGAGGTGTTCAATATGCCAACAGGATTGCCACCTGAAAGAGTACATGACCATGCCATTGTTCTCCAACCGGGAGCTAATATTCCAAATATCAGACCATATAGATATCCATTTTATCAAAAAAATGAGATAGAGAAGATAGTTGTAGACATGATGCAAGGTGGCATCATTAGACACAGTACAAGCCCCTTCTCTAGTCCAGTCTTATTAGTCAAAAAGAAGGATAGAGGGTGGTGATTCTGTACAGATTATAGGGCATTGAACAAGGTAACGATCCCTAACAAGTTTCCCATACCTGTTATTGAGGAATTGCTAGATGAACTAGGTGGTGCAACAGTTTTCACGAAGTTAGATTTGAAGTCAGGATACCACCAAATAAGGATGCATGAGGCAGATATTCCAAAAATTGCTTTTAGAACTCATGAAGGACATTATGAGTATTGTAGTACCCAGCGCAAAAAATATACAGATATGCAATGATGAAATGCAATGCACAAATGTAAACAATGAAGCCGCCACCATATTTTATTTATCCCGTAAGGGGAAAGGAAAATAATGATAAAACCTTGAAAAGATCGGGTTCGGGAGTTGGTTACATGAGGGGAAGACGTTAACACCCCCTCATATCCGTTGTACTCAACGGGAACCATTTGAGGAATTTTGGTTTGCATAAACAGAACTAGCCGCATATAAAGAAAGGATTACCGCATATTAAACAGAAAGGAAAAAAAAGAGTTTTTTTTATTATTTGGCTTGACGAGAGAGGCTCTCGCTCCTACGTATCCCCCAAGTACAATGAGGAAGTCAAAGCTCACGTAGTTCTTCCTGAAAAAGGTTTGTTTGTTGGTTGTTTTTAGTGAACGATGCTTAGGTCGCATTCCACTGAGACAACAATATTGCTTGTATACTCAACTGAGGTTTAAGCGTTTGTCTGTATCAGGGGAATGGATAAAGTGTCATCCGTTTAAGAAAAAGAAGTTGAAAAAGATTTGACTGCACAAGGGCAGTTGAAAAAAAAGTTGACTGCGCAAGGGCAGGAAAACAGTTGAGTGGGTTGAGTGTCTATTAGATTTTTTGAGGAATTATTCAGTGAATGAGAATAGTCCTCAGTCGCGAGCCATGCGGCAGGTACTTGGACTATTCAAGAGATGAAAGTCATGCGTCAGACATCTCTCTTTTCATTCAATAGTTTATTTAAGCTATTTTCAGAGTTTTCCAGGTTCAAAAAGAAAAAAGAAAAAAGAAAGGTGGGAGAAGAGAGGAACGCTAATGCATGAATGCAGATGACATATAATCAATGTACTGAATAATTAAAAATGCATCAGATATGAACATATAAGGAAGTAACCATGTATCAGACAAAGAGAAATAAATCATCTAACAATTATAAGCAAACAGCATAATTCAGTCAAGTAGGTAAAAGTCAACTGTAATAAGTCAACATAAAAAGTCAACCAAAAAGTCAACGCGAAAAGTCAAACTAGGAGTCAAACTAAGAAGTCAAAGTCAAAAGTTGACTTAAAAGTCAAGGTCAAAAGTTGAGACAGAGACAAGTCATGCGTCAGGCTCTGTCTCGTGGTTTCTCGAAGAAATTCTAATTTAAAGTTTTAAAGATTTGATTTAAAAATAACTTAGTCAAAGTCATGCGTCAGTGTCCATTTATTTTTAATCCATTTTCTTTATCTAATTTCCAAAAAAACTCTGAATTAAGAAATTAATCAGTCAAAGTCATGCGTCAGAGATCAATTACTTTTTTAATCCACTTTTCCTAATCTAAGTTATAAAAACTTCGAATTAAAAAATTAATCGATCAAAGTCATGCGTAAGAGACCAATTACTTTTTTAATTCACTTTTTCTAATCTAAGTTATAAAAACTCCGAATTAAAAAATTAATCGATCAAAGTCATGCGTCAGAGATCAATTACTTTTTTAATCCACTTTTTCTAATCTAAGTTATAAAAACTCTGAATTAAAAAATTAATCGATCAAAGTCATGCGTTAGAGACCTGTTACTTTTTTAATCCGCTTTTTCTAATCTAAATTGTAAAAACTCGGAATTAAAAAATTAATCGATCAAAGTCATGCGTCAGAGATCAATTACTTTTTTAAACAGTATAAGCAGATGTGGGGGTGTATTAATGAAATCACCCAAATGAATCAGATCCAGGCCTAGAGGTGCAAAAGGCCCAAATTCCTTTCTAACAAACCGGATCGGGTCGGACGGTGTGACCCGACCCGGATCCAGTCACCGACCAAGTACAGAAACAAAAAAACAAACAAGCCGAGTCAGCCAATCGCAGGCTGACACGTGTCCATCTTCAACCTTGTCTTAACTCGACCGAGTCACTAACTCAGTGACTCGGCGAGACTCCATAAAAACACAGAGATAAGCTCGGGAAAACGCAAACAACGTAAATCAAAGCCAAATCGCACGATTAAATTCTTGAATCGATGTATTTTCAAACGTGAATCATGATTTTCGTACTAGTTTTCACAAATCGAATAATACAAACGCAGGAAAGACGTGAAATCAATGAATCTAAACGAAAAGGGTTTCGGATCTAAACGTTTTCCAACCAAAACAAACAACAAAACAAAATCAATAATAGTTTATATACATGAATACAAGCATAAATCAAGAAGGATTGAAGAGAAAAGAGTCTGAAATCGTGCTATATCAACCTTCTTAGCTTTGGTGATTTTCAGTTTCGGATCTGAACGTCTAGAGGCCGTTTCTGCGAATTTCCTAGCGATTGAGAGAAATATGAACAGAGGAGAAGGCTTATAACACGTTGATTCAAGTGAACTTCATGATTGTTATGCGTTTTTGATGAATTTGAGTTGAAATTTTTTTAGGGTTTTGGTGAGGGAAGGAGGCGCGCCGTTTCAGAGAAAGAAGAGAGAAAGAATTGTGATTGTGAACAGTGAATGAAATAGGGTTGTAATAAATGAGGTCCTATTTATAGGGCCTCATAACTTTGGGGTATTTTTGCGATTTTTGAACTTTTGTGGATAAAAAGTGAAAATTGGGTGAAAAAGAATAAAATTATGACAAAATTTTATTTATTTTGGGTTGTAATATTATGACAATATTTTGTTTGCTTTGGATCGTAATATTTTTATAATTATGACAATGATCTATTATTAAATGTTTATACAATGTTACAATATTTTAAAAATAATTTATTTTAAATATAAATTTTATATTTAAAATTAATTTGTTTCAAAAATATATAATATGTTTTTTTTTAAAACGAAATTTGATTTTTTTTTTAAATCGAAAATTGAGTTTTTTTTAAAAAAAATAATTTAAATTTTGAGACGGTCTAAGCCGTCGCAAAATTTTATCATGTGGACCAGTTTGAGACGGCCATGGCCGTCTTAAACATTTAAACTGTTCTGACATACATTTTGAGACGGTCTGGACCGTCTCAAAATTGTAACGGTTCTGACATGCGTGGAACATTTTGTGACGGTCCAGGCCGTCTCAAAATTGGTCTTTAAGTAGCTTATCATTTTGTGACGGCTTAGGCCGTCTCAAAAGTTTGTGACCAGCTATTTTGCAACGGATTGTGGCCGTCTCATGGACGTCTCAAAATTATCACTTTGGGACGGTTTTAGTTACTTTGAGAGGGTTTTAGGCCGTCTTAAAATGGTGTTTTTCTTGTAGTTCACTTTACTGGTGTGTCGACCATAAAAAACAAATGAAGTCTTCTCCCCTCAGGGTACCTGAACTCCAAAACTGATCATTACCTCTCCTTCGGGTGTGTTGACCATAAAACGAAAAATGAAGTCTTCTCCCCTCAGGGTACCTGAACTCCAGAACTGATCATTACCACTTCACTGGTGTGTTGACCATAAAAAACGAAGTCTTCTCCCCTCAGGGTACCTGAACTCCAAAACTGATCGTTACCACTTCACTGGTGTGTCGACCACAAAAGAAAAATGAAGTCTTCTCCCCTCAGGGTACCTGAACTCCAAAACTGATCGTTACCACTCCTCCGAGTGTGTCGACCATAAAAAGCTGAGTCGCCTCCCCTCAGGGTGAGTTATCTCCAAAACTGATCATTACCTCTCCTCAGGGTGTGTTGACCATAAAAAGCTGAGTCGCCTCCCCTCAGGGTGCGTTATCTCCAAAATTGATCATTACCTCTCCTCCGGGTGTGTTGACCAAAAAAGAAAAATGAAGTCTTCTCCCCTCAGGGTACCTGTAACACCCCGTTTCCCAAAATAAATAAATATATAAATCGCAACTGAAATAATAAATCAAAGTAACATCAAAAACGGAGTATTACGCTACTATTTCATTCAAGTAATAAATAAGAAAATTTCTATTTATTTAAATCAATCTTGTCAACAAAATTCACTGAAATCGCAGCGGAAATATAACAATATTTATTCAACAATTGTTCTATCAAAGTTTGGCAATAAGGTCTCAACGTGATTCATAGTAGTAATTAAAATCAACATAATTGTTTTTCAACATAAAATCATAAAACTAATACGTAACAAGGAAAATCCAATAATCAAAGCCCGCCCCGTTACGTATCAGAGCACCTAGACACGTGAGGAGTCCACTCACATCAACAGCTAGCCTTGGAAATCTGCACTTGCCCACAAGGCGGCAATTCCAACAGAAGGGGTGAGATCACAATTCAATAATTAAAAGCATAATAAATCATGCAACAAATAAATCAACTTAACAACATAATCATCATCTCATCAATAATTCATAATTCATTATTCAAGAAAATCATAAAAATTAGTTTTAAGCTTCATCATCTTATCCTTCATTAAATCCTTCTCCTCATCTCATGACACGACACGACTCGACTCGACTCAACAAATGCAACGACACGACTCGACTATGCAAGACTCTTATGCATGTGGTACCAAACGGAGCATCAAGCCCCCAACTTCCAATGCCTTAATTCGGCTACTGGGCATCAAGCCCCCATCTTAAAAACGGAGCATCAAGCCCCCATCTCAGAATACGGAGCATCAAGCCCCCAACGTCTAATATGTGACACGATGACTAACAACAACTTTACATCAACATCTCAATGCCAAAACTAGGCCAACATGGTTTATAACATAGACAACAATGTCTTACGACTCGATAACCTTGACGTGGACAAGGACTTCTCTCCACAATATTCTTAATTCGTCATATAACTTCAAAATTCATATAAAATTATTCACAAGGTATTTTTGTGTCAAACCAACGCCATTGGAAAGCTAAAATCCTTATCTACAACTTTCGTGTTTACACCAAAAATCAATTCTGTACCTATCAATACCAGTTTTTATTTCAAATTCGGGTACAGAGGCTGAAACTTCACTGTGACCTACGTGTAGTAATTCGACGATAACTTAAGTTCTAAAAACAGTTTTTAAGTGAAACCAACGCCATTTGAAAGCTAACACAATTATCTACAACTTTTATGTTAACACCAAAACCCAGTTCAAAACAGAAAACGTGTGAAAATGCGCAAGAACATGAAACAGAGATGCTGTCACTGTACAGCTCTCGGGAAGGTCATATTTTCTACCCAAAAACTTTGTTTTAACTCCGATTTTCACCAAACTTGGCCCTATAATTCACTCCTACATAACCTAACTTAATACGACACAAAACACAACAATCCAACTCCAGTTCATGCACAATTCATTAGCTTTATTCGTCAACAATTATTCTTTTTACCAACAACCCTATTCTTTCTAAACTCTATCATTCTCAACAATTCCGACACCAATCATTACAGAATAATCAAGCAGCAATTCATACATTAAAATTAATAGTAAGAACACACAATTCATCGGTTTTCATGGGAATTCACAAATTAAACCCTAAACTCAATTCTACCCACTTTCTCATGAACCACTAATCAAACATGAAGAATTAAGCCCTTAATTAGAGAAGTGAAACCCCACCCTTACCTGGTTTGATTGAATTACAAAGGTCCTAGCTCCTCTTGCCTCTTCTCTCTTGCTCTTGGTTTTTTTTTTTTTCCTTTTTCTCAAACTTCTCTGTTTTCACGTGAAACTGATATTTCTTTTCTCTGACTATCCTTTTCTTAACCTCCTTTATTCTAATTAATTTTTATTAATTCCCACTAATTCCTTTGTTTCCTCTTAATTACACATCCGCCCCCTTAATTCTAAAATATTCTAATTCTTATCTTATTCTTACTAACTATTAATAAAACCATTTAATTAAATAAACAAATCACATAATCACATAAATCAATTAAATATGACTCTAAACTCTACCAAACATAAAATAAACTGGCGTTACAGTACCTGAACTCCAAAAATGATCGTTACCACTTTACTGGTGTGTCGACCATAAAAACAAATGAGTCTTCCCCCCTCAGGGTCCCTCAACTCAGAAAAATTGATTCTGAAAATGCTCCACTAACGCTTGATGTATCTTCGAGTAAAGAAAACTTGTTGGGAGTCAAAACTGAATATTCTGCCATTATCTTTGACAAAATTCACAAGACAACTGCTTGACAACTATTTAGCTGAAGAATTTAATCTATCAATCGATTGGAGATAACCATCTCGAACAAACCACTTGAGAACGGGTCTATTTAACTTTTTTTGACTGGGAAAGTTGTATGTAGACCAATCTGCTGTGGGTAACACTTGTCGAATTATTTACTGGGGAAAGGATCATCAACCCTTTTTGGAAAGTGTAGAGTGAAAATCCCTTCGATAAGGATGAAACTCTGTTGACCAACTTGCTAAACATCAGTGATAAGGATAAAACCAAATAAATTCACTAGGGATGTTAAAGATCCGCCAATCCTTCCCGTCAAAAATCATGGTTCACAAACCGTTTTGTTGAAGATGCAGTGTTCCAACCGACTTACTGGGACGAACAAATATCAACTGCCTCACTGGGGAAAAGAAACGATTCCTCAACCTTTCTCATTGAGAATGTGATGCACTGGCTGATCTGCTTGGGGATGATACTTTTTTGACCAATTGATCAAGGAAAATATTCATCAACCCCTTTCTTTTGTTGAGAAAATATGGTTCAATAACCATCTTGTTGGAGAATTAGATCCGCAGACTTTTGTCACTGAATATGGTTCAATAACCAAGTCCACAACCTGTTAAGACAACATTTTGAACATGTACTTTATGAATGCATGATTGTGCACTTCTATTGCCTAAATGTAGAACTGATGCAGATGAAATATCTGATTATATGCAAGATTTTGTTTGACTTTTTTATTCTTATGCATGACTCTATATGAGTGAATGCATGAATATGCATGAATGCATGAATTTCCGAGTTTGTTTTGAGGAGAGTTTGAATTTTCCGGCACCGGGAATCTGAGTAACTCTGACACTATTGAGATGAGGACCCTTGCAAGCTTCCATTGATAGACAAGCGTTCAAAAAGGCTTCCAAAGAGGAACAACGACTTTCTTTATCTGATGGAATCAAGGGATTGCCATGATTTTGTATTTTTAAGACAGGGGCACCTTACAGTATGCCATTGATTTCCCTTCCATCATTTCAAGTTTTCAAAACAATTTGTTTTCAAATGCTTTTTATTCACAATGTTTAAATACTTTATTTGTCATAAATAAGTAGCACCAGTGCACACAATTATAATGTAAAAGCAAGCTAACAAACAAATGAGAATTTTTATTAATTGCACTTAAGTGCGGAATTTTCAACTGGATGCAAAATCCCTTGAAGAGGTAATTGCAAATTGAAGTTAAGATAATGGCAATGAAAATAAATGAATTCCATTGAATCATAACGATGCCATCCTTCTTCACGATCTCGAGTTTACAAGGCCTTGCTTTGGCGAAAGGAGACTGAGTCGATCTTTTCTGTCTGAAGCTTCATTTCCATGCAGAGTTAAGTATAGCAGTCTTGTGTCATCTTTCGAGTTTTGACTTACCAGGCTTCATCTTCCCTTTTTGATGCCCCTTATTTTTTCCTAAACTTCCTTTTCAAGTTGTCCGACCTCGGGACGCTCTCTATTGCTTAAACCGCTCTTTCAGTTTTTCAACTTTGCAAGCTTTCTTCTCTCTTTCTTCTTTAGGCACAACATTTCAGGATCGCAGCAGCGTGCATTGAGAATGGAAACTCTTCACCATCCATGGTATTGACAACCAGAGTTCTGCCATATATCACCACATATGACTTTTCAGGAGGATATAATCTTGACACAGTAAGCTCCAAGCACTGGAATCTATGATGGATATGCCCCTGACCCACTGATATTTGCAGTGTATCTAATTCTTGAACCAATTCACTTTTGATAAGCAGGGTATTCAACTTGTTTGCCCCTGATTGGCAGAATCCATAGATAGCTTGCCCCTAGCTAGGAGCGCCTCAAATTAGCTTTGCCCATGATCAGACCACAACTCAGATCTCTTTGATGTCAAGTATTAATTTGCAAGCAAAATCATTTCTTTTGAAAAGTGTTTTGCACATGCAATTTTTTATTTTTATTTTGAAACACATATGATGTGTAGAAAAGAGAGATAATTATTAGTTACTCAACAAACTGGAGGAGTCAGCTTAACAATACATTTGCCGAATGCTCTCAAAGTGAACCTTGCTTCATTTAGGTCTTTTGAGTATTATAACATGCAATTATGATTCATGTAAATCAAGCCAAATGAAGATATAGATTGTGTTATCAAATTCCCCCCATACTTGAACCTTTGCTTGTCATTAAGCACATAAATAGTAACTCTTTTTTAGCACTTGTTTGAAAATACGACATGACAACTCTAACCATACAGGGTTGCCGGCTAGAGAAGAAAATCAAGTAATAAACATCAATACCAAGGGTACTGTAATAAAACAAAACCACACATTGCAGTCAAAGACTCTCATCATATGAAGACAAATTTGAAGCATTTTATTGTGACTCTAACTTTTGCTAAAATTTTATTCACCTTTTTCATTCAGGTGCAATCACATTAAGCCCGTTATCTTGTACACACTCATGGTAGAAAAATCTGTTAGTGATTATGATCATAAATCGAGGGGAGCTGGTAAAATCAGTTTGGTAAACCCCTCTTTTTCTTCCAAATGCTGTTGTGGGGGATCGGATAGCAACCCGCCCTACCAAGTTCAGAACCAGTCTCCTCTGAACCAACTACCAAATGGGTACATTTACTATGGTTTTTCCACAACTGTTGAGTTAAACAACCGAGTGAGGGTCATCCAACTCAATAAGTGCATTAACCAAAGTATGCAAATTTTCATTTCTGGCTCATTCACTTATATTCATCGATTTCCTACTTAGTTTGTGCCCAAGATGGTGCCGACTGCTAAGATAAACTACAAAGGGTTACTTAAAAACTGTTGTTCAGGTCTTCGTCAAAATCAGTACTCAAATTGATCTTACATACTTCTAAGAGTCTAAGATGTTAAGACAATACCAATTTTATTGAATCATTTCTGAACCTTCATAATAGCCTAAAGTGCAAAACAACCTATATACTCTTAAAGTGTCAGGTCAAGTATCAAACCAAAATTGCTTATTTTCTTAAAAAAGATATATCATAAGAATTTGGGAGAATCAGATAACAACAAAACATATGCAAGAATGACTCGATTCAATCACAATTTTTTTATGAAACAATGCCTTTCATCATCAGCTAGGTTTTTTCAAAATTGAAAGCATATATCAGCAAAAATCAGTTATTCATTTTCATCATCCTCGCTCCAAATGTGCAAGTAATAAGGAAAATAGGTGAATATAGATGGATTGATTCCGAAACATGCATGTGCATTACATAATCTTAAATGCAAACAAATACTTGACAAGAAATAAAATGTCTGATCAACTTTCTCTTTCATATACTGTTATGGGGAGGCGCCCAATTTAAACTCTTTCTTCTTCAGCTCCCGGATCGATCATCGATGAAGTTCAATCATTTTATGCTTTTGATCCAACAATCATATTAACTCTTCAACGAAGCTTGCAACCCAAAACCATGAAGAAATACGGCACAATTACGATTCAATAGATTCACTTCTGAATGATGATTCTCTTTTTTTTTGAATTTGATTGAATACAAAAGTGTTTTATGAATGCAAGAAGTTATTGCCATTTTTCATTATCTTTTTAAAACTGTAAAAGAGGAATAAATAAGACAGGAATTGCACAAGAAATACTTTTTCATTAATTGCAAATTGAACGTTAAAACAAAGTGGCCCTACAAGCACAACCATTTATTCAGGGCTGAACAAAAGTGTTTTGAAAAGAAAACAAATTACTTTGAAATAAAAACAACTTCTGGGATTCCAACAGCCTTCTAGTTTGCAAATAGTGTGTGTCTGAAGAACACACGTGCACCCTATCTTGACTATTTCCATTATTCTCTTTATCCTTTATGAAGGCAATCTGGTCATCACTGGAAACCAACATTGGAATAACTTGTTGAAGGTCTTAACGACTGTTTACACTTCACAACTGGCTTGCCTCCCACAAAAAACAAAAGCTTCAGGTAGATGAGTTCTTGCACCCTGTGTTTGAAAGTCGTGAAATTATCAATGGTGTGGCCTTCAGTACCAGCATGATAGTCGCAATTAGCATTAACAACGTACCAAACATGAAACGGCGCAGTCATAGGTTTCAAAGCCTTAGGAGTTACTCTTCCACCTTGAACAAGATAAGGAAAGAGTTGACTGTACTGCATAAGGATTGGATCAAAAACCTTTTTAGGCCGCGGAGCCTGTAGTGTTCCCATCTGACTTGCATCAATTTCTGAATGCCTTTGTAACTGTTTAAACTTCACAATTCGTTCACCTCCTTCAAAGGACAACAGTTGTTCATCAAGAAGTTCTTGTATTTTGTATTTAAAAGATCTGCAGTTATCAGTAGTATGCCCCACAGCTCCGGCATGATAATCACACTTAGCCTTTGCGTCATACCAAGCAGGGAATGGTTCAGTCACTGGCTTGTGGACCTTAGGAACCACCAATCCATTGTGTACAAGATAAGGAAAGAGTCGACTGAATGACATAGGGACAAGATCAAAAACCTTTCTAGGCCGCTGAGCCTGTTGTATTTCCACCTGGCTCACATCAAATTCCAAAGGCTTCGATAGCTGATTATTTCCCACGAAAGGCCTACCATCCTTGAAGAATAATAATTTCTGATCAATAAGCTCTTGCACTTTGTACTTAAAGGCTTGACAGTCATTAGTGGAATGACCTTTATCTCCAGCATGATAGGCACATTTAGCATTGACGTCGTACCAAGCTGGCAACGGTGCATTCTTGAGTTTCATAGCCCTAGCAGTCTTCATTCCACTGTGTACCAGATAAGGAAAAAGTTGGTCATACGACATAGGAATTGGATCGAAGACTTTTCCAGACTGTTGTGGATTCCCTTGTACTTATTGATTTTGCATATGCGCGGGATTCACCTAAACAAAGTACCTAGGAAACTATTGATTCTGTGTTGCACCCAAATGTGAGTACGTGATATGGACAGGCATGACCGGTGGGGTCTTGTCAAGCTGGGAAGTGGTGTCACTTATTCCTTTTTCTTCCTCGAAAAACAACAATTTATCATCTAGAAGCTCTTGAACCTTAGTCTTAAAAGCTTTGCAATTATCAGTGATATGCCCCTCAGATCCGGCATGAAAATCACATTTGGCGTCGGCATCATACCAAGCCGGGAACGGTGCGAACATAGGTCTCAAAGGTTTGGGTGTCACTTTACCACTATGAATCAGATAAGGGAGCAGTTGACTGTATGACATAGGAATCGGATCACGGAGCTTTCCAGACCCTTGTCGAGCCTGTTGAGGCACATGATTCACAAGCACTTGAAAAGGATATCCTTGGAACTGTTGATGCTAGGTTGTAGACAAATGAGGATATGCAAGATAGGGAGACCGAACATGCACTATAAGCGGAACCTTGTCATCTTTGGAAGTAACAACATTAGTTTCTTTCTCTACTTTTTCTTCGAAGCTATTATCAGGCTTCTCCATATTGTTATTCTGTGAACTAGCAGCAAACTAGATCCTCCCATTCTTGATCCCTTTTTCAATTATTTCCCCAATTCGGACCAAACCAGAGAAGTTAGAGGAAACATTACAAACCATCTTTTTAAAGTATATCCCTTGCAGAGTATTGACAAACATGTCTACAAGGTCTGTTTCTGAGTACGGTGGACGTACTTGAGAAGCCAATACTCTCCACCTCTATGCATAGTCCCTGAAGGATTCCCCTTCATTTTGAGTCTTATTCTGGAGTTGAGTACGACTCAGAGTTATGTCTGCATTGTTTTGATTAGTCTCTCCTAGCGGATAGATAACAGAATCCACTTTTGACACATCAGCAGGTATCTCAGGTCCATGGTGAACAATCATTGGATCGCTCAAATTCCCTTGTGACTAATTGGGTCCTTGATGAACTAGAGGTTCTCTATTCTGATTCTTGACATCTTGGGAACCGGATGAAACATTAAACACAAACAGCGTATATTCAGGCAGAGCAAACCTAATTGGTATACCATGAGGTGGCCAATTCACAACTGTCACTGAAGCATTCTATCGTGGGACCTCAATAGTAGGTGCAAGAACCTCATTCACGACCGATCTTGGTGGCAGATTCAAACTAGACAACATCTCTAGAACTCTGTCCAACTTTCCACCCATCTGATTCACTTCGCCTTGCAAGACATCATGTTTTTCTCTCCAATTGTCCATGGTGCAGTGTAAACTTTCTAATCCAAATACCAGTGCCGAGAAGGTAACTGTTGGAATGAATAAATGAAAATAAGATTTTTTATGATTGAAAAATGCATAATTTTTTTTGAATGAAAATGCATATTTTTCATGCGAAAACTTTTCTCATATTTTTTTAAATGTATGCGAGATGAATATGCATGATTATTTTCATGAATGCATGGATGTCATGAATGTAAAATGCATGGGTATGATCACGGTAACATTGTATCATCTGGCGAACTTGATCTCAAAGTCACAAATCTTCCATATTCATAACAACAGGGTTCTCTTCAAGATGGAATCTCTGAGGCCAAAAGTTCAAAGTTACTTGTAACCCATCCCTCTCACATGTTGTTCTAGGTTGACACGGTTTCCAAAATCCTCCATTACTTTTCCCAAAAGCAACCTCACCTGAGCGAGATTATAACGCCAACTGGATGAGTCAACATCATAACCTCGACACGGATTCTAAACGGTGGTCCCTAGACAAAAGTTTCGGATACCTAGACTGAATAAAAGGCCCCCGGAGTCTTGGACCCCACATGGAAAAAACTGAACCCAAAGCCATGCGGCAGAGAGCCCAACCTTTCCAAGGGAATCTATTCCGAGCGGAATTTTCACACCGGAACTCAAAGTCACATGTCAGAGAGCCCAATGCAAAAATCCCTCAACTAATCCTAAGTTTCTCTCTGGTCCGGTGATGAACCATAACACACAGTAACCAAGAACCAAGCCATAAAGGCAAAAAGAAAAAAAAGGAGTAGAAGAGAAGACAAAGCCAGCAAATCCAGACAATTGAATATTTTGCGGTAATGTAAAAGATAGGACAGATACGGCTAACCTCGAATAAGCAAACCAAAACCCTCAAACTAGGCTTAACTCTCTACACAAGTTTTCCCCAGTGAAGTCGCCAGCTGTAGTACCCGGCGCAAAAAATATACAGATATGCAATGATGAAATGCAATGCACAAATGTAAACAATGAAGCCGCCACCATATTTTATTTATCCCGTGAGGGGAAAGGAAAATAATGATAAAACCTTGAAAAGATCGGGTTCGGGAGTTGGTTACATGAGGGGAAGACGTTAACACCCCCTCATATCCGTTGTACTCAACGGGAACCATTTGAGGAATTTTGGTTTGCATAAACAGAACTAGCCGCATATAAAGAAAGGATTACCGCATATTAAACAGAAAGGAAAAAAAAGAGTTTTTTTTATTATTTGGCTTGACAAGAGAGGCTCTCGCTCCTACGTATCCCTCAAGTACAATGAGCAAGTCAAAGCTCACGTAGTTCTTCCTGAAAAAGGTTTGTTTGTTGGTTGTTTTTAGTGAACGATGCTTAGGTCGCATTCCACTGAGACAACAGTATTGCTTGTATACTCAACTGAGGTTTAAGCGTTTGTCTGTATCAGGGGAATGGATAAAGCGTCATCCGTTTAAGAAAAAGAAGTTGAAAAAGATTTGACTGCACTAGGGCAGTTGAAAAAAGAGTTGACTGCGCAAGGGCAGGAAAACAGTTGAGTGGGTTGAGTGTCTTTTAGATTTTTTGAGGAATTATTTAGCGAATGAGAATAGTCCTCAGTCACGAGCCATGCGGCAGGTACTTGGACTGTTCAAGAGATGAAAGTCATGCGTCAGACATCTCTCTTTTCATTCAATAGTTTATTTAAGCTATTTTCAGAGTTTTCCAGGTTCAGAAAAGAAAAAAGAAAAAAGAAAGGTGGGAGAAGAGAGGAATGCTAATGCATGAATGCAGATGACATATAATTGATCGACGATTTGTGTATCAATAGATTTGATTGACCGCAAGTGCACAGTCTCGTCGTGTAGTTTTAAAAGATATCGAATCCACAGGGACCAATAATCGAACTACCGTATTTCTACCGTTACTTTGTAAATCTAAGGCTATTGAATATTTAGGGTTGTTTAGAATGTTTAGAAATCAAATTAAAATTAAGAATTGAATTAATTAAATAAAAGCGGGATATCGGTATGTAACTTAATTAACCATCGGGAATTTAATGAATTAATAGCGCGCGTGGAAAGGGTTTATTTTTCAGAAGAACTTTCTCGATTTAAAGGTCTAAACCTCACACTCTCGTTTTGTTGATAAAAACCATACAATCTAGACTAGGGGTTTTGCTGTCACTTTTATACCACCTCAGTTTCGAAAGTATATTTTGAAAATCAATTAGTTCTAATTAATCCTAACGTGGCTCTCGCTCGTTCAAAGATTAATATCAAATTCCTACTATCTAGTTAAAACCTCAAACTCTCGCTCTATTGATTTTAACCTTAGTTGCTTTGTTTTTCTCACTCAAAGCATAGGAGTTTTAAAATTAGGAATTCGAATAAGAAAAATAGTTTAAGTGCGCGCGCTAAATCATCATTAAACTCCCTTCGGAGAATTAGTTTACATACCGATATCTAGGAGATTTAGCTAGACATAATTAAGAAATTAAATAAACAAAAACAGAAAATTAAATTGAACATAAATAAATAATTAAATAAAAACATTAAATAAAAAACCTGGAGAGAATTGCTGAATAAACTTGCTTGAATTAAAGAAGGTAAAATTCTTGACAGGGAATTGAAAACGGAATTAAAATCGGACTTCTGATGTGGAAGAACCGAGACAGTTTACAATGCGGGGAATTTAAACTGACTGAAATAAAAGAAAATAAAGCGTAGTCGGATCAGGAATTGAGTCTTCTATTTATAGAAGAATTTTGACCTTAAAAGTAGGGAGAGATATGCTTCCTTGAAATTTATCCAATTGTCGTACGATTAGGAGGACAAAACGGATCGGATGTTTGCAAGTTCCCCACGTCACGCAAAAATTGGTTTTTGCTGGCTTGGGCTTGGTGGCGCCCGCCACCACTTCTGTGGCGCCCGCCACAAGGCTGATGGGGGCAAATGCCCCTTTCTGCTGGGCTCCTTTGGTGGGCTGCGCGGATTTGGGCTTTGCACCCCCTTTTTGCTGCGTTTTTGGCCCTTTTTGCTCAATTCTCTTCTCCGACCTATTTTATTAGACAAAACTAAAAACAAAACAAATACCCGCATAAAAAGACATAAATGAATTAAAAACATATGCAAATGCAACTAAAGTTCACCTAAACTAAGCTAAAAATACGATATGATTTCGTGTCATCAAATTCCCCCACACTTGAACCATTGCTTGTCCTCAAGCATGAAAGAATAGTGAATTGCATAGCACAAGTAAAAACACATGACACGATCATCCTACTCATACGTGGTTGCCGGCTAATCTATGAAAATCAAATAACTGTGCAAATAACAAAAACACCGCAATGACACAAAAGACTCCCATTACATGAAAACAGACCTGAAGCATTTCCTTTTGACTCTACCTCTCTCCTAAGTTTCATTTCCCCTTTTCATTCTAGCGCAATCACATTAAGCCCGTTATCTTGTACACGCCCATGGTAGGAAACCTGTTAGTGATTATGATCATCATATAGCGCGGGGTGCTGATAACATAAGTTTGGTAACCCCTATTTGCTTTACCCACTTCGCAGTTGCGGGGGATCGGATCGTAACCCGCCCTACCAAGTTCAGAATCAGACACCTCTGAACCAACTACTAATGAGTTTCTATACTATGGTATTTTTTTCCTTCTCATGTTTCAACATTTGCTGAATTTTCATTAATTATTTCAAGGAATCAACCAATAGTATTCATAACATTTATAATCGAAATCATTCACTTATATTCTTCGGTTTCCCACTTAGTTTGTGCCTTGAGATGGTGCCGACTCCTTAGATAAACTACTGAGGGTTCATTAAAACTCAAGTTCAAGGTATTATCAAAACTAGTACTCAAATCAATTTTACACATTTCTGGGAATCTCGGGTGTTAAAACGGTATTGATTTTATCTAACCGTTACCTAACTTTCACAAAATAGCCTAGATAGTGCAAACAACCTATATACTTTCAGACAATCAACATCAAGCATCAGAACTCAATACTTTTGCTTTTCACAAGAAATTTTTTTGGTATGGCTCAAGAAATGAGAAAATCGGACAAAACAAAACCAACACGCAAAAACTACTCAATCTAAGTGAACTATCCTAAGGTTTTTATTATGCATGCTAAAATAAATGACTGAAAAGTAAAGGAAAGCGATAAAGCTTCCTCCCCCACACTTAAATCGAGCATTGTCCTCAATGCAACGACTAAAGGTAGGAGAGAAAGTGAAAACCTGTGAGACCAAGCTACTGGCGGCCTGGGCCGCGCCTCCTCGTGCGCCTCTCATGCTGTGGAGGAACTGCACCCAACTGGTGAAAATAGTCATCGAACTCGTCCATGCGCAAAGTCATGTCCGCCATGCCATCAATCAAACCACGCTGGTCAACCTGGAACTGCTGCATCATCACCATCATCTCTGTCTGGCGCGTCTGGATATCCTGAACATGCTGGTCTCTCTGGGAATCAAGTATAGAGCGCTGCCTCATTTCATCCAAAATAGTATCAAGGGTGGCAGACCCGCTCTCATGACCAGCTCCAGAAGAAGTACCTGTAAAATAGCCAGAAGAAGTGTGTGTGGTGTGTGCGTTAACGCTCGGACCCTCGCGCTCCTCCTCCTCGTGCTCGTCACTCTCTCCCTCATCAACATGTGCGTTTGGCACCATCCATTGGGGAACAGCAGGGTCGGGGAGGAAACGGTAATTGTCTCTGGTGCGCACATTTATGTGTGCGGGGTCAGGGAGGATGACATCGGGGCAGACTCTGTTATCAATCATCAGAATGAATTTCCCATCACCCCTTGTTTTCACTAGTTTCATATTGCGTACCATATCTAGATCAATGGTACGGGACTCAAGTGGGGTGAGGGTAGAAAGTTGTGCCCCATGGTTTAGCAAGCGTGCTAAGGTTGTGACAAGACCACCAAAAACAATTGCCCCTTTTGACTTAACCATTGAAAACATGTGATACATCATAAGTCGGGCAATATTGACCTTTTCTCTTGAAACGCTGTGAGTGAATAACAAAAATAGCTCTTTTTCATTGACCTTGTTAGAACTATAACGACCAAAGACGGTGCAGGCTAGTAATTGGCGAAAGTATCGGATAGCGGGGTTTTGGATTAGGGACGCTCTATTTCCTTCAAAACTATTTGTCTCCTTACCGGTTAAACCCCACCAAAGTGCTCTCGCGGCTTCTAACCACCCCACTTGTGTTGGTAACTCATCTAGTACTCCCTCGCCGTGTGGTAGGTGCAACAACCCGGCTAACTCATCAAAGCTAAAGTTGTAATCAACATTAAACAAACGGAACTTCACACGGTCGGGGGTAGGGTTAAGTTCTAGAGAACTAAGGAACTCCGCGGTAAGTTGGACATAAACGGGGTCCTTAAAAGAAAACAAAAAGTCTAGTCTGAATGATCGAATCAAGTATTGCACGCTATCTGATAATCCTAAAGTTTCGAGGCAAAGATCATCGGCATACCTCGTGGGTTCGTACTCCTTTTGGAGGAGGAGTCGGTAGAGCCTAGCTTGCCCTCCATTTTGGAAGTTGATTGCATACTCCTCTTGTTGTGCCATGACCTTTACTTACCTTAGCTTGAAAGACTCTTAGTAAAAATGAAAGGAAGAAACTCTCTGTGAAATGAGAACTATGGTGTGAAGTGAGTGTATCATGAAATGTGAATTTATAGTGGAAAAAAGTGGAAATAGTGTAGTGATGTGTAGTTGGAAAATTGGATGAAAACTTAATGATGTTGTCTACATTACAGAGAGAATCAATTCCTTTCCAAACCTTCAAGGACAAAAATCATTCAATACAAATACAGGCTTACTGTAACACGCTTCTTTCTGCACAAAATTTGCCAAAATCATGTAGTTTCATTCTGTGGCGCGCGCCACCAGTTTCATGGCGGCCGCCACAAGGCCAATTTTTGTGAATCTTGGCCATTTTCGTCCTGTAGCGTGTTGTTGTTCAATTGAATCAATACCTATACCTGTCTAAAAGAAATAGCACAGCTTTGCACACAGTTGAATTTAGTTCTAACAGGCTAAAATTTGCACAATATTAAATTTCTATCACAGAGCAATTATTCACAAGAAAAATTCACAGGAGCACACAAGATCATAAAACAAACGGTCTCTCATCAGGAGTTTTTATTAACGAACTAAATGAAAGTAAATATAGTTATTGCTAATTTCTGAAATTCAAGTTAAAGTACTAGTAAAGAAAATTTCCTAGGATTTATTATTCTAAAGCAAAGAAAAGTAAATGAAAATCCTAGGAATGCGGTAAAATACGCCGAGACGGTCCTAGCCACTACGACGATGTTCGACTTCGTTCACAATAAAGCCCAACTCATCCCAAATATTCTCCACTTGCGCAGCGGCGGTATCCAAGAAAGCATAAAACTCCGCGCGCAACTTAGTCAGCTCGGCTTCCATTGCATTAGTTTTCGCTTGCAATGCTTCGAACATAGCAACGGTCACGGTCGGCGGCACAACTGGGGCATCAGCAGCAGGAGTAGGAGTAGAGAAAGCAGGATCAGAATCAGGAGACTCACTTGGATCAGCATCAGAGAGATCTGTGTCAGGGTTTTCATAGGCTTGGGGTGAAGAAGGAGGTGTCAAGGGTGTATACTGAGGTTCCAAATCATAGATCCAATTCCTTCTGTCATGGACACTGGTTTTAGGGCTAGGCAAGGTAAAGTGGGGCACGACTTGGCGATTGATAAGGAGGTCAAATCTGTCGGGTCCTAAGTTCCCTATAATGCCACGGTTAAAGCAAAAGTTTATGTCCATGCATCGGATTCCTCCCAAGGGTTGAAGTCGATTAAGTTGAACTCTCAGGCCTAGGGCATCTGCAATCATTGTTACCAACCCACCAACTAGTATGGGTCCCAAGCAGTCGAGGGCTATGTTGTACATGTTGGTCATCATAAAGGTGGCCCCATTGACAGGGCGAGACTGTGAAGCACATAACATGATAAAAAGCTCCTCACGGGACACAGAGGTGTTGTTCTCTTCCTTTCCAAAAAGGGTGTGGGCTAGGATTTTGTGAAAGTAGCGGAAGGCTGGGTTGTGTATGTTTTCAGAATACATGTTTCCAAAGTCAGCATGTCCTTCTCCCGAGATTTTACCCCAGAAATAGTCTAGCTCACGGAAAGGGAAAGTGCTCGAGGGTTAGGCTTCGGTAAGAGCTAAATCTTCTCCCCACAGCAAAGCCGGACCATCCGACTTCATTAAGCAAGAACATCACGCTTTCGCGGATCCCTAGCTTGTCCATAGTAGCGCTGTCAGGGTAGATGGATAGGTACATGATGACACGAAATCATATCGTATTTTTAGCTTAGTTTAGGTGAACTTTAGTTGCATTTGCATATGTTTTTAATTCATTTATGTCCTTTTATGCGGGTATTTGTTTTGTTTTCAGTTTTGTCTAATAAAATAGGTCGGAGAAGAGAATTGAGCAAAAAGGGCCAAAAACGTAGCAAAAAGGGGTGCAAATCAAGCAAAATCAGCCCAGCCCACAATTTGGCCTGGTGGCGCCCGCCACCAGCTTCGTGGCGCCCGCCACAGAATCCAGGATTGGCAAAAACTGAATTTCACGCAACGTGGGGAGCAAGCACGCGTCTGATCAACTGTTTTCCCTAATCGTACGACTATTGGATAAAATCAAAAGTGAAGCCTATCCTTCCTATTTTCAGGGATCGTAGAAGTCAAAAATCCTCTATAAATAGAAGCTTGATTCTCAGATCCGAATACGCTTTATTTTCTTTTATTTCAGTCAGTTTAAATTTCCCGCATTGTAAACTGTCTCGGTTCTTCCACATCGGAAGTCCGATTTTAATTCCGTTTTCAATTCCCTGTCAAGAATTTTACCTTCTTTAATTCAAGCAAGTTTATTCGGCAATTCTCTCCAGGTTTTTATTTAATGTTTTTATTTAATTATTTATTTATGTTCAATTTAATTTTCTGTTTTTGTTTATTTAATTTCTTAATTATGTCTAGCTAAATTTCCTAGATATCGGTATGTAAACTAATTCTCCGAAGGGAGTTTAATGATGATTTAGCGCGCGCACTTAAACTATTTTTCTTATTCGAATTCCTAATTTTAAAACTCCTATGCTTTGAGTGAGAAAAACAAAGCAACTAAGGTTAAAATCAATAGAGCGAGAGTTTGAGGTTTTAACTAGATAGTAGGAATTTGATATTAATCTTTGAACGAGCGAGAGCCACGTTAGGATTAATTAGAACTAATTGATTTTCAAAATATACTTTCGAAACTGAGGTGGTATAAAAGTGACAGCAAAACCCCTAGTCTAGATTGTATGGTTTTTATCAACAAAACGAGAGTGTGAGGTTTAGACCTTTAAATTAAGAAAGTTCTTCTGAAAAATAAACCCTTTTCACGCGCGCTATTAATTCATTAAATTCCCGATGGTTAATTAAGTTACATACCGATATCCCGCTTTTATTTAATTAATTTAAATTCTTAAATTTAATTTCTTTAATTTCTAAAATTCTAAACAAACCCTAAAATTCATTAGCCTTAGATTTACACCGCAACGACAGAAATACGGTAGTTCGACTGTTGGTCTCTGTGGTTCGATATCTTTTAAAACTCAACGACGAAACTGTGCACTTGCAGTTATAAAATATTTATTGATACACAAATCGTCGATCAAGTTTTTGGCGCCGTTGCCGGGGACCAATTTAGTCGATATCGTAACTCCGTTGTTACACCGTAGAGACTAAGGCGTTTTTAATTTTTAATAAAGAAAAAAAAAAAAATCAGAAAAAATAAAATAATAAATAAATAAAAAAGAAATAAAAAATTCAAATATGGGTGACAATCCGCAAAACCGTCCACTTAAGTTTTTTGCTATTCCTTCACAAGAACCTCATAATAGCATTGTTGCCCCTACTATTGAAGCAAATAGTTTTGAGCTTAATCCCTCATTGTTGTCTGCCGTACAACAGAATCAATTTTCTGGTAGTCCTAATGACGACCCTAATCTACATCTGTCGATATTCTTGCAATACGCAGACACTGTGAAAGCAGATGGTGTCAGCCCTGAAGCAATAAGGCTTCGTCTTTTCCCTTTCTCACTAAGAGATAGAGCCGGAGCTTGGCTCCACTCTTTACCTTCCAACTCTATCACTACGTGGAATGAGTTGAAAAGAGTTTTCTTAGCAAGATATTTCCCACCTAGCAAAACTTTTATGCTAAGAGCTCAAATTAATGGGTTTAGACAAAAGGATAACGAGTCTTTGTTCGAAGCATGGGAAAGATACAAGGACATGATAAGACTCTGCCCACACCATGGCCTAGAAGACTGGTTAGTGATCCACACATTTTACAATGGTCTCTTGTATAATACAAGAATGACAATAGACGCTGCCGCCGGTGGCGCACTAATGAATAAATCTTACAATGAAGCCTATCAACTTATTGAAAACATGGCTCAAAACCATTATATGTGGG
This sequence comes from Trifolium dubium, assembly GCA_951804385.1. Taxonomy (NCBI): domain Eukaryota; kingdom Viridiplantae; phylum Streptophyta; class Magnoliopsida; order Fabales; family Fabaceae; genus Trifolium; species Trifolium dubium. The sequence continues at coordinate 30,076,057 of OX638062.1, read as the reverse complement.
GAAGCTCAAGAACACCTTTACAGCAACCTCTTGCAAAAGGAGGTATGCATGAGTTTAGCGAACTTAACCATGTTAAAGCACAAGTGGATGCTATGACTCAAAAGTTAGAGAGTTTAACCAAAATACCTGCAGCTACTGTGGCTGCTGTGGTTTCAAACTGTGAAATATGCGGAATTCCTGGACATGCTTCCTTTGAATGTCAACTTCTAGTGGGAGTTTCCCAAGACCAAGTAAACGATTCTCCAGGAATTTCAACAAGGAGCCCCTGCTGCTCCGAATGCCCCTACAAAATCAAAACTAGAGCTAATGATGGAAAACTTTATCCAAGCTCAAACTCAACAGAGTGAGGTGATTAACCAGCTGGCTAACAAAGTTGATCTTATGGCCACCCATAGCAAAATGCTTGAAACTCAGATATCCCAAGTGGCCCAACAACTAGCCTCCACTAGTGCCCCAGCAGGCATATTTCCTGGACAACCACAACCTAATCCTAAGGCACATGTGAATGCTGTGATACTGCAAAATGGAACACAAAACGATGAACCGAGCGACCCTAGGATTGAGAGGCCAGCCATGCAGCAAAAGCCTGATGAACTAGCTGAGAAAGAGAATGAACCGAAAGAAAGGGAGGGAGACAGCGTTGAGGCTAAAGAAAAAGAGAAACCTTATGTGCTTCCGCCACCCTACAAAGCACTCATTCCTTATCCTCAAAGGTTTGAAAAGACCAAAAGCATAGGGCAATACAATAAATTCATGGAGCTTCTAAAGCAGTTGAATATAACTATCCCATTCACTGAAGCTATCACTCAAATGCCCGCATATGCTAAATTTCTCAAAGAAATCCTAACTAACAAAAAGAGGATTGAGGACGATGAGACTGTTACACTCACTGCTGAGTGTAGCGCCATCCTTCAAAACAAGATGCCTCCTAAACTTAAAGACCCAGGAAGTTTCTCTATACCCTGTGCAATTGGGAATTTTGTCATAGATAGGGCCCTATGCGATTTAGGCGCCAGCATTAGTCTAATGCTCATGACCATATGTGAGAGACTCAAGTTAGGTGAGTTGAGACCAACTAGAATGTCTATACAATTCGCTGATCGTTCTATCAAAATGCCTATAGGGATTCTAGAAAACGTTCCTGTGCGTGTAGGTCAATTCTTCATCCCAACTGATTTTATAGTCATGGACATAAGGGAGGATTCTAATACACCTATCATTTTGGGAAGGCCGTTCTTAGCTACGGCTGGTGCATTAATAGATGTAAAGAAAGGCAAACTCACTTTTGAAGTGGGTGATGAAAAAGTCGAATTTGTTTTAACACAATTCATGAAAGCTTCAGCTAAAGATGACACTTGTTATCTGCTAGACGTCATTGACGAATGTAAAAAAGAAATGGAACAAACCACATGTTCTGAAGTTCTCAAACCACATACCCCTCCAACTCTTAAAGATGATTATGATAGTCTAGGGGAATGTTTAGAAATTGCACCAGAACCTCCTCCTTACAAGCCTCCAGGAAGTACCTTTGAGATAGGTGATGAAAAGTTTGAGTTTATAATGCCCCAATTCATGAAAATCCCTACCTTGAAAAACTCTTGCTGTAGAATCGACATAGTTGAAAGAAATGTCGATAAAACTCTCTTTAAACGAGTTCCTCCTGACAAGCAAAAAGCCCATGTAGGACACAACATCTTTCTAGATAAGTCACCCCTGTCTGTTTTAAAGAAAAAGAAAGTAAAAAAGAAAACACCCATGAGATGGTTTGACATTTTCCAATGGAAACCTCGGGATGTTGGACACAAATTTAAGAATGTGAGTCTAGAAGAGGCACCTGATTGAATTAATGGATTCAAAAGTCGAGCTCACCGACTTTAAACAAAGCGCTTGGTGGGAGGCAACCCGCTGATTTTGAATTTGATGTTTTCTTTTTAGTTCATTTTATTTTGCAGGTAATTAAGAGATAGCACGCTCACCGACTTTACAGTTGCGAAAGCTTAGCTGTCCAGGTTTTAACTTTCTTTCCTACCTTTAGTCGTTGCATTGGGGACAATGCTCGATTTAAGTGTGGGGGAGGAAGCTTTATCGCTTTCCTTTGTTTTTCAGTCATTTATTTTAGCATGCATAATAAAAACCTTAGGATAGTTCACTTAGATTGAGTAGTTTTTGCGTGTTGGTTTTGTTTTGTCTGATTTTCTCATTTCTTGAGCCATAACAAAAAATTTCTTGTGAAAAGCAAAAGTGTTGAGTTCTGATGCTTGATGTTGATCGTTTGAAAGTATATAGGTTGTTTGCACTATCTAGGCTATTTTGTGAAAGTTCGGTAACAGTTCAATAAAATCAATACCGTTTTAACACCTTAGATTCCCAGAAATGTGTAAAACTGATTTGAGTACTAGTTTTGATAATATCTTGAACTTGAGTTTTAATGAACCCTTAGTAGTTTATTCAGCAGTCAGCACCATCTCAAGGCACAAACTAAGTGGGAAACCGAAGAAAATAAGTGAATGATTTTGATTATAAATGTTATGAATACTATTGGTTGATTCCTTGAAATAATTGATGAAAATTCAGCAAATGTTGAAACATGAGAAGGAAAAAAATACCATAGTATAGAAACTCATCAGTAGTTGGTTCAGAGGTGTCTGATTCTGAACTTGGTAGGGCGGGTTACGATCCGATCCCCCGCAACTGCGAAGTGGGTAAAGCAAATAGGGGCTACCAAACTTATGTTATCAGCACCCCTCGCTATATGATGATCATAATCACTAACAGGTTTCCTACCATGGGCGTGTACAAGATAACGGGCTTAATGTGATTGCGCTAGAATGAAAAGGGGAAATGAAACTTAGGTGAGAGGTAGAGTCAAAAGGAAATGCTTCAGGTCTGTTTTCATGTAATGGGAGTCTTTTGTGTCATTGCGGGGTTTTTGTTATTTGCACTGTTATTTGATTTTCACAGTTTAGCCGGCAACCACGTACGAGTAAGATGATCGTGTCATGTGTTTTTACTTGTGCTATGCGATTCACTATTCTTTTATGCTTGAGGACAAGCAATGGTTCAAGTGTGGGGGAATTTGATGACACGAAATCATATCGTATTTTTAGCTTAGTTTAGGTGAACTTTAGTTGCATTTGCATATGTTTTTAATTCATTTATGTCCTTTTATGCGGGTATTTGTTTTGTTTTCAGTTTTGTCTAATAAAATAGGTCGGAGAAGAGAATTGAGCAAAAAGGGCCAAAAACGTAGCAAAAAGGGGTGCAAATCAAGCAAAATCAGCCCAGCCCACAATTTGGCCTGGTGGCGCCCGCCACCAGCTTCGTGGCGCCCGCCACAGAATCCAGGATTGGCAAAAACTGAATTTCACGCAACGTGGGGAGCAAGCACGCGTCTGATCAACTGTTTTCCCTAATCGTACGACTATTGGATAAAATCAAAAGTGAAGCCTATCCTTCCTATTTTCAGGGATCGTAGAAGTCAAAAATCCTCTATAAATAGAAGCTTGATTCTCAGATCCGAATACGCTTTATTTTCTTTTATTTCAGTCAGTTTAAATTTCCCGCATTGTAAACTGTCTCGGTTCTTCCACATCGGAAGTCCGATTTTAATTCCGTTTTCAATTCCCTGTCAAGAATTTTACCTTCTTTAATTCAAGCAAGTTTATTCAGCAATTCTCTCCAGGTTTTTATTTAATGTTTTTATTTAATTATTTATTTATGTTCAATTTAATTTTCTGTTTTTGTTTATTTAATTTCTTAATTATGTCTAGCTAAATTTCCTAGATATCGGTATGTAAACTAATTCTCCGAAGGGAGTTTAATGATGATTTAGCGCGCGCACTTAAACTATTTTTCTTATTCGAATTCCTAATTTTAAAACTCCTATGCTTTGAGTGAGAAAAACAAAGCAACTAAGGTTAAAATCAATAGAGCGAGAGTTTGAGGTTTTAACTAGATAGTAGGAATTTGATATTAATCTTTGAACGAGCGAGAGCCACGTTAGGATTAATTAGAACTAATTGATTTTCAAAATATACTTTCGAAACTGAGGTGGTATAAAAGTGACAGCAAAACCCCTAGTCTAGATTGTATGGTTTTTATCAACAAAACGAGAGTGTGAGGTTTAGACCTTTAAATTAAGAAAGTTCTTCTGAAAAATAAACCCTTTTCACGCGCGCTATTAATTCATTAAATTCCCGATGGTTAATTAAGTTACATACCGATATCCCGCTTTTATTTAATTAATTTAAATTCTTAAATTTAATTTCTTTAATTTCTAAAATTCTAAACAAACCCTAAAATTCATTAGCCTTAGATTTACACCGCAACGACAGAAATACGGTAGTTCGACTGTTGGTCTCTGTGGTTCGATATCTTTTAAAACTCAACGACGAAACTGTGCACTTGCAGTTATAAAATATTTATTGATACACAAATCGTCGATCAGTACATATCTCTCTGAGCTAGAATCTCATAGCCCTTGATCTGTCCTACTCCTCTGAACTTGATATCATGATTCTCATCTCGATTCATCGTGAAAGAAAGAAAGGTATCTAAAAGAAATAGATTTGAAAATACATACCAAAAAAAATATGAGTGAGAAATAAGATATATAATAATACCGCTTAATTTTAAAAACATAATAATTCAGAAAAACAAGCAACAACTAGGAAAAAAAAATAAATAAAAAAAACTTAAACCTACATGTGGGTTGCCTCCCACCGAGCGCTTTGTTTAGTGTCGGTGAGCTCGACAGTTTAGAGTTTTACCTCTCTTGCGGTGGCCTAATCGGGAACGATTTCCATGGCCACTTATCAAGTATTCTCACATACCCCTCACTCTTTCTCTTTTTTCTCCTATAGGGCAGTTCAGCTTCCCTGCCCTCTTCTATTATCTTACGTTTTGAGAGAAAAAAGGATTTACTGATTTTAGGTGGGGGTTTTGGTTCAATCTCAGGTGTCCTTCTCTCTTTTGTTTTAGGGCTTTTATTTGCCTTCCCAAATGTTACCCTCATCCTCTTTGCACTAACGTTATCCTCAAATTTTCTTTCCCCTAATTTACTCTTTCTATTTGCGCCCTTATCCTTATGTGCATTGATTTTTACATTCTTTTTCTTTTCACATGTTTTGGGAATTGGGTCTACTTTAGCCTCTACTATCTCTTGAGGAACAAGGATTGGTGGATTGTAGGGAGCAGGGGAAACATGTGGTGTTTCCTTCTCTACCTCTTCGACTACCTCACTAGGGAGGATTATCGGTGATGCTTCTTCGATCTCCACTCTTTCCTCGCTGAAACTCTCAACATCATTACCGTCCTCACTAGGCCTCTCAATCTCGCTTTCATTAACGTTTGCTACGACGTCTACTTGTCTCTCGTAAGAGGGTTCAATGGTTGTTTTGGTGAACTGGGTGATCAGTGTCTCCAGCGACTCTTGGGAAATCGCTGTTGAGGCAACCATGGCGTCGAGCAGCCTTTGGGCTTCGAGACTGTTTTGTCTAATCTGTTCATTTATAAGCTCGTGTTCCCTCATTATTTCTCTAAGTCGGCGCTCTTGACTAGCCTTAGCGGACTTTTCCATAAATTCATTATATGCTGCTAATAGGCTAGGACTGACAAATTCTTGAGGGTTTGAAATTGGAGGATAGTAACTGTACTGAGAGTTAAGGTATTGTCCCTCGGAGTATAGGGACGGCTGAGGCTAGTAGTTATATGGGCAATTTTGATTAGGGTAGTTGAAATTTTGAGGATAGTCATTATAAAAAGGGTTTGAGTTGTACATTTAAGCTCAAAGGACTATCCTAGAATTGTTTATTATATTTTATTTTTATTTTTTTTTTCGATTTTTAAATTTAAAATGCCTTAGTCTCTACGGTGTAACGACGGAGTTACGATATCGACTAAATTGGTCCCCGGCAACGGCGCCAAAAACTTGATCGACGATTTGTGTATCAATAGATTTGATTGACCGCAAGTGCACAGTCTCGTCGTGTAGTTTTAAAAGATATCGAATCCACAGGGACCAATAATCGAACTACCGTATTTCTACCGTTACTTTGTAAATCTAAGGCTATTGAATATTTAGGGTTGTTTAGAATGTTTAGAAATCAAATTAAAATTAAGAATTGAATTAATTAAATAAAAGCGGGATATCGGTATGTAACTTAATTAACCATCGGGAATTTAATGAATTAATAGCGCGCGTGGAAAGGGTTTATTTTTCAGAAGAACTTTCTCGATTTAAAGGTCTAAACCTCACACTCTCGTTTTGTTGATAAAAACCATACAATCTAGATTAGGGGTTTTGCTGTCACTTTTATACCACCTCAGTTTCGAAAGTATATTTTGAAAATCAATTAATTCTAATTAATCCTAACGTGGCTCTCGCTCGTTCAAAGATTAATATCAAATTCCTACTATCTAGTTAAAACCTCAAACTCTCGCTCTATTGATTTTAACCTTAGTTGCTTTGTTTTTCTCACTCAAAGCATAGGAGTTTTAAAATTAGGAATTCGAATAAGAAAAATAGTTTAAGTGCGCGCGCTAAATCATCATTAAACTCCCTTCGGAGAATTAGTTTACATACCGATATCTAGGAGATTTAGCTAGAAATAATTAAGAAATTAAATAAACAAAAACAGAAAATTAAATTGAACATAAATAAATAATTAAATAAAAACATTAAATAAAAAACCTGGAGAGAATTGCTGAATAAACTTGCTTGAATTAAAGAAGGTAAAATTCTTGACAGGGAATTGAAAACGGAATTAAAATCGGACTTCCGATGTGGAAGAACCGAGACAGTTTACAATGCGGGGAATTTAAACTGACTGAAATAAAAGAAAATAAAAGAATTTTGACCTTAAAAGTAGGGAGAGATATGCTTCCTTGAAATTTATCCAATTGCCGTACGATTAGGAGGACAAAACGGATCGGATGTTTGCAAGTTCCCCACGTCACGCAAAAATTGGTTTTTGCTGGCTTGGGCTTGGTGGCGCCCGCCACAAGGCTGATGGGGGCAAATGCCCCTTTCTGCTGGGCTCCTTTGGTGGGCTGCGCGGATTTGGGCTTTGCACCCCCTTTTTGCTGCGTTTTTGGCCCTTTTTGCTCAATTCTCTTCTCCGACCTATTTTATTAGACAAAACTAAAAACAAAACAAATACCCGCATAAAAAGACATAAATGAATTAAAAACATATGCAAATGCAACTAAAGTTCACCTAAACTAAGCTAAAAATACGATATGATTTCGTGTCATCAATAATCAATGTACTGAATAATTAAAAATGCATCAGATATGAACATATAAGCAAGTAACCATGTACACCCTCCGGTCCTTATTATAAGAAGAAATTTGCTTTTTAGATACATAGAATGTTTGATGTATCTAGACTATATTATTAACTAGATACATCAAACATTCTATGTATCTAAAAAGCAAATTTTTTCTTATAATAAGGACCGGAGGGAGTATCAGACAAAGAGAAATAAATCATCTAACAATTATAAGCAAACAACATAATTCAGTCAAGTAGGTAAAAGTCAACTGTAAAAGTCAACATAAAAAGTCAACCAAAAAGTCAACGCGAAAAGTCAAACTAGGAGTCAAACTAAGAAGTCAAAGTCAAAAGTTGACTTAAAAGTCAAGGTCAAAAGTTGAGACAGAGACAAGTCATGCGTCAGGCTCTGTCTCGTGGTTTCTCGAAGAAATTCTAATTTAAAGTTTTAAAGATTTGAATTAAAAATAACTTAGTCAAAGTCATGCGTCAGTGACCATTTATTTTTAATCCATTTTCTTAATCTAATTTCCAAAAAAACTCCGAATTAAGAAATTAATCAGTCAAAGTCATGCGTTAGAGACCAATTACTTTTTTAATCCACTTTTCCTAATCTAAGTTATAAAAACTTCGAATTAAAAAATTAATCGATCAAAGTCATGCGTTAGAGACCAATTACTTTTTTAATTAACTTTTTCTAATCTAAGTTATAAAAACTCCGAATTAAAAAATTAATCGATCAAAGTCATGCGTCAGAGACCAATTACTTTTTTAATCCACTTTTTCTAATCTAAGTTATAAAAACTCCGAATTAAAAAATTAATCGATCAAAATCATGCGTCAGAGACCAATTACTTTTTTAATCCGCTTTTTCTAATCTAAATTGTAAAAACTCCGAATTAAAAAATTAATCGATCAAAGTCATGCGTCAGAGATCAATTACTTTTTTAATCCGTTTTTCAAGTCTAATCTCAAATAGTTCTCAAAAAAAAGAAAAGAGAAATAGGGGGGTGCATCACAAACAACATATTTACACAGCCAAAAATCATTAAAAAAAAAGATAAGATGGGCTTCAGGCCCAATTTAGATTCACAGAAAGAGGGGTGCGTGTAGCATTTAATGAAGTGTGTGCAGCAATCTGGGCTTAAGGCCCAGTTTCTAAAAAAACAGAAAAAAAAAACAGAAAAACAGTATAAGCAGATGTGGGGGTGTATTAATAAAATCACCCAAATGAATCAGATCCAGGCCTAGAGGTGCAAAAGGCCCAAATTCCTTTCTAACAAACCGGATCGGGTCGGACGGTGTGACCCGACCCAGATCCAGTCACCGACCCAGTACAAAAACAAAAAAACAAACAAGCCGTGTCAGCCAATCGCAAGCTGACACGTGTCCATCTTCAGAAAAACGCAAACAACGTGAATCAAAGCCAAATCGCACGATTAAATACTTGAATCGATGTATTTTCAAACGTGAATCATGATTTTCGTACTAGTTTTCACAAATCGAATAATACAAACGCAGAAAAGACGTGAAATCAATGAATCTAAACGAAAAGGGTTTCGGATCTAAACGTTTTCCAACCAAAACAAACAGCAAAACAAAATCAATAATAGTTTATATACATGAATACAAGCATAAATCAAGAAGGATTGAAGAGAAAAGAGTCCGAAATCGTGCTATATAAACCTTCTTAGCTTTGGTGATTTTCGGTTTCGGATCTGAACGTCTAGAGGCCGTTTCTGCGAATTTCCTAGCGATTGAGAGAAATATGAACAGAGGAGAAGGCTTAGAACACGTTGATTCAAGTGAACTTCATGATTGTTATGCGTTTTTGATGAATTCGAGTTGAAATTTTTTTAGGGTTTTGGTGAGGGAAGGAGGCGCGCCGTTTCAGAGAAAGAAGAGAGAAAGAATTGTGATTGTGAACAGTGAATGAAATAGGGTTGTAATAAATGAGGTCCTATTTATAGGGCCTCATAACTTTGGGGTATTTTTGTGATTTCTGAACTTTTGTGGGTAAAAAGTGAAAATTGGGTGAAAAAGAATTTCTAATTTATTTTAAATGAAGGAAATGGTTATAAAATGTGAAGGAAATGTGGTGGCACTACTTGATTGGTCAAGAAAAACTTTAAAGGGATAAAAATGCAAAAATATTAAGTAAGAATGAATAAAAATGTAAATAAAAATATAGAAAAAATATAAAAATGAAATATATACTTAAATAAAGAGATGAAAACAATTTTCAAATATTTTTGCAATTTTTCATATAAAAAAGGTAAATTGCTATATTTTAAAACAATAAAATAAAAATGATAAATTGTAAAACAAAATTATGGAAAAACCTATTTTTTTTTGTACTTCTTAAAGAAAATAAGAAGTAATTTTTAAATAAAATATTTCTTTTAAAAAGCTCAAAATTAGGGTATTACAAGTATCTAGTTATGCCCTTTGGGCTCAGTAATGCACCTTCTAAATTCCAAGCTCTCATGAATGAAGTTCTCAGACCCTATCTCAGGAAATATGCTTTAGTATTTTTTGATGATATACTCATATATAGTTAAAATCATGAGGAGCATTACTTGCATGTGAGAGAAATTTTGCATGTCTTAAAGGATAACCACTTATATGCTAATCAGAAGGAATGTGCTTTTGCTCAACTTCAAATAGAGTACTTGGGTCATTTGATATCTGGTGAAGGGGTAATGGCTGACCCTAAGAAAGTTGAAGACATGCTCAAATGGTCTATTCCTAAAGACATAAAGGGATTGAGGGGATTCGAGCTGTGTTGATGCATGACAAGCAACCCATAGCTTATATGAGCCATACTCTATCAAACATGGCTCAACAGAAATCTGTATATGAGAGAGAATAAATGGCCATTGTAATGGCAGTGCAAAAATGGAGACCATATTTGTTGGGAAGAAGGTTTACTGTCCATACAGACCAGAAAAGTCTCAAATTCCTCACTGAGCAAAGGGTGATGGGGGAGGAGCAGCAAAAGTGGGTTAGCAAGTTAATTGGTTATGACTTTGAAGTTAAGTACAAACCAGGGAAGGACAACACTGCTGTTGATGCTCTTTCCAGACAAATGCAATATACAGCTATAATTTCTCATCAATGTGAAGTGTGGGAAGGTCTAGAGGAGGAAGTGCAGCATGATGAGAAGTTAAAGAAAATAGTACAAGAGTTGACTAGAAATCCTTTGGGCCATGGAAAGTTTCAATTGAGAGGAGGGAGATTGTTCCATGAAGGCAGGTTAGTCTTACCACCAAATTCACCTAGAATTCAGTGGTTATTTCATGAATTTCATGACACAGCCACTGGTGGGCACTCAGAATATTTGAAGACATATAAAAGGCTTAATGGTATTGTATACTGGGAAGGAATGAGGAAGTGCATCAAAAAGTATGTGGAAGCTTGTGGTTTGTTACAGCCACTTCCAATACCAACACAGGTATGGAATGATATATTTAAAGATTTTATTGGTGGTTTACCAAGAGCTCATGGTGTGGATACTATCTTGGTCATAGTTGACAGATTCACTAAATATGCTCATTTTCTCCCTTTATCCCACCCTTATGATGCTAAAAGTGTAGCTGAGTTGTTCATTAGAGAGATAGTGAGACTACATGGATTTCCCAATACCATAGTCTCAGACAGGGATAAGGTGTTCTTGATTTCTTTTTGGAGTGAATTGTTTAAGCAAGCTGGCACTAAACTCAAATATAGTAGTGCATATCACCCCCAATCTGATGGGCAAACTGAGGTTGTGAATCGATGTTTAGAGACCTATCTAAGGTGCATCACTGGCAGGAAACCAAAGGAATCGTCTAAATGGTTATCATGGGCTGAATTTAGGTATAATTCTAACTATCATTCATCATTGAAAAGCACACCATTTGAGGCCTTATATGGAAGGCCACCACCAGTCCTAGTCAAAGGTGATGTGCATGAGTCTTCTATAGAAGAAGTCAATAGGCTTGCTCATGATAGAAATACAATGCTAAAAGAATTGCAAGAGCAATTGCTAAGAGCTCAGGATAGCATGAGGACTCAAGCCAATGAGCATAGAAGAGATATTGAATTCAGCATTGGTGACATGGTGTATTTGAAGATAGCACCTTATAAATTGAAGAATCTAGCAAAAAGAATGAATCAAAAACTCAGTCCTAGATTCTATGGACCTTATGAGGTGGAAGAAAAGATTGGAGCAGTAGCATATAAGTTAAAGCTACCAGCAGAAAGCAGAGTCCATCCGGTCTTTCATGTTTCCTTGTTAAAAAAGGCAGTGACTCCTAATGTAAGTCCTTAGCCACTTCCTACTTGTATGGCTGAGGATTGGCAATTGGAACTATACCCTGGAGATGCTATGGATTATAGAAAGAATGAGCAAGGTGCGATGGAAATGCTGGTGAAATGGAAAGGATTACCAGAGTTTGAGAACTCATGGGAGTTAGTTGACAAAATGGAAGAAGAGTTCCAGATTTTCTCATTGAGGTCAATGAGAGTTTAAAAGGGAGGGGTATTGATAGGCATAAGTTAGTATACAAGAGAAAGAATAAGAAAAAGGGTCCCACCCCTCATCATGAGTTGTCACCAGCTCATATAAGCTGTCCAGAGCTTTCACTAGCTCTCATAAGCTGTCAACAGCTCCCATAAACTTGGAGGAAGGGATACACATGGGACATGTGTCCTCTTGTGAGTGGATGGGTGAGCTTATATAAGCCACATTGATGGTGTGAGTGTTATCATGCAAGAGTTAAGCTAGTTCTAGCAATTGGGAGAGACTTGGCCTCTCGAAGAGCCATTCTAGTCTAAATAATCACTTTTTTCTGTTTTAGCTTATTTCAGCTTAAGTGCTTTTATTTTGTAACTCATCCTTGATTTAGATCCCGTTTGATCTCTAAATCAGTTATTATCTATAATATAACTTCATTTCATCATTTATCTTCTGTTTTATTGCTTGTTCTACTGTTCTATTGATATTGGATCCTATCAACTTTTTTCTGTTTTAGCTTATTTCAGCTTAAGTGCTTTTATTTTGTAACTCATCCTTGATTTAGATCCTGTTTGATCTCTAAATTAGTTATTATCTATAATATAACTTCATTTCATCATTTATCTACTGTTTTATTGCTTGTTCTACTGTTCTATTGATATTGGATCCTATCAATTGGTATCGGAGCCTGGTTTTACGTTGATTTTGAGAAAAAAGTCATGGATCCAATGGAACAGAGATTAACGAACGTAGAAACTACTATTGAACAGATCCGGCAGTTGTTGCTTGAGCAACGACAACCACGATGTCGTCATGGAAGACTAGTGGGAAGACGACACCCACGCGACGGCGACGACAATGCCGGTAGTGATAGTAGCACTATTTCGCGTAATTCTCCGGTACGACAAATGGCGAACAATCACCGGAATCATCACCATCGGCGTAAGCTAGAGATGCCGATCTTCAAGGGTCATGATGCGTATAGTTGGTTAGTGCGCATCGAACGATATTTCCGACTCAGTGGAGTACGTATACCTGAGAAGTTAGATGCGGCAGTCATAGCTTTGGACGACAAAGCTCTGAATTGGTTCCAATGGTGGGAAGAGCAAACTCCTTAGCGCAACTGGGATGAGGTCAAAATTGCTATCATACGCAGATTCCAACCTGGAATTCTGCAAAATCCATTGGGACCATTATTGAATCACAAGAAAACTGGATCTGTGATGGAGTATAGAGACAAGTTTGAATTACTTGTTGCACCGGTGAGAAGGGATGACAGAAATATGTTGGAAGCAATCTATCTAAATGGATTAAAGGAAGAGATACAGGCTGAGTTGAAGTTATATGAAGATCTTGATCTGACCTCTTTAATGGATAAGTCATTATTACTAGAGGAGAAAAATAATGCACTATTGAAGAAGGGAATTGGCAGCAGGGGAGAGTGGAGAGATAGGAGTGCTACCACTAAATTCAAGGATCCTAGTGACTATGGTGGAAGAAGGAGGGAAGTAGAGAGAAGTGGAAATGAAAGTGCTGACAATTTTAGAGGAAGGAGATTGAGTCCTGCTGAGCTTGATGAGAGGCATAAGAAAGGATTATGCTTCAAATGTGGTGAAAAATGGAACCGGGAGCATGTGTGTAAGCTCAAACACATGAAATTGATGTTATGTGAAGGGAGTAGTAGTGAAGAGGAAGAGAAGAAAGAAGAACCAGAAATGATGGAAGAGATGAAGACTTTGCAACTGTCTTTGCAAAGTAAGGAGGGATTTACTTCCAACAAATCCTTCAGAGTATGGGTGATGATTGGGGAAAGACCAGTCCTCACCTTGATTGATTCAGGTGCTACAAGTAACATCACAGCCAAGGAATTAGTGGAAAACTTAGCCATCCCTGTGGAAGCAACACCAACTTATGTGATAGAAGTTGGCAATGGTGAGAAGGTGAAAAATCAGGGAGTTTGCAGAGAATTGAACTTTGCCATACAGAAAGTGGAATTCAAGCAACATTTCTTCCTAATGCAATTAGGAGGGACCGAAATGGTGTTGGGGATGGATTGGCTAGCTAGCCTTGGAGATATTGAGGCTGATTTCCATGAATTATGTTTAAAATGGAAGTCTGATGGCCAGAGTTACATGATTCAAGGAGACCCTGCTCAGCAATAGCAAGGCCTCATTCAAGGAAATGATGAAAGCTTTATATGATGATGGAAGAGGGTACTATGTGCAGTATAGGTCAGTTAGCACTAATATACAGCAGAAGGTGGAATTAGATCCTATACTGACTACACTCTTAGAAGAATTTGAAGAGGTGTTCAATATGCCAACAGGATTGCCACCTGAAAGAGTACATGACCATGCCATTGTTCTCCAACCGGGAGCTAATATTCCCAATATCAGACCATATAGATATCCATTTTATCAAAAAATGAGATAGAGAAGATAGTTGCAGACATGATGCAAGCTGGCATCATCAGACACAGTACAAGCCCCTTCTCTAGTCCAGTCTTATTAGTAAAAAAGAAGGATGGAGGGTGGAGATTCTGTACTGATTATAAGGCATTGAATAAGGTAACGATCCCTAACAAGTTTCCCATACCTGTTATTGAGGAATTGCTAGATGAACTAGGTGGTGCAACAGTTTTCACGAAGTTAGATTTGAAGTCAGGATACCACCAAATAAGGATGCATGAGGCAGATATTCCAAAAACTGCTTTTAGAACTCATGAAGGACATTATGAGTATCTAGTTATGCCCTTTGGGCTCACTAATGCACCTTCTACATTCCAAGCTCTCATGAATGAAGTTCTCAGACCCTATCTTAGGAAATATGCTCTAGTATTTTTTGATGATATACTCATATATAGTTAACACAGTTACTGAAAAAAGATAGTTTCAAATGGTCTGACGAGGCCCAATTAGCTTTTAAAACACTCAAAAGTGCAATGACTACCCTACCAGTGTTGACTTTACCTGATTTCAACAAGCCATTCATGTTGGAGACAAATGCCTCAGGAATGGGTATTGGAGTTGTGTTGATGCAGGACAAGCAACCCATAGCTTATATGAGCCATACTCTATCAAACAGGGCTCAACAGAAATCTGTATATGAGAGAGAATTAATGGACATTGTAATGGCAGTGCGAAAATGGAGACCATATTTGTTGGGAAGAAGGTTTACTGTCCATACAGACCAGAAAAGTCTCAAATTCCTCACTGAGCAAAGGGTGATGGGGGAGGAGCAGCAATAGTGGGTTAGCAAGTTAATTGGTTCTGACTTTGAAGTTAAGTACAAACTAGGGAAGGACAACACTGCTGCTGATGCTCTTTCTAGACAAATGCAATATACAGCTATAATTTCTCATCAATGTGAAGTGTGGGAAGGTCTAGAGGAGGAAGTGCAGCATGATGAGAAGTTAAAGAAAATAGTACAAGAGCTGACTATAAATCCTTTGAGCCATGGAAAGTTTCAATTGAGAGGAGGAGATTGTTCCATGAGGGCAGGTTAGTCTTACCACCAAATTCACCTAGAATTCAGTGGTTATTACATGAATTTCATGACACAGCCACTCGTGGCCAATCAGAATATTTGAAGACATATAAAAGGCTTGATGGTATTGTGTACTGGGATGGAATGAGGAAGTGCATCACAAAGTATGTGGAAGCTTGTGAGATATGTCAGAGAAACAAATATCAAACACTGAGTCCAGGTGGTTTGTTACAGTCGCTTCCAATACCAACACAGGTATGGACTGATATATCTATGGATTTTATTGGTGGTTTACCAAGAGCTCATGGTGTGGATACTATCTTGGTCATAGTTGACAGATTCACTAAATATGCTCATTTTCTCCCTTTATCCCACCCTTATAATGCTAAAAGTGAGTTGTTCATTAGAGAGATAGTGAGACTACATGGATTTCCCAATACCATAGTCTCAGACAGGGATAAGGTGTTCTTGAGTTCTTTTTGGAGTGAATTGTTTAAGCAAGCTGGCACTAAACTCAAATATAGTAGTGCATATCACCCCCAATCTGATGGGCAAACTGAGGTTGTGAATCGGTGTTTAGAGACCTATCTAAGGTGAATCACTGGCAGGAAACCAAAGGATTCGTCTAAATGGTTATCATGGGCTGAATTTTGGTATAATTCTAACTATCATTCATCATTGTAAAGCACACTATTTGAGGCCTTATATGGAAGGCCACCACCAGTCCTAGTCAAAGGTGATGTGCATGAGTCTTCTATAGAAGAAGTCAATAGGCTTGCTCATGATAGAAATACAATGCTAAAAGAATTGCAAGAGCAATTGCTAAGAGCTCAGGATAGCATGAGGACTCAAGCCAATAAGCATAGAAGAGATATTGAATTCAACATTGGTGACATGGTGTATTTGAAGATAGCACCTTATAAATTGAAGAATCTAGCTAAAAGAATGAATCAAAAACTCAGTCCTAGATTCTATGGATCTTATGAGGTGGAAGAAAAGATTGGAGCAGTAGCATGTAAATTAAAGCTACCAGCAGAAAGCAGAGTCCATCCGGTCTTTCATGTTTCCTTGTTAAAAAAGGCAGTGACTCCTAATGTAAGTCCTCAGCCACTTCCTACTTGTATGGCTGAGGATTGGCAATTGGAACTATATCCTGAAGATGCTATGGATTATAGAAAGAATGAGCAAGGTGCGATGGAAATGCTGGTGAAATGGAAAGGATTACCAGAGTTTGAGAACTCATGGGAGTTAGTTGACAAAATGGAAGAAGAGTTTCCAGATTTTCTCATTGAGGTCAATGAGAGTTTAAAAGGGAGGGGTATTGATAGGCATAAGTTAGTATATAAAAGAAAGAATAAGAAAAAGGGTTCCACCCCTCATCATGAGTTGTCACCAGCTCACATAAGCTGTCCAGAGCTGTCACCAGCTCTCATAAGCTGTCAACAGCTCCCATATACTTGGAAGAAGGGATACACATGGGACATGTGTCATCTTATGAGTGGAAGAAGGGATACACATTGATGGTGTGAGTGTTATCATGCAAGGGTTAATCTAGTTCTAGCAATTGGGAGAGACTTGGCCTCTCGAAGAGCCATTCTAGTCTAAATAATCACTTTTTTGTGTTTTAGCAATTGATAAGAACCTTGGGAGAACCACGCCACAAAAGCTAGCTATTGTAGTGGGAGAGCCCAAAGCCTTATAAACCCCACAATGGAATCCCATACTTCCAATGTGGGACTCATGTCCCATACCTTGCAACTGAATCCTAACATCCCACCACGCTCCGCAGCCCCGCGCCCACGCTGGCTGCCTGTGCACTAGCACCTTCGGCTAGTCTTGGGCGAACACTATAATGTCGGTGTCACCACCCACGCCGCTCGTTTATGGCCGAGAGACATGGTAACCAGGCTCTGATACCAATTGATAGGATCCAATATCAATAGAACAGTAGAACAAGCAATAAAAAAGTAGATAAATGATGAAATGAAGTTATATTATAGATAATAACTGATTTGGAGATCAAACGGGATCTAAATCAAGGATGAGTTACAAAATAAAAGCACTTAAGCTGAAATAAGCTAAAACAGAAAAAAGTGATTATTTAGACTAGAATGGCTCTTCGAGAGGCCAAGTCTCTCCCAATAGCTAGAACTAGCTTAACTCTTGCATGATAACACTCACACCATCAATGTGACTTATATAAGCTCACCCATCCACTCACAAGAGGACACATGTCCCATGTGTATCCCTTCCTCCAAGTTTATGGGAGCTGTTGACAGCTTATGAGAGCTGGTGACAGCTTTGGACAGCTTATGTGAGCTGGTGACAACTCATGATGAGGGGTGGGACCCTTTTTCTTATTCTTTCCCTTGTATACTAACTTATGCCTATCAGGATTAAACAATTTCATCATTATGTGACCTTTTTTCCAAAATGTCTATTCAAGGGATTTAAATTTATATTCATAATCGATAGGTATTTTAAGTTTCCAGTGAAGTCACTACTATCCCGTAGTTTGGAATGGTTTTGTTTTTATGAATAGCTTTTGCTTACGATTAGGACAAAAGAGAAGTACCAAATTGTGGCTCAATTCCTTAAGATACTTGTTAGAAACTACTCTTCTCTTGAGAAAATTAGCCAAAATGTTCTCACAATCACTTTTAAGAAAATTGAAATTACCCGTGATGTTGAAAAAATGTACAGCCATTTGCAGAATGGCTTTTCAAATAAATGTCTTCACTTTTTATCATACATTGCTTGGAGAGTAGCTTTTAGAGTTATCTTCTTTAAGCGGATATTGAAATGGATTTATCAAAAAGTGGTCTCTAGTCTACTGCCTTCATTTTTCCCTTGAACCTGAGAAAAATCTACCCCTATCTTTTCTCAGCATTTCAAATACAGAAGCAATATGGTTTCACCGCTTGCACTTGCGCCATTCTTTATTTAGTGTTCTAAAAGTTGTTACCTCATTTGTTCTATCTTATTGTATGGGATTTTTGAGATATACAAATTGCTGATATGTTATCTTAATAATGCTTCATAGGGCTTTACAACTTAATGATCTTCAGTGGGGATTATTTGCTAGTTTTTCGTTTTCTTGACTTCTTTGTTTAAACTTTTAATTTGAATTTTCAGGGAAGAATTTCATTGTATTGTCTTATCTCTTAAGAAGATTCATCGTGATAGTAAACAACTAGTTAAAGGCAGTTCTTCTCGCCCAACCATGAAACAACTGCAGCAGTGTGTTGGTGTCAAACCTAGACTTAATGATTGCTTGGATGGTCTGTCATTTCTACATGATATATACTACTCAGAGTAAGGAACTTCATTTAATACTTTTTTTTGATGCCTACTAAATTTTGCTTTTAGTCTCCCTAGAATTGCATTAATGTGAGAACATCTGTATGTCAAATTGATATGATGCAATGCAAAAGAACCTGCGAGATTTGCCGAAAGTTTAGTGAACTTGGAAAAAAACATTTTCTTTAAATTTCCTATGGTTCTTAGGTGGTATTTTCCAAGAGCCAATCAAACTATAGATTTGCATTTTGCAATATACTTGAAGCACCTTAAAGCTTTGATTCATTTTATAATATATTTGTAACTTTCTGATTTAATAGCTTTTAACACAAATGCCTTTATATTGTCAAAAAAAAAAACAACACAAATGCCTTTATGGTGTTACATTAGTTTTCTTCAAATAAAGCCATTTTAATTGAGGTACTAGTTTCCTCTTCTTTTTTCTTCTTTTTATGAACAATTAATGTTTCTTTTGAAACGGGTATTTATTAAAAACATCAGTTGTATCAGCACTGTCATTGATCGCCGTAATGCCCAGGTATGATGATGCCAATGCTAAATGGTCCAACCACTCAAACGTCATAACTCATAATTGTACATATATATGGATGCTTCCTTTTATATGATTCTTCGAATTCTACACTATTTTGGTTTTGCTTTTGTTTGGGATTTGGGCCATATAATTTATAGATCTCTATCACTTCATATCATTTAGGTTTTGGTTCTTTATACTAGTATGTATCAAGTTAGCATCAAGCTATTACGAATAATATTGTTAGCATCAAGCTATTATGAATAATATTCAAACTCTTATTATTTCTCTCATCTTTTTATCTATAACTCATAAGTTGACATTTTTAATGTTGATGTCCAATATCTTGTTCCGCGCTATATGGGTTTTGACTTTTGACTCTTTTCACTTTGCATGAACTACAACAGTGCTAGCGATCTTGGTTCGCTACGGCAACTCTTGGTTGATCAACCCAATATCCTTACAGAGGAAGGTAAGCAAGAATACTGGTAGGGTAAAGATGGTGTATTGATTATTAGCAATAAGAAAAATGTATGAATGCACATCCGCATAAGTGATTTAATGGTCTCATATAGTGCCTATGGTAGGTATGTTAATCATAAAGAATGCTTCATTCTGACTTCTGTATGTTTCTTAAAACTTCTATAGGATCCTTATATCACTAATGTCAATATCTTCAATTTGAAGTTCACATTAAGCTTATTGTCAAGTGTCAATTAACAAAAGTTCACTTTATGTTGTTGTTACTGAATAAATCATCCATTAAATATTGCATTGTTTGAAAAATGGATTGTTTTCCCAAACCTTGCATTCTCAGGAATAAGATTAGAAACCTTGAAACAAACACACTCTATAAGTCGAGTGCCACTCGACTGCCCTAAAAAAGTGAAACAATAGAAAATGGAAGAAATGGATAAGTTGTACAGATGTCCGTACTTCGTAGGTTCTGCTACTCAGAGCACCCAATTATTTGATAAGGAAATGTACTTCCCGCAGTCAAATATCTCAGCCATATGATTTTGATGAGTGGATTATAGTGTTTTGGTTTATTTGCTAAACTTTAAATCTGAACCACCCAATTTCAATCATTCAGTATTCGATACACTGACTGCTGGATTTCATGACCGTTGGGAATCTAGGTCCGAAAGGAGGGGCTAGTACAATTGACAATTGAACATTTAAATGATATTATATTTTTTATATTCTTTAATGTACATATGGCAACACATGATTGGCAAATTACATTAAAATTTTCTACACCAACTATTGCCTGAAATTAAATTGGTACACTAATTTTATTCTTGTTGTATGACTTTTGGTTACAGTTCAATTTTTGTTGGATACAATATTTCCCGAAGAACTGTGTTGATTTCATCTACTGCGAATTAGTTGGGAATGGTTAAGATTTTGTACGACAAGGGAGCCTTTTGATCCAACAGGCATGATTGTTAATGTAATATTAGATTAAGATAATTTGTTGTTTATCTCGGTAATAATTTATAAATTCTATAGTTGTTCTTTAGGAATTTTGTTTAATTTTTATTGTAGGTGTATATCATAATATTAGGAATCTTTATTGAACTACTGGATGAAAAAAAATGTGATTAGGAAGGTAGACTTCATTAAAGGTGGTTCAGCTAGGTTCTCCTATGGAGATTAATTATTGACAATGCTGATGCATATGGTTACCAAGAGATATTAGGAATTTTTATGTTAGAAACTAATATTTAACTTGGATTTTGTATTTGATTGAGATTGAGATTGAGATTAATATACAGGGTTTTTTAAATTTAAAAGGCCTGTGTTTGTGTATGATGAAAAAATCACCTAAACTCTTATTTGTGTGTCAAGCAAACTATTTCTTTTGCCCTTCAATATAAATAAATATAGCTAATGGTTCCCTGCCGGCAGAGATTTGTCAGTGCTAAATAGTGGTGAAAATTTTGTAGCTATAACATGGTAACAAAAAAATATATTTATAAATATAGCTAATTATGTTCAATTCTTTGCTAACTACTTGAGGCCTCTTATCTTTCAAAGAAAATGGCTGAGTTTGAATTGTGTACTAAAGTTTATAAGAGACAGTTGAGTCAACAAAAGTTAGGGTGCATTTGATTTGCTAAAAAACTATGTTAGAGTATCAATTTTGTATCTCAAATAATAGTCGATAATACTCTTTAATAGTAAAAAATTATGACCCTCTTCCTCTTTACGGCTAAAAATTACATAATGGACGTAAGTTGATTATGAGATACATCTTGATTTTCTGTTGTTTTAATCAAACCAATATAAGTTAAGTCATTATTTGAATTATAAAAAAGTGGATAACCATTAACTTATACTTCTAAACACCAATCTATGTTGTTGTTAAAATTTCAAATATTTTTTTAAGTATTGATTTACGAAGGATTACTCGTAAAAAGTGAGGCATTAAAATTTTCCTTGGTTTGAATATAGAGAAATGATGTTTGGACAACAACAAAAGTTATTTGCATTATTAGTATAAAAAGTAAGAGACATAAAGATAAATATACCATATTATTGATTTTTGTTTTTATGTTCAAATAACATATTTCTTAAATATAAAGTAAATGACTTCAATTATAAGTTTAACTAGAAGTTTGTTGCATCTTCAAAGCATTTTTATATTAGATGTTTAGACTGTGCTCGCTCGAATTTTTTTTTGGCATTGATCTATCTCTTTTCGTAGGTTATGGAAAAAAAAAATAGAATGGCAAAACGGATCAATTTATCCTACCATTAACCACTCAACTATTTTTTTCCCATGAGATGAAAGAATGTCGTTGAAATCACCATCAACACATCACACTAATTATGAAACTTAAAATAGATGACATACCAAATTCCAAAAATATTTGCTCCTTGTTTGTACCTTCAGCATGGCCTCAAAAACTGGCTAGCCACCATTGTCTATACACAAATAACATCAATTTTGTGCTTATTCGAACTAAATTTTTGTATTTGATTTATATATTTTAATTTGGGTTTGATAACGTGCACTTTTTAGCATTTGCCTTTTAATTTTTATTTAATAGCTCGTCCAATTTATTTTTGTGGGCTTAACTCCTTTTGCTTAAAAAAAGAGTAAAAGACCATTTATTGGGCCGAAAGTTTACACCTCAGTTCCCTCTATTTATAGCGTATGTTTGCCTCATTATTTCTCACACACAGACACATATCTCCTCTCAACTCTTGTTAACCCTAGCCGCCCCACCTCTATCCTTCTCACTGCATCATTTCTAATTATCGATCTTTTATAGTTCTATTTTATTCTTTTATCTTGAAACTTTTGTTTATTTATTTGGTTTGTTATTTACAATCTAGGAAATGTTTTTGGATATGATGATAATAATGCTGACAGAGGCAATAGCTCTGCTGAAATATATAATTATTTGCACGTCAGTCTGATCCTTAACATTCATCCTCCTATCTATATTTTGTTTTTACTCTCTGTTCTCACTTAAAATTTCAATTATTTTTTTATCAAAAACTAAATTTTAATTTTAATATTTGTACAATTTTTTTAATATTTTAATATATAATGTATTGCATAACATTAACAATACTGTTGATACAATGATACTATTGTTATCTACTAAATCAAAACCTAAGTACTAGTATTAACTGAACTATTATATCCATTTGTTATAGTACTATTGTACATGAAATGAGTATTTTATCCCGTTTTATATGTTTTGATTAATATTTTTAAAATATCAACTTTTTATAATTTTTATTGCAGTATAATATATTAAAGATATTTGTGATTAAAATGTACGAGTAATGGTCAAAAGGGATTTTATATTTAGGTCTTATATTTAGAAATGGAGTTAGTAATTTTGAATCTTGATAGTTGTAGTACTAAGTAAGAGTGAAATACCAAATGTCCCCTTGAAATTTCAAGTTTCATCAAAAACACCCCTGAAATTTAGAAATAGGCAAATACCCCCTTGTAATTCAAAAACGTTAGCAAATAGCCCCTTAGTCCGTTAACTCCGTTAGTTTAAATTACGCCACGTTATAGGGGGTTATTTGACCGAAATTTGAGTAGAAAATTTTCAATTAATAGTCAAATACACCCTGAAATTTACAACTTATGGTCAAATATCCCCCTGAAATTTATAACTTAAATGCAAAATTCCCCTTAAAATTTAAAAAATAAGGCAAAATGCCCACTACTAAAGCACATAATTTTCATATGTAATTGGGAATCAATGCATCATCTATACTGCACAATATAATTATAATTAGCACAACATAATCGAGTGATGCACCAGCAGCAGCACCACCACCCATAAGAGTTTCATACCCAAAGTCTTACGCTAACACCAATGAACCGAATTTTATGTACTTCATTCCTAATCGAGTGATGCGTCCTCAATATCCACAGTAATAAGAAAACATCAACATCGAAGCAATTCGAAGAATTTGGCTATTAGTATAGCTCCTAATTTTTTTAGATGTATTTAAGATCTATTTTGATAACTTTGGTGTATTTTGATAACTAATATTTTCAGGATGTATTTGACTATTAATTGCAAAATTTCTACTCAAATTTGGGTCAAATAACCCCCTATGACGGGCGTAATTAAAACTAACGGAGTAAACAGGTCAGGGGGCTATTTGCTAACGTTTTTGAATTACAAGGGGGTATTTACCTATTTCCAAATTTCAGGGATGTTTTTGATAAAACTTGAAATTTCAAGGGGACATTTGATATTTCACTCACTAAGTAATCATCTTGATAGTTGTAGACTTGTAGTACTATGTATGAGGTTTTGATTTTATCAATTTGTCTTTACATTTTAGAATATCTATTCTAAAGATAGACAAAATAAATCAACAGTGACACACTGACCCAGACAAATAATAAGTTTGGTGTTTGCTTTACAATATATCATAAATTATAAGTTTGGTGTTTCCTTTTCAATATCTCATAAATTATCAAGATATTAGTGGTGTAAATTTTTAACCATTAAACTACTAACAAAAAAATAATTTTCATGTTTAGTGTTTCAAAAATGTACGTGTATTAATCATTTCTCTTTGTACAATATTAGGGTTTAATTCTTTAAGACAATTTACAATTTTATTAAATGTAAAATTTGGGGTTGAAATCAGAACATAAGTAGGGATCAAATCAGAATGTGTGATTTGTTGATATCCAATTTCGTGTATTGGAACAAAAAAATTGTGGTTGAGCCACTCCTCGTTACTATTAGAGTGATCATTTTCTATGTGAAATGATCATCTGAAACATCGATTGTGCATACATTCTTCTACAGTTCAATCTAGCCGTTGGAGAGAACGTGCATAGGAGACGTTACTGTGGTTGCACAGATTTTCCATCGGAGACAGAGACGAACATTGTGTTTCCTTGATTAAATGTTTTAATGATAAAAGTATTTCCTTCTAATAATTTTGAAGATCG
Source organism: Trifolium dubium (assembly GCA_951804385.1). Taxonomy (NCBI): domain Eukaryota; kingdom Viridiplantae; phylum Streptophyta; class Magnoliopsida; order Fabales; family Fabaceae; genus Trifolium; species Trifolium dubium. The sequence goes on along the minus strand of OX638062.1, from coordinate 30,051,516 downwards.
TTTTGCGTTGTAAATTCCGAAATAAACTTTGGAAGCATATAGATGAGCCTAAAAAGCAATTTTCGTTGTAAAATTGAAATTGTAAAATTGAAGCCAAAGTTTGTCAATATACATGATTATGGGAACAATTAGGGTCTGTTTTAAACAATTTTGGTTTTTTGTTTTTAAAATGTATTTTATAGATGTGTTTTAGAAAACTGTTTTTAAAAGAGAAAACCAAAATTCTTTAAACCTGTTTTACTTTTTTAGTTTTAAAAACTGATATATAGAAAACAAATTTGGAAAACAAATTTGTAAAATTTAGTTACCAATCAAGTTTTTTAGTTTTAAATTTTTAAAAACTAAAAAATTGTTTTTGAGAAGTTATTCAAACAGACTCATAAATATCTCTAATAACTGATGACTTTTTTTTTTTTTTAGTCAGGTAGAACTGATGACTTTTTCTATCATGTGCAAATATGTTAAAATATTTTACACATTTATGCAAAATATAACAAATTTGATGCCGACTACATCCTTCTAATATGTAAAATCTAACAAATCAAATTATTCAATTTTCAATATAACTAATTATAAAAAGGACAAAACTGAAGCGCATTTGTTTAGTTACTTTTTGTACGGTTCTTAGCATAAAATTCACTTTATATGATTATAAAAACCTTTACGAAAATCATGTGAGAAAATCACATATTATTATGTTATGAATCATACAAAAAATACCAAAGACAATCACATAAGTTTTGTCCTTCCAAAATTTAATCTACTTTTAAAATATAAATCAGATTTCAACTCAGGCCATGTTTGGTTCGGAGTTTTTGGAGAGGAGGGGAGGTGATATTTTATATTTTTATATTTGGTTCTACTTTTTAACGATAACGAGGGGAGGGAATAGGAGAATTAATTTACTTTTTTACCCTTAATATTATAAACTCAAAATAAAGATTAAATTATAATGAATATATTACGTCAAAAAAATCTAATGGGTACATAACAAAAAAAAATAATCTAATGAGTAAACCTAAATTTTTTGTTGTCAAAAAACAAAAACCTAAATTTTTAATATTTTAACAAGGATGTTTAAGATTTTAATAAAAAAGTGAGAATAATTTTGTCAACATAATAAATTTTGTTTTATCTCACCTCCTTAAAAATCTCTTCCCTCACCTCCAAAGTCTCATCCCCCTCGGTTGAACCAAACAGGGCCTCATTCTAATTGCATGCATTGGAAATATAAATTTTAATTAATTTTTTTTTAAAGAAGCTGAATAAACCCATCTAAGCCCATCTAAATTAGTACTGGAGGTTAATTAAAAAAATATAATATGTAGTTTACTCTTAATTTTTTTTTTAAATTTTCTTAATTTATGTAGGTTGTGAGCTAACCATGGACTATAAGAGCTAGCTCGTATTTTAAATTGATTTTTTAAGGTCGGGCTTGGCGGATCAACCACAACATGCTAGCCAATTGTGGTGGGGAGCCATGAAACCACTTAATTCTTGCTATTACAAAGATATTGTAGTTGTCCCATATACACTCACCTATGTAAGGGTGTAACCAAAAATCGATCCACTTAGAGTTTGTTTGGTAAAAAATAGCGGATAGCTTATAAGCTAGCTTATATCGGATGAGTTTATAGCTGATAGCTGATAAGCTAGCTGATAGCTTATAGCTGATAAGCTAACTGGTTGAATTTGTAGTGTTTGGTAAAATTAGCGGTTGAAGTGACTTATTGATATGAAATGACATAAAAAATATATATTTAATTAATATTTAATTATTTTTAAGTAAGATAATAGGGGTAAAGTTGGAAGAAAAAGTAATAAACTAATAGCTATAAGCTAATTGAATTAGCTTATCAAAATAAGCTAAAAGCTGGTCAAAATAAACTATAAGCTTGTATGAAGAAGAAGTTACCAAACAGGGCTAATTTTTTATAATGAGCTCATAAGCTATAAGCCTTAAGCTATAAACTTAGACGCATTTATTTAAGTAATTTTCGTACAATTTTTAGTGCCTGTTTGGCCCAACTTTTTTTAAGAATAAAAATTGCTTTAAACTTAAAAGTAAGAAAAAGAGCTTTACAAATAAAGTAAAAGTTGTTTGATAATTTTTTTTGCATTTAAAAGTACTTGTCATTTTTTTGTTTGTATTTTAAACTAAAATATTTTGATATAGTTTGTAATTTATACTTATCTTTTTTGTTAAATAGTGCAATTCTCACTTTTATGGATGAATATTCATTCATATTAATTAGACGTGTGTTATTTGCCTCCTATATTGTTAACACGATAAAAGTCATAAAACCATTATCGAGAGATGTTTTTCGGTAAGATTTATACTATGTGTTAGCCCATATTTTGGTTAAGCCAAAATATGCCCTAATTATTCTTTAAATATAATTATTAAACCTGTTAATTATGGAAATTAATGTTTCCAAATTATTAATAATGCAATAAAGGTTTAAAGTGATATATTTAAATAATATTCTCATTTGAGAATATCCTAAGATCTTAGGAAATGGAAAATATTTACAAGTCTAGGAAATCAATCAAGACTTGGTTCGAGTTATCAAACAATTCAATTGGCATTCAAGGGTTACTCGAACTCGAAGAATATTCAGAGACTTAACATATTTCAGCATTTTCTGAAGATTCAAAATTCAAACCATTGCAACGTTTCATTCAAAAATGGCAATGATTGGCATGTAGGAATGAAGATCAGATAGCAAGACACTTGTCAAATGGATGTTAGTTAGTCGTTACTAATTAGCCTTAGTTTTTATCTATAAATACTAGTTCATTTGATGTAATTAGGATCACAATCTCTCATACTACAAACCTTACACATTCTGAGTATCCAAGCGTTCGAGTGAAAGGAATAGACAAGGCAACAATGTGTGATCTTGTGATCACTTTCTCTTAAATTCAATGCAATTTACATTTCATGCAATTTACATGTTTTCATTTACAATCTTTGCCTTTTAATTCATTGAATTATTTACTTTTCTTGCCAATACGTACTCATTCTGAGTATTTTTACATTTCTTGTCAAGCAAGTCACATTTTATTTACTTTCTTTTACTTTTTCAAATCAAACTTGTTCATTTACATTAATGAACATTGCTATTTTCAAACTTGAACAATAAATGCACAAACATGTCCCGAGATTCTCTAGTTGGTCTCTCAAGCATTGCAAACTAGCGGTTGTTTACCAAAAATCAGCGTAAACAAATTGGCACGCCCGGTGGGACTGGTTTTGTGCGTTTTAATTTTCAAAGTTTCCTTAATAAATTTCTCTCGAAAATTTTCTTTTTGTTTTAGAAAGTTGTGTATGTTATTTTCAAAGAATCTACTTTGTTTAGTGCATGCAATTAAGAAGTGGTAGAATAAAACCAGAAATGGTGAGACCCAGAGGCACTAACGCTAGTACTAGTAACAACAACAACAACAATAGTAACGACAATAATAATGTCAATAACCAAAACAATCAAGATCCTGATGATGTTAACCCATTATTTGGGCATGTAGACGCTTCGAGCGCTCTGACAACATCAGCCACAGATGCAACATCTGTGGGGGCAACACAGGCAATTCCTGTATCCTCCTCTATGCCCTCATTGACATCCAATGCTGCAACCACAATGGCTGAAAACACTTCGAGCATGCCTTTACAAAATATTGGTGGGGTTCCTCCCCCATTTTCAGGATCCTCATTTGACTTTCGAAGTCAATCAGGGGGTTTGTATCAATCCCAAAGATCTTATCCATATGGAATGCCTACAGCCATGATGTACAATGTGTATTCACACCCTGCATTACAATCTGATAGGATAACAGTGAGGTCTCCCTTTCCACAAGGGCAAAATTCTAATAATACTAGAGTTCGAATGAACCAACCATCCCTCACTACAGATTCACTTTTGTCTATGAGGCAACAAATGGATGAGAGTAATTATGATATGGTGAATTTACTCACTGAACAAATGGGTACAATAATTAACCCATTAATTCGAGATACAAATCAGACTTACCAAACCCTGGCTACCCAAATGGGTAGGATTGTTGATTTCTTTGGAGGGGCACAAGTGCCCATACATCAGCCACTTCAACCATTACAGGCCCCTAGACCAAGGCTTGGACAAGTTGCTGACAATCGAATCGAGGAGGCTCGAGGTCAGCAGCAAGAACCACAAGTTGTTAACCAACCTGTACAAAGGAATGTTGAACCTGAAGTGGTGCTTGTTCATCGAAACCAAAATGCTGATGAGGTTTTGAGAAATGTTCAACATAATGATTTTGGGCAGAATAACTTAGCCAATTTGGTAGAGACCATCCTTGCCCAAAATGGTCTAAATGTAGGTTTACATAGACCCAATTTTGTGTCACCATTATCTGAATTTGTTTTGCAAACAGAAATACCAAGGGGTTGGAAAACCCCAAAATTTACTAAGTTTGCTGGTGATACAACAGAGTCTACAGTCGAGCACATTGCTAGGTATTTGACTGAGGCTGGGGATATAGCAAATAATGAGAATTTGAGGATGAAGTATTTTCCCAATTCTCTAACAAAAAATGCTTTTACTTGGTTCACAACCTTACCCCCACATTCTGTATTTACTTGGACCCAACTCGAAAGGCTCTTTCATGAGCAATTCTACATGGGCCAAACAAAGATAAGTCTCAAAGAACTAGCAAGTGTTAGGCGTAAAACACCAGAATCTATTGATGATTATCTCAATAGGTTTAGGCTTCTTAAAGCCAGATGCTTCACGCAGGTTCCTGAACATGAATTGGTAGAAATGGCTGCTGGTGGCCTAGACTACTCGATTCGAAAGAAATTAGATACCCAACATCTTAGAGACATGGCTCAACTGGCTGATAGGGTTAGACAGGTTGAAAGACTTAAAAATGAAAAGGCCAGGAATAACAAGTTTCATAAGAAAGAGAGAGTAGCTTATGTAGGGAACTATGAAAGTGAAAGTGAACATGATCTAGAATTCGAGGAGGTTGATCAAAGTGAGATAGACTTAGCTGAATTAAAGCCAGGGCCTCCTTACACTTGTAAATTGTTAAAGCCCTCGAATGGCAAAAACCCCAATGAACCAAAGAATGATAAATATGTTGCTAAAACCTACACATTTGATGTTACCAAGTGTGATGAGATCTTTGATTTATTGGTCACTGATGGCCAAATAATTGTTCAAAAGGGATTAAAAGTTCCCTCATTAGAACAAAGAAAGAAAAGAGGTTACTGCAAATTTCATAATTTTTTGGGTCATAAAACTTCACATTGTGTTGTTTTCAGGGATTTGGTGCAGAAAGCGTTAGATGAAGGGAGGTTAAAGTTTGACGAAAAAGCTAAGCAACCCATGAAGGTAGACACAGACCCCCTTCAAGTAGCTGAGACATCTTACGTTGAGCCGTTCGAATGTCTGATGATAGACGCAATGGAAGCATCCCCGGTTCGAGCCGTTACTGAAAGGGAGTATGCTGAGAAGATTAAAGTAGTTTATCCTCGAGCTGAAGAGGAGCTCATTGATTTTCTCACCAGGTGCAAGCTGAGCAACAAGGAAGTTATGTTGTGTCCTCGTTGCAGCGCTGTATGTGACAAAGAGGCTACTGCAGGCCTTAAAAATGTTATGCCATATGTGGCTAACAGAAACAAATGGTCTACTGAGAGACCAAATAAGGGCAAGGCCATAAACCAAGGCCCTACCATTCATGACAGGATTGGAAGGAGACAAACATATGTTCCTTCTAATAGAGTACCTGTTAACCAATGGTCGTCTGGCCAACATCAGGCTTATCAGAAGAGAAGGATGGATGTTGGTAGCTCGAGTCAAGTTGCTTCGAGCAACAATGTTGAAAGTAGGAAATTTTCCTATAATAACAATTATAAGGGAAAGAATCCTATGACTCGAACTCAATGGCGTAGGTATCAACGCCTTAAGAAGTTGGAGAAAGAAAACGCCCATGCTGGGGGCAGCTTCAACTCGATTGCCCATGCTGGGGGCAATAACAAAGTTGTTCATGCTGGGAACAACACCAAGATTGCTCATGCTGGGGGCAATCGAAATGATACAGGGAACAAGCAAGAATGTGTTCCTAAGAAGGCTGAAAAAGCCTTAGTTATTGATGAAGGCTCTTCCTCGAAGAGGCCTGTTAAGGAAAGGATATCATTCCCTGATGACAATATGGAGGATGATATTCCTGATGAAGACTTATTGGAGTCTGGTTCTGAGCCAGATTTTGATGTCTTGGTAAATGTGGTGTCAATATTACCACGTGAATATGACGTGAGGTCCACTTCTGATCCTGAAGAAGAGTTTGTGGAACCTGAGTTAGAAGATTACACCCCTGTTTGTTACTATGTAATGAATAATGGGTGCATTGAACAACAGAAGGCTGTATTCGAACAGCCTCATGAAGGGATGAAAAACCATCTCAAGCCTTTATACATCAAGGCTAAAGTGGGTGGTATTGGAGTGAACAAAGTCCTGGTGGATGGGGGTGCTGCAGTAAATCTAATGCCCCATTTCATGCTCAGGAAGTTGGGAATGTATGATACTGACATGCATTCACATAACATAGTTCTTTCGAACTATGAAGGAAAAAGTGGCAGGTCCTTAGGAGCCATACAAATGGATGTTGCAGTAGGCAGCACCATAAGGCCAACTCTCTTTATAGTTGTGCCTTCGAGGGCTAGCTTCAATCTACTCCTTGGGAGAGAATGGATTCATGGAGTAGGGGCAGTCCCTTCTACTTGCCATCAAAGGTTGATATTATGGAGGGAGGATAACATAGTAGAAAATATAGAGGCTGATCAGAGTTTCTATATGTCAGAGGTTGACCACATCACTAAGGCAACTTTTGATAAACACTTAGCCTCCATAGCACCTTGTGGAGAAAGAGATAGTGGCTTTCGAGGAGCCAGTAATAATGTCTATCATTCAGTTAGACTCCATCTTACTCATGGATTCTGTTGGGAGAGGGAAGAGATTGAAGATACCCCTCCTGAAGATGTAGTTATTCCACCATCTGGGTGGGATATAGAATACCTTGATGATGTCTAAGCCCTCTGCTTGGGCTAAAATAACGGCATACGTTGCCGAAAGGAAACTCGAAACGGCCTTAGAGGCTGTCAAGGAGCAAAATATGGTTGAAGAAACCATTAAAGAAGACAATGGCAATATGTTGCCAAATGAGCAAAGGTTAGACTGCATCTATGATGATGAACCTTTGGGATTCGAGAAAGATCCTGTGAACTCGAACCCAAAAATGCAGGCTCAAGATCCTTTGCAAGAGGTAGATATTGGTGATGGCTTAATTAAAAAGCCAACTTACATAAGTGCCAATCTTGACCTCGAATTTAAAGCTAAAATGATTGACCTGCTTAAAGAATTTAGAGATTGTTTTGCATGGGATTACAATGAAATGCCAGGTTTAAGCAGGGAAATGGTGGAACATAGACTACCACTCAAGCCAGGGAAGAAGCCAGTAAAGCAACTGCCAAGGAGATTCAACCCAGAGATTTTATCAAAAATCAAGAGTGAGATCGAAAGGCTATTAAAGAGTAAATTCATTCGAACCACAAGGTATGTTGAATGGTTAGCTAATATAGTGCCTGTTATTAAGAAAAATGGTAGCCTTAGGGTATGCATAGACTTTAGAGATTTAAATAATGCAACACCTAAAGATGAATACCCCATGCCAGTAGCAGAAATGCTAATCGATTCAGCAGCAGGGTTCGAATACTTGAGCATGTTAGATGGTTATTCTGGCTATAATCAAATTTTTATTGCTGAAGAGGATGTGGCTAAAACAGCGTTTCGATGCCCTGGGGCATTAGGGACTTATGAATGGGTTGTTATGCCATTTGGCCTAAAAAATGCTGGAGCCACATATCAAAGAGCAATGAATCTGATTTTTCATGATTTTATTGATGCCTTTATGCAAGTATACATTGATGATATCGTTGTAAAATCCTCATCTAGTGATGATCATTTAAATCATCTTAGAAAATCATTCGAAAGAATGAAGAAATGTGGATTGAAAATGAATCCACTAAAGTGTGCTTTTGGTGTACATGCAGGGGATTTCCTTGGTTTTGTGGTGCATAAAAAAGGCATTGAAATCAACCAAAATAAGACAAAGGCTATTATGGAGACTCAACCTCCAAGAACAAAGAAACAACTTCAATCTCTATTGGGAAAAATCAACTTTTTGAGAAGATTCATTTCGAATCTAAGTGGAAAAGCTCATCCTTTTTCTCCACTACTTAGAAAACAAAAAGGTGATCAATTTCATTGGGGGCAAGAACAACAGCAAGCGTTCGAAGACATCAAGAATTACTTGTCACATCCACCAACGCTAATGCCTCCTATTCGAAACAAAGCAATGAAGTTGTATATTTCAGCATCTGATTCAACTATTGGTAGCATGCTTGCCCAAGAAGATGAAAATGGTGTTGAGAAAGCTGTATATTATCTAAGTAGAGTATTAAATGATGCTGAAACTAGATATAGTGCTATAGAAAAGTTATGTTTGTGTTTATATTTCTCTTGTAACAAACTTAAGCATTATATTAAGCCTATTGAAGTTTATGTCTATTCTCATTTCGATATTATTAAACATATGCTTCAGAAACCTATTTTACATAGTAGAATTGGTAAATGGGCTTTGGCTCTAACTGAATACTCCTTAACCTATAAACCCTTAAGAGATAGAAAGGGTCAAATAGTGGCAGATTTCCTTGTTGATCATTCAATAATTGAAATGCCACTAAGTTATGTAGAAACCCAGCCTTGGATTTTATATTTCGATGGTTCCAAACATAAACTTGGAACTGGAATTGGGATTTTGATCATTTCTCCAATCCAAATTCCTACTAAGTTTAATTATAAAATCAATGGGTTTTGTTCCAACAATGAGGCTGAATATGAAGCCTTGATTGCAGGTCTTGCCCTTTTAATTGACTTGGGGGCAAGAGATATTATTGTTAGAGGTGATTCAGAATTAGTGATTAAACAGTTGACAAAAGAATACAAATGTATCAAAGAACATTTGGCTAAGTACTTTGTAATTGCCACTAATTTGTTGGATCAGTTCGAATCCGTGCAATTCGAGCATATACCTAGACTACAAAATCAAGAAGCTAATGACTTGGCTCAAATAGCTTCTGGCTATAAAGTAACTCCTGAAAATCTCAACAAATTAATTGAGATTAGGGAAAAATTGGTTTTTAATGAACCTTTGTCTTCAAGCTTGTCAATGGCAAAACTTGTGGGGGCAGATTCACCATATAGTGATGAAAATAACTCGAACAAGGTCTTAGATGAAGAAAATGCTAACATTTTTACCATTGACAACTTGGTAGATGGAGATTGGAGGAAACCAATTGTGGAATATTTACAAGACCCTAATGGTCAGTATGATAGGAAGACCAAGTATAGGGCCTTAAGCTATGTTATAGTTGGAAATGAATTGTTCAAAAAGACAAGTGAAGGTGTTTTATTAAAATGCCTAAGTGAAGCAGAAGCTTTAATAGCTATTTCTGACATACATAGTGGAGCATGTGGTTCTCATCAAGCAGGCCACAAGATGAAATGGTTATTGTTTAGACAAGGCTTATATTGGCCTTCTATGTTAAAAAATTGCATAGATTTTGCCAAAGGATGCCAAGAATGCCAAAGGCATGCAGGAATACAACATGTACCTGCAAGTGAGTTACATTCTATAATAAAGCCATGGCCATTTAGGGGCTGGGCATTAGATTTGATTGGTGAGATTAAACCTGCTTCTTCTAAGAATCAACGTTACATTTTAGTAGGTATTAATTACTTTACAAAATGGATCGAAGCAGTGCCTCTACCTAATGTAGATCAAGAGGCAGTAATTAATTTCATTCAAAATCATATTATCTATAGATTTGGCATTCCAGAAACGATTACCACAGATCAAGGATCAGTGTTCACAGGAAGAAAAATGCAAGAATTCGCTAGTGAAATTGGTTTTAGATTGCATACTTCAACACCATATTATGCTCAAGCAAATGGTCAAGTTGAAGCTGCTAACAAAGTAATCATTAATTTGATTAAAAAACACATTGCTCAAAAGCCAAGGAATTGGCATAAAACTTTAGATCAAGTTTTATGGGCATGTAGGAATTCCCCTAAAGAATCAACTAACTCTACACCATTTCGATTGACATATGGTCATGATGCTATTTTGCCTGTGGAGATTCATATGCAATCATTTCGAGTACAGAGGCAAATGGAAATACCAAGTGATAAGTATTGGGAAATGATGTTAGATGAATTGGTTGATTTGGATGAAGAAAGGTTACAAGCTTTAGAATATATGACTAGGCAAAAAGAAAGAGTTGCCAAAGCCTATAATAAAAGGGTAAAGTCAAAAGTTTTTAACCTAGGGGAGTTAGTTTGGAAAGTTATCCTGCCTATGGATAAAAAAGATAGAGTTTTAGGCAAATGGTCACCTCATTGGGAAGGTCCATTTAAAATTGTTCAAGTTTTTTCAAATGGTGCTTATGAAATCGAAGAGTTAAGTCCTGAAAAACATGTGTTAGGAATAAATGGTAAATATTTGAAGAAATACAAACCAGCTTTACTCGAATTAAACATAAGCGCAGAATAAAACTTAGAATGAATAGAGATATGGCAAATATAAAATAATAAATTTTGCCACAAAAGGGCATTGTCAAGTTACAAACCAAAATAGCATAAACATTTGTCTTGAGCAGATAATAAAATCGAATTACAAAGTACTGGCTACTTCTTGATATAAAGCCTTAATGGAAATTTTCTCAGTCTCAATTACTTGTTGGGCATCTTCGAGCTCCTGTACTTCAGCAGCAATGACTGCAGAATCGTCAAAGGCTCGAATCCCCTCTCTACCCTTAGCATCAATGTTAGTCTGAAAGGATTGAGAAATTTCCTCCTCTATGGCCGCTTGAGCAGATTTTTCTGCAGCAATCTTGGCTTGATATTCCTCGATTTGGCGTTGAAGCTCAGCTACATTAGCCTCCCAAGCAGCAATATTATTTCTGCAAGTAATGAGTCTTGGGGTTTCAACTTTAGCAGCTTCCTCTCGAATTCTAGTAACCTCGAGGTGTGCCTCTTTGGCCTTGGTTAATAAAGCAGCATGAGCATGCTTTTGGCTATTCAGCTTAGCCAAGTTACCTTTCTCCCGTTGTATCACCTTTGCATACTGATCAATCATGTTTTCTATTTGTATAACCTTGCAAAGGGTCAAAGGGTCAGTATGAGGGTTATGGAATTTTCGAAGGAATGCTAAGTGGCTAAAAGCATTCGAGGGATTTTCTTCGAGGTCTGCCAACACATTCTGCAAGCCATATTCAACCTTGAGTCTGGTTAACAAGGAGTCTTGCTTGACATTGGCTTTGGCAGTAGAACTGGAGGGATAAGAACTGTCAGTCTTGTCACTCGAAGAGCAGGATTTTGATGATTGGATGAGAAGGTCCAAAGCAGCAGCTGGGTTGGTCTTGTGCATATTAGTAAACTCCACTTCTGGAACGCCAGCACTGGTTGAAAGCCTCGAAGTAAAGGAAACTGATAGTAGTTCTGAACCACCAGCTTTTGCTTCCTTGATGATGCTATCGTCTTCATCTTCATCAATGTCCTCACCCTCTTCGATGGACTCTTCTTCCTCCTCTTCAGTAGAATCACTCGAAGCTATACTTGGGGTGGGAGTTGGGAGTTTTGTCTGATTTGGCATTCTCGAGCCATCCCCAAGTTCCATATTCTTCCATCCCCAAGTATCAGCAGGTTGTTGTGTATCCACAGAAATGGGATCAGGTTCAGCTCGAGTGGTTGCTTGTGGAGAGGAGGACTTAGCCTGAAAGATACAAGTTGAAATGAAGGATGTTGAGAAATTGCTAAAAGATGAAGTAGAGCTTGACACTATATTTATATGAAAAAATAAATTAGGCTAAGTAAGTTTACTTTGCCATATTTTGCCCATACAAATTTCTCCATTGGAGTAGGACTTACATGCTGGTCCTGTTGGGGGTTATCCCTGGGTAAGTTCTCAGCCTGGCACATTGACAAATCAAGTCAGGAAATTGTTTAAACCTGAAAGCTTATTCGAGTATAACGTAAGCCAATTTAATGGTGTACCTGAATATTTTCAAAATCATCCTCAATTCTTCCTAGAAGGGGATTTTTGTCTTGACCCTTTTGTCCAGAAGTGTCCTGTGGAAAGTACTATTTGTTAGTTATAAAATTCATTGCGAGTGAAAGGTTCAAATTGGTAGAAAATTATGTACCTCATTCATATTTGTATCCAAAATGGGTTCTGCTCGAATAGGAGAGGTTTTACCAACATTTGCATCATCATTAGGCCCAGGTTTGCTGACAGCAGAGTCCGATTTCGAGGGCTTAGAAGAAGTGCCTCCTTTATGTTTCCTATGTTTTTTTCTTCAGGCCTTCACTCTGCGTTGTTTGGTCGAAATGTTGAGATTTTTCTCCCTTTTTAGCAGTGTCATCCTCAATAACTGCTGCCACAGTCGATGCACTGTTCGTCTTTTTCTCTCTGTCCTTTTTATGTTTTTTGGATTTAGGGACAGCTAGATCTGCACCATAGGGTACATCTTTCTGCTCACTACTCTCAGTTGTAGTGGTTGATTTGTGTTTTCTCTTTAAAGGGTTTTCTGTTTCCTTTTCCTATAAAGAACAAAAGCATGAGAAAGATCACATGAAAGTTTAGTTGAAATATTTATAATAAACATTCGAGTGACTAACTTCTTCATCCTCTAAGACCACAATGCGTGGGAGCGGGGGTTCCCTCGAAGGTTTTACAAAAGTATGTTTTTCTCTTGTGATCTAATGAATTTTCAAAGAGAGGCATATTAGAAGAAAGTTCCATAGAGTGATTCGAAACAAATAAAATTTTGGTATCGAAATATACCTGGTCATTCTTTGTTTTGGTTCTTCCTTCAGCTCTTCTTCTGTCTTCATCATCTCTTAGATGAATGCCTCCAGCATTGGTTGGTTTCACTCGGGCGGTTGGCTTGGTGGATTCATCCTCTATGAGTTTTCCTAAGTATTGGAAGAGTTGAAGTTCAGCAATTGTTTTTGAGTATAAGAAAGAATAAAGGATTATTGTCATAATATTTACCTTTGTTTCTAAGAGTGTCTTTCAAGTCCTCGAGCTGTTCGTGAAGAAAATCACTGTTGAGTCTCGCAATGGTAGAGGTTATGTTATTAGCCAAGTGCGAAGTATAATGTTGTTTCCACCAATTATAGTACTTTTCAGTACAGTAGAAAGAGAAGTTGAACTCGATTGGATTAACATTATAGCCAAAATTGGCAGCAACCTTCAAGTACTTGGCAAACATGTCCTTTGAAACTTCTGAGCCGTCTACCAAGTTCTTTTCTCTTTTAAATAGACATTTGGGAAAGGTTTGTGATAACCCAAATTGCCTTGAAACCAAGTTTGGTTGATAGCCCACCAGCACGTTCGAATTGCTACCAATCTTGCAAGAGAGAACGGTAGGGTGCAGATAGTTTTGCCATAGTTCGTTAACTTCATCAGCATTATCCGGATTCGAGGCAGGAAACTCATCTTGCAGCCAGGCAGGCCCTACCAATCTTGTCACAAATGGAGCGTGACGTGGTTGAAAATGGGAGAAGTGTAGAAATATTTTCATATACCTGATGAAGTTCTCTTGGGGGTCAGTTTCACTCGAGTTAGAGGTCAACACAGCTAATGTAACGCCCTCAATCGAGCGTTGATCCACCACGGCTTGAAATCGAGGAGGAACTACTAGTTCCATCTCTCGAGTAAATGTGGCATTGAGCCATAGTTGGAGTAACCATAAAGGTCCTGATACTGGGAAGGGAGCTCCATTTTGCGTTTTCTTCAAGTTGTCACAAAACTCTCCCATAGATTCATATAGTACACCTAGTAGTAGACGCCCAAGTGCGATAACGTTACCCTCATGTATTTGGATTGCTAAGGGAATGTACATTTGAGCCACTTGTAAAGACCTCGAACAGAAGACAAAGTGTGCTAACCATAGAGTTAGGAAAGCCACATGCTCTCCATCTGAGACTTCACCTTCGCCATGATGTTCTTGAATAAACTTGTAGAAAGTTTTTTCTTTTAAAGTGAAGTAGTTGTTCTTACTAGACTTCGAGGGGTCGAATGTTTCTCCAGTTGGTCTTAGGCCAGTAATTGAAGCCACGTCCAGTAAAGTGGGAGTCATCATTCCACAAGGGAATTGGAATGTATGAGTACTTCTTTCATAGAACATCAGTGCAGCTGTGAGCATTTCTTGATTATAAGCAGGGCCATATCTGGAGATTTGAATTATGTCAAAAATGCCCAAGTTTTTCCAGATTACCCCCCATTCTTTCTCGACTCGATCCAACCACTTGGTATATGTTGGATTTTCACAATGTGGTGCAGACCTCCACATATTATGAGGTTTTCGAATAAAAGTAAAGTTGAATGGGTTAGTGAGAAAAAGTCTGGGTTCACAGGTCTTTTTTATGGGAAAAAACTCACTCACTCGAGATAGTTGAGTTGCCTCATCTGGAAAAGGGCCTCCAAATGCAAAGACGTCACAACCTACAGAAAAAGGGAGGACGAGTTCGTCTTCCCAGCGTTGCTGTTCTTCTGTTGTGCCAGTCGGTTCAGGGACCACTTCAATATTATGGGCCTTCAGAATCGTTTGATCCCATTTGCCAGCAAAAGGAACTGTTTCTTGTTGGTTAGCCATTGAAGTATGGTGAAGATGAACAGTTAACTAAGGGTTTTTGATTTTGAAATGGTTCGTTCTCAAATTTGTTGAATCTGACAGATCTAGAGTTTGTTTAGTCAATTTAAACACGGGTTCAGTATCAAAAACAAACAAATGGTTTGAACAGTGAATCAGAACAATTTGTGAACGAGGTTAGAAAAGTTGGAGTTGAACGGAGAAGAAGATGGGGAACTAATGCGAATTTGCAGAAAAGTGACTAAGAGGTGACCTAATCCTATTTATAGCCTTCGTTTTCTCCTGAATTAAATAAATGAAAAAGAAATTTGAGATTTCTTCCAACTTCCGCACCTGACACGTGTCCCATGATGACTGAAAAGGCGCAGTAGTGTCAGTAGTGGAAAAGTGCGCTGACGGTTATACTCATGATTATTGTCACGTGCAATTAATGTGGAATACTAAAAGAAAAAACGCCAAATTTCTTCTTTCATTCGAATTCAATTCGAAATTGGTATTTTTTGGGGGCAATTTGTTAGCCCATATTTTGGTTAAGCCAAAATATGCCCTAATTATTCTTTAAATATAATTATTAAACCTGTTAATTATGGAAATTAATGTTTCCAAATTATTAATAATGCAATAAAGGTTTAAAGTGATATATTTAAATAATATTCTCATTTGAGAATATACTAAGATCTTAGGAAATGGAAAATATTTACAAGTCTAGGAAATCAATCAAGACTTGGTTCGAGTTATCAAACAATTCGATTGGCATTCAAGGGTTACTCGAACTCGAAGAATATTCAGAGACTTAACATATTTCAGCATTTTCTGAAGATTCAAAATTCAAACCATTGCAACGTTTCATTCAAAAATGGCAATGATTGGCATGTAGGAATGAAGATCAGATAGCAAGACACTTGTCAAATGGATGTTAGTTAGTCGTTACTAATTAGCCTTAGTTTTTATCTATAAATACTAGTTCATTTGATGTAATTAGGATCACAATCTCTCATACTACAAACCTTACACATTCTGAGTATCCAAGCGTTCGAGTGAAAGGAATAGACAAGGCAACAATGTGTGATCTTGTGATCACTTTCTCTTAAATTCAATGCAATTTACATTTCATGCAATTTACATGTTTTCATTTACAATCTTTGCCTTTTAATTCATTGAATTATTTACTTTTCTTGCCAATACGTACTCATTCTGAGTATTGTTACATTTCTTGTCAAGCAAGTCACATTTTATTTACTTTCTTTTACTTTTTCAAATCAAACTTGTTCATTTACATTAATGAACATTGCTATTTTCAAACTTGAACAATAAATGCACAAACATGTCCCGAGATTCTCTAGTTGGTCTCTCAAGCATTGCAAACTAGCGGTTGTTTACCAAAAATCAGCGTAAACACTATGGTAAAATAAATATCTCCTGATAAGATTTATATTATCATAAGATATCTCCATGTAAGATTTGTATGATCGGAAGATAACGAGCGAAAAATATCTCCCATAAAATAGACACAAATAAAACAATCTTTTGATTTACTGGACCCTTGAAATATATGAGTGAATCGTCATGATATTGGTGCTAAAAAATGTTGTAGCACTTTATCAACAAGCCATGAATATTATCTTTCATGATGTTTAATGGGCAAAAGCAGTGAAGTATACATAAATGAGGTGGTGGTAAAATCAAAGGATTTCAAGCACCATTTTATTGTACTTGAACCAGCTTTGTTAGTAAAGCCACTTGATGGGATTTTAAGCTCTAAGCTTTTAGTTATTTGGACACACTCAACCAAACAATTTATGTTACTCTTTCTGCTTCTAGCTTTTACTACTGTGCTATATAGCATTTATGTTCTTAATTATTCTTATATGTGATACTTAAGATTTTTGGAAAATTTAAGTATTCTACAACTAGGAAATATATTTTTCTTGGGTTAATAGGCTTTTACTCCTTCTAAGGTAATCGTGTTTTGTTTTTTTCTCTGTAAAATTAATTTTTTTGGAATATCCTCTTTTGTTGACTTTTCGTTGTCGTGGTTGAAAAAATATCAACTTTTTGTTAAAGTAGTAATGCACTCTTGCTTACGTGACAATTGACTTTTGTCTGCCACGTTAGCAAAAAATTAATAGAGGATAATCTAAAAAAAAATATTTTAGATTATTGAGGATAAAAACCTATTAACCCTTTCTTTTTTGGCGTGGTCGTTTAAGGAAAAAGAAAATAACTGTTGAGAGCTATTAACCAAATCTTCGACTGACTTTCAAGTCTTACAATAAGATATTTTTTTTTGAAGCACTTACAATAAGATATTAAAATTAAGAAAGTAAAATTCAATGCAAGCTAAATAGTAATGTAAATTACAGTAGTTCAGGTGACAACTTGTGTACCCCCACAAGATTTGGTGGTATATATCCTCAACCACTATAAAAAGTTTTAAGCGATATAATTTTTTATAAAATACACCGTTGGATTGAAAGTTTATATAATATAGATTATTTGTGTAAAATTTCAGACAAATCTAAAATCATTTGATATGTTATTGAGACACATAAAGATTAACGAGGTTTAAGAAATCACAGAAACTGTTAATTTTGACGCGTCTCAATAACATATCAAATGATTTTAGATTTCTCTGAAATTTTACACAAATGATCTAATATGATATAAACTTTTAATCCAACAGTGTATTTTATAAAAATTTATATCGGTTAAATTTTTTTAAGTGATTGGAGGTAAATACCCCCAAATCTTGTGGGGGTAGACAGAAAATACCAGTAGTTCATTATATGACAACTCATTCAACTCTTGTATTTTATGTTACCTTTCTAAACACTTGATTTCCAAATGCTATAAATCACAGTACATGTATTTTGTAATATAACAATGAAATATATTAAGAAGAAATTATATCATCAGAAAATACAACATAAATACACAACGAGATTGCAAGCTAAAACTGAAACAAAAACCAAGTCAGAATGAAATAAAATACAAAAATGAAAGAAAGTAATTGAGCGTTGTGTGTAATATAATCACACATTCACACGTATCTTGGTCATTCGATCGATCAATGTCAAGTTCTTCAGTTAATTAGAATCATGGTCAGGTTCTTTACTGTCAACATGGAATACGGTAGAGTGAGGAGGGTACTGAAATGGAATAATAAGCAAACCTCTTATAACTGAACTAAACTTCGCCTCCTCCAATTTTTTGTACGCACCGGCGAACCCACAAATCGCTTGTATGAATGTAAAGTAAAGAACCAAAAGAGCTCCTAATGTTGATAGTCCAACAGCCCAACTTGTTAAATAGTTATGAACTAACGAAGCTCTGAATCTCGCGCGCCAACAGCCCAAATACTCGTTCGCCTCATTCACAACTTTGTACAAATATGACTCATTCATATCAGGAACTATTTCTTTAGCTATGTTGTTGATTAACTCGGTCACTAGTTCATCACTACCTAAAGAATGATGAATAATCCCTTTATAATGAAGAACAGAAACATCATCGGCTGAATTTATTAGCCTGTTTAAGAAAAACATATAAGTTGTCATGTCTGGATGGCATCTTTTGTGACATTTCTCGAACGCCACCATGTTACGAAACACGGTTCCTCTGTGATCACCAATGTACAACGGAGGAATAGTTAATTGCTTTACCATAAATCCCCATTTTTTTCCAAAGCTTATGTCCAACAATTCTCTACTCTCACAAGCTTTGATTTTCACACCCCCTTCTTTCAATTCTGTTATTGAATGAATCATTTGGCTCTGACTTCCTCGTGGTTCTTCGCCGATGAGTTTCGGTCTTATGTTGTATCTGAGAAGATCAAGAACATGTTGAATTTTGAATTTATAAGCTGTTTGACATTCAGGGGTTTTTCGCGACTCGGATTGAAGCAATCTGTAAAAGAATTTGAAGGCAAGATTGTAGAAACTCATTTGTGGTTGAGGACTATTGGTCTTATCGGTTAACTCGAACAATTTAGTTAAAACAAACATAGGAAGTTGATTTTCAAGCATTATCAACTCGCGACGAATTGTTGGTAACATCCATCTACTAAGAGAAGGAACATGTTTGAAATTGTTATCTGATAAATCTCTCAAGAGTTGAATGATGAAAGAACCATCAACCAACATCATCTTAAGAAACTCATCACTGCTTAATTTGATTTCACCCATGTAACAATTTCTAGCATTAATTTCTTCTTTCTCAAGAAACATACAAGCCTCTTCTAGTTTGGTTCCATTTGCACCTTTTGGATCGAAAAGACGGTGAAAGAATTTGTTTTTCAGAATTTCCATTTCTTGTAAATGTTGTGATCCATAATGGTATGGACCTATTGAGATGTTGCTAGGTATGTAAGCTTTTGGTTCTACATTGAGCATGTTTGGTGGAACTCTATATATGCAAACATTCTCATTTTTTTCTTCAGTGTTTCCACTTTGTAACTCTTTCTCAACAAGACCCCTCCAATATCTTGAACTTGTTTGGGAAGTGCCATGAAAATTTCTTTTACTTAGTTTCTGAAAAGTAAAACTAACGAGCTTATTGAAACTCATAGTTGGAAATTTAAGAGAGAGAGAGAGAGAGAGAGAGAGAGAAGGCAACAAGTTTTCTTGTCCTCTTAGTTCTATAATCACCCCTTTTTAATTTGCAATTGGTCAATATTTAATATTCAAGTCAACTTTTGTTAAACAAGTTAAAATGTCCACCATTTTCCCATGTCATTGTTTTATAACAAATTTATTATAGTGGTTGATGATAAATCTGACTTGGTCTTTAATTATAAGATCCGTATGAAAATATTGTTTGTCTCTAAATATAACACTATTTGTACTAGAGTTAGTTAGGTATGTGGTGATTAATGCTGAACTTGGTAAAGAGTACCGCAGTTTGATTCCTGCAATTATATTTGAGAGAAGATCGAAAGTACTTGATGTCAGAACTCGTCTCAAACTATAGACTATTAGGGGACCTTTACCCTAAAAACCAGAGGATAAAATCTAAAAAAAATAACACTATTTGAAATGATTAGATGTATTTATTACTTTTTTTTCTTTCAAACATATCAATTATTATTAATATTACTAATATTTGTTAGGAAGATGAAAATTATATCAGAGTCTTACAAAGAAGGACAAAGAGACCACATAATAAGTATGTGAAAGTGAGGTGTCAAACTTAAATTATTTATTACACCTTTAATGACTTTTGATAAAAGATAATTAAATCTATTCAACTGTATGTTTAATTGAAAATTGTGGTTGAGTTAAATTTAAAATTGTTGTTGTGTAGTAGATAAAACTATTGGTATTAAGAAGATTTCAACTATATTATTTGAAGTTACAAAATTTCTTTTAACAAAAACAAAATGCTATTTATTCATTCAATTTGATAGAATTCATCAAATAAAATCACATATTCAACATCGCTAAAAATATAAAGAAAGAATATGCGAACAAGGGTAAAATGCCTACTATAATATGATAAATTAAAGTAACTAGAATATTTATTCTGCTGAATCTGCAACGTTAATGTGCAAATCAAAGTTTGAATTTGAAGTTGACTGAAGTCTTTCTTTCAATAGGAATCAAACAAACACCACAACAATACATAAAATCAAATAGTGCGGCACAAGACGATGAACAACACAATACCGTACTATCAACTGACAAAATTATAAAACAAAAACACAAAATGACAAAATTATAAAAAAAAACTCTATCTATGTGAAAACAACATTGAAAACCACTTATTTATATTAATAAAAGGAAAAAGATAAAGATGGGTGACTTTAGGAAAAAAATAACTCAAAACCACTCCTCTTCGATAAACCTGGGAGATAGAGAACTAGTAATGGGATAATTTTTTCTTGAAAGAAAAATAGGGATGGCTTTTTTCTTCATTTATTTAGTTATCATGTTATATGCACATCGACCCCAAATCATCTGTTTAAGAGATATGAATTTCATATTAACATTTGGACAAATTCATTATTAGTATAAAATCTAATTATTAATTATCATTGAGCTAATAAGTAAATGTCTTGGACAAAAAATTTCACCTAGTAATTATCAAATTTTTTTTAAACAACTTGTATAATCATTAATTTTTTAAAACAGCTTGTAATGATCATGAATTTTTTAAAACAACTTGTAAATATAATACTACAATATTTAAAATAATAACAAAATTATTCAATACTCTTCTACGTTGTTCTGTTATATAATATTCTATCAACTTTTCAAAATTTACATATCAAGTGGACCTTTAAAATTATAAATCAAACTCTAATCACTAAACTCTTAAAAAAAAACCGGGACGCACAAGCAAACAAAAGTTACCGTATTATTTTTTTGTCAGATAATTTAGTGGTTAAAATTTCATCTCTTTAAAAAGTTACCGTATTTTAGCTAGTATAATTATAACATTTTCTTAAAACAACAACTAATAATTAATATAGTAATCAAACCTTTTAAATTTGCAGCCGGTCAATATTTAATATTGAAGTCAACTACTATTAAACAAAGTAAAATGTCCACATTTTTATTAAGGTCATTGTTTTATGATAGTTGAAGTCTCCTATTTTATTTTTTTTACAATCAAACTAGCAAAAGACCTGTGCATTCGCACGGGTTTGTTGTAAATATAATAAATTAAAAATATATCAAAATTAACGTACAATTTTTAAATATTAGATACATATGCAAAAATTAATATTTTCATGTAGAGTAAGAGTTTTATCTAAAATATTTTTTTAGATGCAAAAATCAGATAAATATATAAATATTCCTGTTTCAAATTTTATTTGCTTATAGATGTCAAAACAAACTTTTTATCTCCCGGTATGATCAGTGTCAGTCCCGACTTTTTGGTGGTCTAAGGCAAATAATAAAAATGGACCCCTAATAAAAATAATATCATATATTCATCGAAAAAAAAGTCGTATATTTAAATAATAAATAACATAAACATCAAAAGCAGTCACTTATCCTGATAATAGAGAAAAAAAGAACATGCTACTCACTTAAATTTGAAAAAGTATTAAAATAATAATAAAATACACTTTTAAAATTGAAAACAGGAAAAAAAATATAAAGGGAACAAAACTTCAGGGGGAAGGGTCAAAATCACAACATGCCTCTCCCCAGAAAAACTAATAAACACGCCATACCACTACACCAACTGGATCTTCATGTTACTCTAGATGCATGAATAATATATAACCTAAATAGAATCATTAGTTTAGAAAAAAAAATATCGAGGCCCCAATATTATAGAGGCCCAAAGCTGTAGCACTGCCCGCATAGCTTCTGGGCCGGTCCTGGGTATGATAAAAATTGAAATTCATGGGTATTGTCAATATTTCAACATTATTATAGGTTTTTTTTAGAAAATATTTCCTTGTTTTACATGAAAAAATCCGTCAATTATTTGCATCACGTTCGTTGCAAATTTCATGTACTTATACATGTTGAAATAAATTTTTATGTCCTTAAATGATAAAATTTTAAAAACACATGAATTTTTTTTGGTACGTATATGAATGACAAAATCATTATAAACTTACATTCAAAATGGAGGAACCAGGGATCAAAACCCGTCAAGAACGTCTGGCCTAGCAATTTCGATATTTTCTGCGTATTTTAAAATGCGAAGAGACTAATATAGGATTTCTATAAATTAAAAATAAGTATTTATATATGCGAAAAAAATATTTTCAAGTTAGATTTTTATGTTAAATATCTTTTTATATGCAAAAATCCGTTAAATAAATTATTGTTCCCGTTGTGAGTTTTATTTGCTTATAGTGTAAACATTAACTTTTTAAGTCTCGATATAATAAATTTGATACTCGTGAGTATTTTCAAAATTCCAACATTAATGTAGGATTTTTAGAAAATATTTTCTTATTTTATATGAGAAAAATCATCAATTATTTGCCGTTCGTTGCAAATTTTATGTATTTATAAATGTTGAAATAAAAAGGTAAAATTTTATGTACTTTTCAATTATTTCATCTTTCTTTATTATCTAATTATTAATGGAGAAAAAAAAGTAAAATTATAGATTATTAAAAAAGTTGAACGAAAAATTAATTAGAAAAAATGAGTAAGAATAAAAGTTGAAAGAGAAAAAAAAATTAGAAACTAAGAAAGATAGAAGAAATAAAGAAAACACAATAAATAAATAATTAAAAAGTAAGAGAGAATGTAAGAAAAGAGAAAAAGTCAAAAAAGTAAGAAAGAGAAAGTAATAAAAAATTAAAGTAAGAATTAAAATGACATTTTTATCTTCAAAAAACAAATTTTAATGATTTGAATGAATGATAATAAAGTAATTTTATATATAATCTATTTTTTTATATTGATATATAGTAGATACTCAATACATTTCATTAAGCACTAAGAAGTCAGTATAAAGAGGTATCATATCCAATATGTAGCAACTAGACTAAGATATCGCCATCCTAGCAAATGCATGAACCAAAAACTTTGATGAAACCTTTCAAGTTTCCTATTTATATTATTATAACTACAAATAATCAACCTTTCACAATTTTTTTATAAGCAAAAGAAGTGAATTATAAGTGCAGAAAAACAATAAAGAATACAAATAATTGTTTACCAGTTCAATGATAACGCACCTAATCTGGGGATAACAATCCAGGTGTTAGCCCATATTTTGGTTAAGTCAAAATATGTACTAAATGTTCTTCTGAACGAATTTAATGAACCTTTAATCATGGAAATCAATGTTTCCAGGTCTTTAATTTTAATATGAAGGTTAAGGGTAACGATTTAAAGAACAAAGAAGATTCTTATTAAGAATATTCATAAATCCAGGAAGATGAAGATGGAGAGTATTCACAAGTCCAAGAAGTAAATCAATATTAACTTCGAATCACCAACAATTTGAGTAACCACCAAGAGCACTCAAACTCGAATAGTATTGGTAACTTGAGCAAATTACTAGTATTTCTGTGAAAACTGCAATTCGAGCCATTGCAACACTTCATTTAAATTGACAGTTATTGGCATTCAAGAATGAAGATTAGGTGGCAAGACACATGTCAAATGAACGTTTTATAGACATTATTTAGATCGTTATAGGATTTATCTATAAATACTAGTTCATTTGATGTAAATTCTATCACAAATTCTCATACTAGAAATCTTTAAACACTCTGAGTACCCATGCGTTCGAGTGAAAAGAGAAAACTAGAAAAAACAAGACAAAACAAATTGGCACGCCCAATGGGACTGGTTTTGTGCATTTTATTTTTCAAAAGTTATTAGATTTTTATACAAAAAACTTCTTCATTTTAGAAGTTACAGTGTGTTTTTGGAAAATTATTTCTTTATTGTTTCAAACTTTTGTTTGTGTTTAGTGCATGCAATTAAGAAGTGGTAGGATAAAACCAGAAATGGTGAGACTTAGAAACAATAGTTCTAATAACAACAACAACAACAATAATGTTTTTGTTGAACAAGACTCAAATGGTGAAATCCCTCAAGTCGAACTTGGCACATCAATCCCTATGACAACATCAAATGTGGATGCAGCCACTGTAGGGGTGACACACAAACAATACATGTGTCCTCTACCATGCCTTCATCAGGGTCCACAGTCATGTCTACTATGGTTGATACCATGCCAAATATCCTTGTACCATCTACAATGCCCATAGGGACTACCCTCCCCATTTACAGGGGCAATAGTTGATCCTCGAAATCAAACTGGGGTGTTATTCTATTCGAGTATAACTTATCCTTATGGAATGCCCACATCTACGATGCAGAATGTGTATTCACATCCATCAATACTTTCTGATAGGGCAACAATTAGGTCCCCTTATCAAGTGGGACAAACTTCCAACAATAACCGTGTTCGAGTAAACCAACCAACAATTACTACAGATTCCCTATTGTCTATGAGGCAACAAACGGATGAAAGTAATCATGACATGGTAAATTTACTCACCACACAAATGGGTACAGTGATCAACCCTTTGATTCGAGATACCAATCGTAGTTATGAGGCCTTAGACCATCTCCAATGGAGAACTTCATTTTTTAGTACTTTTAGGGTCCCACTTGTACACATCATTTATTTACAATTTTTTAATAAGAGTACCTAATAAGCACTCATTCCCTCCAACCCAAAACCTCTCTAAATAGTTCTTAATGGGCCCCGCCAATAACTATATATCATTTAATTTTAATATATTAAAGTGTGGTAGAAAATAAAATAATATATTAAAGTGTGTGGGACCCATTAAGCACCATGAGAGAGAAAGTGCTTATTTAAGCATAGGTACTTAATAGGTACCACTTTTGCATGTGCTCCAATGGTAGTACTTAATAAGTACTAGTTCTTATTAAGTACTATTTGATAAGAACTCACCATTGGAGATGGTCTTAGCCACCCAAATGGGAAGAATTGCTGATTTATTTGGGGGGCCATAAATGCCTATGCAACAACCACTTTAACCAATCCAAGCACCTAGAATGCCAGCACAAGTGGTTGAAAATCGAGTCAAGATTAATCAGAGGCAACAACCAGTACCTCAAGTGATTGAACAACCTGTACCAAGGAATGTTGAACCAGAAGTTGTGTCGGTCTATCAAAACCAAAATGCTGATGAGGTTTTGAGGAATGTCCAACACAATGATTTTGGGCAGAATAACTTGGCCAATTTGGTTGAGACTATTCTTGCCCAAAATGGTTTAAATATTGGCCTACATAGGCCCAATTTTGTGTCACCTTTGTCTGAATATTTGTTGCAAACAGAAATACCAAGGGGTTGGAAAACCCCAAAATTTACTAAGTTTTCTGGTGACACAACTGAGTCTACATTTGAACACATTGCTAGGTATTTAACTGAGGCTGGGGACATAGCAAACGATGAGAATTTGAGGATGAAGTATTTTCCCAATTCTCAACCAAGAACGCTTTCACTTCGTTTACTACATTACCCCCACATTCTGTATTTACATGGACCCAATTCTATATGGGTCAAACTAAGATAAGCCTCAAAGAATTAGCAAATGTGAGGCGCAAAACACCATAATCTGTTGATGATTATCTCAATAGGTTTAGGCTTCTGAAAGCAAGGTGTTTTACCCAAATTCGTGAACATGAATTAGTAGAAATGACTGCTAGATTACTCGATTCGAAAAAAAATAGACACACAACACCTTAGGGATATGGCTCAACTTGCTGATAGGGTTAGACAAGTTGAAAGACTTAAGAGTGAAAAGGCCAGAAATAATAAGTTCCATAAAAAGGAGAAAATAGCTTATGTTAGGAACTATGATAGTGACAATGACTATGAGATAGATAATGGGGGTTGTACCCCATTTCGGAACTACAAATCCAATTTTGTATTTCTTGCATAAAAATATACAAAAAAATATTTTATTTTATTTTTCATGCATTTTTCTTTCATTTTTCATATTTTTATCATTTTTCTTAAATTTTCTTTTATTTCTAAATATTTCTTTTTATTTCACTTTATTTCAAAAAGTTCGCATTTTAATGTAAAAGCCCAAAAATAGTCTTTTCTTATTTTACGCGCATTTTTGATTTTATTACCAAATATTTCAATATATCAAAAAAATTTACATTTTATCACATTTTAACCATTTATTTCAATTTATTTCATCTTCACTTTTTTATCAAAAATAGTAAAAATAGTAAAAAATCATACCCTTCTACCTCATCATCTCTATTTCATTTTCATTTATCATTTATTTTTATTTTACAATTTTTCTACACAATTTTACACAAATACCATTTACCCTAATTTTCTCCTATAAATACAAACCTCACATCATTCTATCATTAACAACCACTCTTTACATAATTTCCCAAAAAATTCAGAGAATATATACAAATCTACTACTACTATAATATTTTTTACCCTTATGTGTCAAATCATATTTAATTTTCTTTTATTATTTTTTATATATTCTCTTTCCTACTTTCTCAATTTTTTATTATTTCTCTTTCCACTACTATTCTCTCTCTTACTTTTTCATTATTTATTATTTCTCTCTCTAACTCTCTTATTTTTTAATTTTTTCATTAATTTATTTTCATTTTCAACTTCTTCTTTTTTTCTCTTTTAATTTAATAATATCTATTTATTATCTAATTTCTATTTCTATTATTCACTTTGTATTTTCACTTTCATTAAAGAATATTCAATATTTTATTAAAATTTATATCACTAACGTACTATCACTTGATTTGAGTTTATATAATTTTGCATTGGTCGATGTTAATTATAAATAAAAATGTAATAAGATGAGTATTTGTAAAAAAAAAAGATGAGTATTTGTCACCCCATGAATGTATAAAATAATATGAGATGAGTGTTTGTGACTGAGAAACATTAATTTGGTTCAAATATGTTAATGTTATATATATAAGACTTATCAATTTTTATACTTTTACATGTGATTTAATCAATTATAGAATATAAATCGATATTTCATAAGTTCGACAAATGTGACAAAAATATTTGTAAGCACAAATATAAGTATATAAAATTTTCAACGGGCACGTGACAATATTTAAACAAATTTCCACATACAAAATCAACAAATATTTTATTGAAATATTGTACTAATATTATTAATATTTAAAATATCACTTAATAATGACCTTTTGCATTGTAAAAACACAAATAATGACTTTAAATTAAATAAAAACAAACGGGACATTAAAAATATTTGTAATAATTCATATTATTTAAATAATAATGGATGAATTAAATATGAATTTTTATGTTTTCGGCGCTTAAAAAACTCTATTTAATTCAAATATTATTAAAAAATATGAATTTTGTGGAGTAGTTTTTACAATATTACAAACATTAATATAAAACCTCATTAAAATTTTGTCAAAAAAAAAAAACCTCATTAAAAATGTAAATAGTACATATAGTTGACTAAAAAAATGATTAAACATCATGACGGGATATATTTGCAAGACTAAAAATTGGTTAAAACATTTTGAGGGACTAAAACTCGAAATTTCAAATATTCATATGATAAAAACTTTATTTAGCGCTTTATTTTATTGAGACATAAAAAATTTATTTAGCGCATTATTTAGCACTTCATTATATTTCCGCATATATAAACACATAAAATTAATTCACAACGGGCATAGTACGTGTAAATATTTAACAAATCATTTAAATTATTATTATTTTTAAATTTTAATTTAGAATTAATTATTATCGTAATGTACACGACTCGTGCATCACACGGATCTTTTGCTAGTCATATCAGAAAGTAGATTCCGGCGCCGGAAAAACTACCTCTGGTCGCCGTAAAACCACAACCACCACACCCTTTTTTTCAAATTCATCTAAATCAAAATCTAAACACATCAATAGCTTCCTCGTGATCTCAGGAACACAAATCCGTCATTAATTTCATCAAAAACAACATAATTGGCCGGAAACCGCCGGATCCGAAACCACCCTCGCCGGAAAATCCAACCACATGAAATTTTCACCAAAACTCGAATCTAATTGAACAAAAAGCATCTAAACTTCGTTCTGAACACGATTCCAACGTTGATTTCATCAAAAAAGACCCATAAACGTGCAGATCAGAGCTCTCTTACTGGCTGGAAATTCAAACTTCGTTTTGGCATGATTCAGACACGAAACGAAGGCGGTTCATCTTGATTCTCATTTCTGGAACTCATTATAACCTTTTCCAATCTTCGTTGTTGCTCGTATTTCTCTCTCTACGGTCATCGGTTGTTAAAAGTAATGGTATATTCGTGATCTATGCGAGAAACTCTATAGAATCGACTATTCTTTTGCATGATTCGGTTACCGTTCGAGTTTTGTGTTGTTTGAATGAACATGGAAGCTTTCATCCATGGAGATTCTGTTACCGCGTGAAGGAAGAAGAAGGAGTTGACCCCGTGTTTACACAGATTTTTGGTAAACAAACGCTAGTTTGCAATGCTTAAGAGACCAACTAGAGAATCTCGGGACATGTTTGTGCATTTATTGTTTATGATTGAAAATAACAATGTTCATTAACGCAAATGAACAAGTTTGTTTGTAAAAAGTAAAGTAAATGACAAGAAAAGTAACTTGAATGACAAGAAATGTAAAAATACTCAAAATGCGTACGTATTGACAGGAAAAAGTAAAGGTTTCAATGAATTAAAATACAAAAAATGTAAATGAAAACAAGTAAATTGCATGAAATTAGTAAATGGTGGCCGCAGAATCATACATTTCGCCTTTTGTATTCCTTTCGCTCGAACACATGGGTACTCAGAATTTGTAAGGTTTGTTAGTATGAGAATTTGTGATACTAATTACATCAAATGAACTTATATTTATAGCTAAATCCTACAGCGTTCTAGTAATGCCTATAGAATGTCCATTTGACATGTGTACAGCCACTTCATCCTTATCTTGAACATCAAAAGCCACCAGTCTTTGAATGAAGCGTTGCAATTGTTTGAAATTTGAATTTGAATCTTCAGACAAATCTTTAACCATTTGCTAAGTTAAAAAGAACCAATATTCGAGTTCGAGACATCTTGGTCTTACTCGAATGAATGATAACTCGAACCAAGTCTTTGGACTTGATTATTTTTATATTTAAAATATATTTAATTTTGACCTTCATAATTAATTAATAACTGGGAAATATAAAATCCCATGATTAAAGGCGTATTAAATATATTCAGAAGAATATTCGGACTTCATTTTGATTTAGCCAAAATATTGGCTAACAAATTTCCCCCAAAAAATTCCATATTCGAATCGAATGGAGTTAGTGGAGAATATGGCACGTGATGGCAATCATGATTATAACCGTCAGCGCGTTTTCCCTCTACTGGCACCACTTCGCTTTTTGCAATGATCAAGGCACACGCGGCAAATGCGGAAGTTGAAAGAAAAATGAATTTATTTTCCAATTATTTTATTCTGCTGAAAAACGAAGGTTATATATTGGACTAGGTCACCACTTAATCACTTTTCTACAACTTCTCAACTCATTGTCTTCATATTTTCCATAGATCTCGTTTTCAATCTTTCCCAAACCATTTCACAATCTGTGTGATTAATTAGAACACTGAACTTGTGTTTGATTCAAACCAACAAATCTTAGACCTTCTTTGCGTAACAGATCTGTAATCGATTTGATTCAAAAAAACCAAAATTTTCTTGCACTGTTCATCGTTTTCAATTACTGTAATGGCTGATCAAGAGCAAAATGAAGTTCCTTTTGCAGGTAAATAGAATGGAACGATCATGAAACCCCACAATATCGAGGTGGTTCCTGAACCACATGGTACAATAGAAGAACAAAAGCGCTGGGAGGATGAACTCGTCATTCCCTTCTCTGTGGGTGATGATGTTTTTGCATTTGGAGGTCCATCTCCAGATGAAGCAGCGTTAACCCCTTCAATATCAGAGTTTTTTCGTCTTCATAAGTCATGTGAGCAAAAACTCTTTACAACTGACCCTTTCAATTTTACGTTTATTCGAAAGTGTCATAACATGTGGAGGTCTGCTCCCAATTATGAAAACCCAACATACATCAAATGGCTAGATCGAGTCGAGGGAGAGTGGGGATCCTACTGGAAAAGCCAAGGAATCTACAATAAAATTCAATTGTCTAGGTACGGTCCTCCTTACCAACAAGAAATGCTCACAGCAGCATTGATGTTTTATGAAAGAAGTACCCATACATTTCAATTCCCTTGTGGAATGATGACTCCCACATTGCTGGATGTAGCTGTTATTACTGGCCTGAAACCTAATGGGGAGACGTTAGATCCCTCGAAATCCAGCAAGAACACTTTTTTCAAACTTAATGAGAAAACTTTCTATAAATTTATTCAGGAACATCATGATGAGGGTGAAGTTTCTGATGAAGTGCATGTGACTTTCCTCACTTTCTAGTTAGCTCTTTACATCTTTTGCACGAAATCTTTGCAAGTTGCTCAGATGTACATACCCTTAGCAATTCAAATTCATGAAGGTGCTCCTATTGCACTTAGGCGTCTACTTCTGGGTATATTGTATGAATCAATGGGGGAATTTTGTGATAGTCTGAAGAAGTCACAAAATGGAGCTCCTTTACCAGTATCAGGACCCTTATGGCAACTACAGCTATGGCTTAATGCCACTTTCTCAAGAGAAATGGGATTAACCATCCCTAATAAATTTCGAGTTGTAGTGAATGATCGTTCGATTGAGGGTGTTAGATTGGCTGTATTAACCCCTAGCTCGAACGAAACTGATCCTCAAGCACTTTTTATGAAGTACATGAAGATCTTTCTGCACTTTACCCATTTCGAACCCCGCCATGCCCCCTTTCTAAAAAGAGAAATAGGACCAACTTGGCTGCAAGATGAATTCTCTACCAATAATCCAGACAATGCTGAGGAAGTGAATGAATTATTGCAGCACTACCTACATCCTACAATGCTCTCTTGCAGGATTGGTAGCACTCGAACCATTATGTGCTAGTTGGCTATCAACCAAATTTGGTGTCAAGACAATTTAGCTTATCTCAAGCTTTCCCTAAGAGCTTGTTCGAGGGCAAGAAGAATATGGTCATAGGAACAGAAGTTTCTAAAGAGTTATATGGAAAATATTTGAAAGCTTTTGCCAATTTCTTTTACGAAGTGAAGCCAGTCGAGTTTAATTTTTCTTTCTATTGCACTGAGAAGTTCTTCTCCTGGTGGAAACACCATTATAATTTTTATCTGGTTGGAGATATAACTTCTAACATTGCAAGGCTGAATAGTGGCTTTCTCCAAGAGCAAATCGAAGATTTGAAAGCCAAATTTAGAAATAAAGGTAAGCATTATCAATAAAAAGTCTCCTTTATTTTTATATCCTTTTATTTGAATATTTGCTCGACTGAATGGTTTGCCATTACTTCAGGCAAAAATCCATTGGATGAATCCACCAAACCACCTTCTCGAAGAGTTGAGAAACCAAAGAAGGCTAGTGGTATTCACTTAGAGGATGATGATGATAGAAGGAAGAAAGAGGTCAGAAGCAAGAAGAAAACTGACCAGGTAAATCCCCTTATCTACCTTTCAGTATTCGAATGATATAAGTACAATCCTCTTCATAGTTTTTCTTTTGAAAATATGATAGATGACAAGAGAAAAACATGTTGTGGTTAAGCCTCCAAAGGAACCAAAACTTTCAAAAGTTATTGTACATGAAGAAGATGAAGTTAGTTAATTACTCGAATATTTTCTAATCAGAATTTTTACTAACTTCATGCGCTATTAAACTTATCTTTCCTTGCTTATGTAGGAGGATGAATCAGAAGTGAAGTTGACAAGAAAACGTCAACATGAATCAGTGAGTAGTGATGCACCAACAACTACTATCGACCCAACACTCCCAAAATCCAAAAGGACAAAGAAAAACAAGAAGGATGGAGATTCCTCGAATGCAGAGGCTAACAAAGAAGAAGCCAAAGAGGAGGAAAAAGGTGAAAAGGAAGCTGAGAATCCTGCAATGGTAAAGGACAAGAAGAAGAAGCATAAAAGAAGTAAACATTCCAAGCCTTCTAGGTCCTTGAAGTCAGATCAGCAAACAAGCACTGCCCATGTTGATCATGATTTTACCATTGTACAGCAAGATGGTGTTCCTCGAGAGGAAACTGTTAAGGACTCTACTGAACTTCCACCTTCTCAACATCCTAATAGAGAACATATTATTGAAATTTTCAACAGGTCTCCATCTCCAGTGTTGCAAGAAATTCCTGTTCAGAAAAATATCCCTACTCATGAGGAGCACACTGATGGAGGAAATAAGGAAGAAAGAAACTGAACCAGAGCAGGATAAAGTATGTATTCCTCGAATGGCTTCAGACTTTAAACAAGAATCAGAACTTAGCCAAATTTTTGATTCTACCTTAACTTGTTTTTTCTAGCATGACACTATTCCAGATAAACATGTGAAAGATAATCCTAACAGCCCCACTCCTATGGAGAAATACATATGGGCAAAATATGGCAAAGTAAATTTTACTTGGCATAATTTACTTTCTCATGCACATTATCAAGCATATTTCCTCTTATAGCAAAGTATTAATTTTTTGCCATTTTCAATTTATGTCTTCAGACTGAGTCAACCTCCACACAGGCTGTTACTTGAACTGAAGCTGCTCCCACTGTTGAGGGAACAAATCAAGCTCATAATGAAGTGGAGGTTAATCCTAATAGTTGGGGTTGGAAAAGTGTGCATGTCAGTCGTGAGTATACAATGCCAATTCAGACCAACACACCAGGCAAATTGCCAACACCTACCCCAAGTGAGGATTCGAGTGACTCTGTTGAAGAGGAAAAGGAAGAATCGATTGATGAAGATGATACCAGTATGAAGGAAGCTAAAGCTGGTGGGCCGGAGATATTATCAATTTCTTCTACCTCGAGGCTCTCAGCTAGTATTGGGGTTTCAGAGGTAGAATTTGCCAATATTCACAAGACTAACCCAGCTGCTGCCTTAGAACTTCTAATCCAATCAACATCACAATCTCATTTTTCGAGTGAGAAGACTGATAGTTCCACATATCCTTCTACTGCCAATGTGAACGCCACTGTGAAGCAAGACTCTCTACTCAATAAGCTCAAAACTGAGTATGCTTTACAAGACGTTTTGGGAACACACGAAGAAAATCCCTCTAAAGCCTTCAGTTACTTAACATTTTTGAAAAGACTGCACAACCCTCAAACTGACCCTCTGACTCTTTGCAAAGTGTTGCGGGATTTTTGAGACATACCCCACTACAGTTTTATTTTTCATTTCCAAGAGAGGGGAAAAATTGAAAACCTTTAAAAGAAAGAGATCCTAGGTACGGGGGTTAGTTGCACTTGAGGAAGGTATTAGCACCCCAAGCGCCCATGGTACTTTATGGTAACCTCTTATATGTTTTTTAGTGATCTTTTTTTTATACATGCTTTAAGAATGGAGGGAGAAATTGTATAGATGAAAAGAAAAGAAAGACTAATGTCATTTTAAGTCTCACCTTTTAAGGATTCAATATAAACACACTAAACCACTCCTTTTTATAAAGAGAATGATTGAATTCTTGCAATGTTTATAAGAATCGTCAAAATTTGAGACTAAGAATGATAAAAGTCTTTTAAAAGTAAAGTAGCAAAAATTGAGAAAAGTTTTCTTTCACAAAGTAAATAAAAGAAAAGAAGTGTAAATATTTTTGTTTGTAAGAAAGAAGTTTGAGAGAAATGTAATTGTTGTTGTGTAATAAAATGTTGTTGAGAGAAAGAAAGTTGTAAGAGAGTGTAAATATTGTTGTGTAAAGAAGAAATGAAATTAGATGTAGATAATATAGTGAAATAGTATAATGACGTTGCGACTAAAATGGACCTACGATTGTTTTTTTTATCTTTATAAAATATCGCGTTTGGGTTGGGAAGGTGTTTTGTCGCGAGAGACCTCGTAATCAATTGAAATTTAACCAAGAGTCCCCTCGCTTGGAAATGAAATTTGGCTTTGTGTGTGTTGTGTAAACAAGAAAGCAGTAAAAAGCGATAAATAAAGTCCTACGCTACTACATGCCAATTGAATAATTAATATTTACAACCATATCGAATTGAGCAAATAAATAATAAATGACATAAATAAATAAATGCGATGCATAAAGCTATAAATAAAGTAAAATGCAAGTGCGAAAAATAAATATGAGAATGAAATGCACCTAAAAGACATGGTAAGAAGAAAGTAGCATTTTTTATAAGAGTGAGATGTGTGTGAAAATGAGTCGGAGGTAAAAAGAAAGGGCTATTTTGCACTTAGTCACAACAAAGCAAGCACAAGCACACAAACCACTCATGAAAGGTCAAGCAATAACATTATCAAGAAGCAAAAAAGTGAACAAAATCGTGTAACATGTAAGATTAGCATGAATGTGTACTTATCATTTTTAGTGTCGTAGTCAAGCATAAGGGGCATAAATATTTTAAGTCAAGAACACACATATATATATATATATATATATATATATATATATAAACAAAAACCATCATTCAAGAGCTCTTATACATTAGTCATGTTATGTCAAGAAGCAACACAAGCTTAATCAAGAAGAAACAAGAAAAGAAAAGAAACTAATACCAAAGTATGAATGCATGAATTTAGGCCAAAGTGATCCTTAACTTTTATTGCAAGTGTTAGGGCTCAATGATCTAAAACGTAAGATATTGTCTCTAACGTGCATTTTTGAATGATGCAATGTCCTAACCTAAATGCATGTATGCATGTAAAAATGTGAAGTGAATCATGTTATGTGAAATTGTAGCGTAGCATGTGAATTGTAGTGTAAAATGTATCATATTAAAAATGCATGAGCATGCACATGATGCAAATGGTTCTATCTCTAACATATGCAAAAAAAAAAATGAAGACATATCATATCTAAATAGCAAAGAAGAAGAAAGCATATTAAGCATAAAATTTTACCTAGTCATCCCAAACATGGTATATAAAGAAAACTTAACAAAGATATTTACATGATCAAACTAGCAAAGTTAAATAAATAATAAAAAAAAGTCATAGATTCATGAGATTAGCACAAAGCAAGGACAAAACAAACATATTGAGCATACATTAACTTAACACTCTCATTCATAGCATATATAAAAAAGGAAACTAACACTTTTCAAAGAAGCTAAACATATGATCAAGCAACTAACAAGCAAAGCTAAAATAAGTAACATTAATGTCATATCTTAATTATTTTTCATTTTTTTTATGATATTCATATTCTAAACAATTAAAATAAAATAAGCAAAAAAAGTCAAGAGAAAATAAAAGAGGTTTTACCACAGATTTTTCAAGTTATGCATTTTTCAAAATAGGTAAGTTTTTTTTAAAATTCTTTTTTTTGTATTAACACCTTAACTTAGCAATTTCTCAAAAAAAACAAATAAACTCATTCATCATAGCAAGATTGATCATTGAAAAAAAATAAAAAAAACATATTAAATAACACACATAAAAAAAGATCAAATAGATAAACTACGTAAAACACAAACAAAAAAAACACAAAAAACATCACAAAAAAAAAAAAAAAGAACAGGCTGGGGGCGAAATGGGTTGTTAGAGCCAAGCCCAGACATAGTTTAGAGAAAACCAGGTCAAATTTGACCCGGTCCAAGGCCCATTCACAGATCCGGTTGGGGGGCGCGCGGAGAAAAATTGGATGGAAGGGAATATATCAGATTTTTTTTCCCATTTGGAAAAAAACTCGTTTTCTTACTCTCTTCTTCTCCTCCTCTCTCTCGCTTTTTCTCTGGTTTTTTTTTCATTTCTTCTTTATTATCAAGAACACAAATTGTTCAAATCAAAAAGTGCAAAACACCAACCCTAACTGAAATATCATCCTAAACACGAATCCGGCGACAAAAACAACAAATGATCATTGAATCAAGCAAATCGGACCTCACAGATTCAAAAACCTAACCCCCAAATTGAAAACCTAACTCCTTTGATTTTCGAAATTCACATACAAACCTTTCCTAAAACCTGTTCTAAACATAAATCGCAGTCAGAAGCAACAAACAACAATAGAAATCTTCACATTTTTTGAATCCGTACAGAAACCCTAAATCCCCAAAATTAAAACCTAACTCCAAAATCCACTTCAAACACTCAAATACATGTTCACACAAACAGAGACAACAGCAAAAAAAAAACACGTTTATCATGCGAAAATCACAGATCTACATATATTTTTTTTCATGAAATTGATGAATGAGAATGGATGAAAGGAGTTGATGAAAGAAAACTTACCTTCCTTGCAGTGAACTTCTTGTAAGTACTCCTTTCCTCTTCCTTTGCTCTCCGTTTCTGTTTCTTCCTTTCTTTCTGTTTACCCTCTTCTTCTGTTTCTGACTTTTCCTTTTTTGTTATGTGACCTTTGATGGAGGCTACGAATTAAAAAAAAAGATGAAGGATGGGATCAGAACAAACTTTGATCCTTCACAGTGTGTGCAGAAATCAAACTGAGTTTAGGTTTTTTTTTGTGTATTGTGTTTTTTGATTTTGTGTTTTTTTTTGTGATTTTGGTGATCGAAAGAACAGAAAAGGTTAGGTTTTTGATTTTTTTTTGAGGTTCTGTAATTTGTGTTTTTTGCTCTACCGCCGTTCTGTTGATTTTCTCCTCCCTCGTTCCGTCCATTGGCTTCTGTTATGTAGTAGATATTTAGGGTTTTTTGTGGTTAAGAAAGGGGATTGAAAGGGGAAAAGAGACAAAAAGGGGTCATTTTCATCTACTACTTTTTCCAAAAGATGCTATATACACTTTTTCTTTTTTTCTTTTCTTTTTGTTTAGACAAAGTACTTCTTGACTGCATCTGCATTCACTGGACGAGGGAGTTCATCACCATCCATGTTTGTAAGAATCATGGCGCCACCAGAAAAAGCTTTCTTGACAACATACTGTTTACACTTATTTTTGGTAAATAAACGCTAGTTTGCAATGCTTGAGAGACCAACTAGAGAATCTCGGGACATGTTTGTGCATTTATTGTTCAAGATTGAAAATAGCAATGTTCATTGACGTAAATGAACAAGTTTGTTTGTTTAAAGTAAAGTAAATGACAAAAAGATAAATTGTTCGACAAGAAAAATAAAAATACTCAAAATGAGTACGTATTTGACAAAGAAAAGTAAATGTTTCAATGAATTAAAATGCAGAAGATGTAAATAAAAACATGTAAATTGCATAAAAATGTAAATGGCATTGAATTAAATGAAAGTGATCACAAGATCATACATTGTTCCTCTTGTTTTCCTTTCGCTCGAACGCTTGGGTACTCAGAAATTGTAAGGATTTTTAGTATGTGAATTTGTGATCCAAATTACATCAAATGAACTAGTATTTATAGATAAAAACTAATGCTATCTAGTAACAACTAACTAACATCCATTTGACAGGTGTCTTGCCATCTGATCTTCATTCCTAAATGCCAATAGTTGCCACTTTTGAATGAAACGTTGCAATGGTTTGAATTTTGAATATTCAGAAATGCTAAAAATATGCGAAGTCTCAAAGTAGTCTTCGAGTTCGAGTGACCCTTGAATGTCATTCGAATTGTTTGATAACTCGAACCAAATCTTGATTGGTTTCCTGGACTTGTAAATATTTTCCATCTCCTGAGACTTTAGAATATTCTCAAATGAGAATATTATTTAAATATATCCCTTTGAACCTATATTGCGTCATTAATAATTTGGAAACATTAATTTCCATAATTAAAAGGTTTAGTAATTATATCCAAAGAATAATTAGGGTATATTTTGACTTAACCAAAATATGGGCTAACAAATTGCCCCAAAAAATGCCAATTTCGAATCGAAATCGAATGAAAGAAGAAATTTGGCGTTTTTTCTTTTAGTATTCCACATTAATTGCACGTGACACTAATCATGACTGTAACCGTCAGCGCAGTTCCCCACTTCTGACACGATTTCGCTTTCACAGAGATTGTGGCACACGTGGCAACTGCGGAAGTTGAAAGAAATTTTTAATTTCTTTTTGATTTATTTAATTCGGCTGAAAAGAATGCTTATAAATAGTATTAGGTCACCATTTAATCACTTTTCTGCAAATTTGCATTAGTTCACTCTCTTCTT
The DNA here is from genome assembly GCA_951804385.1 of Trifolium dubium. Lineage (NCBI taxonomy): Eukaryota > Viridiplantae > Streptophyta > Magnoliopsida > Fabales > Fabaceae > Trifolium > Trifolium dubium. The sequence goes on along the minus strand of OX638062.1, from coordinate 30,013,069 downwards.
CTCCGTCTACTCAAAACTTTCCACCTTCGTTCACAAATCGTTCTCACAAATCGTTCTCATCCATTGTTTAAACCGTTTGTTTGTTTTTAACACTGAACTAGTGTTTAATTTGACAAACAAACTTTAGATCTGTTAGATTCAACAGACCTGAGAACGAACCATTTCAAAATCAAACCCTTTAGTTAACTTTCAACTGTTCATCTTCAAAACATTTCAATGGCTGATCAACAAGAACCAGTTCCTTTCGCTGGCAAATGGGATTAAACAATTCTGAAAGCCCACAATATTGAAGTGGTTCCTGAACCAACTGGCACAGCAGAAGAACAACAACGCTGGGAAGATGAACTCGTCATCCCTTTTTCTGTTAGTTGTGATGTTTTTGCATTTGGAGGCCCTTTTCCAGATGAGGCAACTAACCTATCTCGAGTGAGTGAGTTTTTTCCAGTCAAAAAGACTTGTGAACCCAAACTTTTTCTTACTGACCCATTCAACTTCACTTTCATTCGAAAGCCTCATAATATGTGGAGGTCTGCACCACATTGTGAGATTCAACATATACCAAGTGGTTGGATCGAGTCGAGAAAGAGTGGGGAGCAGTCTGGAAAAACTTGGGCATTTTCGACATAATCCAAATCTCCAGATATGGCCCTTTTTATAACCAAGAAATGCTCACAGCTGCACTGATGTTCTACGAAAGGAGCACTCACACATTCCAATTCCCTTGTGGAATGATGACTCCCACTTTGCTGGACGTGGCTTCAATTACTGGCCTAAGGCCAACTGAGGAGACATTCGACCCCTCGAAGTCTAGCAAGAACACTTACTTCACCCTTAAAGAAAAAACTTTTTACAAGTTTATTCAAGAGCATCATGGTGAAGGTGAAGTCTTAGATGAAGAGCATGTGGCTTTCCTCACTCTATGGCTAGCACACTTCGTCTTCTGCTCGAGGTCTTTACAGGTAGCTCAAATGTACATTCCCTTAGCAATTCAAATACATGAGGGTGCCATTGTTGCACTTGGGCGCTTATTGCTAGGTGTACTGTATGAATCTATGGGAGAGTTTTGTGACAACTTGAAAAAATCACAAAATGGAGCTCCCTTTCTAGTATCAGGACCCTTATGGTTACTTCAACTATGGCTCAACGCCACGTTCACTCGAGAGATGGAGCTGGTGGTTCCCCCTCAATTTCAAGCTATAGTGGATCAGCGCTCAATTGAGGGCGTTAAGTTAGCTGTGTTAACCTCCAACTCGAGTGAAACTGATCCCCATGAAATCTTCATCAAGTATATGAAGATTTTTCTAAACTTCTCCCATTTTCAACCACGTCACGCTCCATTTGTGACAAGATTGGTAGGACCTGCCTGGCTGCAAGATGAGTTCCCTGCCTCGAATCCGGACAATGCTGATGAGGTTAATGAACTATGGCAAAACTATCTGCATCCTACCATTCTTTCTTGCAGGATTAGTAGCAACTCGAAGCACCATGTGCTGGTGTGCTATCAACCAAACTTGGTTTCAAGGCAGTTTGGGTTATCACAAACCTTTCCCAAATGTCTATTCAAGAGAGAGAAGAACCTGGTGGATGGTTCAGAAGTTTCAAAGGACATGTTTGCCAAGTACTTGAAGGTTGCTGCCAATTTTGGTTACAATGTGAACCCAATCGAGTTCAACTTTTCTTTCTATTGTACTGAAAAGTACTACAATTGGTGGAAACAACATTATGCTTCGCACTTGGCTGATAACATCACCTCTACCATTGCAAGACTCAACAGTGGCTTTCTTCACGAACAACTTGAAGACTTGAAAGCCGCTCTTAAAAACAAAGGTATATATTATGACAATAGTCCTTTATTTTTTCTTTAACCTGAAAACAACTGCTAAACTTAGCCTCTTCCAACACTTAGGAAAAACTATAGAGGATGAATCCAACAAGCCAACCGCTTGAGTAAAGCCAACAAATGCAGGAGGCATTCATCTAAAAGACGATGAAGATAGAAGGAGAAATGAAGAAAGAACCAAAACAAAAAATGACAGTATATTTTGATACCAATTTTTTATGTTTCGAATCATTCAGTTGAACTTTCTTCTTATATGCCTCTCTTTGAAATTTTATTAGATCACAAGAGAAAAACACACTTTTGTAAAACCTTCAAGGGAACCCCAGCTCCCACGCATTGTGGTCTTAGAGGATGAAGAAGTTAGTCACTCGAATGCTTATTACAAACATTTTAACTAACTTTTCATATATGTTGTTTTTCTCATGCCTTTGTTCTTTGTAGGAAAATAAACCAGAAAGACCTTTAAAGAGGAAGCACAAATCAACCTCTACAACTGAGAATTTTGAGCAAAAGGATGCACCCTCTGATGCAGATATAGCTGTCCCTAAATCCAAAAAAAAAAAGAACAAAGAGAAAAAGACTAATAGCTCTTCGACTGTGGTAGTAGCTATTGAGGATGAAACTGCTCAGGAAGGAGAAAAATCCCAACATCTTGAACAAACAACGCAGAGTGAGGGCCTAAAGAAGAAAAAACACAGGAAACACAAGGAAGGCAAATCTTCTAGGTCCTCGAAATCAGATTCAGCTGTTAGCAAACCTGGGCCTAATGATTATGCAAATGTTGATAAAACTTCTCCTATTCGAGCAAAACCAATTTTGGACACCAATGTGAATGAGGTACATAATTTTATTTATTTTTAGTTTGATTTCTTCATTCGAATGAATTCTGTACCTAACCAATACTGTTTCCAACAGGAAATTTCTGCACAAGAGGGTCATGACAATAATCCCCTTCTAGGAAGGATTAGGGAAGATTTTGAAAACATTCAGGTATGCTATTAAATTGGCTTATGTTACATTCGAATAGAACTTCAAATTTAGCCAATTCCCTGACTTGATTTGTCACTATGCCAGGCTGAAAACTTACCCAGGGATAACCCTCAACAGGACCAGCATGTAAGTCCTACTACAATGGAGAAATTTGTATGGGCAAAATATGGCAAAGTAAATTTACTTAGCCTAATTTACTTTCTCATATATATAGTCTCAAACTATATTTCATTTATTAGCAATTTTAACCTTTTTTCATTTCAACTCGTGTTTTTTAGGCTAAATCATCCTCTCCTCGAGCAACCACTCAAACTGAAGCTGATTCCATTTTTGTGGATGCACATCAACCTGCTAATACTTGGGGATGGAAGAACGTTGAACACGTGGGTGGCTCTAAAATGTCAATCCAAACAAAATTACCAACTCCTACCCCAAGTACAGCTTCGAGTGATTCTGCTGAAGAGGAAGAAGAAGAGTCTATTGATGAAGGGGAGGATATTGATGGGGATGAAGATGATAGCATCATTAAGGAAGCTAAAGCTGGTGGCCCAGAAATATTATCAGTCTCCTCTACCTCGAGGCTTTCAACCAGTGCTGGCGTCCCGGAAGTGGAGTTTGCCAATATGCATAAGACCAACCCAAATGCTGCCTTGGACCTCATAATCCAATCATCACAATCCTACTCTTCGAGTGATAAGACTGATAGCTCTACTTATCCTTCCAGCGCTACTGCAAAGGCCAATGTGAAGCAAGATTCTTTATTGACCAAGCTTAAAGTTGAATATGGTTTGCAGAATGTATTGGTAGTCCTCGAAGAGAATCCCTCCAATGCTTTCAGTCACTTAGCATTTCTACGCTTACTGCATAACCCTCATACTGATCCTTTGACTCTTTGCAAAGTTATGCAAATAGAGAACATGATTGATCAGTATGCAAAGGTGATACAAAGGGAAAGGGGTAACCTGGCGAAGTTGAATAGCCAAAAACATGCTCACGCTGCTTTATTGGCCAAGGCTAAAGAGGCACATCTTCAGGTTGCTAGGATTCGAAAAGAAGCTGCTGAAGTTCAAACCCCAAGGCTCATTACTTGCAAAAATAACATTGCTGCTTGGGAGGCTAATGTGGCTGAACTTCAACGCCAAATCGAGGAGTACCAAACCAAAATTGCTGTAGAAAAATTTCTCCAAGCCACTATAGAAGAGGAAATTTCTCAGTCTTTTCAAGCTGACATTGATGCGAAGGGCAGGGAAGGGATTCGAACTTTTGACGATTCTGTAGTCATTGCTGCTGAAGTACAGGAGCTCGAAGACGCCCAACAAGTAATTAAGACTGAGAAAATTTCTATTAAAGCCTTGTATCGTGAAGTAGCCATTACCCTGTAATTCTTAAGTTTTATTATCCATTCGAGACAAATGTCATTTATTTTACTTTGGTTGTAATTTGACAATGCCCTTCTGTGGCAAAATTTATTTTTAATATTTGCCATATCTTTATTCGTTCTAAGTTTTATCCTGCACTTATATTTAATTCGAGCAAAGCTGGTTTATATGTTTTCAAATATTTACTATTTATTCCCAACACATGTTTTTCAGGACTTAACTCTTCAATTTCATAAGCACCATTTGAAAAAACTTGAACAATTTTAAATGGACCTTCCCAATGAGGTGACCATTTGCCTAAAACTCTATCTTTTTTATCCATAGGCAAAATAACTTTCCAAACTAAATCTCCTAAGTTAAAAGCTTTCGACTTAACCCTTTTATTATAGGCTTTGGCAACTCTATCTTTTTGCCTAGTCATATACTCTAAAGCTTGTAACCTTTCTTCATCCAAATCAACTAACTCATCTAACATCATTTCCCTATATTGGTCATGTGGTATTTCCATTTGTCTTTGTATTCGAAATGATTGCATATTGATTTCAACAGGTAGAACTGCATCATGACCATATGCTAATCGAAATGGTGTAGTATTAGTTGATTCTCTAGGAGAATTTCTACATGCCCATAAAACTTGATCTAAAGTTTTATGCCAATTTCTTGGCTTTTGAGCAATGTGTTTTTTAATCAAATTAATGATAATTTTATTTGCTGCCTCAACTTGACCATTTGCTTGAGCATAATATGGTGTTGAAGTAAGCAATTTGAATCGAGTTTCACAAGCGAATGCTTGCATTTTTCTTCCAGTGAAAATTGAACCTTGATCAGTGGTAATTGTCTCTGGAATGCCATATCTATAAATAATATGATTTTGAATGAAATTAATTACTTCCTCTTGATCCACATTAGGCAAAGGTATTGCTTCAATCCACTTTGTGAAATAATCAATACCAACTAAAATATATCGTTGGTTTTTTGATGAAGCAGGTTTAATTTCACCAATTAAATCCAAAGCCCATCCTCGAAATGGCCATGGTTTAATTATAGAATGTAATTCACTTGTAGGGACATGTTGAATTCCCGCATGCATTTGGCATTCTTGACAACCCTTAGCAAATTCTATGCAATTTTTTAACATAGAAGGCCAATATAGACCTTGTCTAAACAATAACCATTTCATTTTGTGGCCTGCTTGGTGAGCACCACAGACTCCACTATGTACATCAAAAATTGAAATGAAGGCTTCAGATTCACTAAGACATTTTAGCAAAACACCTTCAGTTGTCTTTTTAAACAATTCATTTCCAATGATTACATAACTCAAAGCCCTGTATTTGATTTTTCTATCAGCTTGACCCACAGGGTTTTATAAATATTCTACTATTGGTTTTCTCCAATCACCATCTATCAAGTTATCAATGGTAAAAATGTCAGCACTCTCATATTCTTCTATATTCGAGTAGCTATCAACATTTTGTGGTGAATCTGCCCCCACATGTTTTTCCATTGATAACTCTGAAAAACCAATTTTTCTTTAATCTCTATTAATTTATTCAAGTTTTCTGGAGAAACTTTGTAACCAGAGGCGATTTGAGCCAAATCATTGGCTTCTTGATTCTGTAGTCTAGGAATATGCTCAAATTCTACAGACTCGAATCGATCCAGCAAGGTACTTGCAATCACAAAATACTTAGCAAATGTTCTTTAATACATTTGTATTCTTTTGTCAATTGTTTAATTACCAACTCTGAATCACCTCGAATGATAATGTTTTTTGCCCCCAAGTCTATCAGTAGTGCAAGACCTGCTATTAAGGCTTTATATTCTGCCTCATTATTGGAACAAAAACCATTTATTTTATAATTAAATTTAGTTGGAATTTGTATTGGAGAGATTATTAAAATCCCAATTCCAGTTCCATGTTTATGTTTGGAACCATCGAAATACAAAATCCATGGCTGTGTTTCCACATAACTTAGTGGCATTTCAATCACTGAATGATCAACAAGAAAATCTGCCACTATTTGACCCTTTTTATCTCTTAAAGGTTTATATGTTAGTGAGTATTCAGTTAGAGCTAGAGCCCATTTACCAATTCTACTATGTAAAATAGGTTTCAGAAGCATATGTTTAATAACATCAAAGTGAGAATAGACATAAACTTCAATAGGCTTTATATAATGCTTAAGTTTGATACAAGAGAAATATAAACACAAACATAGTTTTTCTATAGCACTATATCTAGTTTCAGCATCATTTAATACTCTACTTAAATAATATATAGCTTTTTCAACACCATTTTCATCTTCTTGGGCAAGCATGCTACCAATAGTTGAATCAGATGCTGAAATATACAACTTCATTGCTTTGTTTCGAATAGGAGGCATTAGCGTTGGTGGATGAGCTAAATAAGTTTTGATATCTTCAAGCGCTTTTTGTTGATCTTGTCCCCAATGAAATTGATCACCTTTTTGTTTTCTAAGTAGTGGAGAAAAAGGTTGAGCTTTTCCACTTAGATTTGAAATGAATCTTCTCAAAAAGTTGATCTTTCCCAATAGGGATTGAAGTTGTTTCTTTGTTCTTGGAGGCTGAGTTTCCATAATAGCCTTCGTTTTGTTTTGATTTATCTCTATGCCTTTTTTATGCACCACAAAACCAAGGAAATCCCCTGCATGTACACCAAAAGCACATTTTAGTGGATTCATTTTTAATCCACATTTTCTCATTCTTTCGAATGATTTTCTAAGATGATTCAAATGATCATCACTAGATGAGGATTTCACAACATTATCATCAATATATACTTGCATAAAGGCATCAATGAAATTATGAAAAATAAGATTCATTGCTCTTTGATATGTGGCTCCAGCATATTTTAGACCAAATGGCATAACAACCCATTCATAAGTCCCTAATGCCCCAGGACATCGAAACGCTGTTTTAGCCACATCTTCTTCAGCAATGAAAATCTGATTATAGCCAGAATAACCATCTAACATACTCAAGTATTCGAACCCTGCTGCTGAATCAACTAACATTTCTGCTACTGGCATTGGATATTCATCCTTAGGTGTTGCATTATTTAAGTCTCTAAAATCTATGCATACCCTAAGGCTACCATTTTTCTTAATAACAGGCACAATATTTGCTAACCATTCAACATACCTGGTAGTTCGAATGAATTTACTTTTCAACAATCTTTCAATCTCACTTTTGATCTTGGAGAGGATCTCTGGGTTGAATCTCCTTGGTAATTGTTTGATAGGCCTCTTCCCTGGCTTGAGTGGTAGTCTATGTTCCACCAAACCTCTACTCAATCCTGGCATTTCATTATAGTCCCAGGCGAAGCAATCTTTAAATTCTTTGAGTAGATTAACCAGTTTTTGCTTTAACTCGAAATCAATATTGGCACTGGTATATGTTGGCCTCTTTATAGAGCCATCTCCAATATCAATTTCTTGCAAAGGATCTTGTGCTTGCATTTTAGGATTCGAACTTAATGGATCTTTTTCAAATCCTAAAGGTTCATCATCATAAATGCAATCCAACCTTTGCTCATTTGGCAATAACTTGCCATTATTTTCATCCATGGTTTCTTCAACCATATTTTGTTCGAGTGCAGCCTCTAAGGCCGTTTTGATCTTTTTCTCGGCAATATATGCCGTAATCTTGGCCCAAGCAGAGGGCTCAGACATTGCTTGCTCTGCATCGTCATCCCATCCAGATGGTGGGATAACTCCATCTTCAGGAGGGAATTCTTCAATTACTTTCCTTTCCCAACAGAAACCATGTGTTGGATGGAGTTTCACAGAATGGTACACATTATTATTGGTGGCTCCTCGAAAGCCACTATCCTTATCCCCACAAGGAGAGATTGAGGCTAAGTTTTTATCAAAAGTTTTCTTTGTAATGTGATCCACCTCACATCTATAGAAACTTTGGTCAGCCTCAATGTTCTCAACTATTTTGTCTTCCCTCCAAAGTATTAACCCTTGGTGAAGGGTGGAGGGCACAACACCCACTCCATGAATCCACTCTCTTCCTAGAAGCAGGTTGAAACTAGCCTTTGATGGCACAACTATGAATAAATTTGGCCTAATAGTGCTGCCTACAGCAACATCCATTTGAATGGCACCAAGTGATTTGCCACTTTTTCCCTCATAGTTAGAGAGAACAATATTGTGAGAATGCATATCAGTATTATACATTCCCAACTTCGTTAACATGAAGTGGGGCATTAAGTTAACTGCAACACCCCCATCCACAAGGACTTTATTCACACCAACGCCACCAACTTTAGCCTTAATGTATAAAGGCTTTAGGTGATTCTTCATACCTTCGTGAGGCCACTCGAATGCAGCCTTCTGTTGTTCAATACACCTATTATTCATAACATAGTAGCATACAGGGGTGTAATCATCTAATTCAGGTTCTTCAAACTCTTCTTCAGGGTCTGAAGTGGACCTCTGATCATATTCACGTGGCAAAATAGACACCACATTGACCAACACATCGAAGTCTGGTTCAGAGCCAGATTCAAGCAGATCTTCATCTGGAATTTCATCCTCCATATTATCATCTGGGAATGATAGTCTTTCTTTGGCAGGCCTCTTCGAAGAGGACACCTCCTCAATTACCAAGGCTTTTTCAGCCTTTTTAGGAACAAACTCTTTCTTGTTCCTTGCATCACTATGGTTGCCATCAGGATATGCAACCTTGGCATTTCCCCCAACATGGGCAACTTTGTTATTGCCCCCAGCACGGGCATTCGAATTGGAGTTGCCCCCCCAGCATGGGCATTCGAATTGGAGTTGCCCCCAGCATGGGCATTCTCCCTCTCCAATTTCTTAAGGCGCTGGTACCTACGCCACTGGGCTCGAGTCATAGGATTCTTCCCCTTATAGTTATTGTTGTAAGAGTACTTCCTATTTTCAGCATTGTTGCTCGAAGCAACTTGACTCGAGCCACCAAGATCCATCCCCCTTTTTTGATATACCTAGTGTTGGCCAGACGACCATTGGTTGACAGGAATTCTATTTGAAGGCACATATGTTTGCCTCCTTCCAAGCCTGTCATGGACAGTAGGGCCTTGATTTGTGGCCTTACCCTTGTTTGGTCTTTCAGTAGACCACTTGTTCCTGTTATCCACATATGGCATAACATTTTTGAGGCCTGCAGTAGTCTCTTTGTCACATACAACACAGCAACGAGGACACAGCATCACTTCCTTGTTGCTTAGCTTGCATCTATTCAGAAAATCAATGAGTTCCTCTTCAGCTCGAGGATATACCACTTTGATTTTCTCAGCATATTCTCCCTTAGTAACAGCTCGAACTGGGGAGGCTTCCATAGCATCTATCATTAAGCACTCGAATGGCTCCACATAGGAAGTCTCAGCCACTTGGAGGGGCTCAGTATCAACCTTCATGGGCTGTTTAGCCTTTTCATCGAACTTCAATCTCCCCTCATCCAATGCCTTTTGCACTAAGTCCCTGAAAACAACACAATGAGAAGTTTTATGACCCAAAAAGTTATGAAATTTGCAATAACCTCTTTTCTTTCTTTGTCCTAAAGCAGGAATTTTCAATCCCTTTTGAACAATTATTTGGCCATCAGTGATCAATAAATCAAAATTTTCATCACATTTGGTGACGTCAAATGTGTAGGTTTTAACAACATACTTTTCATTTTTGGGTTCACTAGGATTTTTTTCCATTCGAGGGTTTCAACAATTTACAAGTATAAGGAGGTTCTGGTTTTAATTCAGCCAAGTCTATTTCATTTTGATCAAACTCATCAGATTCTAACTCATACTCATTATCACTCTCATAGTTCCCAACATAGGCTACTTTTTCTTTCTTATGGAACTTATTATTTTTGGCTTTTTCATTTCTAAGTCTTTCAACTTGTCTAACCCTATCAGCCAATTGAGCCATATCCCTAAGATGTTGTGTATCTAATTTCTTTCGAATCGAGTAGTCTAGGCCACGATCAGCCATTTCTACCAATTCATGTTCAGGAACTTCAGTGAAACATCTAGCTTTGAGAAGCCTAAATCTATTGAGATAGTCATCAATAGATTCTGGTGTTTTACGTCTAACACTTGCTAATTCTTTGAGGCTTATTTTTGTTTGACCCATGTAGAATTGCTCATGAAAAAGCCTTTCGAGTTGGGTCCAAGTAAATACAGAATGTGGGGGTAAAGTTGTAAACCAAGTGAAAGCATTCTTGGTCAGAGAATTGGGAAAATATTTCATCCTCAAATTCCCATTATTTGCTATGTCCCCGGCCTCAGTCAAATACCTAGCAATGTGCTCGACTGTAGACTCTGTTGTATCACCTACAAACTTGGTAAATTATGGGGTTTTCCAACCCCTTGGAATTTCTGTTTGCAAAACAAACTCAGATAGAGGTGATACGAAATTATGTCTATGCAAACCTACATTTAGACCATTTTGGGCAAGGATGGTTTCTACCAAATTTGCTAAGTTATTTTGCCCAAAATCATTATGTTGAATGTTTTTCAAAACCTCATCAACATTTTGGTTTCGATGAACAAGCACCACTTCAGGTTCAACATTTCTTTGTACAGGTTGGTTAACAATATGTGGTTCATGTTGTTGTCCTCGAGCCTCCTGGATTCGATTGTCAGCAACTTGTCCAGGCCTTGGTCTAGGGGCCTGTAATGGTTGAAGTGGTTGTTGGATGGGCACTTGTTACCCACCAAAGAAATCAGCAATTCTACCCATTTGAGTAGCCAAGGTTTGGTAAGTCTGATTGGTATCTCGAATTAATGGATTGATTATTGTGCCTAATTGTTCAGTGAGTAAATTCACCATGTCATAATTACTCTCATCCATTTGTTGCCTCATAGATAAAAGTGAATTTGTAGTGAGGGCTGGTTGGTTCACTCGAACTCTAGCAGCATTAGATGAGGGCATAGAGAAGTTTGTAAAGGCATGGCCGTTGTATTTTCAGCCATTGTGGTTGCAGCATTAGATGTTAATGAGGGCATAGAGAAAGACACAGGGATTGCCTGTGTTGCCCCCACAGATGTTGCATCTGTGGCTGATGTGGTTAAAGCACTCGAACCGACTACATGCCCCTATAATGGGTTAACATCATCAGGATCTTGGTTGTTTTGGTTATTGACATTATTGTTGTCATTACTATTGTTGTTGTTTTTGCTATTACTAGCGTTAGTGCCTCTAGGTCTCACCATCTCTGGTTTTATCCTACCACTTCTCAATTGCATGCACTAAACAATTTAGATTCTTTGAAAACAACACACACAACTTTCCAACACAACAAAGAAGAACATTTTCAGAATTTTTTTAAAAATACTAACGCACAAAACTAGTCCCACTGGGCGTGCCCATTTGTTTACACTGATTTTTGGTAAACAAACGCTAGTTTGCAATGCTTGAGAGACCAACTAGAGAATCTCAGGACATGTTTGTGCATTTATTGTTCAAGATTGAAAATAACAATGTTCATCGACGTAAATAAACAAGTTTGTTTGTTTAAAGTAAAGTAAATGACAAAAAGATAACTTGTTCGACATGAAAAATAAAAATACTCAAAATGAGTACGTATTTGACAAAGAAAAGTAAATGTTTCAATGAATTAAAACGCAGAAGATGTAAATAAAAACATGTAAATTGCATAAAAATGTAACTGGCATTGAATTAAAAGAAAGTGATCACAAGATCATACATTGTTCCTCTTGTTTTCCTTTCGCTCGAATGCTTGGGTACTCAGAAATTGTAAGGATTTTTAGTATGTAAATTTGTGATCCAAATTACATCAAATGAACTAGTATTTATAGATAAAAACTAATGCTATCTAGTAACGACTAACTAACATCCATTTGACAAGTGTCTTGCCATCTGATCTTCATTCCTAAATGCCAATAGTTGCCACTTTTGAATGAAACGTTGCAATGGTTTGAATTTTGAATCTTCAGAAATGCTAAAAATATGCTAAGTCTCTAAGTAGTCTTCGAGTTCGAGTGACCCTTGAATGTCATTCGAATTGTTTGATAACTCGAACCAAATCTTGATTGGTTTCCTGGACTTGTAAATATTTTCCATCTCCTGAGACTTTAGAATATTCTCAAATGAGAATATTATTTAAATATATCCCTTTTAACCTATATTGCGTCATTAATAATTTGGAAACATTAATTTCCATAATTAAAAGGTTTAGTAATTATCTCCAAAGAATAATCAGGGCATATTTTGACTTAACCAAAATATGGGCTAACACATACGGGCCTTCATAATTGGGAGGGCACTTGCCCCTAGCATCTGGATGAAAATACAAGACCTTCTTGAGCACAAGATCACCTTCTTTAAACTCTCTAGGTCTAACTTTCTTGTCAAAAGCTTGTTTCATCCTGTTCTGATATAACTGCCCATGACACAAAGCAGTCATGCGCTTCTCTTCAATCAGATTCAGCTGATCATACCGGTTCTGACACCACTCAGGCCTCTGTCAATTTTGCTTCCATCAAAACTCTCATGGACGGGATCTCAACCTCTACGGGGAGTACTGCTTCCATACCGTATACCAAAGAAAATGGAGTTGCCCCAGTCGATGTGCGAACTGAAGTGCGGTATCCGTATAAAGCAAAAGGCAACATCTCATGCCAGTCTTTGTAAGTGACAACCATTTTCTGCACAATCTTCTTGATATTCTTGTTTGCAGCTTCAATAGCACCATTGATCTTAGGCCTGTAAGGAGAAGAGTTGTGATGCTCAATCTTGAACTCATCGCACAACTCTTTCATCATCTTGTTGTTCAAGTTCGATCCATTATCAGTGATGATTCTGTTTGGAATACCGTATCGACAAATGATCTGATTCTTGATAAATCTGACAACCACTTGCTTTGTAACATTAGCATAGGAAGCCGCTTCTACCCACTTGGTGAAATAGTCAATAGCCACTAAGATGAAACGATGACCATTCGAGGGTTTTGGTTCAATCATTCCGATCATATCAATCCCCCACATAGAGAAAGGCCAACGAGAAGACATAACATTCAACAGAGTCGGCGGCACATGTATTTTATCAGCATAAATCTGACACTTGTGACATTTTCTCACATATCTGCAACAATCAGATTCCATTGTCATCCAATAGTAACCTGCTCTCAACATCTTCTTAGCCATAGCATGTCCATTGGCATGGGTACCAAAGGAACCTTCGTGTACTTCATACATTAGTTGGTCGGCTTCACGCTTGTCCACACACCGAAGCAAAACCATATCAAAATTTCTCTTGTAAAGAACATCACCATTCAGAAAGAAACTGCCAAACAACCTTCTCAGAGTTTTCCTGTCTTTTCTAGATGCCCCATGTAGGTACTCTTGATGTTGTAGGAAATTCTTAATATCATAAAACCACGGCTTATCAGCAACCGCTTCTTCAATTGTGAACACATAAGCAGGCCTCTCAAGGCGAGTAATATTAACACGAGGCAAGTCATTCCACCGATTCATTTGGAACATGGATGATAAAGTATCAAGAACATCTGCCATCTGATTCTCATAACGAGGAATGTGATGTAATTCAACTTTGTTAAAGAAAGTCAACAAACGTCTTGCATAATCTCTGTATGGAATCAAGCCAGGGTGGGGAGTCTCCCATTCTCCTTTGATCTGATTAACTACAAGAGCTGAATCTCCATATATGTCAAGGATTTTGATCCTCAAATCAATAGCTTCTTCAATACCCATAATACACGCTTCGTACTCTGCCATGTTGTTTGAACAATCAAAGAGTAACCTGGCAGTGAATGGAATATGATTACCCATAGGAGCAATAAGAACTGTACCAATCCCATTCCCATAAGCATTGACAGCTCCATAAAAAACCAAACCCCATCTAGATTCAGGATCAGGGCCTTCTCCAAACAGTGGTTCATCACAATCTTTCATCTTCAAGTACATCACATCTTCATCAGGAAAATCAAATTTAAGAGACTGATAGTCATCAATCGGCTGGTGCGCCAAATGATCAGAAGAATACTTCCTTTTATTGCTTTCTGAGTACGGTATTCAATGTCATACTCAGATAATAACATCTGCCAGCGTGCAATCCTTCCTGTCAAGGCGGGTTTCTCAAAGATATACTTGATTAGATCCATTTTAGATATCAACCACGTAGTGTGATTAATCATATACTGGCGGAGACGTTTAGCAGCCCAAGCCAAGGCACAACAAGTCTTTTCAAGCATGGAGTAGCGAGATTCACAGTCTGTAAACTTCTTACTCAGACAATAAATAGCATGTTCTTTCTTACCAGTCTCATCTTGTTGTCCAAGCACACAACCCATGGAATCTTCTAACACAGTCATGTACATGATCAAAGGCCTTCCTTCAACATGAGGAATCAGAATAGGAGGTCCCAAGAGATAATCTTTAATACTGTCAAAAGCCTTCTGACAATCTCCGTCCACACCACTCCTTAGTCTTTGCGGAGAAGTTTGAATATTGGTCCACAGGTAGCAGTCATATGAGAGATAAATCTAGATATATAGTTCAATCGACCAAGGAACCCTCTTACTTGCTTTTCAGTTCTTGGTGCATGCATTTCACGAATGGCTTTCACTTTGCTAGGATCCACCTCGATACCTTTCTGACTAACCACAAATCCCAAGAGTTTTTCGGATCGGACACCGAAAGTGCATTTGTTGGGATTCAAACGAAGCTTGTATTTCTTCAACCGTTGGAACAATTTCAGGAGATTATCAACATGTTCTTCCTCAGTGCTCGACTTGGCAATCTTGTCATCAACATAAACCTCGATCTCTTTGTGCATCATATCGTGGAACAGAGTAGTCATTGCTCTTTGATATGTAGCACCCGCGTTTTTCAAACCAAAAGGCATTACTTTGTAACAGAAAGTCCCCCATGGTGTAATAAAGGAGGTCTTCTCTCTATCTTCTAGAGCCATCCGTATCTGATTGTAACCAGAGAAACCATCCATGAAGGAGAAAACTTTGAACTTTGCTGTATTGTAACCAGCATATCAATGTGAGGCAAAGGAAAATCATCCTTCGGACTTGCTTTGTTCAAATCTCTGTAATCAACACACATCTGACCTTACCATCTTTCTTCCGAACTCGAACTATGTTGGCCAACCATTGAGGGTATTCGGATGTAATCAGGAAACCCGCATCAATCTGTTTCTGAACCTCTTCTTTAATTTTAATCGCCATATTAGGACGTGTTCTTCTCAATTTCTGCTTGACCGGTGGGCATTCAGGCTTCAACGGCAAATGGTGTTCCACAATGTTGGTGTCCAATCCTGGCATGTCTTGATAAGACCAAGCAAACACTTCCATGTATTCTCTGAGAAGTTCTATCAATCTGTCTTTGACACCAGCATCCAACGATGACCCAATCTTGACTTCTTTCTTGTCTTCTTCAGTACCCAGATTAACCACTTTTGTAGGCTCTTCATGAGGCTGGATGGCTCTTTCTTCGTGCTCAAGTAACCGGGTATTCTCATCAGGAATATCATCCTCATCCTCCTCTTCAGCTTCAAACATAGGGAATTCAAAGTTGGGAGAGGGCATAGGTTCATTGTGTTCAACGGGTTTATCAATAATTAATCTGCAATTATGATTTATGCTTGATTTTAGAAAACAGATATAAAAGAGTGAGCATATGCAGATTTTTTTCAAAAGATATATTGTTATGTTCTTTGTGTTACCATATTCCAGAAAAAGCAAAAAGCAATAAAAACTAATGTACAATAAAGTAGATACTGAATAACTTTTTATTATTTGATGATTTCATTAAAATAAAGCCCGACAATTGTTCTACCTTCTCTTTGGGCAGAGCAATAGGAATATTTATTTCTTAAAACATAGGCCCTAAAACATGCATACTTTCATCTTGGGCAGAATGAAAGATTTTGAAAAAGAAACAACGACAAGGCATTACTCAGGACGAGACACAATAGAAGGAACATCCACAGCACTCCAATTGCAGTAGATCCCTCCACGCACCACAAGTCTAGCAACCTCTTCGGGCTCTTCATCAACCACAACATTCACATCTGAAACATTTGGATAGATGAAGCCAACACTCTTGAACATATCTTTAAGACGTTTGACAACATTAGAAGATCCAGGAGCCTTACCATTCGAGTCAAAACCTAGCCCTTCTCGATTCTTGTTATCGGGCAATTCAACCAACTTGCCCTAACCAGTAGTAGATTCATTAGACAGCACCTGTTGCGCATCCTTCAAAGAGGCCATGCACACACTATCTTTCTTATCGCTTGTTCCCTCGTCAATAGTTAAACCCTGGAATTGGGTTCCATCAACAACGCCACCACCAATACAAGAGTATGACGACAATTGGCTTACCAACAGAGCTTGATCGCCACACACAGTTACAATCTTGCCATTCTTTTCGAACTTCAAATTTTGGTGCAAAGTCGAAGTCACAACGCCTGCATCATTAATCCAAGGGCGTCCTAGTAGACAGCTGTAAGCAACACTAACATCCATAACTTGGAAAGTAATCTGAAAAGTATTCGGTCCGATGGTAATGGGCAAATCAACCTCTCCCATCACCGTCTTCCTCATTCCATCGAAAGCTTTGACAACCAAACCACTTGGCCGCATCGGAGCACCTTTATAACTCAACTGGTCGAGAGTAGTCTTCGGCATTACATTCAGAGATGAGCCGGTATCAACAAGCACATTGGATAAAGCATCAGATTGGCAATTCACGGATATGTGCAAAGCAAGGTTGTGGCTTCTCCCTTCAAAGAGAAGGTCTTCATCACTGAAACTCAGATTGTTACAAGCAGTGATATTTCCCACAATACCGTCAAAACGACCAACTATCACATCGTGATCGACATAAGCCTGGTCGACCACTTTCATCAGAGCGTCTCTATGAGCTTCAGAGTTCAGCAAGTGGGATAACATAGAGATTTTGGCAGGCGTTTGAATCAACTGATCCACAATCTTGTACTCGCTCTTCTTTATCAACTTCAACACTTCATCAGCATCAGAACCAACATTGGTCTTACCCTTGTCAAGATCAACACATACTTTGGGCCTTTCCACCACCAACGGCTCATTTGTAGGAGCATCAGTCTTTCTCAAGGTAGGAGGTGGCAGGACACGACCACTTCTCATCATTTTGCTCGATCCCACATTATTGGCAACCGAAGACAAAGCAGGAATAGGAACCTCTTCGTTACCCCTCATCATGGTAGCACTGTATTTGTATGGAATTGCCTTATCAGAAGCATAAGGCGCAGGACCGGGCAAACAGATCATCAAAGGCTCAACAATGCGCTCTTGGCTGTTATATGTCAACTCAATACATCTTGGAGCTGTAAATTCTGGAATAATCACAAACACTTCATCGTCACTACTGTCAAAATAAAATTCATCATCAGATTCTTCATCACCTTTCATCTTGTATGTGATAACTAGTTCTCTCTTGTTCAACAAAATCTGTAGGTCATCCCTCACCTTCTGACATCCTCTTGGATTTCTTGGGCAAGTCATGCAAGCAGCATGATTATGTTGGAACAGAGATAGCTTGCATAAATCGACATGGATCTGCACCAAGGATTCCTTAATCTGTCGAACATTGAACACCCGATAAGAATCTGCATCACATTGCACCATGTTAATAGTGGCAGTCCCATGCAGAGGAAGTGGATTTGCCTGCACATTTGGGTTTGTATCTTTGAATTTCAAGCCGCCGTTCATTATCAACCTCTGTACATCACCCTTCAAGGTATAACAGTGTTCGAAATCGTGACCTGGTGATCCCGAGTGATATGCACAAGTAAGGTCAGCCCTATACCAGTATGGCAAGGGATCAGACACTGGTGGAGGTGGCCTGAGCTGAACAGATTTGTTTACAAGTAATGCGGGCAATAACTCAGCGTACTTCATGGGAATGGGGTCAAACCTAGGCGGTCCTTGAGCACGATTATAGTTGCCTTGTGCTTGTTTCTGCGGTGGATTCTGTGATTGATTCTGTGGTCGTTGATTCTGGGGTCGTTGATTCGGTGGCCGTTGTTGATAGCCAACATTTAGAGGAGCTGCAACGACAGCTACATGATGTTGAGGCTAATGAAAATAATTTCCCCTTGCCTACCATGGGCGACCATGCCCACTTCTTGTTCCTTCTTCTTCCCAAAGCCAGCACCGTACCTTTTGCCATTTCCAGAACTAGAACCAGAACCAGAAGCATCTTTCATCAAACGTCCTTCTCTAATCGCTTCTTCCATACGTACGCCAGTTTCCACTACATCAGTAAAATCACGGTGGTTACTGGAGATCATCCTATCAAAGTAGAATGGGTCGAGTGTTTTCAGGAAAGTCTTCGTCATCTCTTTTTCATCCAAAGGTGGGTTAACCTGTGCAGCCAATCCGCGCCATCTCTGAGCATACTCTTTGAAGCTTTCTCGTTCTTTTTGGGATAGGGAACGAAGCTGATCTCTATCAGGTGCCGAGTCAACATTATATTTATACTGCTGCATGAATGACTCACACACATCAATAAAAGATTTGATCTTCTCACGATCCAAACTCACATACCATTTCAAGGCAGCACCAGTCAGGCTGTCTTGAAAGCAATGGATCAACAGCTTATCGTTTTTCGTATGAGCAGCCATCTTTCTAGCGTACATGATCAAATGACTTTGTGGACAGGAATCCCCCTTGTATTTTTCAAAGTCATGCGCTTTGAAATTTGGAGGTATATCAACATCAGGAACTAAGCACATGTCATGAGCATTCTTTCCAAACAACTCTTTACCACGGAGTGCACGGAGTTCTCGCTGGATCTCATTAAACTGATTTTGAATTTCCTCGTTGTGACCAAAAGACACCACACTTTCCGCTGGACCAGCATGGTAAACATGTTCTGTCTCGAACGGCCTTACATTCATAGTGAGAGGTGCAGTAGTCATTGCAGGAAGCGGGATAAGAACTATAACCTGTGGATTGGTAACAGCCTGGAATTGAACATTGGAATGATTCTGCTGAGTCCCTTCGCCAAAATTAGTAGGCATACCCCATGAGAAATGCATTGGTGCAGTGGACATTGGCTGACTGACGAAGACCAATGGAGTTGAGACTGGTATGTTTCCTGGGACAGAGACATTCCAACCCTGTGTTGGAGGAGGCAGAAGAGGGATAGCCCCCACCGCATTCAAAGATTCAAACATAGCCTTCAATTGGGCTACACTAGCCTGTAGAGCGGTGACCTGTTCTTGCAACTGTTGATTCTCTTGTTCAAGTTCTTCCAATTTCTTCTTAAAGTTTGCACGAGTATTGTATGTGCGAGTTGGCTTGTAATGACTGCGTCGGGCCAGAATCTGTCAGGAACGAGAGACTCAGAACCTTGAAAACTGAATCATGAATGCAAATGATGCATAATATGTTATGTGAAAACTATGATCATTATTTTTGTTCCTTTTCTTTCTCAAAGGACTTTGAAGTAATATAACGGATGTAATCAAAATAAGGACCTTGATTCATTAAATAAAAGGATTACAACTTGTTTGAAACATACATGACTAAAAGAAAAAATACAACCAAGAAAGAAAAAATTACATGGAAATAAAAAGAGTACATTTGACATAATAGTTTGACGTTACAGCTAACAACTTAACATTATAAATAATAATCTGACATTACAACTCGACATAATAACTTGACATTACAAATAATCATAAATAAGACAAATGGTCCTTTCCTTGAACTGTTGTCGAATCCTCACTTGTTTCTGAGCTTCTTCTTCAGGTTTGCTATTTCTTGCTCTTTTGTCTGATCCGACACTTCCCAGGCTAACCTTTCCATATCAATGCTGTCATGCATTGTCTTCCATTTGTTCTTTTCCCGCTCAGACTCAAGAAACTTCCCCTTTCACACATCCCTATCTTCGGTCATCCTTGTCAACAGCACTTTGAGTTCATCCTTAGTCCTGAAGAGAAGGTCGGTGGATGAAGGTAGCTCTACAGTACGGATTGGTTCTTCAAGGCGGTAAGGCATCCTGAATTCTACAACCCTAGTAGCAATCCAATTGGTATACGGCTCTTTGGCGACACAATTCTTTCTTCCCAACATCTCATTATTTTTTTTGTGAATCTTTTCCCACACATGTGCAAACCTCCCTTGAGTAATCAAATTTTCCTTTCCATTAGTGTAGAATTTTCCCTCCAACTAGATGTTTCTGGGAACCTCTATCATCGGGTATCCAAACTGACGCCTAGCAAGAATGGGATTATAAGTAATTCCTCCTTCAGTACCAATGAGAGGAACATTAGCATACTCACCACAACTGTCAATAACGAACCCTTTGTCATAGTTGTCTCGGATGTCATCATACCAATTTACCTCTTCAGAAGTAGTAGACATGATCCTTCGTGACCAACTGAGATTATCAGGATTTGCTTTAAATATAGGAGATTTGGGCAAATGTAGGACGTACAAACTGCGTAAAAGCTGAGTGCAATAAACCATGATCCCGCCCCCTTTTTTCACTTTATGGTGAATGGAATAATAAGTATTAGCAAGCAGAGTCGGGACCGGATTCCCAAGCATGAAGATATCAATGGCCTTGTGATCAACAAAATTCGGGAGATTAGGGAACAACACCTACCCATACATAAGCAGAGCAAAGATAGATTCAACCGGCGAGAAGGCTTTTTTATCGGCAAAGTGAAAAGCCTTTTTGAACAGAAAGTCGACTTTCAAACCCTTGTAATCATCCTTGTCGATCAGATTCTTCTCTATGTCGGATACCTCCAAAGAGAGTGACGTAGCAATATCTTGTGACCTCAAATCCTCCTTAAAACCATCAAAAGGCACACTTTCCTTCACTGGCAAACCAATCATATATGAATACTCCTCCAAAGTAGGGACAAGCTGATAATCCCTAAAGGTGAAACAATGATAAACCGGATCATAAAACTGAACCAAGGTGCTGAGAAGCCCATCTTCAACACTAGTACCAAGAATTGTCAAGAGTCTTCCATGACGGCGTTGAAAACTTTCATAACTGGGTATGTGAGCAGCCAATTCCCTTAACCTTGTCAAATCAATGCGCTTGAAAGTGTACTTCTTGGCGAGCCTCCTCTCAGGATCCATATCTATGACTACACAAAGATTACTTTAAACCCTTTGAGAATTTTTGTTTTTGGCTTTCAAAGGACTTTTTGAGATAACAATCATATTGGATTTTTGTTTGGTGATCAAAAGATTTTTTTTTTGAAGGAAAATTTTCTCCTCTTTTGTTTTTGATATCCATGATGATTGTGGAGTTTATAAAGAAATCCTCTAAGTCCTTTGAATACTGATAGAAAAAGTTTTTTTTTTATGGATGCATGGATGTATGGATGTATGAATGCAACAATCACAAACATAAGCAAACATGGTTGGTTGAGATGTCACAATGTTGGAGCCAAAAGGTAAGAACCACCATCAAGGTATGAACTATTGGGTTTTCTTCTTTTTCGTAACACGGGTTCTACAAAGTTCCAAATCTCGTTTGAGCGTTGTATGGCGGAACAACTTTAACCAAAATTCACTCTCGGTTAAGCCATCGCACCACATCCTAAAGGCAAAGATGGGTTAAGGGTGACTAAAAGGTCCACAACGTCCTCGAATTCATATCATAGCAACTTTCTACGCAACTTAACTCGCGTCGAAGAGAATACTACAACATGGCTCCTCAGTTGTGCGTGATTATATCACATACGAGTATGTGCAAAACTGAACTTTTGCCCATCCCACTATGATTATATCACAATCTATCTCATGGTGCACTCAAGCTCGGGTCAAGCTTGTCTCAACTCAAGAAACCCCTCCCACATTATATATAAAGCACATAAATAAAAAAACACATATAAACATATAAGTTAGGTTCAACCCTCTTAAGGAGAGAATCCCCAGTGAAGTCGCCATTTTTCTGTTGCAAGATTTTTGAGACATACCCCACTACAGTTTTATTTTTCATTTCCAAGAGAGGGGAAAAATTGAAAACCTTTAAAAGAAAGAGATCCTAGGTACGGGGGTTAGTTGCACTTGAGGAAGGTATTAGCACCCCAAGCGCCCATGGTACTCCATGGTAACCTCTTATATGTTTTTTATTGCTCTTTTTTTTTATACATGCTTTAAGAATGGAGGGAGAAATTGTATAGAAGAAAAGAAAAGAAAGACTAATGTCATTTTAAGTCTCACCTTTTAAGGATTCAATATAAACACACTAAACCACTCCTTTTTATAAAGAGAATGATTGAATTCTTGCAATGTTTATAAGAATCGTCAAAATTTTAGACTAAGAATGATAAAAGTCTTTTAAAAGTAAAGTAGCAAAAATTTAGAAAAGTTTTCTTTCACAAAGTAAATAAAAGAAAAGAGGTGTAAATATTTTTGTTTGTAAGAAAGAAGTTTGAGAGAAATGTAATTGTTGTTGTGTAATAAAATGTTGTTGAGAGAAAGAAAGTTGTAAGAGAGTGTAAATATTGTTGTGTAAAGAAGAAATGAAATTAGATGTAGATAATATAATGAAATAGTATAATGACGTTGCGACTAAAATGGACCTACGATTGTTTTTGTTATCTTTATAAAATATCGCGTTTGGGTTGGGAAGGAGTTTTGTCGCAAGAGACTTCGTAATCAATTAAAATTTAACTACGAGTCCCCTCGCTTGGAAATGAAATTTGGCTTTGTGTGTGTTGTGTAAACAAGAAAGCAGTAAAAAGCGATAAATAAAGTCCTACGCTACTACAACCCAATTGAATAATTAATATTTACAACCATATCGAATTGAGCAAATAAATAATAAATGACATAAATAAATAAATGCGATGCATAAAGCTATAAATAAAGTAAAATTCAAGTGCGAAAAATAAATATGAGAATGAAATGCACCTAAAAGACATGGTAAGAAGAAAGTAGCATTTTTTATAAGAGTGAGATGTGTGTGAAAATGAGACAGAGGTAAAAAGAAAGGGCTATTTTGCACTTAGTCGCAACAAAGCAAACCCAAGCACACAAACCACTCATGAAAGGTCAAGCAATAACATTATCAAGAAGCAAAAAAGTGAAGAAAATCATGTAACATGTAAGATTAGCATGAATGTGTACTTATCATTTTTAGTGTCATAGTCAATCATAAGGGGCATATATATTTTAAGTCAAGAACATATATATATATATATAAACAAAAACCATCATTCAAGAGCTCTTATATATTAATCATGTTATGTCAAGAAGCAACAAAAGCTTAATCAAGAAGAAACAAGAAAAGGAAAGAAACTAATACCAAAGTATGAATGCCTTAATTTAGGCCAAAATGGTCCTTAACTTTTACTGCAAGTGTTAGGACTCAATGATCTAAAACGTAATATATTTTCTCTAACATGCATTTTTGAATGATGCAATGTCCTAACCTAAATGCATGTATGCATGTAAAAATGTGAAGTGAATCATGTTATGTGAAATTGTAGCGTAGCATGTGAATTGTAGTGTAAAATGTATCATATTAAAAATGCATGAGCATGCACATGATGCAAATGGTTCTATCTCTAACATATGCAAAAAAAAAAAAAATGAAGACATATCATATCTAAATAGCAAAGAAGAAGAAAGCATATTAAGCATAAAATTTTACCTAGTCATCCCAAACATGGTATATAAAGAAAACTTAACAAAGATATTTACATGATCAAACTAGCAAAGTTAAATAAATAATAAAAAAAAGTCATAGATTCATGAGATTAGCACAAAGCAAGGACAAAACAAACATATTGAGCATACATTAACTTAACACTCTCATTCATAGCATATATAGAAAAGGAAACTAACACTTTTCAAAGAAGCTAAACATATGATCAAGCAACTAACAACCAAAGCTAAAATAAGTAACATTAATGTCATATCTTAATTATTTTTCATTTTTTTTATGATATTCATATTCTAAACAATTAAAATAAAATAAGCAAAAAAAGTCAAGAGAAAATAAAAGATGTTTTGCCATAGATTTTTCAAGTTATGCACTTTTCAAAATTCTTTTTTTTGTATTAACACCTTAACTTAGCAATTTCTCAAAAAAAATAAATAAACTCATTCATCATAGCAAGATTGATCATTGAAAAAAAATAAAAAAACATATTAAATAACACACATAAAAGAAGATCAAATAGATGAACTACATAACACACAAACAATAAAAACATCACACAAAAAAAAAAATGAACAGGCTGGGGGCGAAATGGGTTGTTAGAGCCAAGCCCAGACCCTGTTTAGAGAAAACCGGGTCAAATCTGACCCGGTCCAAGGCCCATTCACAGATCCGGTTGGGGGGCGCGCGGAGAAAATTTGGATGGAGGGGAATATATCAGATTTTTTTCCCCATTTGGCAAAAAACTCGTTTTCTTTCTCTCTTCTTCTCCGCCTCTCTCTCTCTTTTTCTCTGGTTTTTTTTTCATTTTTTCTTTCTTATCAAGAACACAAATTGTTCAAATCAAAAAGTGCAAAACACCAACCCTAACTGAAATCTCATCCTAAACACGAATCCGGCGACAAAAACAACAAATGATCATTGAATCAAGCAAATCGGACCTCAAAGATTCAAAAACCTAACCCCCAAATTGAAAACCTAACTCCTTTGATTTTCGAAATTCACATACAAACCTTTCCTAAAACCTATTCTAAACATAAATCGCAGT
The DNA here is from genome assembly GCA_951804385.1 of Trifolium dubium. NCBI lineage: Eukaryota > Viridiplantae > Streptophyta > Magnoliopsida > Fabales > Fabaceae > Trifolium > Trifolium dubium. Next base: position 29,988,131 of record OX638062.1, on the reverse strand, counting down.
TAGAAGCAACAAACAATAATAGAAGTCTTCACAATTTTTGAATCCGTACAGAAACCCTAAATCCCCAAAATTAAAACGTAACTCCAAAATCCACTTCAAACACTCAAATACATGTTCACACAAACAGAGACAACAGAAGAAAAAAAAAACACGTTTATCATGCGAAAATCACAGATCTACATATATTTTTTTTCATGAAATTGATGAATGAGAATGGATGAAAGGAGTTGATGAAAGAAAACTTACCTTCCTTGCAGTGAACTTCTTGTAAGTATTTTTAGCTTAGTTTAGGTGAATTTTAGTTACATTTGCATATGTTTTTATTTCATTTATGTCGTTTTATGTTTGTATTTGATTTGTTTTTTGTTTTGTCAAATAAAATAGGTCGGAGAAGAGAATTGAGCAAAAAGTATCAAAAACGGAGCAAAAAGGGGGTGCAAAGCCCAAATTCGCGCAGCCCACAAAGGAGCCCAGCAAAAATGGGCATTTGCCCAAATCTGCTCAGTGGCGAGCGCCACAGGAGGGGTGGCGAGCGCCACCCAGTGCGCGCCCAAAGTGGCGAGCGCCACAGAATGGGTGGCGAGCGCCACCAAATGTGAAAGCCCAATGAAACTGATTTTTCAGCAACGTGGGGCGGACGCACGCGTTGGATGGTTTTCTGTTCCTGATCGTGTGGCTATTGGATAAAATCAAAAGAGAGCTTATCATCTCCTATTTTTGTGGATCGTAACCAGAAAATTCCCTCTATAAATAGAGGACGAAAATCTGTTCTCCGCACGCCTTACTTTCCTTTAATTCTGTTAGTTTATATTTCCAGTGACAGTAACTGTAACGGTATTTCCACACCGGGAATCCGTTTTCAGTTCTGTTTTCAGTTTCCTGTCAAGAATTCTGTACCGATTATTTATATCAAGTTTATTTATCATTTACTTCCAGGTTTTTATTTAATGTTTTTATTTAATTATTTAATTATGTTTAATTTAATTTTCTATTTTTACTTATTTAATTTCTTTAATATGTCTAGCTAAATTTCTTAGATATCGGTATGTAAACTAATTCTCCGAAGGGGATTTAATAATGATTTAGCGCGCGCATTTATTAAACTATTTTTCTGATTCAAAATCCTAATATAATACAAAGCTTTTGAACGAGAGTAAAAGAAAGCAACTAAGGTTAAAATCAATAGAGCGAGAGTTTGAGGTTTTAACTAGATAGTAGGAATTTGATATTAATCTTTGAACGAGCGAGAGCCACGTTAGGATTAATTAGAACTAATTGATTTTCAAAATATACTTTCGAAGTTAAGGTGGTAGAAAAGTGACAGTAAAACTCCTAGCTTAGAAAGTATGGTTTTTATCAACAAAACGAGAGTGTGAGGTTTAGACCTTTAAATTGAGAAAGTTCTTCTGAAAAATAAACCCTTTTTCGCGCGCTATTGATTTATTAAATTCCCAATGGTTAATTAAGTTACATACCGATATCCGTCTTTTATTAATTAATTAAAATCTTAATTTAATTTCTTTTAATTCTAAACTCTAAACAAACCCCTAAAAAATCACTAGCCTTAGATTTACACCGTGACAACGGATTACGGTAGTTCAACTATTGGTCTCTGTGGATTCGATATCTTTTAAAACTGCACGACGAGACTGTGCACTTGCGGTCAATCAAATCTATTGATACACAAATCGTCGATCAAGTTTTTGGCGCCGTTGCCGGGGACCAATATAGTCGATATCGTAACTCCGTCGTTACACCGTAGAGACTAAGGCATCTTTAATTTTTTATTTAAATTTGAAAAAAAAAAAAAATTTAGGATAAGTCCTTCGGCTTAATCTGATGTACAACCCTAATTCTTTTTATAATGACTATCCTCAAAATTTCAACTACCCCGATCATAATTTCCTCTATAACTACCAGCCTCAACCGTCCCCATACTTTGAGGGACAATACATTAACTCTCAATATGACTACCAATCTCAATATTTCGAGGAACCGGACGAATCCGTGAGTCCTAGCCTATTAGCAGTGTTTGATGAATTTATGGAAGCTTCCGCTAATGCTAGGCTAGAGCAAAAATTAAGGGAATTCATGAGAGTACAAACCCTCAAAAACGAAAAGATTAGGCTACGCAATCTCGAATATACCACAGCCTTTGAAAAGCTCTTCGATAAGGTCGACTCAATAGCGACTTACCAAGAGTCATTGGAGACGCGAATCTCCCAGCTCGCTCAGACGGCCATAAGACTTTCTGACGAGAGACAAGTAAACGATGTAGCAAACATAAGTGAAAGCGAGATTGAGATGCCTAGCAAAGACGATAAGGTTGTCGTGAGTTTTGGCAAGGAAAGAGTGGAGACCGAAGAAACATCACCGACACCCCTCCCTAGTGAGGCAGTCGAAGAGGTAGAGAAGGGAACACTGTGTGTTTTCCCTGCTCCCTATATCCCACCAATCCTTGTTCCCCAAAGGTTAGTAGAGGCTAGAGTGGACCCAAAACCCCAAACATGTGGAAAGGTAAAAAATATAAAAATCTACACACATGGGGTTGAGGGCGCAAAAAGAAAGAGGAAATTGGGGGAAAGGAAATTTAAGGGAGTCGTTAGTACAAAAAGGATGAGGGTAGCACTCGGAAAGGTGAGTGAAAATACTAAGTCAAAAGAAAGGAGGACAGCTGAAATTGAACCAGAACCCCCGCCTCAAATCGGTAAATCTTCTTTTCTCCCAAAACACAAAATAATAAAAGAGGGCAAGAAAGCTGAACCGCCCTATAGGAGAAAAAAGAGAAAAAGTGAGGGGTATGTGCGAGCACTTGATAAATGGCCATGGAAACCTAAAGCTATACAAGGTATTGTTCTTGGACAAATAGTGTCCAAAAAGGGGATTGAGGTAGATAAAGCTAAAATCCAAGTCATAGAGAATTTACCACCTCCCAAGTCTGTAAGAGAAGTTCGAAGCTTAATAGGATACGCCGGTTTCTATCGGCGATTTATTAAGGATTTCTCCAAAATTACAATGCCATTAACGGGGCTGCTAATGAAAGATGCCACGTTCATTTTTTATGAGGAGTGCCTAAGGGCATTCCAACAATTAAAGGCAGCTCTCATTTCTGCCCCCATCATGCAGCCACTTGATTGGAGTTTTCCATTTGAGATCATGTGTGACGCTAGTGACTATGCTATAGGCGCGGTCTTAGGCCAAAGGAAAGATAAGAAGCTTAATGCTATCTATTATGCTAGTAGGACCTTAGACCCCGCGCAGATGAACTACGCCACCACAGAAAAAGAGCTCCTAGCTGTTGTATTTGCAGTCGATAAATTCCGTTCTTACCTAATAGGGGCCAAAATCATTGTCTACACTGACCATGCCGCAATTAGGTACCTAGTGAACAAAAAGGATGCCAAACCAAGGCTCCTGAGATGGATCTTGCTTCTTCAAGAATTTGATTTAGAGATCCAAGACAAGAAAGGAATTGACAACACAGTTGCGGACCACTTGTCAAGAATGGAGGGGTTAGTGCCTGAAAAGGTTGCCTCCGAGTGCCCTTTGATTCAAGACAACATCGAAGTTGTCAACGTTGTCTGCACACGAGACTCACTGCCATGGTATGCTGATTTTGTTAATTACTTAGCAGCGAGAGTCCTTCCGCCTGATCTGACCTACCAACAAAAGAAGAAGTTCTTCAGTGATCTGAAACATTACTATTGGGATGACCCTCTTCTTTTCAAGAGAGGTGCCGATGGAGTCTTCCGTCGATGTGTCCCCGAAGAAGAGGCGCAAAACATTATTTCCCACTGCCATTCTGCGCCATATGGGGGACATGCAAGTACTTCCAAAACCTGCGCTAAGATTTTGCAAGCCGGCCTTTATTGGCCCACTATTTGGAAAGATGTCCACGCTGCCATACGGAGTTGTGATCAGTGCCAACGCGCTGACGGCATCTCTAGGCGCGATGAAATGCCTCAACATGGCATCCTTAAAGTGGAAATATTTGATGTATGGGGGATAGATTTCATGGGACCGTTCCCAACTTCTTTTGGAAACAAATACATACTTGTGGCTGTTGATTACGTGGTCAAATTGATCGAGGTTGTTGCCTCCCCAACTAATGACGCCCAAGTAGTGATTAAATTGTTTAAGAACCAAATCTTCCCTAGGTTCGGTGTGCCGAGACTTGTCATCAGCGATGGTGGCTCCCATTTCATCTCTAGGATCTTTGAAAGATTGTTATCTAAATATGGGGTCCGACACCGTGTAGCAACTCCCTATCACCCGCAAACAAGTGGGCAAGTGGAGGTCTCCAATAGGGAGATCAAGCAAATTCTTGAAAAAACAGTTGCAACCTCTAGGAAGGATTGGTCTTTAAAACTGAATGAGGCACTGTGGGCATATAGGACAGCCTATAAGACCCCAATTGGGACCACTCCGTTCAAGCTTGTTTATGGCAAATCATGCCATCTACCGGTGGACTTAGAACACAAAGCTTATTGGGCTATCAAGGCCCTTAATTTTGATTACACCATCGCCGGTACGAAAAGGACCTTGGATATCCACGAGTTAGAAGAGCTTAGGTTGGACGCTTATGAGAATACCAGAATTTATAAGGAAAGAACAAAGGAATGGCATGACAAGTGTCTATCTAGGAGAGAGTTTAAGGTAGGACAGCTAGTACTTCTTTTTAATTCAAGACTTAAACTTTTTCCCGGAAAACTTCGCTCAAAGTGGTCAGGCCCCTTTACAATTTCTAAGACATATCCTCATGGGGCGATCGAGATAAAGAGTGACTCTGGTGATACATTCACAGTTAATGGGCAGCGGTTGAAACATTACAACCTTAGGGATAGTGACACTAATCTTGCAAATTTTAACCTATCCGCCCTGTCCGCTGTCACGTGAACTAAGTCACCGACTTTGAAGTCGAGCTAACCGACTTTAAACAAAGCGCTTGGTGGGAGGCAACCCGCTGATTTTGAATTTAATGTTTTTCTTTTTAGTTCATTTTATTTTGCAGGTAATAAAGAGATAGCACGCTCGACGACTTTACAAGTTATGAAAGCTTAGCTACTTAGGTTGTACCCTTCCAAGCTCACCTTTAGTCGTTGCATTGGGGACAATTCTCGATTTAAGTGTGGGGGAGGAAGCTTTATCGCTTTCCCTTTATTTTTCAGTTAGTTAGTTTTGCATGCATAATAAAACCTTAGGTTAGTCACTTAGATTGAGTTGATTTTGCGTGTTGGTCTTGTTATCGTCTAATTTTCCCATTTCTTAAGCCATACCAAAAAATTTCCTGTGAAAAGCAAAAGTATTGAGTTCTGATGATTGATATTGATTGTTTGAAAGTATATAGGTTGTTTGCACTATCTAGGCTATGTTGTGGAATTTAGGTAACGGTTAGATAAAATCAATACCGTTTTAACACCTTAGATTCCCTGAAGTGTGTAAAACTGATTTGAGTACTAGTTTTGACAAAATCTTGAACTTGAGTTTTAATGAACCCTTAGTAGTTTATCTAGCAGTCGGCACCATCTCAAGGCACAAACTAAGTGGGAAACCGAAGAATATAAGTGAATGATTTTGATTATAAAAGTTATGAATACTATTGGTTGATTCCTTGGAATAATTGATGAAAATTCAGCAAATGTTGAAACATGAGAAGGAAAAAAATACCATAGTATAGAAACTCATTAGTAATTGGTTCAGAGGTGTCTGATTCTGAACTTGGTAGGGCGGGTTACGATCCGATCCCCCCCAACTGCGAAGTGGGTAAAGCAAATAGGGGTTACCAAACTTATGTTATCAACACCCCTCGCTATATGATGATCATAATTACTAACACGTTTCCCACCATGGGCGTGTACAAGATAACGGGCTTAATGTGATTGCGCTAGAATGAAAAGGGGGAATGAAACTTAGGTGAGAGGTAGAGTCAATAGGAAATGCTTCAGGTGTGTTTTCATATAATGGGAATCTCTTGTGTCATCATGGTGTTCTTGTTATTTGCACTGTTACCTGATTTTCATGGCTTAGCCGGCAACCACGTACGAGTAGGATGATTGTGTCATGTGTTTTTACTTATGCTTTGCGATTCACTATTCTTTTATGCTTGAGGACAAGCAATGGTTCAAGTGTGGGGGAATTTGATGACACGAAATCATATCGTATTTTTAGCTTAGTTTAGGTGAATTTTAGTTGCATTTGCATATGTTTTTATTTCATTTATGTCGTTTTATGTTTGTATTTGATTTGTTTTTTGTTTTGTCAAATAAAATAGGTCGGAGAAGAGAATTGAGCAAAAAGTATCAAAAACGGAGCAAAAAGGGGGAGCAAAGCCCAAATTCACGCAGCCCACAAAGGAGCCCAGCAAAAATGGGCATTTGCCTAAATCTGCCTAGTGGCGAGCGCCACAGGAGGGGTGGCGAGCGCCACCCAGTGCGCGCCCAAAGTGGCGAACGCCACAGAATGGGTGGCGAGCGCCACCAAATGTGAAAGCCCAATGAAACTGAGTTTTCAGCAACATGGGGCGGACGCACGCGTTGGATGGTTTTCTGTTACTGATCGTGTGGCTATTGGATAGTATCAAAAGAGAGCTTATCATCTCCTATTTTTGTGGATCGTAACCAGAAAATTCCCTCTATAAATAGAGGACGAAAATCTGTTCTCCGCACGCCTTACTTTCCTTAAATTCTGTCAGTTTATATTTCCAGTGACAGTAACTGTAACGGTATTTCCACACCGGGAATCCGTTTTCAGTTCTGTTTTCAGTTTCCTGTCAAGAATTTTGTACCGATTATTTATATCAAGTTTATTTAGCATTTACTTCCAGGTTTTTATTTAATGTTTTTTATTTAATTATTTAATTATGTTTAATTTAATTTTCTGTTTTTACTTATTTAATTTCTTTAATATGTCTAGCTAAATTTCTTAGATATCGGTATGTAAACTAATTCTCCAAAGGGGATTTAATAATGATTTAGCGCGCGCATTTATTAAACTATTTTTGTGATTCAAATTCCTAATTTAATACAAAGCTTTTGAACGAGAGTAAAAGAAAGCAACTAAGGTTAAAATCAATAGAGCGAGAGTTTGAGGTATTAATCTTTGAACGAGCGAGAGCCACGTTAGGATTAATTAGAACTAATTGATTTTCAAAATATACTTTCGAAGCTAAGGTGGTAGAAAAGTGACAGTAAAACTCCTAGCTTAGAAAGTATGGTTTTTATCAACAAAACGAGAGTGTGAGGTTTAGACCTTTAAATTGAGAAAGTTCTTCTGAAAAATAAACCCTTTTTCGCGCGCTATTGATTTATTAAATTCCCGATGGTTAATTAAGTTACATACCGATATCCGTCTTTTATTAATTAATTAAAATCTTAATTTAATTTCTTTTAATTCTAAACTCTAAACAAACCCCTAAAAAATCACTAGCCTTAGATTTACACCGTGACAACGGATTACGGTAGTTCAACTATTGGTCCCTGTGGATTCGATATCTTTTAAAACTACACGACGAGACTGTGCACTTGCGGTCAATCAAATCTATTGATACACAAATCGTCGATCATACTCCTTTCCTCTTCCTTTGCTCTCGGTTTCTGTTTCTTCCTTTCTTTCTGTTTACCCTCTTCTTCTGTTTCTGACTTTTCCTTTTTTGTTATGTGACCTTTGATGGAGGCTACGAATTAAAAAAAAAGATGAAGGATGGGATCAGAACAAACTTTGATCCTTGACAGTGTGTGAAGAAATCAAACTGAGTTTAGGTTTTTTTGTGTATTGTGTTTTTTGATTTTGTGTTTTTTTTTTTGTGATTTGGGTGATCGAAAGAACATAAAAGTTTAGGTTTTTGATTTTTTTTTTGAGGTTCTGTAATTTGTGTTTTTTGCTCTACCGCCGTTCTGTTGATTTTCTCCTCCCTCGTTTTGCCCATTGGCTTCTGTTATGTAGTAGATTTTAGGGTTTTTTGTGGTTAAATGGAGAAAGGAGACAAATTATGGTTGAGAAAAAGGATTGAAAGGGGAAAAGAGACAAAAAGGGGTCACTTTCATCTACTACTTTTTCCAAAAAATGCATAGGATGCTTAATTTTTTCAAATTTTGATTTTTTTGGTACTGTGTTTTAGAAATTTGAGAATTTAAAAAAAAAGTAAAAAACGTGAAAGGAAAAAAAAAGAAGAAGAGAAAAGAAGCTATATTTTTTGGCCTTTTAGAATAATAATAATAATAATAGTAAATAATAATAATAATAATAACTACCGAAAGCAGATAAAAAAAGGAAATATATGTAAAAAATGTTTTTTTTTATTTTGTGACTATTTTTTACTATTTACTATTTATTTTTGAATAAAGAAATAAATAAATTGGGAAAAAGGATTAATTATGATAATGATAATAAATAAAAGTAAATAAATAAATAAGTAAATAAAGGACAAGTTTTTGTTTTAAAAAAAGATTTTTGATAAAAAGGTAGTAATAAAAAGAGGATAATAGTGATATAGTGATAGTAATAATAATTTAAATGATGGCAAAAGTTAGAAGGAAAATTGATAAAAAAAGATTAGAAATAAAAGTACGACCACAAAAACAGCGACATAACGAACATAAACAAAACGACGAAAAAGAGCGGACGTGATGCCACATTATTATTCAACAAACATTTTTGATATTTTTATCACAAAACGGAAAACGGATTCGAGGGCGAAAATTGGGGTGTTACACAAAGTCATTCAGTTAGAGAACCTCATTGATCAATATGCTAAGGTAGTAAAAAATGAGAGAGCCAATGTGACCAAGTTGAATGTTCAAAAGCATGCTCATGCTGCTTTATTGGCCAAGGCTCAGGAGGCACACCTCGAAGTGGCTAGGATTCGAAAGGAGGCTGCTGCAGTTCAAACTCCAAGGCTTACTACTTGCAAAAGTAACATTGCTGCCTTGGAGGCAAATATTGCTGAACTACAACGTCAAATTGACGAATACCTAGTCAAGATTGCTGAAGAAAAAAGAGTCCAAGCAGCTATGGAAGCAGAAATCTCTCAATCCTTTCAAGCAGAAATTGATGCTAAAGGCAGAGAAGGAGTTCAAGTTTTTGATGATTCTGTAGTCATTGCTGCTGAGGTTCAATAACTCGAGGATATCCAACAAGTTATTGAGACTGAGAAAATCTCTCTGAAGGCTTTGTATCGTGAAGTAGCCCGTGCTTTGTAATGTTTATTATACCTTTATCTTAGTATCTATTCGAGACAATGTCATTATTTTAGCTTGGTTGTAATTTGACAATGCCCTACTGTGGCAATTTACTATCTACTTGTCATATTGCTTTTATTCTAAGTTTTATTCCATGCTTACGTTTACTTCGAGCATTGCTGGTTTATATTTTTTCAAATATTTACCATTTATTCCTAAAACATGTTTTTCAGGATTTAGCTCTTCAATTTCATAAGCACCATTTGAAAATATTTGAACAATTTTAAATGGGCCTTCCCAATGAGGGGACCATTTGCCTAGAACTATATCTTTTTTATCCATAGGCAAGATAACTTTTCAAACTAAATCCCCTAAGTTAAAAGCTTTTGACTTTACCCTTTTATTATAGGCTTTGGCAACTCTTTCCTTTTGCATAGTCATGCATTCTAAAGATTGTAACCTTTCTTCATCTAGATCAACCAATTCATCTTACATCATTTCCCAGTATTGGTCAGTTGGTATTTCCATCTGTCTTTGTACTCGAAATGATTGCATGTGAATTTCTACAGGCAGAACAGCATCATGACCATATGTTAATCGAAATGGTGTAGTGTTAGTTGATTCCTTAGGGGAATTTCTACATGCCCACAAAACTTGATCTAAAGTTTTGTGCCAATTTCTTAGCTTCTGAGCAATGTGTTTTTTAATCAAATTAATGATTATTTTGTTGGCTGCTTAACACATATTTGGATTAGTAAAAAAAAATTAATCTTTAGATTTGTTTTATTTTAATTTTTTTAGAGACTTAGGTGATATTTTTTTTAGATTAGTTCAAAAATATATTTTCCATAAAAAAAAAAGTAGATTTTACTTTATTATTTTCTCTTAAAAAAAAAAACAAAAAAAAATCTTTTCTTTTATTTTATGAAAAAAAAAATGAACTCATTGGATGAAACTGCTTATCTTTCTAACTTGACGAAAAAATGGGGAGAACAAGGATGGTATCAAAATCATATTCCACTCCTAAATTGTAAAATTTGTTCTTCAAATTTTCATGTTTGTGATACATGTCCTATATTGTTAGATACTAATATTTGTGATGAGACACAAGGTGTAGGTAATCTTCAAGGACAATACTATTGGGAACATAATTCATATCTTGAAGAGAAACCTATTTGGTCATATGAACAATCTCAACAAAATGTATCAACTGACACGCTATCATATTTGGAAGAAGCTATCAAGCAAATGAATGAAATTAATTTGCAAATGGAATCTGCTCGTCAAGCTCTAAACGTCCAAGTTGAACAAATAGTCTCTTACGCACATCAAATCCAAGAGAACAAGAAGTCTCATGATGATGTACAACCTGTTGCACTATTAGAGGTAATACAATGTGATACAAGTCTTGATGAATCTCCAAGTGAGCCCATTAAAACTGTGTTTGTTTCATCTGATGAACAAAATATGGGATTATAAATTCTAGTGAATGCATGATAGAGTTTACACCACAATATGTATTGAAATCTGATTTAGATGATTTATATACTTCACTTGAAGTAGATAAATCTCTTCAAATTTTTGCTTGTATAAGTGGTGTTTGTAATGTTTGTCATGAGATCGATGCAGCTATTTCAGGTGAAGATATTTTGATGCCGCAAACCATTTGTGCAGAAATTCAAGAAAATTCAATAGTTGTTGAATTTGACACCAAAAATGCGGATTTTAACCATAAGCCACTGTTGTCTATAACAGACAAAGCTTTTGTGGAGCATCTGAATAAGCCGTGTAACATGAAGTTGTCTTTGACCAATTCTGCATCTCTTTCACCTATTTTATCTGACTCACAAACTAATTGTGGATTTTATGATTCTCATGCTTTTGTTCTTGCAGGTTTACCATACGTGTTGGTTATTCCTCCTAAGCCACCAGATTTTTTCGTAATATCCAAGTTCACTTGCTATCTACTTTTTCTCATTTCATGTGTTCGAAGCTTGGACAGGCCTCCAAGGAAACCACCGGACATGGAAGCTTTAGTTCCACCTTAGCCCCTCGGGTGTGTTCCTTCCTTTACTCTCACTTTCTGTTTATTATGACATTGCGGACACTGTCTGATTTAAGTGTGGGGGAGGGACATTTTACTTTATGTTAAAAAAAAAATTGTCATAAGTAGTCACATGTTCTAAGGTTAGAGCAGATAGTTGTAGGGTTGGCGAAATTTTTGAAATTTTTTGTTTTGATACTTTATATGATAGTCTTTGCAACTTTAATGTACAACTGCAATCTTAGCAATATCTAGATAAATCTCTGAATTACACATTATTTAGACTAAGTTATCTGAATTTGAATATAATGAAGGGTATGATTAGAACTAAGTGTGGGGGTAAGGCTAAATAAAAGATAGACTAATCATTGCTATTAATTAAAGAAAAAGGGAAACTTCTTGAGAGCTAAAAAAAAAAAAGTACCCTTAGTAGTTTATTTTAGCAGTCGGCACCATCTCAAGGCACAAACTAAGTGGGAAACTGATGAATATAAGTGAATCATGAAATTTATATGTGTACTATTGGTTGAAACTCATTAGTAGTTGGTTCAGAGGTGTCTGATTCTGAACTTGGTAGGGCGGGTTACAATCCGATCCCCCACAACTGCAAAATGGGTAAGGAAAATAGGGGTTTCCCAAACTTAATGTTATCAGCACCCCTCGCTAAATGATCATAATCACTAACAGGTTTCCCATCATGGACGTGTACAGGATAACGGGCTTAATGTGATTGCGCTAGAATGAAAGGGGTAAAGTAATACCTAAAGCTTTAAAATAATAATAATAATAATAATAATAATAATAATAATAATAATAATAATAATAATAATAATAATAATAATAACAAGTAATAAAGCTTGAAAGAAGTTGCCCCTGTACTGAAATTGAAAAGCTCTGGAACTCTTGAAATTAAATGGCCCCCCTAGACTGAAATCCTGGTTAAATCCAAAATTATAGGAAAAAAATGACAGCTTAGCATTTAGAATGGTAGTTATGAGAGGGATCTTGACATTACTTTGGTTGATAGCAGGAGACGGAGCGCACACACACGCAAGATTGTCATTGAAGGTTGATAGATAAAAAATGTGCCAATTTTTGAACTTTAACCCAAGGTTTGAAACTGGAAGCCTGTAATATGTTGAGTGCTTGTGACTAAAAATAAAAATAATAATAATAATAGTTTTTCATTTTGAGTTTTGCACGGAGAGCAAAAGCTTAAGTGTGGCGGAATTTGATCAGTGCATTTTAGTGCACTTTTTAATCACTCTATGCTATGGCAATTATATGACTTCTCCCACTATTTTAGTGTTTTTATCATGTTTTGTGTCTAGAGTCAAGTTTTGCTATTAAATTAGTTTTGCCTTTTATTTTCGTAATAAACAATAATTTGACACCTTCTCATTGCGCAGACCATAACTGGAGCTAGGAATATCAGATTGATGCGCGACCAGATGCATTGGAAAGCTAAGACACAGAGCTGCAACTTTCATGTTCAAACCAAAAGCTAATTCAGAGCGCAAAGGAGTCATATTTATTCGTCAATGTTCCAGACTTTTTGCTAATAATCCAAAACCGGGTCAAACTTTTATTTTTCGACCTGAGGCTCTTAAAGCCCGTTTCCTTTGCTTATTTAAACCAAAATTCGCCCTAGGTCAGAGGCTATGCTATAATTCACAAAAGAATAAACCCTAGGGCAGCCGCTTGCTAATGGAGAACTAATTCTCTCTTTTGATTCATTGGTGTAAGGAACTCGGCCATGATTCTTGAGGTTTGGTCTTAATAGCGAATTCATTTACTTTATTCATGCTTTGTCGTATCAATTTTGTGCCTTAATATTCTGTATGAATTCGTGTTGATAATGCTTAATTATTATATCTCAAATTTATACCGTTTAGTTATTCATTTTAATTCATCACTTGTTTAAATTGATTCGAATACAAATTGATACGAAACCTTGCGCTTAGCAATAGAAGCCGATTGAATATGTCATGATATTAATTGTGTTAAGTGACGCTTGTTTACTTTCCATGATTAGTTGAACAAATGAGATGCTTAATCGAATGAATTCTTATAATCGGCCATAGCATGAATAGATGAATGGATATTTTTCGTGAACCTATGATTGAATAGATGAGTTACCATAACCAATGGATCAATCGAATTTTATTAATTGAATTTCACTACTCTTTATAAACTGTTTTCATAAATCAAAACCCCCTTTAATTTACTGTTTTTAATTTGATTCTAATAATTGTTAGACTTCGATCACTGCTTCAACTTGACAATTTCTCCTTAATCTCAATTAATTTTGTCAAGTTTTCAGGAGACACTTTATAGCCAGAAGCTATTTGAGCCAAGTCATTGGCTTCTTGATTTTGTAACCTAGGTATGTGCTCGAACTGTACTGACTCGAATTGGTCTAATAAAGAACTTGCAATCACAAAATACTTAGCCAAATGTTCTTTAATGCATTTGTACTCTTTAGTCAATTGCTTAATTACCAATTCTGAATCTCCATTAACTAGGATATTCTTTGCCCCCAAGTCAATTAAGAGGGCAAGACCTGCTATTAAGGCTTCATATTCTGCCTCATTGTTGGAACAAAATCCATTTATCTTAGTGGGAATTTGGGTTGGAGAAATTATCAAAATCCAAATTCCAGTTCCATGTTTATGCTTGGATCCATCGAAGTACAATGTCCATGGTTAAGTATCAACATAATTTAGTGGCATTTCAACCACTGAATGATCAACAAGAAAATCTGCCACTATTTGACCTTTTCTATCTCTTAGAGGTTTATAAGTTAGTGAATACTCAGTTAAAGCTAAAGCCCATTTTCCAATTCTACTATGTAAAATAGGTTTTGAAAGCATATGTTTAATAATATCATAATTAGAATACACATACACTTCAATAAGCTTAATATATTGCTTAAGTTTAATACAAGAAAAGTATAGACAAAGACAAAGCTTTTCTATTGGACTATATATAGTCTCAGCATCATTGAGCACTCTGCTTAAATAATATATAGCTCGTTCAGCATTGTGATACAAATTGGTGTGCTTTAATTCGTAAGAGTAGCGGAAGCAAACAACCAATAACGAAGGTACTAGGTACCACCCTTATTAGTCGAATTCTATTAAGTGTTTTGGGGTATTTGTTTCGTTTGTTATAGTGAAAACAGTAAGGAAATGGACAATGTTATACTACACCAATAGCCTAAGAAAGAGATTAGCACTCAACACCAATTGAGCTAATCGGACTATTTTCAAGACGACGCTTGCAAATAATCGGACGAAAATGTAGACACAAATTCTAATTGTACTGAAATTGTTCTTGTTTATTGAATGATCTAGAATGATCATCATACATGGCTTTTATAGGCGAAAATGCTTAGCCTAATTAAAATACAAATAAAGTGCAACATAAAATGCAATTATACTAGTAATAAAATGACATTTATTCAAATTAGCTATTGTAACTCCTTCTCCATGATTAGTCACACGTCATTTAAGGCTTTGAATGGTCCTTTTATGCTCCTTTTGTAACCACTATGGATAGGCTTTTGAATGGCTGAATATTATTTGTCTTAATTGATGAAAATGATTAAAATAGCCAAGTAATTAAACTCAGCCCTTGATGATGACTCAAAACAGCCCCCACGCCCTTAACTCCCTTTAGGATGTCACTTGTGTTGATTTCAAACTCTTCTGGATCAATTTTCGCACCATCCCCTCCCCCTTTGAAAGGAATTGACCTCAATTCTTGAATACTGTCATCATCTAAATATGGTGAGAGATCTCCAACATTGAAAGTAGCATGTACTCCATATTCTCCGGGCAACTCAATCTTGTATGCATTGTCATTAATCTTTGATATAACTTTGAAAGGACCTTCAGCTCTAGGCATGAGCTTATTCTTTCTCTTGCTTGGGAATCTTTCTTTTCTCAAATGGACCCACACAAGGTCACCTTCATTGAACAACTTAGGCTTCTTATTTTTGGACCTTTGCTTGTAGACTTCATTTACCGCCTTGATTCTTTCTCGCACTTGCTCATGTAGCTTGATCATTGATTTGAGTTTGGCCTCGGCATCTGGATGGACTAATTCTTCTTTTGGCATAGTTATCAAATCTAATGGCAAGTAAGGATTCACACCATAAACAACTTCGAAATGAGAGTGATTAGTAGCATATGTAGGGGACCGGTTGTAGGCAAATTCAGCATGAGCTAGTTTCAAGTCCCAATCCTTTTGAGTCTTACTAACTAAACCACGCAGCAAAGTACCAAGAGTTCTATTAGTCACCTCCGTTTGCCCATCGGTTTGAGGGTGATGAGAAGTACTAAACAGCAACTTAGTACCCAATTTCCTCCATAATGTGTTCCAAAAGAAACTTAAAAACTTTGAATCACGATCGGAAACAATAGTCTTGGGAACTCCATGTAAACGTACAATCTCACGAAAGTACAAATAAGCAACATTACTAGCATCATCTGTTTTGTGACAAGCTACAAAGTGTGCCATCTTTGAAAACCTATCAACAACAACTATAATAGCATCTTTACCTCGTTCTGTACGGGGAAAAGCCACAATAAAATCCATGCTCAGATCCATCCAAGGACCACTAGGTGTTGGTAATGGAGTATATGCCCTTGGTTTGAAGGAACTCTTCGCCATATGACAAGTAACACAATTGCTAATGACTTTTTGCACATCTCCTAACATCTTTGGCCAATGAAAGTGCTCTTTTAAAATTTCCAAGGTCTTTGTAATGCCAAAATGACCAGCCAAACCTCCACCATGAGCTTCACGGACTAGTAACTCACGAATTGAATGTCTTAGGATGCAAAGTCGATTCTCCTTGAACAAAAATTCAACTTGCACTATGTACTTTCCAAATGCTCCATTTTCACAATTAGAGTATATTTCACCAAAATCCACATCCTCTTTATAATAATTTTTCAAGGTCTCAAAACCAAGTAAGCGGGTTTCAAGAATTGAAATTAAAGCATACCTCCTTGAAAGTGCATCAGCCACCACATTACTCTTTCCATCCTTGTATTTCGACGAGAAATTAAAAGATTGAAGGAATTCCACCCATTTAGCATGCCTTGGACTCAACTTTTGCTGCCCATTGATATACTTCAAAGACTCATGATCTGAATGCAATATAAAGTGATTAGAACGCAAATAATGACTCCAATAATCAAGAGCTCTCACAATGGCATAGAACTCTTTGTCATAGGTGCAATAGTTCAATCTGGCTCCTCCGAGTTTCTCCGAGAAATAAGCATAGGCCTTTTGTTTTGTATCAAAATAGCCCCAATGCCAACTCCACTAGCATCACATTCAACTTCAAATGGTTGAGTGAAGTCGGGTAAAGCTAAAACAGGAGCTTCACAAAATTTTGACTTAATCAATTCAAAAGCTTTTTGTGCTTGCTCATTCCATACAAACGCACCCTTCTTCAAACATTCGGTCATGGGACTTGCTATAGTGCTAAAATTCTGGATAAAGAGCCGATAAAATGATGCAAGACCGAGGAAAGATCTCACCTCCGAAACTGTTGTAGGGCTCGGCCAAGTTTTGATAGCATCCACCTTTGTTTGATGAACTGATACTCCATCTTTAGACACCACATATCCAAGAAACACCACACTTTCGACCAAGAAATCACACTTCTCCTTCTTTCCATAGAGTTTTTGTGCTCTTAGGGTCTCAAAGATTTGTTTCAAATGAGTGAAATGCTCCTCAATAGACTTGCTATACACCAATATGTCATCAAGATAAACAACAACAAACTTACCCAAAAAGGGCTTGAGTACTTCGTTCATGAGTCTCATAAAGGTGTTAGGCGCATTTGTGAGTCCAAACGACATAACTAGCCATTCATATAGACCATGCTTAGTCTTGAATGTCGTCTTCCATTCATCACCTTCGCACATTCTGATTTGGTCATATCCACTCCTTAGATCGATTTTTGAGAAGATAACCGACCCATGTAAGTCATCAAGCATATCATCTAGTCTTGGAGTGGGAAAACGATATTTGATGGTTATGTTGTTCACTGCCCTACTATCAATACACATTCTCGATGAACCATCCTTCTTAGGAACCAACAATGCCTGAACAACACATGGGCTCATTGATTCACGCACATAACCCATGCTTATCAATTCTTCAATTTGCCGTTGCAACTCCTTTGTCTGCTCTGGATTACACCTATAGGCAGCCTTGTTTGGTAATGGAGCGCCCGGAATTAGATCAATTTGATGCTCAATTCCACGGATAGGTGGCAAATGAATTGGTAGCTCCATTGGAAACACATCTTCATACTCACCCAAGACAACCTCCAATTGTTGTTTAAGAGGAGTCTCTACATTATCTTGTTTAGCATTCTTTGCAACCAACATGTAGACTAATTCACCATTATCAATAGCATTGTTCACTTCAGTTTCAGTAGCAAACATAGTGAGGCTAGGCTTTTTACCTCTTTTTGTAATCATGGAACGAACTTCATTTGATGCCATTGGTTTCAACACAATCTTCTTACCATTGAAGTTCAATTCATGCTCATTGGACCTTCCTCTATGCGTCACATCCCTATCAAATTGCCAAGGGCGTCGCAAAAGTATGTGACATGCATCCATAGGCACCACATCACACAAGATCTCATCAACATAAGACCCCATGGTTAATCCCACACGCGTCTGCTTTGTAACATTTATGCTACTCCCATTGTCCAGCCAATGTAGTGCATAAGGCTTAGGATGTTTTGTTGTGAGCAATCCTAATTTAGACACCATTTCAGTCGAAGCGGCATTGGTACAACTACCTCCATCCACAATGACACTACACCATTTATCCTTCACTTGACACTTAGTGTAGAAGATTTGATTCCTTTGATCTCCTTCCACGGGTACAGCCTTAGCTTGCAAAGTTCTGAGCATCAAAGTATCATATATGGGAGGTCCATATATTTCTACCTTATCCGCATCATTTTCAACAATTTCAACTCCATCACTTTCAATATTGCCACCACATGAACCACCAAATTCTTCCTCCTCATTAATCAACTCATCACGCATGCTAATTGCTTCTCGGAGGGTCACAATTCGTTGATTAGGACAAGCTCTAGAAAAGTGTCCAAAGCCTTGACACATAAAACACCTAACATTTGATAGGTTAGTCTCCTTGGCCGCGGTAATGGGTGGTTTAGGAGCAGGCTCACTTTGTTTTGGTTGATTCACCATTGGTTTAGTGCTAGGGGCTGGAGTTGCACCACCCGACATACCTCCCTTGGACCAACCACTTAAACTCCCAGCATTATATCTAATCTTGTTTTGATTTTCAATCTTCAAACACAAGGTGCACAAAGTGTTGAAATCCTTGTAATTACATAGCTCAAAAGCAAAGGCTATGTTCTTGTTCAGCCTACGAAGGAAACGGCTCATTCTTTGCTCTTCATTTTCCTCCACTTCACCCATTAGGCATAGGTTCTTGTTCAGCCCACGAAGGAAACGGCTCATTCTCTGCTGTTCAGTGACACTCATTTTGCCTTGCACCAAATCTGAAATCTTCTTATACAAATTCAGCCGGTGGTTGGATGGTACATATCTTTTGCGCAACTTCCTCTTCAAGGACTCCCAAGAGTGGATTTTCTCCTTCCCCTCTCGTGTTCTTCTAGTCTTCCATCCTTTATACCACAACGATCCACTTTTGCTAAGTTTCAGAATAGCATATTTGCAACGCTTCTCATCATCAAGGTCCTTGAAGTTAAACATTGTATCAATCTTGCGCTCCCATTCTAAATCGACGTTCCTTAAGGCTTCACGCAATCTGTCCATGAAATCATCGCTTTCGAAATCCATTTGTAGTACCCGGCGCAAAAAAATATACAGATATGCAATGATAAGATGTAATGCACAAATGTAAACAATGAAGCCGCCACCATATTTTATTTATCCCGTAAGGGGAAAGGAAAATAATGATAAAACCTTAAAAGATCGGGTTCGGGAGTTGGTTACATGAGGGGAAGACGTTAACACCCCCTCATATCCGTTGTACTCAACGGGAACCATTTGAGGAATTTTGGTTTGCATAAACAGAGATAACCGCATAAAAAGAAATAAATTACCGCACATTGAACAGAAAAGGAAAAAAGAGTTTTTTATTATTTGGCTTGACGAGAGAAGCTCTCGCTCCTACGTATCCCCCAAGTACAATGAGGAAGTCAAAGCTCACGTAGTTCTTCTTGAAAAGAAAGAATTTGTTTGTTTGTTGTTTTTAGTGAACGATGCTTAGGTCGCATTCCATTGATACAACAGTATGCTTGTGTGCTCAACTGAGGCTTAAGCGTTTGTCTGTAGCAGGGAAATGGATAAAGCACTATTAGTTTAAGAAAATAGTTGAAAAGAGATTTGATAGTTGAAAAGAGTTGACTGCACAAGGGCAGGAAAAGCAGTTGAGTGTGGTGAATGTTTTTTAGGAGTTTTCAAGATTGTTTAGTGAATAAGGATAAGTCACAGACACAACCAGTGCAGCAGGGACTGAACTATCCAGAGAAGCAGGTCACTCACCGTACATCCCCTTTTCATTCAAATAAATTAGTTAAACTTTATTAATTAAAGTGAGATGAATAAGAGACAAGCCGTTCAGCAGACACTTCCTCATTCTCTTTAATTAACAAAGTTCCGGTTTAAACGGAATGAGAATAATTCACAGACACAAGCTGTACGTCAGGGACTGGATTTATTCTCATTCCTCTTGTAACAGAAAAGAGTTTCACATTTTCAGATCAGAACCAAAAAGAAAATAAAAAGAAAGGTGAAGAAGGAGAGAAATGCGTATGTGAATGCACATGAATGATATGATAATAATAATGATGCGGAACAGTTAAATGCACAGAGTACAGTATGCACAGGTAATAACAAAATACAAAAATAACTGCGACATGAAAGATCGAACATCACATAACAACTAAATATGAACTTCATTAATTAAAATGAATTAAGTTCGAGACAAGCCGTGCGGCAGACACTTCCTTAATCCTTTTTAATTAACAAGATTCCCTTTGACTGGTCCGAGCATAAATCACAGACGCAAGCCGTACGGCAGGGACCCGTTTAGGCTCATTTCAGTCAAAGCTTTTTACAATATCCAATTTCAGACAGATCAAACAGACATATCACAGTAATTGTACCATATGAATGTAAACGCATAAATAACAAATAAATAGCGCATACATAGACTGATGAGCCAAAATAATTAACTGAACATTAAATAGAAAGTTTCAACTAAACTTTATTAATTAAAATAAAATCGAGTCGGAGACAAGCCGTTCGGCAGACACTTTCCCATTCTATCTTAATTAACAAGTTTTCAACATTCGAGATAAAAAATAAATCTCAGACACAAGCCGTACGGCAGGGACCGGTTTACTTTTCATCTAACTTTTATAAAAAAGCTTTTCAGGTAAATAAAATAATAAACAAATAAATAAAAAGAAACCCCACCAACAAGCCAATCACATGGTGACACGTGGCAGGGTATTCTCCTTCTTCCTCACAACAACATTGAACCACGAAGAAGCCATGGAAAACATTGCAAGCTCGGTTAACAACACAACATCCAATTGGTCACCGAATCACACAAACGAATAGTCGATTTTATAGTATTTTCCGCGTAGATTACGAATATATCATTAGTTTTCACAATCGGTGTTCGTACAGGATGAAAAAGACCACGCAAGTTTGAACTCAAAATTTCAAATAAAGATTTTCACATGGAAACAATTAAAAACAACAATCGAAACTAGTTTATAGATGTTCCAGAAGCATGAATTGATCGTTTTCTACCTTCGATTGTGAGCGAAATGACCGATTCGGAGAGTTTGGTTTTGGCCGGAACTTCAAGCTCGCGATTCACTGCTTTCCGGTCGTTTTTTGGCGAAACAGAGGCCAGATTTGGATCAGGAGGGTCTAAAGCTTTGGAAATGAGTGTTTGATTGTTGATTTAGTGTTGATTTTTGGTGGTTGAATTTTCCGGTGAGGGGTGGCTCGGATCCGGCGGTTTCCGGCCGTTTGTGGGTCGTTTCTGGTGAAATTAATAACGGATTTGTGATGTAGAGATGATTTGGAAGCTAATGGTGTTTTTAGATTTTGATTTGGATGAGTTTTGAAAAATGGGTGGTGGTTTTCCGGCGACCGGAGGTGGTTTTCCGGCGGTGGTCGCTGGAAGAGTGTTGGTGGAGGAAGGAGGAAAGATTTTCTGATTTTTTTTGGGAATTGTGTAGAGAATGATTGGTAATGATTGAGTGATGTGAGATTTGTATTTATAGAGGTGGAATTTGGTGGGATGGCATTAATGTAAATAAAATGATAATTGCGTGGTTAAGAAAAAGGTTAATATGATAATGGTAATGAGAAATGATTATGAGGTGAGGTGTCATCGTTTGATTGGTTCAACAAAGTAGGAAAAACTCACAAAGGATAAAAATGCCAACATATTGAAGAAAAAAGAATAAAATTTAAATAAAAATATAAAAAATGTGAAAATGAAATATAAACCTAAATAAAGAAATAAAAACTATTTTCAATTATTTTGCTATTTTTTTGTATAAAAAAGATAAATTGCTATATTTAAAAGAAAAAGAATAAATTGTAAACAAAATTATCTAAAATCTATTTTTTGGTATTTCTTACTGAAAATAAGAAATAATTTTCAAATAAAATATTTATTTTTAAAAGCACAAAATTAGGGTATTACAGCTGCCCCTATTTAATTGTCTTATACTCGAATGCGTAAATAACTTGCGTCTTTACGTGTTCAAAGTAAAAGATAATTAAATACAAATGCCCTAATTTTGTGGTGTGAAGGTGATGTAATGATAATGAATGCATATGGAAGATGAAGGTAGAAAACATAACTGGAATGATTAGTAACTGAATACCTGAGAATGAAATGATCATTACCCGCCCTATGGGTGTATAGACCATAAAAAAAACTGAGTTGTTTCCCCCCTATGGGCGCATTAACTCGAAAACTGATCATTACCCGCCCTATGGGTGTATAGACCATAAAAAGCTGAGTCGCCTCCCCTCAGGGTGCGTTATCTCCAAAACTGATCATTACCATTTCACTGGTGTGTCGACCATAAAAGAAAAATGAAGTCTTCTCCTCTCAGGGTACCTGAACTCCAAAACTGATCATTACCTCTCCTCCGGGTGTGTTGATCACAAAAGAAAAACGAAGTCTTCTCCCCTCAGGGTATCTGAACTCCAAAATTGATCTTTACCACTTCACTAGTGTGTCGACCAAAAAAGAAAAATAAAGTCTTCTCCCCTCAGGGTACCTGAACTCCAAAACTGATCATTACATCTCCTCCGGGTGTGTTGATCACAAAAGAAAAACGAAGTCTTCTCCCCTCAGGGTACCTGAACTCCAAAATTGATCGTTACCACTTCACTGGTGTGTAGATCTTTTACTGAAAAACGAAGTCTTCTCCCCTCAGGGTACCTGAACTCCAAAACTAATCGCTACCACTTCACTGGTGTGTCGATCGTTGAAATCATGAGACAACATAGCTTACCAACCAAACTAGCAAACCATGTTTTGAAATATTTTCTTGACCAATCTGAAGAACCATGGAAAGGACAACCATCCGACCAATCCGGAAGATCAAGAGATAACACAGCTTACCAACCAATCTGGAAAACCATGATATGAAATGGTTTATCGACCAATCCGAAAAACCTTGTAAAAGACAACATTCCGACCAATCCGGAAAATCAAGAGATAACACAGCTTACCAACCAATCTGGAAAACCATGATAGGAAATGGTTTATCGACCAATCCGAAAAACCTTGAAAAAGAAAACCTTCCGACCAATCCGGAAAATCAAGAGATAACATAGCTTACCAACCAATCTGGAAAACCATGACATGAAATGGTTTATCGACCAATCCGAAAAACCTTGAAAAAGCTTACCTTCCGACCAATCCGAAAAATCACCTTGGGATTAGAGAATTTCCCGCCCTATCCGGAAAATTGTGAGATGAGATACTGACTTGAATCATTCACCATCCAATCTGGAGAACTAACAATCTGAACCGTAGCTCATTGAAAATTTGCTGGAGTAATTTGTTGAGGTTTGAGGTATCTTGAAAAAGAGTACTCGCTAGGGAAAGAAAGTTGAACATTCTGCCATTATTCTTGGCAATTGTCAGACACCTGTCTTGTTGAGAAACATGGTTCATCAATCAACTTGTTGTAGATGCGGAAACTCCTTTGAGGATATGGTTTGGGAAACCAACTTGCTGAGGTACGGAGTACCAACTTTACTCAGGATGTTGTATGCTGATCAGCTTACAGGGGATAATGACTTATTGATCCATTCGCTCGGGACGTTGTGCATAAGTCAACTTTACTGGGGAAAACGGTTTATTAACAGACTTGCTGAAAATGCGGTGTTCCAACCGACTTACTAGAGATGAACAATTATCAACTGCCTCATTGGGGAAAGAAACGATTCCTCAACCTTTCTCATGGAGAATATGATGCACTGACTGATCTGCTTGGGGATGACACTTTGTTGACTAGTTCACTGAGGAAAAGATTCAACAACCCTTCTTGTTGAGAAATTGCGATTCAATAACCGTTTTGTTGGAGAATTAGGTACATCAACCTTTTTCACTGAATGAGAGATCCAAGTTTGCAACCTGTTAAAACAAAATTTTGAACATGTGCTTTATGAATACCTGATTATGTATTTCTGAGGCCTAAATGCAAAACTAATGCGAATGAATTATCAGATAATATGCAGGAGTTTGTGTGCATGTATGCGTGAATGCATGTATGCATCAATGCATGAATTTATGAGTTTCTATTGAAGAGAATTTGAATTTCCTGGCACCGAGAATCTGAGTAACTCTGGCATTATTGAGATGAGGACCCTTGCAAGCTTGTGTTGTAGGACGGGTGTTCAAACAGGCTTCCAAAGTGGAACAACAGCTTTCTTTGACTACAACAGCGTGCACTGAGAGTGGAAACTCTTTATCATTACGTTATTGACAACCACGGTTCTGCCAAATTTCAACACATGTAACTTTACAGGAAGATATAATCTTGACATAGTATGCCCCAAGCACTTGAATCTATGACGGATGTGCCCCTGACCAACTGATGTTTGTAGTGTAACCTATTCTTGAACTAATTCGACCTTGATAAGAAGGGTATTCCACTTGTTTGCCCCTGACTGGCAAAATTCATAGATAACTTGCCCCTAGCTAGGAGCGTCTCAAATCAGCTTTGTCCTTGATCAGACCAATGTTCAAATTTCTTTAATATCAAGCACTAATTTGCAAATAAAATCATTTCTTTTGAAAAGTGTTTTGAACATAAAGCACATGCAATTTTTTTTGAAATTGAAGATTTTGAAGGGAAACACATGGTGTGTTCAAAAGGTAATTACTGATCAATCAAACAGGAGGAGTCAGCGTAACAATAAACTTGATGAATATGCTTTCAAAGTGAACCTAGTTTCAATTAGGTCTTTTGAGGGTTATAACATGAAATTAGGATTCATGTAGATCAAGCCAGAAAATGATATAAATTTGTGTTATCAGATTCCCCATACTTGAACCTTGTTTGTCCTTAAGCATGAAAATAGTGACTCTTTTTAGTACAGGTTTGAAACAAGACATAACAACTCTAATCATACATGGTTGCCGGCTAGAGAAGAAAATCAAGTAATATAAATCAATACCAAGGATACTGTAATAACACAAAACAACATACTGTAGTCAAAGACTCTTATCATATGAAGACAAATCTGAAGCATTTTATTGTGACTCTAACTTTTGCTTAAATTTTATTCACCCTTTTCATTCA
Source organism: Trifolium dubium (assembly GCA_951804385.1). Taxonomy (NCBI): domain Eukaryota; kingdom Viridiplantae; phylum Streptophyta; class Magnoliopsida; order Fabales; family Fabaceae; genus Trifolium; species Trifolium dubium. The sequence goes on along the minus strand of OX638062.1, from coordinate 29,963,020 downwards.
GGTGCAATCACATTAAGCCCGTTATCTTGTACACACTCATGGTAGAAAAATCTGTTAGTGATTATGATCATAAATCGAGGGGAGCTGGTAAAATCAGTTTGGTAAACCCCTATTTCTCTTCCAAATGCAGTTGTGGGGGATCGGATAGCAACCCGCCCTACCAAGTTCAGAACCAGACTCCTCTGAACCAACTACTAAATGGGTATATTTACTATGGTTTTTCAACAACTGCTGGGTTAATCAACCGTGTGAGGGTCATCTAACTCAATAAGTGCATTAACCAAAAGTATGCAAATTTTCATTTCTGGATCATTCACTTATGTTCATCAATTTCCTACTTAGTTTGTGTACAAGATGGTGCCGACTGCTAAGATAAACTACAGAGGGTTACTTAAAAACTTATGTTCAGGTCTTCGTCAAAATCAGTACTCAAATTGATCTTACATACTTCTAAGAGTCTATATACTCTTAAAGCGTCAGGGCAAGTATCAAACCAAAATTGCTTATTTTCTTAAAAAGATATACCTCAAGAAACTGGGAGAATCAGATAACAACAAAGCATATGCAAGGATGGCTCAATTCAATAATTTTTTTATTTTATGAAATAATGAAAGAAACTGAATCAATGCCCTACATCATCAACTAGGTTTTTTCACCATTGAAAGCATAAATCAGCAAAGACCAATTATTTGTTTTCATCATCCTCGCTCCAAGTTTGTAAGCAATAAAATAAAAAAGAGATGAACACAAATGGATTGATTCCAAAAACATCATGTTTATTATATTAAAAATACTTGACGAAGTACATAATCTTAAAAACAAACAAATGCTTGACAATAAACAAGTAAAAATCCTAGCGATCAAAAGGATGAACTTCCTGGTTTGCTAAGATTGTGTTTGAAGAACACAGGTGCACCCCAGCTTGACTATTTCCATTATTCTCTTCATCCTTTGGCATAGTAATTTGGTCATCACTGGAAACCAACACTGGAGAAATTTGTTGAATTCCCCACTTACTACTTAGCTTTGATAACCGGCTCACCATCCTCGAAAGACAACAATTGCTTATCACGAAGCTCTTGTATCTTATATTTGAAAGATCTGCAGTTATCAGTAGTATGCCCCTCAGTTCCGGAATGATAATCGCACTTAGCCTCTACGTCATACCAATCAGGAAATGGTTCAGTCAATGGCTTTTGGACCTTAGGAACCACCAATCCATTGTGTACAAGATAAGGAAGGAGTCGACTGAACGACATAGGGACCGGATCAAAGACTTTTCTAGGCCGTTGCTGGGCTTGTTGTGGTTGTTGAGCTTGTTGTGGCACATGACTCACAGGCACTTGAAAAGAATATCCTTGGAACTGCTGATGTTGCATTGTTGCCACATATGGATATGGAAAATATGGGAACTGAACAGGAGCCTGGTCATTTTCATAAGTATCAACATCAATTTCCTCCTTTTCTTCATTTGTGAAGTTATTACTAGCCTTCCATTTTCCATTCTGAGAACTAGCAGTAAGCTGAATCTTGCCACTTTTGATCGCCATTTCAATTTTTTCCCCAATTCGAACCAAGTCAGAGAAGTCCGAGGAAGTACTACAAATCATATTTTCAAAGTATGCCCCTTGTAGAGTGTTGATGAACATGTCCGCAAGTTCTGTCTCTAGGAGTGGTGGACGTACTTGAGAAGCCAATGTTCTCCACCTTTGTGCATAGACCTTGAAGGATTCATTATCATTTTGAGTCATATTCTGAAGTTGAGTACGACTGGGACCCATATCCATGTTGTATTGGTACTGCTTAAGGAAGGCATTAGCCAAATCTCTCCATGAAAGGATACTACCACCCTCGAGTTGCATGTACCACTTGAGAGGTACCTCAGCAAGACTGTCTTGGAAACAGTGGATCATCAACTTATCATCATGAGAATAAGAAGCCATTTTCCTGATATACATGATCAGATGGTTCTTTAGGCAACTCAGACCCTTGTACTTTATGAAGTCAGGCATCTTGAACTTTGGTGGGAACACCACATCAGAAACCAAGTACATCTTTGTGAAATCTAACGGATCACTACCCGTTTCTACCAGATTCAATCTCTCCTCTAGAGCCTGGAATTTCTGCATAGTCTCCTCTAGCTGAGGGATAGTAGAGTCCACTTTTGACACATCAACATGTATCACATTACCCTGGTGAGAATTCATAGGGTCAACCAAATTCTCTTGTGACAGATTGAGTCCTTGACGGACTGGAGGTACTCCATTCTGGTTCTCGACAGCTTGGGAATCGGATGGAACATCAAACACAAATGACACATATTCAGGTAGAGCATATCTAATTGGTACACCATGAGGTGGCCAATTCACAGCAGTCACTGAAGCATTCTCTCGTAAGACCTCAACAGTGGGTGCCGGAACCTCATTCACAACCGGTCTTGGTGGCAAATTCAAACAGGAAAGCATTTTCAAAACTCTGTCCAACCTTCCACCCATCTGATTCACTTCGCCTTGCAAGACATCATGTTTTTCTCTCCAATTGTCCATGGTGCAGTGTAAACTTCCTAATCCAAATATCAGTGTCGGGAAGGTAACTGTTGGAATGAATGAACAAAAATGAGATTTTTTTTTTGTTTTTAAAACGACGAAAATGCATGGCTTTTTTTTTATGATTGAAAATGCATGATTTTTTTTCAAAGACTTTTCTCACCATTTTTGTAAATGTATGCAAAGGATGAATATGCATGATTATTTTCATGGATGCATGGATGTATGAATGCAAAATGAATGGATATGATCACAGTAACATTGTATCATCTGGAGAACTTGATCTCAAAGTCACAAATCTTCCATATTCATAACAACCGGGTTCTTTTCAAAATGGAATCTCTGAAGCCAAAAAGTTCAAAGTTACCTGTAACCCAAAATCCTTGATTACTTTTCCCAAAAGCAACCTCATCTGGTGAGATTATAACGCCAACTTGATGAGTCGACATTACAACCTCGACGCGGGTTCTAAAACAGTGGTCCCTAGACAAGAGTTTCGGATACCTAGACTAGATAAAAAGGTCCCCAAAGTCCCCGACCCAACAAGAAACACTGATACACACAAGACGTCAGTCAGGGAGTACCAACATTCCAAGTGAATCTACTCTGAGCGGAATTTTCTATACCGGAGCACGCAAGCCGTACGTCAGGGAGGCCGATACAAAAAATCCCTCAACTAGTCCTAAGTTTCTCTCGGGCCCGGTGATGGACCAAGCACACAGTAACCAAGAACCAAGCCATAAAGGCAAAAAGAAAAAAAGGAGTAGAAGAGAAGACAAAGCCAGCAAATCCAGACAGTTCAATATTTTGCGGTAAAGTAAAAGATAGGACAGATACGGCTAACCTGGTATAAGCAAACCAAAAGCCCCAAATTAGGCTTAACTCTCTACACAAGTGTCCCCAGTGAAGTCGCCAGCTGTAGTACCCGGCGCAAAAAATATACAGATATGCAATGATGAAATGCAATGCACAAATGTAAACAATGAAGCCGCCACCATATTTTATTTATCCCATGAGGGGAAAGGAAAATAATGATAAAACCTTAAAAAGATCGGGTTCGGGAGTTGGTTACATGAGGGGAAGACGTTAACACCCCCTCATATCCGTTGTACTCAACGGGAACCATTTGAGGAATTTTGGTTTGCATAAATAGAGATAACCGCATAAAAGAATTAAATTACCGCATATTGAACAGACAAAAAGGGAAAGAAAAAAATGAGTTTTTTATTATTTGGCTTGACGAGAGAGGTTCTCGCTCCTACGTATCCCCCAAGTACAATGAGGAAGTCAAAGCTCACGTAGTTCTTACTGAAAAAGGTTTTGTTTGTTGATTGTTTTTAGTGAACGATGCTTAATTCGCATTCCACTGAGACAACAGTATTGCTTGTATACTCAACTGAGGTTTAAGCGTTTGTCAGAATCAGGGGAATGGATAAAACACCATCCATTTAGGAAAACAGTTAAAAAGATTTTTGACTGCACAAGGGCAGTTGAAAAAGAGTTGACTGCACGGAAGGCATGAAAATGAATTTGAAGTGAGTTGAGTTGTTTTTATAGTTTTTTAGAAGTGTTCAGTGAATGAGGATAAGTTACAGACACAAGCAGTGCAGCAGGGACTGAACTATCCAGAGAAGCAGGTCACTCACCGTACATCCCCTTTTCATTCAAATAAATTAGTTAAACTTTATTAATTAAAGTGAGATGAATCAGAGACAAGCTGTTCGGCAGACACTTCCTCATTCTCTTTAATTAACAAAGTTCCGATTTAAACGGGATGAGAATAATTCACAGACACAAGCAGTGCAGCAGGGACTAGATTTATTCTCATTCCACTTGTAACACAAAAAAGTTTCACATTTTCAGGTCAGAACCAAAAAGAAAAGAAAAAGAAAGGTAGAAGAGAGATATGCATATATGAATGCACATGAATGATATGATAACAGTGATGATGTTAACAGATAAATGCACAAAATAAAGTATACACAGATAACTCAAGTTCATGAATAGGTGCGAAATAAGATCAAGCATCACATAATCAATAAATATGAACTTCGTTAATTAGAATGAATTAAGTCGGAGACAAGCCGTGCGGCAGACACTTCCTTAATCCATTTTAATTAACAAGTTTCCCTTTGACTGGTCCGATCATAACTCACAGACGCAAGCCGTACGGCAGGGACTCGTTTATGCTCATTTCAAACAAAGCTTTTCACAATATCCAAGTTCAGACAGATACAGAGGTGAAGCACATATAATAGCACAGTATAAATGTAAACGCATACATAAACAAATAAATAGCGCATACATAGACAGATAGGCAAAAATGATCAACTGAACATCAGATAAAAGGTTTTAAATAAACTCTATTAATTAAAATAAAATTGAGTCAGAGACAAGCCGTACGTCAGACACTTTCTCTTTTTATTTTAATTAATCGAGTTCCTTTTAAATTTTAAATAAAAAATAACTCTCGGACACAAGCCGTACGGCAGGGACCCGTTTATTTTTTATCTCTCTTTTATAAAGAATTTTTCACATTAAATAACAATAAAAACAAAAAAATAAATAAAATAAATAAATAAAAAAGGCAGCAGCCAATCATGGCGCGCCATGTGGCAGGTGGATGCTTCATCCCCAACCTCACACGAGTTGTGACTCGGTGAGTGAGTCACCCACCATTAAAACCACAAGCTTCATATCAAACAGCACCAAACTCAAAGGATCACCAAATCGCACAAACGAATAGTCGATTTTATAGTATTTTCCGCGTAGAACTCAAATCTGTTATTATTTTTCACCATCGGTGTTTGTACAGAGAGAAAAAGACCACGCAAGTTTGGATTTAAAAACTCAAAAACAAGTTCTATGCGAATATACTCAAAAACGGCCAAAGGAAAACGTTAATCATAGTTCCAGGGATGTGAATGAGTAATAAACTAACTTTTTGGAGCTTTAAATGGCCGGATCGAAGCTTTTGTTTTCGTCGTTTTTGAGAGTGCCGGAAAATGTATCTTCGATTTTTTTTTGATGATTCTGAGACCGGATTTGCATTTAGGAGGGTCGAAATAATAAGAAATGAGTATTTGATTGTTGATTTTGGATGATTTTTGGGTCGCCGGAATTTGGGTGGTGGTGACCGGAAATGGAATTCCGGCGGTGGCGCGCCGGAAAAGTGTTGGTGGAGGAAGGAGGAAAGATTTTCTGATTTTTTTTTGGGAATTGTGTAGAGAATGATTGGTAATGATTGAGTGATGTGAGGTTTGTATTTATAGAGGTGGAATTAGGTGGGATGGCATTAGTGTAAATAAAATGATAATTGTGTGGTTAAGAAAAAAGTTAATATGATAATGGTAATGAGAAATGATTATGAGGTGAGGTGTCATCGTTTGATTGGTTTAACAAAGTAGAAAAAACTCACAAAGGATAAAAATGCCAACATATTGAAGAAAAAAGAATAAAAATGTAAATAAAAATATAAAAAATGTGAAAATGAAATATAAACCTAAATAAAGAAATAAAAACTATTTTCAATTATTTTGCTATTTTTTTGTATACAAAAGATAAATTGCTATATTTAAAAGAAAAAGAATAAATTGTAAACAAAATTATCTAAAATCTATTTTTTGGTATTTCTTAATGAAAATAAGAAATAATTTTCAAATAAAATATTTATTTTTAAAAGCACAAAATTAGGGTATTACAGTCGGTAACAAGGAATCAGAGCCGAGCTCTGATACCACTAATGATACGAATTGGTGTGCTTTAATTCGTAAGAGTAGCGGAAGCAAACAACCAATAACGAAGGTACTAGGTACCACCCTTATTAGTCAAATTCTATTAAGTGTTTTGGGGTATTTGTTTCGTTTGTTATGGTGAAAACAGTAAGGAAATGGACAATGTTAAACTACACCAATAGCCTAACAAAGAGATTAGCACTCATTACCAATTGAGCTAATCGGACTATTTTTAAGACGACGCTTGCAAATAATCGGACGAAAATATAGACACAAATTCTAATTGTACTGAAATTGTTCTTGTTTATAGAATGATCTAGAATGATCATCATACATGGCTTTTATAGGCGAAAATGCATAGCCTAATTAAAATACAAATAAAGTGCAACATAAAATGCAATTATACTAGTAATAAAATGACATTTATTCAAATCAGCTATTGTAACTCCTTCTCCATGATTAGTCACAAGCCATTTAAGGCTTTGAATGGCCCTTTTATGCTCCTTTTGTAACCACTTTGGATAGGCTTTTGAATGGCTGAATATTATTTGTCTTAATTGATGAAAATGATTAAAATAGCCAAGTAATTAAACTCAGCCCTTGATGATGACTCAAAACAGCCCCGACGCCCTTAACTCCCTTTTGGATGTCACTTGTGTTGATTTCAAACTCTTCTGGATCAATTTTCGCACCACATTGTTATCATCCTCTTGGTCTAGCATGCTTCCAATTGTCGAATCAGATGTTGCTATGTACAACTTCATATTTTTGTTTCGAATAGGAGGCATTAGCGTTGGTGGATGTGATAAGTAATTCTTAATGCCTTCAAACGCTTTTTCTTGCTCTTGCCCCCATTAAATTGATCACCTTTTTGCTTTCTAAGTAGTGGAGAGAAAGGATGAGCTTTTCCACTTAGATTCGAAATGAATCTTCTCAAAAAGTTAATCTTCCCGAGCAAGGACTGAAGTTGCTTTTTTGTTCTTGGAGGCAGAGTCTCCATAATAGCTTTTGTCTTGTTTTGATTTATTTCAATGCCTTTTTTATGCACTACAAAGCCAAGGAAATCCCCTGCATGTACACCAAAAGCACATTTTAGTGGATTCATTTTTAATCCACATTTTCTCATCATCTCGAATGATTTTCTAAGATGACTCAAATGATCATCACTAGAAGAGGATTTCACAAAAATATCATCAATATAGACTTGCATAAAGGCATCAATAAAGTCATGAAATATATAATTCATTGCTCTTTGGTAGGTGGCACCAGCATTTTTTAGACCAAATGGAATTACAACCCACTCATAGGTCCCTAATGCCCAAGGGCATCTAAATGCAGTTTTAGCCACATCTTCTTCAGCAATGAATATTTGGTTATAGCCAGAATAGCCATCTAGCATGCTCAGGTACTCGAACCCTACTGCTGAATCGATTAGCATTTCTGCCACTTGCATTGGATATTCATCTTTAGGTGTAGCATTGTTTAAATCTCTAGAGTCTATGCATACCCTAAGACTACCATTTTTCTTAGGTGTAGCCATCTTACTCTTGATCTTTGTGTATCAATAAATATTTTATAACTGCAAGTGCACAGTTTCGTCGTTGAGTTTTAAAAGATATCGAACCACAGAGACCAACAGTCGAACTACCGTATTTCTGTCGTTACGGTGTAAATCTAAGGCTAATAGATGTTTTGGGTTGATTGGAATTTTAAAAGAAAATTGAAATTAAGATTTAAATTAATTAAAGCGGGATATCGGTATGTAACTTAATTGACCTTCGGGAATTTAATAAATTAATAGCGCGCGAAAAAGGGTTTATTTTTCAGAAGAACTTTCTCAATTTAAAGGTCTAAACCTCACACTCTCGTTTTGTTGATAAAAACCATACTTTCTAAGCTAGGAGTTTTACTGTCACTTTTCTACCACCTTAGCTTCGAAAGTATATTTTGAAAATCAATTAGTTCTAATTAATCCTAACGTGGCTCTCTCTCGTTCAAAGATTAATATCAAATTCCTACTATCTAGTTAAAACCTCAAACTCTCGCTCTATTGATTTTAACCTTAGTTGCTTTCTTTTACTCTCGTTCAAAAGCTTTGAATTAAATTAAGAATTTGAATCAGAAAAATAGTTGAATAAGTACGCGCTAAATCATTATTAAATCCCCTTCGGAGAATTAGTTTACATACCGATATCTAGGATATTTAGCTAGACATAATTAAGAAATTAAACAAACAAAAACAGGAAATTAAATAAAGCATAATTAAATAATTAAATAAAAACATTAAATAAAATCTGGAAGTAAATGTTTAATGAACTTGATATAAATAACTGGAATAATATTCTTGACAGGAAAGTGAAAACAGAACTGAAAACAGATTCCCGGTGTGGAAATACCGTTACAGTTACTGTAACAAGAAACTAAAACTGTACTGAAAATAAAGAAAATAAGGCGTGAAGAATTCTGAAATTGAGCTTCCTATTTATAGAGGATTTTTAGCTGCTCCGATCCACAAAAGTAGGAATGGATATGTTTCATTTGATCTCATCCCTTTGGCCGTACGATTAGGAAAAGCTGTTGATCGGACGCGTACTTGCTCCCCACGTTGCGCAAAAATCAGTTTCTACTGGGCTTTCACAATTGGTGGCGCTCGCCACTTTGGGCTTGCATTTGGTGGCGCTCGCCACTGAGCAGATTTGGGCAAATGCCCATTTTTGCTGGGCTCCTTTGTGGGCTGCGCGAATTTGAGCTTTGCACCCCCTTTTTGCTCCGTTTTTGATACTTTTTGCTCAATTCTCTTCTCCGACCTATTTTATTCGACAAAACTAAAATAAATCAAATACTAACATAAAAAGCCATAAATGAAATAAATACATATGCAAATGCAACTAAAATTCACCTAAATTAAGCTAAAAATACGATATGATTTCGTGTCATCACCATTATTTTCAGTGATGGCTTTATTAACTATATTTTGTTCTACAGCAGCCTCTAGGGCCGTTTCGAGCTTCCGTTCGGCTATATATGCCGTTATTTTTGCCCAAGAAGAGGGCTTAGTTATTATCTGGGTAATCTATATCCCACCCAAATGGTGGAATAACTCCATCTTCAGGTGGGAAATCATCAATTTCTTCCCTCTCCCAACAGAATCCATGAGTAGGATTTAGTCTCACTGAATGGTACACTTCTGACATGGCCAAATGTTTGTCAAAAGTTGCTTTAGTTATGTGGTCAACTTCTGACATATAGAAGCTTTGATCAGCCTCTATGTTTTCCACCATGTTATCTTCCCTCCAAAGTATAATTCTTTGGTGGAGGGTGGAAGGTATAGCACCCACTCCATGAATCCATTCTCTTCCTAGGAGCAGATTAAAGCTTGGCCTTATGGTGCTGCCTACAACAACATCCATTTGGATGGCACCTAAAGATTGGCCACTTTTTCCCTCATAGTTCGAGAGAACAATATTGTGGGAATGCATATCAGTGTCATACATTTCAAATTTCCTGAGCATAAAATGGGGCATTAGATTCACACCAGCTCCCCCATCTACCAGGACCTTATTTACTCCAATACCACCAACCTTAGCCTTAATGTATAAAGGCTTGAGATGGTTTTTCATTCCTTCATGAGGCTGTTCGAATACAGCCTTCTATTGTTCTATACACCCATTGTTCATAACATAGTAGCAAACAGGGGTGTAATCCTCAAGTTCAGGTTCCACAAACTCCTCCTCAGGATCTGAAGTGGACCTCACATCATACTCACGTGGTAAAATAGATACCACATTGACCAAGACATCAAAATCTGGTTCAGAACCAGACTCGAGCAGATCTTCATCTGGAATATCATCCTCCATATTGTCATTAGGGAATGATATTCTTTCTTTGGGAGGCCTCTTTGAAGAAGAGCCTTCATCAATCACTAAGGCTTTTTCAGCCTTCTTTGGAACAAACTCTTTTTTGTTCCCAGCATCACTGTGGTTGCCCTCAGTATGGGCAGCCTTGGCATTAACCCCAGCATGGCCAATTTTGATGTTGCCCTCAACATGGGCAACTGATTTGGAGTTGCCCCCAGCAAGGGCATTCGAATTGGAGTTGCCCCCATCCTGGGCATTGGAATTGGAGTTGCCCTCAGCCTGGGCATTCTCTCTCTCCAATTGCTTAAGGCGTTGGTACCTGCGCCATTGAGTTTGAGTCATAGGGTTCTTTCCCTTATAATTATTGTTATAAGAGTATTTCATATTTTCAGTATTGTTATTCAAAGCAACTTGAATCGAGCCACCAACGTCCATTTTGCTCTTTTGATAGGCCTGATGTTGGCCAGAGGACCATTGGTTAACATGAATTCTGTTGGAAGGCACATATGTTTGCCTTCTTCCAAGCCTGTCATGAATGGTAGGGCCTTGATTTGTGGCCTTACCCTTGTTTGGCCTTTCAGTAGACCACTTATTTTTGTTATCCACGTATGGCATAACATTTCTAAGGCCTGCAGTAGCCTCTTTGTCACATACAACAATGCAACGAGGACACAACATCACTTCCGTGTTGCTTAACTTGCATCTATTTAGAAAATCAATGAGTTCCTCTTTAGCTCGAGGATACACCACTTTGATTTTCTCTGCATATTCTGCCTCTGTGACAACTCAAACTAGGGAGGCCTCCATGGCATCTACCATTAAGCACTCAAATGGCTCAGCATAGGAAGTTTTAGCCACTTAGAGGGGGTTAATATCTACCTTCATAAGTTGTTTACCCTTTTCATCGAACTTCAATCTCCCCTCATTCAATGTTTTTTGCACCAAGTCCCTGAAAACCACACAATGAGAAGTTTTATGACCGAAAAAGTTATGAAATTTGCAATAACCTCTTTTCTTTCTTTGTTCTAAAGCAGGAACTTTTAATCCCTTTTGAACAATTATTTGGCCATCAGTTACCAACAAATCAAAAATCTCATCACATTTGGAGACATCAAATGTGTAGTTTTTAGCAACATACTTTTCATTTTTGGGTTCAATAGGATTTTTTCCATTCGAGGGTTTTAATAATTTACAAGTGTAAGGAGGTCCTGACTTTAATTCAGCCAAGTCTATTTCACTTTGATCAACCTCCTCATGATAGATATCATAATCACTATCACTCTCATAGTTCCGAACATAGGCTACTTTTTCTTTCTTATGGAACTTAGTATTCCTGGCTTTTTCATTCCTAAGTCTTTCAACTTGTCTAACCCTATCAGCCAGTTGAGCCATATCTCTAAGATGTTGAGTATCTAATTTCTTTCGAATTGAGTAGTCTAGGCAACCAGCAGCCATTTCTACCAATTCATGCACAGGAACCTGAGTGAAACATCTAGCTTTAAGAAGCCTAAATCTATTGAGATAATCATCAATAGATTTTGGTGCCTTACGCCTCATACTTGCTAACTCTTTAAGGCTTATTTTGGTTTGACCCATGTAGAATTGTTCATGAAAAAGTCTTTCGAGTTGGGTCCAATTAAACACAGAATGTGGGGGTAAAGTTGTAAACAAAGTGAAAGCATTCTTGGTTAGGAAATTGGGGAAGTATTTCATTCTCAAATTCTCATTGTTTGCTATATCCCCAACCTCAGTTAAGTATCTAGCAATGTGTTCGACTGTAGACTTAGTAGTGTCACCAGCAAACTTAGTGAATTTTGGGGTCTTCCAACCCCATGGAATTTCTGTCTGCAACACATATTCAGACAATGGTGACACAAAATTGGGCCTATGCAGGCCTACATTCAAACCATTTTGGGCTAGAATAGTTTCAACTAAATTGGCTAAGTTATTATGCCAAAGTTATTGTGTTGGGCCTCTCTCAAACCCTCATCAGCATTTTGGTTTCCATTAACCAACACAACTTCTGGTTCTTCATTTCTTGGTACGGGCTGTTCAGCCACTCGAGCCAATTGTTGTTGCCTCTAGTTAGCCTCGACTCGATTTTCTACCACTTGCTCTGGTATCCTAGGTTGGATTGTTCGAAGTGGTTGTTGGTCAGGCGTCTGTGGCCCCCCAAAGAAATTAGCAATTCTTCCCATTTGGGTGGCTAAGGCTGCATAACTTCGACTCGTGTCTTGAATCAAAGGATTAATTACTGTACCTAATTGTGATGTGAGTAAATTGACCATTTCATGATTACTATCATCCATTTGTTCCCTTATAGGCCACAAGGAATTTGTGGTAATGGCTGGTTGGTTTACTCGACCACGATTATTATTAGAAGTCTGTCCTACATGATAAGGAGACCTGACTGCTGCCCTTTCAGAAAATGTTGCTGGATGTGTGAACATTTTCTGCATCATAGATGTGGGCATCCCATAAGGATAGGTTCGATTCGAGTGGAACAAACCTTCTAATTGATTTCTTAAATCAAATGATGCCCCTGAAATTGGGGAAGTTGTCCCTACTGGAATAGACGTTTGCAAGGGCATGGTTGGTGTGTTTTCAACCATAGTTGTTGCAACTTGAGAGGTTGATGAAGGCATAGTGCCAGACACAGGAATGGATTGTGTACCCCCACACTTGTTGCATCTGTGGTTGATGTAGTCATAGGAATCGAGCCAACAACTCTTCCTAACAATGGGTTAGTATCATCAGGATCTTGGTTATCATTGTTGTTGGCATTGTTATTGTTGTTGTCATTATTATTGTTATTCACATTAGTGCCTCTGGGTCTCACCATCTCTGGTATTATTTTACCACTTGTCAATTGCATGCACTAAACAAATACAATTTTTTGAAGAACAACAAAGTAACAAATTTCCAAAACACAACCTAATCTTTACAAATAAAGTCTTTTAATAAAAACTTAAGAAACTTTTGAAAAATAAAACGCACAAAACCAGTCCCACCGGGTGTGCCAATTTGTTTACACTGATTTTGGGTAAACAAACGCTAGTTTGCAATGCTTAAGAGACCAACTAGAGAATCTCGGGACATGTTTGTGCATTTATTGTTTATGATTGAAAATAACATGTTCATTAAGGCAAATGAACAAGTTTGTTTGTAAAAAGTAAAGTAAATGACAAGAAAAGTAACTTGAATGACAAGAAATGTAAAAATACTCAAAATGAGTACGTATTGACAGGAAAAAGTAAAGGTTTAAATGAATTAAAATGCAAAGAATGTAAATGAAAACAAGTAAATTGCATGAAAAGATAAATTGCATTGAATTAGTAAATGGTGACCACAAAATCATACATTTTGCCTTTTGTAAGGTTTGTTAGTATGAGAATTTGTGATACTAATTACATCAAATGAACTTATATTTATAGCTAAATCCTACAACATTCAAGTAATGCCAATAGAATGTCCATTTGATACGTGTACAGCCACTTCATCCTTATCTTGAACATCAAAAGCCACCAGTCTTTGAATGAAGCGTTGCAATGGTTTGAAATTTGAATTTGAATTTTCAGACAAATCTTTAACCATTTGCTAAGTTAAAAAGAACTAATATTCGAGTTCGAGACATCTTGGTCTTACTCGAATGAATGATAACTCGAACCAAGTCTTGCGACTTGATTATTTTTACTCTTTTCAGAGTTATGAATATTCTTTGACTTTTTTATATTTAAAATATATTTAATTTTGACCTTGATAATTAATTAATAACTGGGAAATATAAAATCCCATGATTAAAGGCGTATTAAATATATTCAGAAGAATATTCAGACTTCATTTTGATTTAGCCAAAATATTGGCTAACACCCCGCCATGTGTCGTCCTCTGATTGGCCAGAGGTAATTGCTCGCGCGCCCCTCATATTTACTGCTCGCGCCCCCCACCGATTGATTTGGTGAACCGGGTTTGGATCTCAAACCGACCTGGTCCGCTTTCTATTTGGTTTTGGGCTGGATGTGAATTGGACCTTCTTTGTTGTTCTTACTCTCTGTTTGGCTATCTACACCCCCTGCTGACTGGTTCATCAACTGGGCTTTGGGCTTACTTCTTGTTCTGATCTGTTTATTTTCTGCACTCTCATTTTCAGGTTTGCATCCCTTTTAATCTCTTAATTCCTTTGCATACATTTTTTACCATCATGCTTTTTAGCTTATTTGAATAATTGATTATTTGGGACAATAGCTTATTTAAGCTTATTGAGTCCTAATTATTACACTTATATTTAGGAACTTCTTTTGAGATTTAATTTTAATTTCTTCTTTTTTTTGGTTGCTTATATTGATTATGTGTTAGTACTAGCTTATTCAATAAGTGTTTGTTTGGGACAATAGCTTATTTTAAGTTTATTGAGCTTAAACTCCTACACTAATATTCAAAGACCTCTTTTAGGATTTATTTTTTAATTTCTAAGTTCTCATTGATGTGTTTTGCATAGGTTTGATTATCATTTTTTTGCTCTTCTCATGATGTGTTTCATGTTCACATTTTTGCATCATACTTTATATTACATTTTCATTCCACTTCACACCACATTTTACATCATATTATATGCTACATTTTTCTACATGACATCACAATCTACATTTTGCATATTACATGACATTTGACACTTTTTTTACATCACAATACATGTTTCACTACACATTTTTTACATGCATACATGCATTTGCATTTAGGTTAGGACAATTCATCATTTAAAAATGCATGTTAGAGACAATATTTTGCTTGATAAAATCATTGAGCTCTAGCACTAGCATTAATAGTTAAGGACCATTTTTGGCCTAAATTCATATTTTGTCATGCTTGTTAGTTGTTTCTTTTTCTCGCTAGTTTAAAAAAATGTATGCTCATATGTGATGATTTATATGACTTTGTGCTCTTTGTATGTTTTTTCACTCTTTGTCACATTCACATTATATTTCACATTGCATTTTCATATACACACTTCACATCAATATTTGACATTTTGTTTTCTTTTCTTCGTAAGTGCATTTCATACTCATGTTTATTTCTCCGCTTGAATTTTATTACCTTTTATTATTTATTCATTTGATTCGATATGGTTGTAATAATTATTCGATTTGGTTGTAATAGCGTAGGACTTTATTGCTTTTGACACATCACACACAATGCTAAAAAACAAGAAAAAACAAACTTTCATTTCAGAAGAGGAGCGTTTAGTAATCTTTAGAAAAAATATAGAAAAACAATAAACATCTTCTTTCTTTAAATGAACATTCTTTAGTCCAATACCAATTAGTCGCACGATTAGTCTAGGTTTAAACTAAAATAACTTTTATGTCATAACTTTCTCTTCTCAATCCAATCTCCACATGCACACACTTTTCTCTCTAAACAACTTCTCCCTCCATTTCTTACAAACTTCTCCCTCATTTCTTAAGTACATAAAAAAGCAAATAAAAAGTAATAAATTAGAGGTTACCATAGAGTACTATGGACGTTTAGGATGCTAATACCTACCCTAGGCGTAACTAACCCCTGAGCTTAGAAACTATCTTTTAAAACGGTTTTCGACACTTTCCCCTCTTTGGAAATGAATGGTCAATGTAGTGGTGGAAATCCCAAAATCCCCGCAACAATGGGGATAATGAGGAAAATGAAATAGATGTGGCTGAATTAAAGCCAGGCCCTCCTTATACATGCAAACTATTAAAACCCTCGAATGGAAAGAATCCAATAGAATCAAAAAATGATAAGTATGTTGCAAAAACCTACACGTTTGATGTTACCAAATGTGATGAAACTTTTGATTTATTGGTTAATGATGGCCAAATAGTTGTTCAAAAAGGAATAAAAGTTCCTACTTTAGAACAAATAAAGAAAAGAGGTTATTGCAAATTTCATAATTATTTGAGTCATAAAACTTCTCAATGAGTTCTTTTCAGGGACCTAGTGCACAAGGCATTGAATGAGGGAAGGCTGAAATTTGAGGAGAAAGCCAAACCACCAATGAAAGTGGATGTTGATCCCCTCTAGCTGGCTGAAACATCTTTTGTTGAGTCATTCGAGTGCTTGGTCATTGATGCCATGGAGGTTTCCCCAGTCGAAGCTGTGACTGAGGAAAAGTATGTTGAGAAGATCAAGTTTGTGTATCCTTGAGCTGAAGGGGAACTAATTGATTTTCTGAATAGGTGCAAGCTGAGCAACAAGGAAGTCATGTTGTGTCCTCGTTGCAGTGCTGTATGTGACAAAGAGGCTACTATAGACCTCAAGAATGTCATGCCCTATGTAGATAACAAAAACAAATGGTCTAATGCAAGACCAAACCAGGGTAAGGCTAAGATGCAAGGCCCTATCATACATGAAAGGTTGGGAAGGAAGCAAACCTTTGTCCCTTCCAACAGGATTCCAGTTAACCAATGGTCTTCTGGCCAACACCAAGCTTTCCAAAGGAGAAATATGGAGATTGGAACTTCGAGTCATTCTATTTCGAGTCATCCTGCTGAAGTCAAGAAATACTCTTATAATAACAATTATAAGGGTAAGAACCGCGTGACTCGAACACCATAGCGCAGGTACCAGCACCATAAGGAAATGGAAAGGGAGAATTCCCTAGCTGGGGGGAGGACCCATGAAATTGCCCATGCTAGGGGCAAAAACAAAGGAGTTGCCTATGCTGGGGGCAACAAAGTGAAAGTTGTTCCAAACAAGGATGGAAAAGCCTTAGTGATTGATCAAGGCTCTTCATCTAAGAGGCATGTTCAAGAAAGAATCTCTCTTCTTGAAGATGATATGGAAGATGAAGACTTACCGAATCTGAGTCTAAACCAGATTTCGATGTACTAGTCAATGTGGTATCTATTATGCCACGTCAATATGATGTTAGGTCCACTTCTGATCCTGAAGAGGAATTAGTGGAACCTAAGTTGGATGATTACACCCGTGTATGCTATTATATAATGAATAATGGGTGTATCGAACAACAAAAGGCTGTTTTCGACATGCCTCATGAAGGAATGAAAAACCACCTAAAGCCCTTATTTATCAATGCTAAAGTTGGTGGTATTGGTGTAAATAAGGTCTTATTAGATGGGGGAGCTGCTGTTAATTCAATGCTGTTGCGGGGATTTTGGGATTTCCACCACTAACATTGACCTTTCATTTCTAAAGAGGGGAAAGTGTCGAAAACCGTTTAAAAAAAGAGATTCTAAGCTCGGGGGTTAATTACGCCTAGGGAAGGTATTAGCATCCTAAACGTCAATAGTACTCTATGGTAACCTCTAGTTTATTATTTTTTATTGCTTTTAATGTGCTTAAGAAAATGAGGGAGAAAATGGTAGAATTGGAGGGAGAACTTGTTTAGAGAGAATAGTGTGTGATTAGTGGAGAGTATAGATGAGAAGAGAAGGTTATAACATTAAAGTAAAGTGTTTGAAAATAAACCTAAGTCTAAACGTGAGACTAATGGGTATTTGGACTAAAGAAATTTATTTAGAGGGAGAAGATGTTTTTTTTTTATGTTGTTTTCTATTTTTATCTAGAGAAGTTACTAGTCGTATCTCTTTGGAAATGAAAAGTCGCGTTTACTTGGTTATTTTAGCGATTGCGGAAAGCGATAAAAAAATAAAGATGCATGCAATGCAATTTTCTACTTCCACTTTGGGGTTACATCACACCTAAATACATTCTAAAAGCCTTGCGATAAAATAAACATGAATGAATGCAACATTTTAATGCTATGCAATATTTACAAGTTAAAGAGAATTATAGACAAAGTAAGAAAAACTACCTAAAAAAACTATCTAAAACTAAAACTAAGAGAAATCCTAAAATTTAAGTTCTAATTCTAAAGTCCGTCTCCAATTGCTAAGGTATTAGTTCAAGTCCAATAATCTAATTTTAAAAACACAAGCAATATGCAATATAAAGAAAAAAAAAGCTATAAATTATAACTAAAGAGCTAGAAACACATAAATAAAATTAAATTAACAAAACTTAAACTAAAAAAGAAACTAACTAAAACTAAAAACATAAATAAAATAAAGACATAGCAAGCTAAAAAAAAGGTAAGAAACAAATAATAGAAAAAGAAAAGAACAAGAACGTAAATAATAATAAAAGAAAAAAGGGGGTGCAAAATGGAAAAGAAAACAGTACATATATAAAGAAAGGAAAAAAGGGGGTGTAAAAATGAATTTGTGTTGTTTGGGCCTATCTAAGAGGTCCACTATTGCTGTCTGGGTCGGTCCGGGTCGGATCTGATCCATGGGTTGATCCAGATCCGGCCCGGTAACCCATGTGCGTGTGTGCATGCGATCCGTCAACATTAGATCATCATAGCCGTCTGATTGAATCATACGGTCCAGATTAAAGGGAAATCCATGTCCCTGATCTTGTTTCATTAGATCATGTGGCTACGATTGAATCTGGAAATAAGGGAGTGTATACTATGGATCATGTTATTTTTCACCATAGCAACAGAATAAGAACAGAACTCAGTGTCAAACAACTATGGAAATTCTCAGTAATAATCACAAATTCGCCAAATCCGAACCAATAATCATGAATGAGTACTCGATTTTCTTCGCCTCAATTCACTGATCCCAAATCTGCAGGCCGATTTCACAGTGAATCTATAATGCGGGCTTAAATCGTCATGGTACAGAAGAGAAAACGCAAGCAAACGAAACAGAATAACAGATCAAAATCAGTCTTGATTCTAAGTCTAAAAAAAACGCAAACAAACTATCAATCTTCATCGTTTCATCTTGCTAATCACGAATTTGCAAGCAAATTCCATAAGCATAGTCCAAGAAACTCTGATTTGAACCAAAAACAAACAGATTCGAAAATAAACAGAACAGAATAAACAGTAAAAACAGTGAGCAAAATCGAATGAACACGAATTCGAAATAGCATAAATTAGTTCATGTAATGTTTCATGCGTTCAATCGCGAATCCAGATAAACAAGAATCATATGAAAAGGTGTTCAAATCGTTCCGAAAATCACCTTCAAGAAGAGTCCGAAACGAGTTCGTCCTTGGGCCAAATTAGGGTCGTTTGATTTTGTTTTCGTGAGATCTGAGGGTAATATCAAGTTTGTAGATCGATTTCGTTTGAGATTTGAGCAATTTGGGAGTTGATTTGATCTGGTTTGGTGAAATTTGTGAGCGGCTGAGAGAAAGAAGAAAAGGGTTTCTGGGAAGAAGAATGAAGAACAATTGTTCTTCTTTTTTTTTATTTTTTCTTTTCTTTTTTTTGTAGATCTGATTTTAATTAGGTAAGGAGGCAGATTAGGGTTTCTTTTTGTGAATAGTGAATGATCCCTCACTTCAATAAATGATCCTATTTATAGAGATAAACTAGGGTAAAGGGTGTTTTTGAGTTTGTGATAAAATGATAGGTTTTTTAGTAAAATGATAAAAAAGGGTAATTTTGATTTATTTTGGAAAATGAAAAAGGTTTGTGATAAGATGAGATGGCATGGAGGGTTGTGATTGGTCTAGAAGGAAAGATTTTTTGTGATAAAAGGAAAACATTTTTTGATTTTTAAATAAAAGGAAAAAAAAAAAAGGATAAAATAGATAAGATAAAATATTTTTGCTATTTCAAGTAAACTTTGAGATAAAATTTGAAAATAAAGAAATAATTGAAAATAGAATATAAAAAGCAAAATTTTTAGTATTTTAAGGTATATGATAATAAAAAAATAATGAAATTGAGATAAAGCGATAAAAAGACTATTTTTTGACGTTCTTTGACTTTTACGCTAATTAAAAGGGTAATTAAAATATTTTGTAGAAGGAATAAAATAAACTATGCATGAAAATTATTATTATTATTATTATTATATTTTTTTTTTTATATATGAAAGGAAAATAAAAGAAAAAACTATCCTTATATTTTTTTGCAATGCAATAGTTGTAAAAACATGATAGAGATAAAAGAAAGATAAAATGCGTGAAACATAAAGAATTAAAGTATATAAAATAAAACACATATTTTTGGTATATTATTTTTATATATGATGCATGAAAAAAAACTGATTGGATTTGTAGGTCCAAAATTGGGGTACTACAGCTGCCCCTATTTAAGTTTCTTCAATCAGAGAAATGAAGATTGAAATCTTTATTTAGACAGGATTAAAGAGACTTAAATATAAAACGTGCACCATTTTTGGACCTAAAATCCTCTAACAATGCTTATGATGCAAATGCTAATGCAAAAATACAGATAATTTTTTTTTTGAATTTTGTATGAATGTTGTAAAAGACAGATAACAGACAAGCATAGTTGAGACTCCACAGGGGAATAACAAAACATGGCTCGACTGGGAAAACAAACTCCATTGGGGAACACAGTAAAACACTGGGGAGAAAATGTTACCCATTATCATATGGATGACAATAATGTGAGAAAAACATTGTCCAACGCCTTGCAAAGAGACGGATTGCAGATAAAAGACAACATTTTACAGGGCACAAAAGTATTGTCCACCGCCTTACAGAGAGACGGATTGCAGATAAAAGACAAACTTTGTGAATAACAAGATCATTGTCCACCGCCTTACCAAGAGACGGATTGCAGATAAAAGACAATGTCTACAAAGGATAAGAGAATTGTCCACCGCCTTACAAAGAGACGGATTGCAGATAAAAGACAATCTCTATCAAGATCAGGAACGCTGTCCACCGTCTTATAAAGAGACGGGTTGCAGATAAAAGACACCGTCTACTGAGCACAAAAACATCGTCCACCGTCTTACAAAGAGACGGATTGCAGATAAAAGACGACCTCTATATGAATATTGTCCACCGCCTTACAAAGAGACGGATTGCAGATAAAAGACAACATCCACAAAACATGAGAGTGTTGTCCACCGTCTTACAAAGAGACGGATTGCAGAAAAAAAAACAACGTCTACTCATCACCCATTGTTAACATGATCCTCTGAAAGGGAAATAACTCTGACAAGTGCTTCGAAAAGCGATTCAATTTGATTAACTGTATAAGTGTTTGTATTTGTAAAGAAAAAGATTTGTATGATCTTTTGGTCTAATGTTTTGATGAGATTCACTGGGGATAAAAGACCACCTAAGGGATTGTAAAGTGTGTCCGATGTTGCACAAGTTTCTTGTATGGATAACTTGTCACTTGTTACTTTGAACTGGTATTCAATCCGGGAACAAACCGGAGGGAAAACATTGAAACAAGACTTCGTGTCCAATTGAAGAATGAAATCAACTGGGATTTTCCTTCTGTTGTAGGAAAACTAAAACAACCATCGTCCACAAGAGGGGAGTCTAGTGGGGAACTTTTGAAACAAGAGATATACACTTATCTGCCTAAGCTGACACTCTAATTATAGAGAACAACATACCCCTCCCGACTCTATTTTGTAGACACAGACAAGACAAAAAAGACAGAAATCTATATGTGATGTAATAGTGTATGAATGATGACATGAAAATGTTATGTATGAATGGTATGTATGAATATATGTATGTATGTATGTATGTATGCCTGTATATTGTGGACATTTTGCTGACAGAACGGATAGAAAGACTAAGACTGGGAACACAAGCCAACGTTGCATCACAACTCAAAATATCTTAACAAGGTGGTGTATGTTGCTGAAGGTAAAGCAAGAGAATTTCTTCTTGGGGACGGAATCACTTCTCTGAAAAATGACCGTTTTAACCTGACGATCTGTATTGAAACTTGGTGATACTCAAAATAACATAGTCAGCTTTCAATTGGGATGTACCCTCTAGAATCAACCTTTTGCACGTTAGAATTAACCGCAATTGAAGTAGCCGCGGATATCCCTTCTTTTTGTATTTCGTTTAAAAGTAAAGAAATGCCGTCATTTTAATCAAAAGCGCATAAAAATTTCTTGTTTTATTTTGTTGAAATACTTTTTGAAATATGTCTTTTTTCATTTTAAATGCAATCATCAATAATATGAAGAAATCTTGTAAGGATAAAACGAGAGGTTCAAACAATGAGACAGAGGCTCAAAATCATATATAAGAATGGTAATCCGCCAAGGGCAGGGTTCCATGGATCATTACAAAGTTGGAATTGGTAATTAATATGGAAAGGGTACATTGAACACAATAAATCTAATCTCTCTAACAACTTTTGAATTCCACTGTGTCTTCAACTTCTAAGTGCAGATGATTTCGATCATAGCTTCCTTTAACCTCCTTTTTATGCCCCAAGTGATTGAACTCGAGTGAATGCAGTTACTTTGTCTTGTTTTTTCCCTAACTTTTGCGTAGACCGCCTTTTCAGGTTTTCAATCTACCGGGAAGTGTATATATATTTTTTTGTCTCATTTTTGTATGAACCGCCCTTTCGGGTTTTCGATCCACCAAGACGCCCTCTTTTTTGACTAAGCCGCCCTTTCAGGTTTTCAGGTTGATGAGCTATATACACTTTTTTTTTTTTTTTTTTTTTTTTTTTTTTAGACAAAGTATTTCTTGACTGCATCTGCATTCACTGGACGAGGGAGTTCATCACCATCCATGTTTGTAAGAATCATAGCACCACTAGAGAAAGCTTTCTTGACAACATATGGACCTTCATAATTAGGAGTCCATTTGCTCCTTGCATCAGGTTGAAAAGACAAAACCTTCTTGAGCACAAGATCACCTTCTTTGAACTCTCTAGGACGAACTTTTCTGTCAAAAACTTGTTTCATCCTGTTCTGATAAAGTTGTCCGTGACATAAAGCAGTCATGCGCTTTTCTTCAATCAAATTCAACTGATCATACCGGTTCTGACACCATTCAGCCTCTGTCGATTTTGCTTCCATCAAAACTCTCATTGACGGGATCTCAACCTCTACGGGGAGTACTGCTTCCATACCATATACCAAAGAAAACGGAGTTGCCCCAGTTGATGTACGAACTGAAGTACGATATCCGTATAAAGCAAAAGGCAACATCTCATGCCAATCTTTGTAGGTGACAACCATTTTCCGAACAATTTTCTTGATATTCTTATTTGCAGCTTCAACAGCACCATTCATCTTAGGTCTGCATGGAGAAGAATTGTGATGCTCAATCTTGAACTCATCACACAGTTCTTTCATCATTTTGTTGTTCAAATTTGACCCATTATCAGTGATAATCCTGTTTGGAATACCATATCGACAGATGATCTGATTCTTGATAAATCTGACAACCACTTGTTTTGTAACATTAGCATAAGAAGCTGCTTCAACCCACTTGGTGAAATAATCAATAGCCACTAGAATGAAACGATGACCATTTGAAGCTTTTGGTTCAATCATCAACTGTTTATCATCAACTGTTTCTTCAACTTCAAACACATAAGCGAGTCTTTCAAGGCGTGCAATATTAACACGAGGCAGGTCATTCCATCTATTCACTTGAAACATGGAAGATAAAGTAGCCAAAGCATCTGCCATTTGATTTTCATCACGGGGAATATGATGTAATTCCACTTTATTAAAAAAGGTCAACAAACGTCTTGCATAATCTCTGTATGGGATCAAGCCAGGGTGACGAGTCTCCCATTCTCCTTTGATCTGATTTACCACGAGAGCTGAATCTCCATAAATATCTAGAACCTTGATTCTTAAATCAATAGCTTCTTCAATACCCATGATGCAAGCTTCATATTCTGCTATATTGTTTGTGCAATCAAAAAGTAACCTGGCAGTGAATGGAATATGGTTACCCTTTGGAGCAATAAGAATTGCGCCAATCCCATTACCATAAGCATTAACAGCTCCATCAAAAACCAAACCCCACCTGGATTCAGGATCAGGGCCTTCTCCAAACACTGGTTCATCACAATCTTTCATCTTTAAATACATGACATCCTCGTCAGGGAAATCAAACTTGATAGGCTGGTAGTCATCGATTGGTTGGTGGGCCAAATGATCAGCAAGAATACTTCCTTTAATTGCTTTCTGAGTACGGTATTCAATGTCATATTCAGATAGCAACATCTGCCAACGTGCAATCCTTCCTGTCAAGGCGGGCTTCTCAAAAATGTACTTGATTGGATCCATTTTAGATATCAACCAAGTGGTGTGATTAATCATATACTGTCGGAGACGTTTAGCAGCCCAAGCCAAGGCACACCAAGTCTTTTCAAGCATGGAGTAGCGAGATTCACAATCTGTAAACTTCTTGCTCAAGTAATAAATAGCATGTTCTTTCTTACCAGTCTCGTCTTGTTGCCCAAGCACGCAACCCATAGAATCTTCTAACACAGTTAAATACATAATCAGCGGTCTACCTTCAACAGGGGGAATCAGAATAGGAGGTTCCAACAGATACTCTTTGATACTGTCGAAAGCTTTCTGGCATTCTTCCGTCCACACTATTCCTTGGTCCTTTCGAAGAAGCTTGAAAATTGGTCCACAGGTGGTAGTCATGTGAGAAATAAATCTGGAAATGTAATTCAATCGACCGAGGAACCCTCTTACTTGCTTTTCAGTTCTTGGTGCAGGCATCTCTCGAATGGCTTTCACTTTGTTAGGATCCACTTCAATACCTTTCTGACTAACCACAAACCCTAAGAGTTTTCCGGATTGAACACCGAAATTACACTTATTAGGATTCAGACGAAGCTTGTATTTCTTCAATCGTTTGAACAACTTCAAAAGATGATCAACATGCTCTTCTTCAGTATTAGACTTGGCAATCATATCATCAACATAAACTTCAATCTCTTTGTGCATCATATCATGAAACAGGGTAGTCATTGCTCTTTGGTATGTAGCACCAGCATTCTTCAAGCCGAACGGCATAACTTTGTAACAAAAAGTCCCCCATGGTGAAATAAAGGAAGTCTTTTCTCTATCCTCTGGAGCCATCCGTATCTGATTGTAACCAGAGAAACCATCCATAAAGGAGAAGACTTTGAATTTTGCAGTATTGTCAACCAACATATCAATGTGAGGTAAAGGGAAATCATCCTTCGGACTGGCTTTGTTCAGATCTCTATAATCAACACACATTCTGACCTTCCCATCCTTCTTCGGAACAGGTACTATATTAGCCAACCATAGAGGGTATTCAGATGTAATCAGGAAAGTCGCATCAATCTGCTTTTGAACCTCCTCCTTAATCTTAACTGCCATATCAGGATGTGTTCTTCTCAATTTCTGCTTAACCGGCGGACATTCAGGCTTCAACGGCAAGTGATGTTCCACAATATTGGTATCCAACCCTGGCATATCTTGGTACGACCAAGCAAACACCTCCATATATTCTCTGAGAAGCTCTATCAATCTTTCTTTGACCCTGGCATCCAATAAAGCACCAACCTTGATTTCTTTCTTGTCTTCCTCAGTACCCAGATTAATTACCTCAACAGGCTCTTCATGAGGCTGAATGGCTCTTTCTTCATGTTCAAGCAACCGTGTAATCTCATCAGGAATATCGTCCTCGTCCTCCTCTTCAGCTTCAAACACAGGAAATTCAAAGTTGGGAGAGGGCATAGGTTCATTGTGTTCAACGGGTTTATCAACAATTAATCTGCAATTTATAATTTATGCTTGATTTTAGAAAAACTTGAAAGAAATGAGCATTATGCAGATTTTTTTGAGAAGAGATGTTATTTTTAGGTTTTTTGTGTTACCATATTCTAGAAAAATGTAAAAGCAAGAAAAGCTAAATGCGCAATAAAGTGGAAACAAAATAACTTTTTATTATTGATGATTTTACTTAAAACAAAGGCCCGACAATTATTCTACCTTCGCTTTGGGCAGAGCGATAGGAATTATATTTCTAAAACATAGGCCCTAAAACATGCATACTTTCATCTTGGGTAGAATGAAAGATTTTGAAAAAATTAACGGTGAATCATTACGTGGAACGAGAAACAATAGAAGGAACATCCACAACACTCCAATTGCGGCAAATCCCTCCATGCACCACATAGCCAACAACTTCCACAGGCTTATCTTCTTCCACGTCATGTATATCTGAAACAGTTGGATAAATGAAACCGGCACTCTTAAACATATCACCAAGAGGCTTAACAAAATTATCAGATTCAGAAACCTTACCATTTGGGACAAAACCCAGACCTTTCTTATCCTTATTGTCTGTCAACTCTATTAGTTTTTCCCAACCAGTGGTAGATTCATTTAGCAGCGCCTGTTGCACATCTTTCAAGGAAGCCATACAAACTGTCTCTTTCTTGGCGCTTGTTCCCTCATCAATTACCAACCCTTGGAATTGTGTTCCATTAGTAATATCAGCGCTGATGCAGGAATATGATGATAATTGGCTCACAAATAAGGCTTGTTCACCCCCCACAGTTACAATCTTGCCATTCTTTTCAAATTTCAACTTTTGGTGTAAAGTTGAGGTAACAGCACCAGCCTCGTGGATCCAAGGGCGACCCAACAAACAACTGTACGCAGCATTGACGTCCATAACTTGAAAAGTGATCTGAAAGGTATGTGGACCAATGGTAATAGGCAAGTCAACCTCTCCCATCACCATCTTTCTTGATCCATCAAAGGCCTTGACAACCATCCCACTTCGCCTCATCGGGGCACCTTTATAGCTTAATTGATCAAGAGTGGACTTTGGCATTACATTTAAGGAAGAACTAGTATCAATGAGTACATTGGACAATGCATCAGATAAGCAATTCACTGATATATGAAGGGCGCGGTTATGGCTTCTCCCCTCACCAGGAAGGTCTTCATCACTGAAACTCAGATTGTTACAACCAGTGATATTCCCCACAACATTATTAAAGCGATCAACAGTCACATCCTGATCTACATAGGCTTGTTCGAGTACTTTCATCAAAGCATCTCTATGTACTTTAGAATTCAATAAGAGTGACAAGATAGAAATCTTAGAAGGAGTTTGCATCAGCTGGTCAACCACCTTGTACTCGCTCCTTTTAATCAACTTTAACACTTCCTCAACATCAGAAGCTACATTAGCCTTTTTGGTCAAACCTGAACCATTCTCATCGTTTGTCTCAGGGCTACCCCCTATCAAGGGTTCTTTCATAGGAGAATCATTTTTCTTCAAAGTAACTGGTGGCAACACACGGCCACTCCTCATCATCTTGCTTAAACCAACAACATTTGCCACGGATGACAAAGCAGGGATCGGAACCTCTTTATCGCCTTTCATCATGGTTGCATTATATTTATAAGGAACCGCCTTGTTAGAGGTATACGGCACAGGACCAGGCAAGCATATCACCAAAGGCTCAACAACAAATTTTTGACTATTATAAGTCAACTCAAGACAACCAGAATCAGTGAACTCCGGCGTAATCATGAATACATCATCATCACTGCTATCGAACTCGAACTCATCATCAGAATCCTCATCCCCTTTTTTCTTGTACGCAATGACCA
The DNA here is from genome assembly GCA_951804385.1 of Trifolium dubium. Lineage (NCBI taxonomy): Eukaryota > Viridiplantae > Streptophyta > Magnoliopsida > Fabales > Fabaceae > Trifolium > Trifolium dubium. Next base: position 29,935,481 of record OX638062.1, on the reverse strand, counting down.
GCTCCCTCTTGTTCAACAAAGTTTGTAAATCATCCCTCACTTTTTGGCATCCCCTCGGGTTTCTCGGGCAAATCATACCAGCAGCATGGTTATGTTGGAGCAGAGACATTTTGCATAAGTCCACATGAATCTGAACTAAAGACTCTTTGATCTGGCGAATGTTGAACACCCGATAACAGTTTGAGTCTATTTGTACCATATTGATGTTGACAGTGCCATGAGGAGGGAGTGGGTTTGCCTGCACATTTGGATTTGTATCCTTGAATTTCAAAGCACCTTTCATCAACAGAATTTGTACCTGATTCTTCAAAGTATAGCAATGCTCAATGTCATGACCTGGTGCTCCTTAGTGGTAGGCACAGGTACGATCAGCCCTATACCAGGGTGGTAACTTTTCAGGTACTGGTGGGCGTGGCCTGAGCTGAACATAATTAGCCTCGAGTAGGGCAGGTAACAAATCAACATATTTTATCGGGATTGGATCAAACCTAAGAGGTCCTTGCGCACGATTATTGTTATTGTTCGGTGGTTGATCTTGTCGTTGATTCAATGGTCTCGGATTTTGTGGTTGATTCGGTGGCCGTTGATAACTAACACTCAAGGGAGTTGCAATGGCAGCCACATGATGTTGAGGATGATGAAAATGATTTCTCCTTGGCCTACCATGGGCGACCATGCCCACCTCTTGTTCCTTCTTCTTCCCAAAACCAACACCATACCTTTTGTTACTACTAGAACTAGAAGCATCCTTCACTAAACGTCCTTCTCGGATCGCTTCTTCCATACGTACACCAGTTTCTACCACATCAGAAAAATCACGGTGATTACTGGAAACCATCCTATCAAAGTAGAACGGATCCAGTGTTTTCAAGAATGTCTTCGTCATCTCTTTCTCATCCAAAGGCGGGTTAACCTGTGCAGCTAGTCCACGCCACCTCTGGGCATATTCTTTGAAACTTTCTCGTTCTCTTTGGGATAAAGAACGAAGTTGGTCCCTGTCAGGAGCTAAATCCACATTGTACTTGTACTGTTGCATGAATGCTTCACACACATCAGTAAAAGACTTAATCCTCTCGCGATCCAAGCTCACATACCACTTCAAAGCAGCACCAGTTAGGCTGTCTTGAAAGCAGTGAATCAACAGCTGATCTTTTCTTGCATAAGCAGCCATCTTTCTAGCATACATGATCAAATGACTTTGTGGGCAAGAATCTCCCTTGTACTTTTCAAAGTCAGGAACTTTGAATTTAGGTGGTAGATCAACATCAGGAACTAAACACATATCACGAGCACTCTTTCCAAATAATTCTTTACCACGGAGCGCACGAAGTTCTCTCTGGATTTCATCAAACTGATTCTGAACTTCATCATTATGACCAAGAGATATCACTCTTTCAGCTGGGTCACCATGATAGATAGGGTCCCCCATTAATGGCATAGTGTTCATGGTGAGGGGAGCAACAGTCATTGCAGTCTGTGGAAGAGAAACTGTAACCTGCGGAATAGTACTACCCTGAAACTGAGTATTGAGAAGATTCTGCTGAGATCCTTCACCAAAATTAAGAGGCATACCCCATTGAAAACGCATCGGTGCAGTGGACATTGGCTGGCTAACATAGAACAGTGGAACAGAAACCGGGATGTTATCAGAAACATTCAAAGCTTGTGATGGGGTAGGCGGGGGCCTCGCCATAGTCAAAGATTCAACCAAAGCAGTCAGATGGGCTACATTAGCCTGAAGAGAAGTAACCTGTTCTTGTAATTGCTGATTCTCTTGCTCGAGTCCTTCCATTCTTTTCTTGTAATTTGCACGAGTATTGTAAGTACGTGTTGGCTTGAAACGAGAACGTCGGGCCAGGATCTGTAAGAACGAGAGACTCAGAAACTTTTGAAAACCGAAGTATGAATGCAAATGATGCATGAGATGTTTATGCAAATAAAAGAAAGTAACACATTTTTTGTTATCATATTCAAAGGACCTAAAAGTCAAGTGTAATCATAAAAATAGGGACCTTGATTCATTAATAAAAAAACAGACAAATTACAACTGATTGGAACACACATAACAACTGCTAAAAAAAAGAAAATACACCAGAGAAACGAAAAAGACATAAAAAAGACACATTACAACCATTAAAACACTGAACATTACATAGAATGACATAAACAAGCTACTGGTCCCTTTCTTCATACTACTTGTTTCTTAGCCACGTTGTCTTTGCTTTTTGAGTCTTTCGAGCTCATCTGTCTTCTCGAACAGCCATGTGTCATATTGTTCGATCATTTGCTTACCGCCTTTCGCTTACTCCTTCAACCTCTCTATTTCATATTCAAGATCGCCACACCTTGACTGCCAAGCCTCCCTCTCAGCTTCTTCACAGAAATGTCTATTTTTCCAACCTTCCTTCTCTTGTTCGGCTGCCAAATATTTCTTCTTCCAACTATTTCTTTCAGCTTCCATTTTTGCCAAGGATCTTCTGAGGTCAACTATCACAGCATTAGACGGTGTAGCAACTGGTGGTGGTGCAGGAACTGATGATGATGCAGTAACTGAGCTATCATCTTGCAAAGGTGGAGGAAGTATAGGTGCTTCCAGAGGATAGGGCATCTTGAGTCTCAAAGCTTTATCAATAACCCAATCGACATAGGGTTGAGCAACAACCGCATCTCTTTTCCCCAAGTGGTTCCCTTCCTTTCTGACAATTGTTTTCCAAGCCTTTGCGAACCTCTGCCTCATGACCCCATCCCTATCTTCGTTGTCATAGTACTCACTGGAAAGAAGACGATTATTGGGACCTTCTAACATGGGACGTGCAAACTGGCGCCTAGCGAGTGCTGGACTGTAGGTAATGCCTCCTTTTGTACCAATAAGGGTACATTAGAAAACTCTCCACAACTGTCAATGATTACACCCTTATCATAAAAGCTATCATACCAATGTATATCCTTGTAAGTGAGAGGCATGATTCTTCGAGACCAAAGAACATCATCCTTGTTATCTCTGAACGCGCTACCTTGAGGCAGATGACTGTCATACCATTTGTAGAGTAATTGCGCACAACATGGGACAAGTCCTCCTCCTTTCTTAGTGACCGTGTGCATAGCATGATAGGTGTCTCCGAGTAGAGTAGGAACCGGATTCCCAATTAAGTAAATTTGAATAGCTTGGAGATCAACGAAGCCGTCGATATTAGGAAAGAACAGCAACCCATAAACTAGAACAGCAAAAATAGCCTCCACAACTGGAAAACTCATTGTCTCAACATACTGAAAAGCTTTTTTAAACAGAAACTTCGAAGTCAACCCACGAAATCCCCCTTTTGTGATCAAATTGTCATGTACTTCAGACACACTCAAGTGGAGAGCTGCTGCAATCTCTGAGGTCTTGGGGTCTTTTTCTAAACCACTGAAAGGCAGCTTGTCATTCACAGGTAAACCAGTCAAATAAGCATACTCCTCTAAAGTAGGGACGAGCTAATAATCTCTAAACGTGAAGCAATGATACACAGGATCATAAAACTGCAAGAGAGTGTTGAGAATCCCCTTTTTTACATAAATATTAAGGATGTTGATAAGTTTTCCATACTCGCGTTGAAAGTCGGGGCGGAAAGGTATGTGGGAACCTAGCTCCCTCAACTTCCTCAAGTCTGGATTCCTGAAGTGAACTTCTTTGTATTCCTTGTCCTTTGATCCATATCTATGATACAAAAACAACTTCTTAGGTCCTTTGAAGGATGATTAGTAAAAAAAAAATTTCATGGATGCATGGATGAATGAGATGTAATGATGCAACAAGCACAAACATGAGCAAACATGGTTGGTTAAGATATCACAGTGTTGGAGTCAAGAAGGTAAACCACCCACAAGGTATGAACTATGGTTTTTTTTGCATTTGTAACAAGGGTTCTAAAAAAGTTCCCAACATCATCAACTTTCCTATTGAATACCACGCGCACATAATTGACTCATGGCTCAATGAAATATCCAAAGGAGAAGTCTCGTTTGAGCGTAGCATCGCGTGACGACTAAAACCAAAATTGACTCGTGATTTTAGCCACCGCGCTACAATCTAAAGGCCAAGATGGGTTAAGGTAACTAAAAGGTCCCCAAGCTTCTCGGGATCTACAAAAATGGTATCGCCAACACAATTGACTCGTGCCAACTACCCCACCTTCATAAAGCCTCCACTCGAGCGTGGCCATATCACATGTGTTTATGCAAAGACCTAACATCAAGCACAACACTATGACTTCACCACAATTCCTATCTTATGTGTTCACTCAAGCAGGTGTATTGTGCTTGTCTCACCACTCAAATAATCCCATGACATAATAAGTAAATCATTTAAGCACATAGGAAAGCAATAAATAAAGAAACATAAACTAGATAGGTTCAACCCTCTTAAGGAGAGAATCCCCAGTGACGTCGCCATTTTTCTGTTGCGGGGATTTTGGGATTTCCATCACTAACATTGACCTTTCATTTCCAAACAGGGGAAAGTGTCGAAAACCGTTTAAAAAGAGAGATTCTAAGCTCGGGGGTTAATTACGCCTAGGGAAGGTATTAGCATCCTAAACGTCCATAGTACTCTATGGTAACCTCTAGTTTATTATTTTTTATTGCTTTTAATGTGCTTAAGAAAATGAGGGAGAAAATGGTAGAATTGGAGGGAGAACTTGTTTAGAGAGAATAGTGTGTGATTAGTGGAGAGTATAGATGAGAAGAGAAGGTTATAACATTAAAGTAAAGTGTTTGAAAATAAACCTAAGTCTAAACGTGCGACTAATGGGTATTTGGACTAAAGAAATTTTTTTAGAGGGAGAAGATGTTTTTTTTTATGTTGTTTTCTATTTTTATCTAGAGAAGTTACTAGTCGTATCTCTTTGGAAATGAAAAGTCGCGTTTACTTGGTTATTTTAGCGATTGCGGAAAGCGATAAAAAAATAAAGATGCATGCAATGCAATTTTCTACTTCCACTTTGGGGTTACATCACACCTAAATACATTCTAAAAGCCTTGCGATAAAATAAACATGAATGAATGCAACATTTTAATGCTATGCAATATTAACAAGTTAAAGAGAATTATAGACGAAGTAAGAAAAACTACCTAAAAAAACCATCTAAAACTAAAACTAAGAGAAATCCTAAAATTTAAGTTCTAATTCTAAAGTCCGTCTCCAATTGCTAAGGTATTAGTTCAAGTCCAATAATCTAATTTTAATAACACAAGCAATATGCAATATAAAGAAAAAAAAAGTTATAAATTATAACTAAAGAGCTAGAAACACATAATTAAATTAAATTAACAAAACTTAAACTAAAAAAGAAACTAACTAAAACTAAAAACATAAATAAAATAAAGACATAGCAAGGGGGTGCAAAATGGAAAAAAGGGGGTGCAAATAATAGAAAAAGAAAAGAACAAGAACGTGAATACTAATAAAAGAAAAAAGGGGGTGCAAAATGGAAAAGAAAACAGTACATATATAAAGAGAGGAAAAAAGGGGGTGTAAAAATGAATTTGGGTTGTTTGGGCCTATCTAAGAGGTCCACTATTGCTAACTGGGTCGGTCCGGGTCGGATCTGATCCATGGGTTGATCCAGATCCGGCCCGGTAATCCCATGTGCGTGTGTGCATGCGATCCGTCAACATTAGATCATCATAGCCGTCTGATTGAATCATACGGTCCAGATTAAAGGGAAATCCATGTCCTTGATCTTGTTTCATTAGATCATGTGGCTACGATTGAATCTGGAAATAAGGGAGTGTATACTATGGATCATGTTAATTTTCACCATAGCAACAGAATAAGAACAGAACTCTGTGTCAAACAACTATGGAAATTCTCAGTAATAATCACAAATTCGCCAAATCCGAACCAATAATCATGAATGAGTACTCGATTTTCTTCGCCTCAATTCACTAATCCCAAATCTGCAGGCCGATTTCACAGTGAATCTATAATGCGGGCTTAAATCGTCATGGTACAGAAGAGAAAACGCAAGCAAACGAAATAGAATAACAGATCAAAATCAGTCTTGATTCTAAGTCTAAAAAAAACGCAAACAAACTATCAATCTTCATCGTTTCATCTTGCTAATCACGAATTTGCAAGCAAATTCCATAAGTATAGTCCAAGAAACTCTGATTTGAACCAAAAACAAACAGATTCAAAAATAAACAGAACAGAATAAACAGTAAAAACAGTGAGCAAAATCGAATGAACACGAATTCGAAACAGCATAAATTAGTTCATGTAATGTTTCATGCGTTCAATCGCGAATCCAGATAAACAAGAATCATATGAAAAGGTGTTCAAATCGTTCCGAAAATCACCTTCAAGAAGAGTCCGAAACGAGTTCGTCCTTGGGCCAAATTAGGGTCGTTTGATTTTGTTTTCGTGAGATCTGAGGGTAATATCAAGTTTGAAGATCGATTTCGTTTGAGATTTGAGCAATTTGGGAGTTGATTTGATCTGGTTTGGTGAAATTTGTGAGCGGCTGAGAGAAAGAAGAAAAGGGTTTCTGGGAAGAAGAATGAAGAACAATTGTTCTTCTTTTTTTTTTTTTTTTCTTTTCTTTTTTTTGTAGATCTGATTTTAATTAGGTAAGGAGGCAGATTAGGGTTTCTTTTTGTGAATAGTGAATGATCCCTCACTTCAATAAATGATCCTATTTATAGAGATAAACTAGGGTAAAGGGTGTTTTTGGGTTTGTGATAAAATGATAGGTTTTTTAGTAAAATGATAAAAAAAGGGTAATTTTGATTTATTTTGGAAAATGAAAAAGGTTTGTGATAAGATGAGATGGCATGGAGGGTTGTGATTGGTCTAGAAGGAAAGATTTTTTGTGATAAAAGGAAAACATTTTTTGATTTTTAAATAAAAGGAAAAAAAAAAAGGATAAAATAGATAAGATAAAATATTTTTGCTATTTCAAGTAAACTTTGAGATAAAATTTGAAAATAAAGAAATAATTGAAAATAGAATATAAAAAGCAAAATTTTTAGTATTTTAAGGTATATGATAATAAAAAAATAATGAAATTGAGATAAAGCGATAAAAAGACTATTTTTTGACGTTCTTTGACTTTTACGCTAATTAAAAGGGTAATTAAAATTAAAAACTAAATAAAAAGATTTAAAACTAAAATATTTTGTAGAAGGAATAAAATAAACTATGCATGAAAATTATTATTATTATTATTATATTTTTTTTTTATATATGAAAGGAAAATAAAAGAAAAAACTATCTTTATATTTTTTTGCAATGCAATAGTTGTAAAAACATGATAGAGATAAAAGAAAGATAAAATGCGTGAAACATAAAGAATTAAAGTATATAAAATAAAACACATATTTTTGGTATATTATTTTTATATATGATGCATGAAAAAAAACTGATTCGATTTGTAGGTCCAAAATTGGGGTACTACAAATGCCCCATTTTATGCTAAGAAGGTTGGGAATGTATGATACTTATATGCATTCTAACAATATTGTTCTCTCTAATTATGAGGGAAAAAGTGGCCAATCTCTAGGTGCCTTCGAGGGCTAGCTTTAACTTACTCTTAGGACGTGAATGGATACATGGAGTTGGTGTTGTATCTTCAACCCTTCACCAAAGACTTGTACTATGGAGGGAGGATAATTTGGTGGAAAACATCGATGCTGACCAAAGCTTCTTTATGTCTGAAGTTGACCATATCACTAGAACAACTTTTGACAAGAACTTGGCTTCCATAGCCTCTTGTGGTGAACAACTTTCGAGGAGCCATAAATAATGTGTATCACTTTGTTAGACTCCATCAAACACATGGTTTTAGTTGGTAAAAGGAGAAAATTGAAGATTTCCCTTTTGAAGATGGAGTAATTCCACCATCTGGGTGGGATGATGACTACCCAAACAATGACTGATCCCTCTGCTTTGGCAAAAATTACGGCATACATTGCCGAACGAAAGCTCAAAACGGCCCTAGAGGCTGCTTTAGAACAAAATATGGTTGATGAAACCATTGCTGAAAATAATGGCAATGTTTTGCCAAATGAGCAAAGGCTGGATTGCATCTTTGATGATGAACCTTTAGGGTTCGAGAAAGATCCATTAAACTCGAACCCAAAGATGCAAGCACAAGACCCTTTGCAAGAAGTTTATATTGGTGATGGCCCTGTCAAAACGCCAACATATATAAGTGCTAATATTGATTTCTAGTGCAAAACTAAAATGATTGAACTGATTAAAGAATTCAAGGATTGTTTTATCTGGGACTATAATGAAATGCCAGGATTGAGTAAAGAAATGGTGGAATATAAACTACCACTCAAGCTAGGAACGAAGCCAATCAAACAACTACCAAGGAGATTCAATCCAGAGATCCTCTCAAAGATCAAAAGTGAGATTGAAAGTTTGCTGAAAAGCAAATTCATTCAAACTACAAGGTATGTTGAATGGTTAGCAAATATTCTTCCTGTTATTAAGAAAAATGTTAGCCTTAGGGTATGCATAGATTTTAGAGATTTAAATAATGCTACACCTAAAGATGAATACCCGATGCTAGTGGCAGAAATGCTAATTGATTCAGCAGCAGGGTTCGAGTACCTGAGCATGTTAGATGGTTATTCTAGCTATAATCAAATATTCATTGTTGAAGAAGATGTGGCTATAACTACATTTAGATGCCCTGGGACATTAGGGACTTATGAATGGGTTGTTATGCCATTTGGGCAAAAACAATGCTGGAGCCACATATCAAAGAGCAATGAATTCTATTTTTCATGACTTTATTGATGCCTTTATGCAAGTTTACATTGATGATATTGTTGTCAAATCCTCTTATAGTGATGATCATTTGAATCATCTTAGAAAATCATTCGAAAGAATGAGAAAATATGGATTAAAAATGAATCCACTAAAATGCGCTTTTGGTGTACATGTAGGGGATTTCCTTGGTTTCGTGGTGCATAAAAAGGCATAGAAATTAATCAAAACAAGACAAAGGCAATTATAGAGACACAACCTCCAAGTACAAAGAAACAACTTCAATCCTTATTGGGAAAGATCAACTTTTTAAGAAGGTTCATTTCGAATCTAAGTGGAAAGGCTCATCCATTCTCTCCACTACATAGAAAACAAAAAGGTGATCAATTTCATTGGCGGCAAGATCAACAAAAAGCATTTGAAGACACTAAGAGTTATTCATCAAACCCACAACGCTAATGCCCCCCATTCGAAACAAAAGTTTGAAGTTGTATATATCAGCATCTGATTCAACAATTGGTAGCATGCTTGCCCAAAAAGATGAAATTAATGTTGAAAAAGCAAACTATTATTTAAGTAGAGTGCTAAATGATGCTGAAACTAGATATAGTGCTATAGAAAAACTTTGTCTTTGTTTATAATTCTCCTGTATTAAACTTAAACATTATATAAAGCCTATTGATGTTTATGTTTATTCTCACTTTGATGTTATTAAACATATGCTTTCAAAAACTATTTTACATAGTAGAATTGGTAAATGGGCTTTGGCCTTAACTGAATATTCACTAACCTATAAACCTTTAAGAGATAAAAAAGGTCAAATAGTGGCAGATTTTCTTGTTGATCATTCAGTAATTGAAATGCCACTAAGTTATGTGGACACTCAATCTTGGACATTGTATTTCGATGGTTCCAAACATAAACATGGAACTGGAATTGGAATTTTAATAATTTCTCCAATACAAATTCCAACTATGTTTAAATACAAGATTATAGGTTTTTGTTCAAAAAATGAGGCAGAATATGAAGTCTTAATAGTAGGTCTTGCACTTTAATAGACTTGGGGGCAAAAAACAATATAATTAAAGGTGATTCAGAGTTAGTAATCAAGCAATTAACAAAAGAATACAAATGTATTAAAGAACATTTGGCTAAGACTACAAAATCAGGAAGCCAATGACTTGGCTCAAATAGCTTCTGGCTATAAAGTGTCTCCTGAAATTTAGACCAAGTTAATTGAGATAATAGAGAAATTGGTTTTCAATGAACCTTTATATTCAAGTTTGTCAATGGCAAAACTTGTGGGGGCAAATTCACCACATAATGTTGAAAATGACTCAAATAAGGAAATAGATTGTGAAAATGTTGACATTTTTACCATTGACAACTTGCTAGATGGTGATTGGAGGAAATAGTTTAATATTTGCAAAATCCTAGTGGTCAAGTTGATCGAGAGATCAAGTACAGGGCTTTCAGCTATGTTATAATTGGAAATGAATTGTTTAAAAAGACAAGTGAAGGTGTTTTACTAAAATGTCTTAATGATTCTGAGGCTTTAATAGCCATTTCAGACATAAATAATGGTGCTTGTGGTTCTCATCAAGCAGGCCACAAAATGAAGCTGTTATTGTTTAGACAAGGTTTGTATTGGCTTTCTATGTTAAGAAATTGCATAGAATTTGCCAAAGGCTGTCAAGAATTCCAAAGACATGCAGGAATACAACATGTCCCTGCAAGTGAATTACATTCTATAATTAAACCATGGCAATTCAGAGGTTGGGCTTTGGATTTGATCGGTGAGATTAACCCTGCTTCATCTAAAAACCAACGCTACATTTTAGTTGGTATTGATTACTTTACAAAATGGATCTAAGCAGTGCCTTTACCTAATGTTGATCAAGAGGAAGTAATTAATTTCATTCAAAATCATATTATTTATAGATATGGCATTCTAGAAACAATCACCACTGACCAAGGATCAGTTTTCACTAGAAGAAAAATGCAAGAGTTTACTAGTGAAACTGGTTTTAAATTGCTCACTTCAACACCATATTATGCTCAAGAAAATGGTCAAGTTGAAGCAGCAAATAAAATAATCATTAATTTGATTAAAAAACACATTGCTCCAAAGCCAAGAAATTGGCACAAAACTCTAGATCAAGTTTTATGGGTATGTAGAAATTCTCCTAAAGAATCAACTAATACTACTCCATTTCGATTAACATATGGTCATGATGTTGTTTTGCCTGTTGAGATTAATATGTAGTCTTTTCGAGTGCAAAGACATATGGAAATACAAACTGACCAATATTGGGAAATAATACTAGATGAGTTAGTTGATTTATATGAAGAAATGTTGCAAGCTTTAGAATATTTGACTAGGCAAAAAGAAAGAGTTGCCAGAGCCTATAATAAAAAGGTTAAGTCAAAAGCTTTTAACTTAGGAGATTTAGTTTGGAAAGTCATTCTGCCTATGGTCCCCTCATTGGGAAGGTCCATTCAAGATTGTTCAAGTTTTTTCAAATGGTGCTTGTGAAATTGAAGAGTTAAGTCATGAAAAACATGTTTTAGGAATAAATGGTAAATATTTGAAAAAATATAAACCAGCATTGCTCGAAGTAAATATAAACCAGAATAAAACTTGAAACAGAAAACAATATGGCAAATAAAAAATAAATTGCCACCAAAGGGCATTGTCAAATTACAACCAAAGATTTAATTAAGAGATTGTTCGAATAAAACAAAAGAATTACAAAGAACTAGCAAGAGTTTGGTACAACGACTTCAGGGACAACTTCTCATTCTCAACAACTTGTTGCTCACTCTTTAGCTCTTTAACTTCGACAGCTATGACTTCCGAATCATCGAAAGCTTAAATTCCTTCCCTGCCCTTGGCAGTAATATCTACGTGAATGGATTAGGAAATTTCTGCTTCAATAGTTGCTCGAGCTTTCTTTTCTTCAGCAATCTTGGTCTTGAAGTCATCAATTTTGCGCTGAAGTTCATTGAGATTGTTCTCCCAAGCTGTAATGTTATTATTGCAAGTTATAAGCCTGGGGTGATGTACTTGAGCAACCTTTTGTCGAATCTTAGTCACTTCGAGCTGAGCCTTTTGTGCTTTGGCCAATAAGGCAGCATGGGTATGTTTTTGAATGTTGAGCTTGGTCATAATTGCCTTTTCCCTTTGGACAACCTTGGCATATTGGTCAATCAGGATTTCGAGTTGAATAACCTTACCTAATATAATAGGGTCAGTTAAGGGGTTGTGCAATTTCTTCAAAAAACCTAGGTTTCCAAATGCCTTAGAGGGAGTCTCTTCGAGTTATTCCAAAATGTTTTGTAAGGCATACTCAGTTTTCAACTTATTGAGTAAGGAGTCTTGCCTCACATTAGCATTTACCGCAGTATTAGAGCGATATGTAGCACTATCAGTTCGTTCACTCGAGGACTTGGACTGTGACTTAGATTGAAGGAGAAGGTCTAATGCAGCAACTGGGTCAGATTTGTGCATGTTAGCAAAGTCTTCCTCTCGAACACCAATGCTTGCTGAAAGCCTTGATGTTGAAGAAACTGATAAAAGTACTGGCCCACCAGCTTTTGCTTCCTTCATAATTGTATCATCTCCTTCAATGTCTTCACCTTCTTCGATTGATTCAGTCTCAATCGAGTCATTAGAACCCTCACTAGGAGTTGGAGTTGGCAGCTTAGTGGATTGAATTGGTTCCTAATTAGGCCAATGAGTTTCAGCAGTACTTCTCCAACTATTGGGGTTTTATTAATTTTATGCTTCAGCATTGGCTTGACTTTAAGTCATGTAGATAGGTGCACCAATGCCAGGATCTTTGATTTGCTTGCTTGCAATCAAGCCAGTCTGAAAAAGAAACAATGTACTCAAATAAGATAAAATGGTAAAGGCATTATGATAAATAGTGGCAAAGAAATAAAAATACCTTGCCATATTTTGCTCCAATATATTTCTCCATAGGAGTGGGGCTTATTTGTTGGTCCTTCTCAACATGTTCTTTTAGAACAGTTTTATTCTATTATTTCAAAAAAGGAAATATTAGAAAATTGGCTAAGTATAATTGGATTCAAATGCGATAAAAGCCAATAAAATGACATACCTTGTCATTATCTTCAGTTTCCTTCTTGAAGAGGAATGATGTTTTATCCATCAAGTTGTTAATCTTCTACAGAAATTTGCTTGACAGGAGATGGAGAAGCACTTTTATTTTCAGCAACTGGAGAAAGTGGAGGATTTCCTTGACTGTTCATTGCATCAAAATCAATGACTATTTCATAATTGTTTTCCTCTTGATTTTCTACAGTGAAGTCATAATCTACTCAAGTTGTGCTAAGAGTATCAGACTTAGAAGATCTTGAAGACCTTGAGTGTCTCTTTTTCTTCTTCTTCTTCAGATCTTCAGCCACTGTGGGGTCCTCCTTTCCTTTCTCAGTGCTTTCCTCCTCAGCATTTTTCTCTTTTGTGCTAACCTCAACATTCTAGGAGCTGCTCTTCTTGCTTTCCTTGCTTTTCTTCAATTTTTTGGATTTTGGGGGTGCAGGATCTGTTGCAGTTGGTTGCTCTTGAGCATCATCACCTTCAGGAGTGGTGGATGATTGCTTGTGTTTCTTTTTCAAAGGCCTCTCTGGTTCATGTTCCTACATGAATAAACAGATGTAAGATAGGCCATATATGTGAAAAGTTAGTAAAATGTTAAGAGTTGAAACATTCGAGTAACTAACTTCTTCATCATCATGCACTATGATTTCTGGAAGCTTATTCTCTCTCGAGGGCTTAAAAATACTAGTAGCATGTTTCTCTCGTATGATCTAGCATGATTTCAAAAGGAAAATTATAAAATGTAGATACAAATGCATGACTCGAACTAAAAGAAAAGGTGATGGGGTGTTACCTTGTCTGTTTTAGCATTGGTTCTTCACTTCTCTTCTTCTGTCTTAATCATCCATCATGTGAATGCCAGTAGATTTCTAAGGCTTGGTTGTTGCTCGAGCCGTGGGCTTTGTGTTCTCTGTCAGCACTTCTTTGCCTAAAAAATTACACAAATCGAGTTTTGATGAATAATTATTAGGGCATAAAATGAAATTGGCATTTATTGCAGATAGTTTAGCTTTCTTTTTGTGTTGTGCTTTGATCTCATTGATTTGTGTTGAGTCTTTGGTATTGGCTGTATTTTTGGTTGATAAACCATTGTGACAGGATGTTGGGCAAAGTGTTGTGACACTTCAACATACTAGTATGCAGGCGCGCTTGTTTCTATTTAAGGAATATCCATTTCTCTCTCATGTATCTTCATGGCGCTTTAATGCTTCATATTGTGGACAAATATATTTTTATCAAGAATCTCCTTGAAGCATATTTCTGTAGAGAATCTCTCTCATTTATTATGAAGAAATTAGGGTTTGATCAACATGTGAAGCCCAAGTTGCTTACTGCTCAAGAACTTCTACAGGCTACTTAAAGGAAGTTGAAAACCTAATTCTTCTGAGAGTTTTGTTCACGCCTGTAATACCCTAATTTTGAGCTTTTTAAAATAAATATTTTATTTGAAAATTATTTCTTATTCTTCTTAAGAAATACAAAAAATAGTTTTTTGGATAATTACGTGTTTACAATTTATTCATTTTTCTTTATTTCTTTTAATTATCGCAATTTATCTTTTTAGGCGAAAAATAGTAAAAATATTCAAAAATAGTTTTTACCTTTGTATTTAAATTTACATTTTTATTTCTATATTTTTCTATATTTTATTTGTATTTTTCTTGCACTTTTTCTATTTTATTTACATTTTCTTCTTTTTATGACAATTTCTTTCTCTTTTTCTCTTGTCTTTCACATTTTATTACCATTTTTTCACATTTTAAAATAATTGAAATTTATCATTTCCATTTTTTTTTTACACTTTTTACCCACAAAAACCCTTTATTACAAAAAAATACCCTTTTTTAGTCATTAGTATAAATAGATGGGTTACCACAAACCCTAGATCAGATACCACTGTTCACATTCACAATTTTCATCAGATTTATCTCTCTACTTTCTCTCCAGCGCCGTTTCCCCAATTTCCATTTCCTTCAAACCCTAAAACATTTTTTCATCAAAATTCATCAAGAAATCTTCATTAAAACGAAAAACCATCAAAAGGAAAAATGTTCACCTCATTCTCCTCTCTCTATTGACTCTTGAGTCACGTTCTAATTCGCAATAACGAGTCCAAAACGATCCAATCCGAAACCTAAACTCGTGAGAACTAAGAAGGTAGCGATTCGAACGATGTTCAAAGTTGTTTTGTTGGATTCGTGTTGCATAGCGTGCGTAATCGTTCATATAAGCTTCAATTTCACTTGATTTCTGTTTATATTGATTAAACTTGCGTTTTCATTTTGAGACCGAAAATTGGATCCGTTCATTTCGTTTGTTTTACGCGTTATTTGTTGATTTTGACACTCGATCTAAATTGTACGTGCAAAAACGTGTGGATTCGACTATTGATTTGTGTTTTTTGATGTTGATTTGGTTATGTTTGGGTTGAACCGAGTCACTGACTCGGGAGCTCCAATGGCGGACGCGCGACTCAGCGAGTCAGCGATTGGCCGGCCCGCGTTTTTGTCTTATTCTCTTAAACCGGTCCGGTTCGGTTTATTTTGTTAGATCTGATTTTTTTTATGTTTGTTATTTGCACCTCCTCTGATTGATTTCTGCACCCTCCTGCTGAAACTTGTAGATTGGGCTTTAGGCCCATTTGAAATTCTGTTTGTGTTGTGTGAATTGTTGTTATACCTCCATTTCTGCTTTTGCACCCCATTTGCTGATATTAATTAATTATGACGTTAATGAATATAAAAAAAATGCTATTCTATTTTATGTTCGAAAACTCATATCCGAAATAAAAATAAATCGGACTCTGACGTACGTCTCGTGTCCTCGAATTATTTTTATTTCGAATATTTTAAACAATTTAATCAACGTAGAGATAAAAGGGCTTGACTTACGACTTGTCTCTGTTTATCCTATTTTAATTAATTTTGTTTAAACGACTTTTTTCCATTATACCGCTTGATCACTTATAACGTCATAATTAAATAATATCTCTGTTGTCTGTTAGATTTAAGTTTGAGTGAAATAAAGATAAATTGGGCCCTGTCTTACGACTCGCGCTTTGAATTTATTTTTATTTTGTTCAAAACGTGACTTGATGTTTGAAAAGTAAGATAAGCGAGAGCCTGACGTACGACTCGTCTTGAGCTTATCTTACGCTTGCTTGCTAAAATGTTCGTTAATTTGCCTCTCTGTTTGCCTGTTTCATTTTATGCCTGATTATCTGATTACTCATTTATTTATGTGTCCGCATATTTTTTTCGAGTATTATTTAATTTTCGCATTATTATACTGTCATCATCATACATCATGCATTTGAATTTCTTGCATCCTCTACCCTTTTCTTTTCTTTTTGATCTGAAATCTGTTGTGAACTTATCTTTGAATATGGAATGTGAATAAATCAGTCTCTGTCGTACGACTCTGGCTTCGATTTATTCATATGCCATTTAAAATGTAACCGTTTTTAATTAAATGAAATAGGAAGGAGCCTGACTGACGACTCGCCTTCGGCTTGTTTCACTTTAATTAAGAATGTTCATTAAATAAACTGAATGAAAAGAGAGAGCCTGTCGTACGACTCGTTTCTGCTTGGATGATCCGGTCCCTGACTGACGACTCGTGATTTAGGATCATTCTCATTCTCGAAACAACTTTCTAAAATCATAAAAAATACATAACCCACTCAACTCTTTTTGCCTGCCCTTGTGCAGTTAACTGTTTTTCACCTGCTCTTGCGCAGTTAACTCTTTTTCATCTACTCTTGTGCAGTAAACTCTTTTTATCTGTTTTCCTAAACGGATGGCGCTTTATCCATTCCCCTGCTACAGACAAACGCTTAAGCCTCCGAAGCGAGCACACAAGCATACTGTTGTATCAGTGGAAGGCGACTTAAGCATCGTTCACTAAAAATAACCAACAAACAAAATCCTTTTTCAGGAAGAACTACGTGAGCTTTGACTTCCTCATTGTACTTGGGGGATACGTAGGAGCGAGAGCCTCTCTCGTTAAGCCAAATAAAAAAAAAACTCTTTTTTCCCTGTTCTGTTTATTATGCGGTAATTTAATTCTTTTTATACGCGGTTATCTCTGTTTATGCAAACCAAAATTCCTCAAATGGTTCCCGTTGAGTACAACTGATATGAGGGGGTGTTAACGTCTTCCCCTCATGTAACCAACTCCGGAACCCGATCTTTTTAAGGTTTTATCATTATTTTCCTTTCCCCTCACGGGATAAATAAAATATGGTGGCGGCTTCATTGTTTACATTTATGCATTGCATTTCATCATTGCATATCTGTATATTTTTTGCGCCGGGTACTACAGCTGGCGACTTCACTGGGACGACAATGTAGAGAGTTAAGCCTAATTTAGGGCTTTTGGTTTGCTTATTCCAGGTTAGCCGTATCTGTCCTATCTCTTATTTTACCGCAACATATTGAAATGTCTGGATTTGCTGGCTTTGTCTTCTCTTCTACTCCTTTTTTTTTTCTTTTTGCCTTTATGGCTTGGTTCTTGGTTACAGTGTGATTATGCTGCGTACCCGAGCTAGAGCGATACTCAGGATTAGATGAGGGATTGTTATATTGGGCTCCCTGACGTACGTCTCTGGGCTTGGATATGACGGTCTCGACCAAAATAGATTCACTTGGAATAATTGGACTCTTTGGCTTACGTCTTGCGGGCTTCATGTTTCCTTGTTGGGTCCGGGACTCTGGTGGCCTTTATTAGGTGTCCGAAACATTGTCTAGGGACCATTGTTTAGAACATGTGTCGAGGTTACGATGTTGACTCATCCAGTTAGCATTATGATCTCGCTCAGATGAGGTTACTTTTGGGAAAAGTAATCGAGGATTTTGGGTAACCTTGTCAACCTAGAACAACATGTGAGAGGGATGGGTTACAGGTAACTTTGAACTTTTGGCCTCAGAGATTCCACTTTGAAAAGAACCCTATTGTTATGAATATGGAAGATTTGAGACTTTGGGATCAAGTTCGCTAGATGATATAATGTTACTGTGATCATATCCATGCATTTTGCATTCATGACATCCATGCATTCATGAAAATAATCATGCATATTCATCTCGCATACATTTTCAAAAAAAAAATATAATAATAATATATATGAGAAAAGTTTTTGCATGAAAAATTATCATGCATTTCCATTCATTCAAAAAGAAATCATGCATTTTATCGATTAAGAATCTCATTTTCATTCATTCATTCCAACAGCTACCTTCCCGGCACCGATATTGGACAAGAAGAGTTGTTCATCATATCATGGATAACTGGCAAGGGAAGCATGATGCGTTACAGAATGAGGTCAACCAGATGGGTGGACAGGTAACCCAGTTGGGTGGAAAGCTAGATCAAATCATGGAGATGTTGGCAAATTTGAATATGCAACCAAGGATGGTTGAGCCTCCTACGCCTACGCCTGTGGTTACGGTTACTCAGGGAAATGCCTCTACTAGTTATGATTGGCCTACTTTTGGTCTGCCTAAAGGTTATGTTCCACAAGGATATGTGCCTGCGACCTCTGCTCCACCTATGGAAGTTCCTGCTAGGGTTAATGCTGTTCAACAAGTGGTTGACCTGAATCAAGAAGCGTTTGATGATCCTAGAGATGCTTACGAGGGTCCCAAGCCTCATAGGCCCAATTTTTCTTATCAAGGACTTGTGCCTCCGGTTAATGAACCAAAGGTTGATTCTGCTCCTCTATTAGAACAGAAATACAAAGCTCTAGAGGAAAGATTGAATCTGGTGGAAACAGGCAGTGATCCATTAGATTTTACAAAGATGTACTTGGTTTCTGATGTGGTTCTCCCGCAAAAATTCAAGAGGCCTGACTTCGAAAAGTACAAGGGTTTGAGTTGCCCAAAGAACCACTTGGTCATGTATATCAGGAAAATGGCTTCTTATTCTTATGATGACAAGCTGATGATACATTGTTTCCAAGACAGTCTGGCTGATGTGTCTCTCAACTGGTACATGCAACTTGAAAAAGGTAACATCCATTCGTGGAGGGATTTGGCTAATGCTTTTGTCAAACAGTACCAGTATAATATGGATATGGCTCCAAGCCGCGCTCAGCTTTAAAACACCACTCAAAAGGATGGTGAATCTTTTAAGGTTTATGCTCAAAGATGGAGGGCCTTGGCTTCTCAAGTACGTCCACCACTCCTAGAAACAGAACTTGTGGACATCTTCATCAATACTCTACAGGAGGAATACTATAAAAATATGATTGGTAGTGTTTCCTCAAACTTCTCTGAATTGGTCCGAGCTGGTGAAAAGAATTGAGATAGGGATCAAGAGCGGTAGGATTCCATCTGTTGGTAGTTCTATGAACAATACAAAGAAGTCGGCTAATAGTTTCGAAGAAAAAGAAGAGGAAGAGACAAGTGTTGTCACTTTTGAGAATGACAAAGCTCCGCAAACAACGCCTGTCCAGTTCCCATATTTCCCATATCCATATATAGCAACAATGCAGCATCAACACTACCCAGGATTTCCTTTTCAAGTCCCTGTGCCTCAACAGCCACAACAGGCTAAGAAAAAGCCCAAGAAGGTCTTTGATCCAATTCCTATGTCATATAGTTAGCTTCTTCCCCATTTGGTACATAGTGGAATGGTGATTCCTAGAGCTCTAAAGCCAACGACTGCACCATTCCCAGCTGGGTATGATCCCAATGCGAATTGTGATTATCATGCTGGCACTGATGGTCACACTACTGATAACTGCAAGTCCTTTAAGTACAAAGTGCAATTGCTTCTTGACAAACAATTGTTGTCCTTCGAGGAAGGTGAGCCAGATATGAAAAATAATCAGTCAATGGAGTAATCAGAAACCGATGTGATTGAAGAAGGATCAAGCTCTGGGGCACACGAAATGGTTTGATTGAATTGGGTTTGCTGTTGATGATTACTTCAGCTACTCTTTAGCTACTCAAAGTCAGTGATACTAGGAAGCTCATCCCTATGATCGCCAAGCTTTTTATTTCTTTCTTGTCAAGCATTTGTTTGCTTTTGAGATTATGTACTTCGTCAAGTATTTTTAATATAATAAACATGCATGTTTTTGGAATCAATTCATTTGTGTTCACCTCTTTTTTGTTCTTATTTTATTGCTTACAAACTTGGAGCGAGGATGATGAAAACAAATAACTGATCTTTGCTGATTTATGCTTTCAGTGGTAAAAAATCTAGTTGATGACGTAAGGCATCGTTTCACTTTCTTTCATAAAAAAAAAGATTTGAATTGAGCCATTCTTGCACATGTTTTGATGTTATCAGATTCTCCTAGTTTCTTGAGATATATTCTTTTAGTAAAAAATTTGGTTTGATACTTGACATGACACTTTAAGAGTATATGGGTTGTTTTGCACTTTAGGCTACGTTATGAAGGTTCAGAAATGATTCAATAAAATTGGTACTGTCTTAACACCTTAGACTCTTAGAAGTATGTAAGATCAATTTGAGTACTGATTTTGACGAAGACCTGCACATAAGTTTTTAAGTAACTTTCAGTAGTTTATCTTAGCAGTCGGCACCATCTTGAGCACAAACTAAGTAGGAAATCGATGAACATAAGTGAATGATCCAGAAATGAAAATTTGCATACTTTGGTTAATTTCAAAAATGGGAATGCACTTATTGAGTTAGATGACCCTCACTCAGTTGTTTAACCCAGCAGTTGTTGAAAAACCATAGTAAATATACCCATTTAGTAGTTGGTTCAGAGGAGTCTGGTTCTGAACTTGGTAGGGCGGGTTGTTATCCGATCCCCCACAACTGCACTTGGAAGAGAAAGAAGGGTTTACCAAACTGATTTTACCAGCTCCCCTTGACATATGATCATAATCACTAACAGATTTTTCTACCATGAGCGTGTGCAAGATAACGGGCTTAATGTGATTGCGCTTGAATGATAAGGGTCAATGAAATTTAAGCAAAAGTTAGAGTCACAATGAAATGCTTCGGGTTTGTCTTCATATGATGAGAGTCTTTGACTGCATTGTGTTGTTTTGGGTTATTACAGTACCCTTGGTATTGATATTTATTACTTGATTTTCTTCTTGAAATTCTGGCAACCAGACAGACAAATGTTGTGCACAATATTACAGCTAGTGTCCGAGCATTTGTCACACAATAATAATAAACGCAGCGTTTCAGGTAGAATAAACGTGACTGAAAGATAAATAACACAGTAGGTTTGTTAACCCAGTTCGGCGCAATTTGCCCTAGTCTGGGGGATACCAATCCAGGAATGAACTCCACTATAATAGTTCTAGTGAAAAGCACAACGTAGACTCACTACTTGTCTTTGCACCACGATCCTACCAATGGCTGCTCTACCTAGGAACTCCTAAGTATGAGACCCCGTCTCAATTCCCCACTAACAGTACAGACAGCACTTGTAATACACACACTTGTTTGTTTGTTTGAATAAGAGTCACACTCTAAAGAACACAACTAACTCCGTACCTAAAGGCTTAGGAGAAGTACACAGTTACAACTCAAAAACACAGAGAACTTGTCATGCATCAACAGATACA
The DNA here is from genome assembly GCA_951804385.1 of Trifolium dubium. NCBI lineage: Eukaryota > Viridiplantae > Streptophyta > Magnoliopsida > Fabales > Fabaceae > Trifolium > Trifolium dubium. The sequence continues at coordinate 29,914,042 of OX638062.1, read as the reverse complement.
AGCAAGACTCACAACTAACAAGAAAACCTAAAACCTTAAGACACACGCTTTAGTACACACACGGTTTTCCACACAAAACTAGGGTTTGTGTCTTCACATATATATAACACTAAGCAGTCATTGGTTTGGGCTTCAAAACATAGCTTGGACGCTGTCAGGTCCAGCTAACAATTCTTCATGAGCAATAATATTATTTCCAACAATATATCAATATTAATTATGGAAATACACCAAGGCAAGACAGCCTTTCACAGCCCATCAAACCTGCGCGTCTTGAACAGCACGCTAGGTTAAACATAAACCTCCATAGAATCTTCAAAGATCTTGCTCATAAATATAACGCGTGTTGGCACGCAACAATCAGATGACACAATGCTGTTCCACTTGCTACAGCATTTGTCGCAGCATTGGCTAATAGTTGTTTTTGCAAAATGTAGCCAATATACAAAAACCCAACAATCTCCCCCTTTGGCAAAATTTTGGCTAAAACAATCTATAGCCAGTTCTTGGAGAGATACACATTGCTTCTTCAAAGCACATCATGTATAAACATACATACAACAACCAAAAACTATCATGGCATAAAACGCTACTACTTCCAAGGGAACTCTTCAAATAAGATAACTTGTAAATAGCAACAGAAGCATTCATCATTAATCAAATAGCCAGATAACCAGAACATATATAGTGGAGTTCAGATAAAGAGATGGAGACATACTCTTAAAACAATAGTTCCACAACATAGAAGAGATAATCAGATAGAAGCACTCCCCCTCAACATATGCATATCAACAACATATCATAGTGCTCCCCCTCAAAATAGGCATGCATAGAAAACAACATAGAAGAACTTACTTCAAGAGACATATGTAGGAGCATCTGTCAGAGCAATCTTCAAAAAAATAAAATCTACTGTATCATCATTCTACTCCCCCTTTTTAGCCATAAATTCTGACAAACATAGAAATAGCATAGATGGCATATATAGAAATCCAGAGAGTAGCACATCAGTTCAGAAGGGTCACAGAGTCAGACCATAAAGCACACTCAGGTGCATGAATAAAAGAAAAAAAATTACAATCAGAAAGAGGCAGCTCCAACAGAGTCATCAGACACTTCCTTAGTGTCACCGGCAGCAGAAGCATTTCCATCACCTCCTTCTTCTTCCCTTGCATGGTCTTGAGCAGGAGTCTCACCCTCAGCTGCAGCCTCAGCTTTCAGAGCAGCTATAACCCTGTCAACCTTCACCTTCTTCATACCCAAATCCACACTCACAGCCGTAAGCTCAGCAATCATTTCCAGCTTACTCATACCACCAGATGACTGGACAGAAGTGCTAGCCAACTCATCAGCTTGTGGCTGGGAAATTAACCTGCAATCCACACTCAGAGGACTAGGCCTTCTAATAGGCTCATCAGTGCTCACAAGAATATCAGGGTGTTGTTGCAGAACAATACCACACACCAGTGTTGGAAAAGGAATAGGAAATTTAACAGCAAATGATTTGGCTTGCTCCAAAAATTGATGATAAATATAGTAGCCAAAATCAAATTGAGATTTAGTTCCAACAGCATAGATCAGCTTACCCAATACAGTGGCCACAGAATTGGAATGAGTAGTAGGGGACCAGTTATTTGCAGCAATTTTGTTCAGGGCAGCATACATGGGGGTCAACTTTGCAGAGGACAGAAGTCCAAGCCAGTGTCTCAGCTTGTTACCTGTGATGGTCTTGCAGATGGTGTCATCTGTAACTTCCAGCTCAGGAGTGTCTTCAAGAGATCTACCCAGATAAGCATTGATAACTTGTGGAGAAAAGTTGACACACCTACCACGTACAAACACCTTCCTGTACTCAGCATACCTTGGATCATCACATTCTTCAGGAATGTTCACCACAAATTCCCTTACCAGCTTGTCATAGCAATTACCCAGATCCTTTACCGTCTTCATCAGTCCAGCAAATTCCAGCACATCCATCAACTCTTGACACTTGAGCACATCAGCTTTCAAGTTTCTTTCCAGTCCAAGCCTCCTGTGATACACAAATTTCCAGCGAGTTGCTCCACTTTCCAGATGAAAGGAAACATTATCCAGAGGAGCTGGAGGAATATCCAAAGGGACTTTCATACCCTTTACAGTCTTTCTAGATGCTCCACCAGATGGGGCAGCATCTGTCTCAGCTATCTCCAAGTCAGAATCACTAGAGGGGTGACCCTTTCTTTTTAAGCTCTTCTTTTGAACAGGCTTGGGAGTTACTTTACTCCAAGACTTTGGGGGGCCAGTCATTGGCTTCTTCCCTGCAGCAACATCTTTCTTCTTAGTGCTCTTAGCACTCTCAACGACAACACCAGAAGCATCCTTCACAGCTTTGCTTCTAGTTCTTCTAGCAACACCAACAGCAGGAGTCTTTTCAACAGACTCTACATCATCAACATTGACCACTTCAGTTTGGTCAATGTGTACAGTCTCATCTTGATCCTGAATCTCATCACCTTGATCCAGGGGTTCGGGAGAACCATCTTCATCAGCACTTACAGGTTCAGGAGAGTTTGGAATGACCAAAGACTCCACAGGAGCTTGTGCCAAAGATGCTGGAGCATCTGGCACAGCTTTCTGTACATCAGCAGAGGGATCAGCATTCTCCTCTGTCACAGCAATGTTCTCAGCAACCTTATCAGCAAACGTCTTGTTACTAACACCAGCATCATCAGTACTTTCAACATGCAGATTTGATTCATCAACAGCTATTTTGTCATCTACCTTAGGATTAACAACATTTTCAACATCTTTAGCAGAACCTAGGGTTTCAGTAAGCGCTACAGTACCTTCATCAGGTTTTTCATCAGATCTGTTGACAGAAGTGTCAACATTTGGTTCTACTACAGTCGTTCCAAACGGATTTTCTTTGCAATAGAGATCATGCATGGAGAGACCTCTACGTTGAACAGTCGGAGAAGATTTCTCACCTTTTGATTTTGTCGTCTTCTTCGTTATCGATGAAGTGGCTCCCTTTCTGACTTTCCTTTTTCTTGACACAAGCGTCTTAGAACGCTGTTTGAGTGATTGTGAATCAACCATAGTTGCAAGCGGTTGATCCTCCATGACCACTGGAGAAGTGATTTCTGGAACCATGGGGGAGGTTTGATCGGTTTTGTTGGAGTAGACATGATGATTGAAGAAGTTTTGAATATTTGAGTGATTTGAATGGTTGAGGCAGCGAAGAGAAAAGCAACAGAGAAGATGAGCAGTTTTGAAAAAATAGGAGAAGTGAGATACTGACAAAAAGGCGTATTTGTTTTGTTTAAGGGAAGTTTAGATTTTCTTCCTTGATACGCGTGCAAATAGCGGTTGAGGAGGGAGAAATTAACTGCTGCACGCCTTCTTTTCAATAATTGCTATAATTCCTCAATTAGGCAAATGCCTAACCGCCTTCTAAATTTTTCAAATTGTGCAACATCTAGAGCCTTTGTGAATATATCTGCTAATTGCTCCTCAGTAGAAACATGCTCAATAGAAATAATTTTTTCTTCAACCAACTCTCTAATAAAATGATGTCTGATATCTATGTGCTTGGTCCTGCTATGTTGTACAGGATTCTTAGAAATATTAATTGCACTTAGATTGTCACAATACAATGTCATAGCATCTGTCTTTGCATTGTACTCACTCAGCATCTGTCTCATCCACACCAATTGTGTGCAACTACTCCCTGCAGCTATGTACTCAGCTTCAGCAGTTGATAAGGAAACACAATTTTGTTTCTTACTGAACCAAGATATGAGGTTATTGCCTAGGAAGAAACATCCACCAGAGGTGCTTTTTCTATCATCTGCACTTCCAGCCCAATCTGCATCACAATATCCTACCAACATAGTACTCTTTCCATGAGAATACAATAAGCCATAATCACTAGTACTGTTCACATATTTCAAAATTCTCTTCACTTGAGTGAGATGGCTAATCTTTGGCTCAGCTTGGTACCTAGCACATACTCCAACAGCAAATGTGATATCAGGTCTACTAGCAGTAAGATAGAGAAGACTTCCTATCATACTCCTGTATAAACTTTGATCTACATCTTCACCCTTGTCATCTTTAGTCAACTTGATATGTGTGGGAGCAGGAGTTCTTTTGGTGGCAGCATTTTCCATACCAAATTTCTTGACCATATTCTTAGCATACTTACTTTGAGATATAAATATGGTGTCTTCCATTTGTTTCACTTGAAGACCCAAAAAGAAATTCAATTCACCAACAAGACTCATTTCAAACTCAGATTGCATTTGCTGAACAAAATGCTGTACCATCTGGTCAGACATTCCACCAAATACTATGTCATCAACATATATTTGTGAAATAATAAGCTTTCCTCTCTCATCTTTCACAAATAGTGTTTTGTCATTACCTCCCTTCCTGTAGCCATTATTCACCAAGAATTCAGTCAATCTCTCATACCAAGCTCTCGGAGCTTGTTTCAAGCCATATAATGCCTTTTTCAACTTGTACACATGATTTGGGAAGGCTGAATCAACAAACCCCTTGGGTTGTTCCACATAGACCACTTCATTCAAGTACCCATTCAGAAAAGCACTCTTGACATCCATTTGATACAGCTTGAATTTAAGGACACAAGCAATTCCAAGTAGTAGCCTAATAGCTTCTAGTCTAGCTACTGGGGCAAATGTTTCACCAAAATCAACTCCTTCAATTTGAGCATAACCTTGAGCCACTAGTCTGGCTTTGTTCCTGGTGATAATTCCATTCTCATCTGACTTATTTTTGTAAACCCATTTAGTTCCTATGATGTTTGCATTATCTGGTCTAGGGACTAGATCCCATACATCACTTCTCTTGAACTGAGTTAACTCTTCTTGCATAGCATTTATCCAGAACTCATCAGTCAGAGCCTCCTTGACATTCTTGGGTTCAAAATTGGAAATAAAACAGGAATTGGATATTTCATTGTTTCTTCTTCTTGTTGTGATGCCTTGATTAGGATTACCAATGACTTGATCAATAGGATGATACTTCTGAATTCTAGTAGATGGCCCTTTGTCATTAGCCAAATCTTCAGGACTTCTCACATCACTGCTTTCCTCATTGACATTTTTTTCTACCGTTTCCTCTTGTAAGTCAGATGCTGTGCCAAATGTACTATCGTCTGGGGCAGCATTCTTTCCCTTATCATCAATTACAACATTTATGGATTCCATCATGACTTTAGTCCTGGAGTTGAAGACTCTATAAGCTCTGCTATTTGTTGAATAACCCAGGAATATACCTTCATCGCTTTTTACATCCATTTTCCTTCTTGGCTCTCTATCAGCTAAGATATAACATTTGCTTCCAAACACATGAAAGTATTTCACATTTGGCTTCCTTTCTTTCCATAGCTCATACAGAGTTGTAGTTGTCCCTTTTCTCAAAGTTACCCTGTTATGTATATAGCAGGCTGTGTTCATAGCCTCAGCCCAAAAGTGAAGAGGTAACTTCTTAGCATGTAACATTACTCTGGCAGACTCTTGTAAGGTTCTATTTTTTCTCTCTACTATTCCATTTTGTTGAGGAGTAATAGGAGCAGAAAACTCATGAAATATTCCTTCAGTCGTGCAAAACTCAGAGAATTTACTATTTTCAAACTCCTTACCATGATCACTTCTGATTCTAGTAATGCCACATTCCTTTTCTCTTTGAAGTTTTAAACAAAGATCCTTGAATTTTTCAAAAGTGTCAGATTTCTCCCTGATAAAATCAATCCAAGTATATCTAGAAAAATCATCTACAATGACAAACGCATACTTCTTCCCACCTAAGCTCTCAACCTGCATGGGTCCCATTAAATCCATGTGCAACAGTTCAAGCACTCTGGATGTGGTCAGATGCTGCAGCTTCTGGTGTGGCGTTTTTGTCTGTTTACCTATTTGACACTCTCCACATATATTTCCTTCTTGAATCTGAAGTCTGGGTAAGTCTCTAATAGCTCCTTCAGCAATGGCTTTCTTCATACTTTTAAGATTTAAGTGTCCAAGCTTTTGGTGCCACAGCTTCACATCATCTTCTTTAGTAACTAGACATGTAGATAACTCAGCTTTGTCTTGAGACACCCATAGGTAACAGTTATCCTTTGATCTTTCTCCCTTCATTAGTAGATCACCTTTGCTATCAGTAACTAGGCACTCACTCTTTGAAAAGTTGACTTTCAGACCTTTGTCACATAATTGACTAATGCTTATTAAATTTGCTTTCAACCCTTTCACATGAAGAACCTTGTCAAGTGTAGGTAGTCCTTCATTAATCAGTGTTCCTATGCCTTTGATTTCCCCCTTGGCTCCATCACCAAACGTTACAAAGCTTGTAGCATATGGCAAGACATCTGTTAAGTAATCTCTGTTTCCGGTCATATGTCTTGAACATCCACTATCAAAATACCAGTCGCTTCCAGAAGATGCTCGGAGAGATGTATGAGCAATTTGAGCAACTTCCACACCTTCAGGTTCTGTTAAAATAGGCTCCATATTATTGGTCTTCTGTTTCCATTCCGGCTTGACACTCTTCTCTTTACTTTTGGATGAATACATATTGTCAGGGTATCCATACAATTTGAAGCAATAAGGTCTAATGTGCCCCTTTCTTCCACAGTGATAGCATACCCAGCCAGAATACCTTCTCTTTGGCTTGGTCCTGTATCTGCTTGTCTGTTGTCTCACCTGATGCTGGGGCATCTGTCTTGACATAGTTGGATCATAGGTAGTAGTAGCTGGAACAAACTTCATCACAGATGCAGGTTTCTGATGACTTAGTGAATGATAGTTAAAACCAATACCTTTGGAATCTTTTGAACTCTGTCCTATTTCTAGGATTTCATCTAACTTCTCAGTTCCTGTATTCAGCATTCTCACCTGTTTATTCATGTTATCCATCTTGGATTTGTATAGCTCCACTTCATCAGCTAGTCTTGAATTTTCTTCCTGAAGTTTGTTCTTCTCTGTTTGCAACATAACAATGGTCTTCTTTTGCTTTAACATGGTGTCCCCAACTTCTAAGCTTTTAATCCACAATTCCTTATAGCACTCAACTAGTTCATCATAAGGCATCTCACCTTCATGTGATTCAGTATCAGATGCACATGTCCCAGTTAAGGCAATTACATGGTTAGCCGATTCAGATTCTTCCTCAGATTCATCCTCATCTGACCAAGACACAGTCAATCCTTTCTTCTGCTTCTTAAGGTATGTTGCACATTCAGTCCTGATATGCCCATATCCTTCACATTCATGACATTGAACTCCTTTGCCTTGGCTTGTCTTGTCATCTGCTTTTGATTTTCTCAGATTGTTGGCATTCCTGTTTATGCTGTGACTGTTGTCTGGAGCATTTGTCTTGGCCTGTCTATCAAATCTCTTGAAAGCTTTATTAAATTTCCTCCCTAGCATTACCATAGTTTCAGATAGGCTGTCGTCACTCTCCATATCATTCTCCTCAGATTTGGAGGCAAATGCAATACTCTTTGTCTTCTTTTCAGATCTCTCATTTGCAATCACTTCAAAAGTTTGTAGGGACCCTACTAATTCACCCATTTTTATCTCCGAGATGTCCTTGGATTCCTCTATAGCAGTCACCTTCATGTCAAACTTCTTTGGTAGAGACCTTAGCATTTTCTTTACCATGTTTTCCTCAGAGAGGTTTTCTCCCAAAGCATCAAACTGATTATCAAACTCAAGCAGTCTCATGTGAAAGTCTTGAATGCTTTCATCATCCTTCATCTTCAAGTTCTCAAACTTACTGGTTAATAATTGCAGTCTTGAGCTTTTTACCTTTGAGTTGCCCTCATGAACAGTTTGAAGTTTCATCCATGCCTCCTTTGCAACAGTGCATTTTTTTATTAGCTTGAAAATGTGTGCATCAACTCCATTAGTTAGGGCATTTAGAGCTCTTGAATTTGCATTGGCTAATGCTTCTTCATCCTTGCTCCATTCATCCTCAGGTTTCAGCTTAGTAATAGTCTCCCCTTCCTTACCAGTAGTAACAACAGGTGGTTCCCATCCTACAACTACAGCTCTCCATGTTTTGTGATCCATGGACTTCAAAAATGTAGTCATTTTGGACTTCCAGTCATCATAGTTAGAATCACCAACCAACAAAGGTGGTCGATTCATTAGTCCTCCTTCCTTGTCCATCTTAACCAGAAATATCTTCCCTAGAGCTCACCCAATCAGGCAGGGTGCCTGCTCTGATACCAATTGAAATTCTGGCAACCAGATAGACAAATGCTGTTCACAATATTACAGCTAGTGTCCGAGCATTTGTCATACAATAATAATAAACGCAGCGTTTCAGGTAGAATAAACGTGATTGAAAGATAAATAACACAGTAGGTTTGTTAACCCAGTTCGGCGCAATTTGCCCTAGTCTGGGGGATACCAATCCAGGAATGAACTCCACTATAATAGTTCTAGTGAAAAGCACAACGTAGACTCACTACTTGTCTTTGCACCACGACCCTACCAATGGCTGCTCTACCTAGGAACTCCTAAGTATGAGACCCCGTCTCAATTCCCCACTAACAGTACAGACAGCACTGTTAATACACACACTTGTTTGTTTGTTTGAATAAGAGTCACACTCTAAAGAACACAACTAACTCCGTACCTAAAGGCTTAGGAGAAGTACACAGTTACAACTCAAAAACACAGAGAACTTGTCATGCATCAACAGATACAAGCAAGACTCACAACTAACAAGAAAACCTAAAACCTTAAGACACACGCTTTAGTACACACACGGTTTTCCACACAAAACTAGGGTTTGTGTCTTCACATATATATAACACTAAGCAGTCATTGGTTTGGGCTTCAAAACATAGCTTGGACGTTGTCAGGTCCAGCTAACAATTCTTCATGAGCAATAATATTATTTCCAACAATATATCAATATTAATTATGGAAATACACCAAGGCAAGACAGCCTTTCACAGCCCATCAAACCTGCGCGTCTTGATCAGTACGCTAGGTTAAACATAAACCTCCATAGAATCTTCAAAGATCTTGCTCATAAATATAACGCGTGTTGGCACGCAACAATCAGATGACACAATGCTGTTCCACTTGCTACAGCATTTGTCGCAGCATTGGCTAATAGTTGTTTTTGCAAAATGTAGCCAATATACAAAAACCCAACACTTCTCTAGCCGGCAACCACCTATGATTAGAGTTGTCGTGTCTTGTTTCAAACTTGTGCTAAAAAGAGTTACCATTTATGTGCTTAAGGACAAACAATGTTCAAGTATGGGGGAAATTTGATAACAGAATTTGTATCTTTTTGGCTTGATGTACATGAATCATAATTGCATGTTATAACCCTCAACACTTAATTGAAACTAGGTTCACTTTGAAAGCATTTGGCAAATGTATTGTTAAGCTGACTCCTCCAATTTGTCGAATAATCATCTGTCTTTTCTACACACCATTTGTGTTTCAAAAAACTCACATGTGCATTATGTCAAAATATTTTTCAAAAGAAATGATTTTGATCATGGAAATCTGAGTTGTGGTCTGATCAAGGGCAAAGACGATTTGAGACGCTGCTAGCTAGAGGCAAGCCATCTATGGATTCTGCCAATCAGGGGCAAACAAGTTGAATACCCTGATTATCAGGGTCGAATTGGTTCAAGAATTGATTACAATGCAAATATCAGTTGGGTAGGGGCATACCCTTCAACGATTCAAGTGCTTGGGGCATACTATGTCAAGAATTCATCTTCCTGAAAAGTTACATGTGGTGAGGTATGGCAGAACTGTGGTTGTCAATACCATAGATGGCAAAGAGTTTCCACTCTCAATGCACGCTCTGTAGTCAAAGAAAGTTGGTGTTCCCCTTTGGAAGCTTGTTTGAACACCCGTCTTGCAACAGAAGCTTGCAAGGGTCCTCATCTCAACAATATCAGAGTTATTCAGATTCTCGGTGCCGGGAAATTCAAACTCTCTTCAACAGAAACTCATAAATTCATGCATTCATGCATACATGTATTCACGCACTCACGCATACATGCACACAAACTCTTGCATATTATCAGATAATTCATGCGCATTGGTTTTGCATTTAGGCATCAGATATACATAATCATGCATTCATGAAGCACATGTTCAAAATTTTGTTTTAACAGGTTGCGAACTTGGATCTCTCATTCAGTGAAAAAGGTTAATGTACCTAATTCTCCAACAAAACGGTCATTGAATTGCAATTTCTAAACAAGAAGGGTTGATGAATCTTTTCCCCAGTGAACTGGTCAACAAAGTGTCATCCCCTAGCAGATCAGTCAGTGCATCATGTTCTCAATGAGAAAGGTTGAGGAATCGTTTCTTTCCCCCAGTGAGGCAGTTGATAATTGTTCATCTCCAGTAAGTCGGTTGGAACACCGCATTTTCAGCAAGTCGGTTGTTAAACCGTTTTCCCTAGTAAAGTTGGCTTATGCGCAACATCCCCAGGGAATGGATCAATAAGTCATTACCATAGTAAGCTGGTCAGCATAATGCATCCTCAGTAGAGTTGGTATTCCGTACCTCAGCAAGTCCGAACCATATCCCCAATGAAATTAGAACACTGCGTCTCCAACAAATAGATTGATGAACCATGTTTCTCAACAAGACAGATGTCTGACAGTTGTCAAGAATAATAGCAAAATGTTCAACTTTTTTTTTCCCCAGCGAGTACTCTTTTTCAAGATACCTCAAACCTCAGCAAATTACTCCGGCGAGTTTTTTCAGTGAGCGTACGGGTTGAGTTCTTAATTCTTCTAATTAAGTGAAGAATAAACTCAAGTCAGTCTCATCCTTTCAAGAATTCAGTCTTAAAGCTTTTCAAAACGAGTGGGAAGCAGACGCGAAAGATCTTAAATAATAGTCCACTATGAGCATTGGATTGACAATTCTTCTGATCAAGTGTAGAATTATTCCGATGAGTCTCATTATCATTTCGAGCAAAGGTTTTGGATCAGAAATTCCTCTCATTAAAGTGGAGAATGATTCAGATTTGCCTCAACTTTTTTTTGAGTACACGGGTTGGGGCGACATTTCTTTAGATTGAGTGAAGGATGATTCAATTTGTTCTCAACTTTCCTTCAGATTAGTGAAGGACATTTATTCAGATTGAGTGAAGGATGATTCAATTTTTTCTCGTCTTTCCTTCAGATTCAGTGAAGGACATTTCTTCAGATTCAGTGAAGGATGATCTAATTTGGCCTTCAGGTTCAATGAAGGACATTTCTTCAGATTTAATGAAGGATGATCTAATTTGGCCTTCAGATTCAGTGAAGGACATTTCTTCAGATTCAGTGAAGGGTGATTTAATTTGGTCATCAGATTTAGTGAAGGACATTTCTTCAGATTAAGTGAAGGATGATTCATTTTGTTCTTGACCTACCTTCTGATTCAGTGAAGGACATTTCTTCAGATTCAGTGAAGGATGATTTAATTTGGCCTTCAGATTAAGTGAAGGACATTTCTTACGATTTAGTGAAGGATGATTTAATTTGGTCTTGACTTTCCTTCAGATTCAGTGAAGGACATTTCTTCAGATTCAGTGAAGGTTGATTTAATTTGGCCTTCAGATTAAGTGAAGGACATTTATTCAAATTCAGTGAAGGATGATTCAATTCAGTTTCGACTTTCCTTAAGATTCAGTGGAGGAAGTTCCCATTCAGTTTCAACTTTCCTTCAGATCCAATGAAGGAGGTTCCCATTTGGTCTCGACTTTCCTTCAGATTCAGTGAAGGAGGTTTCCATTCGGTCTCGACATTTCTTCAGATTCAGTGAAGAAGATTTCCATTTGGTCTTGACTTTTCTTCAGATTCAGTGAAGAGGGGCAATTCTTCTGATTAAATGGAGAATGATTCAAGTTGGCCTCATCTTTTGTTATGGGCATGAAGGTTGAGTCTACAATTCTTCTGACTAAGTGAAGAATGATTCAAGTTGATCTTATGTTTTTCGTTTCGAACATATGGGTTGAGTTTAAAATTCTTCTGACCAAGTGAAGAATGATTCAAACTAGTCTCATTTTCGTCATGGGTGTACGAATTAGTTATTGATTCTTCAAATGAAGTGAAGAATGATTCAAGATGATAAATTTTGGAGTTCAGATACCCTAAGGGGAGAAGACTTCGTTTTTCTTTTATGGTCGACACACCTGTGAAGTGGTAACGATCAGTTTTGGAGTTCAGGTACCCTGAGGGGAGAAGACTTCACTTTTTCTTTGAAAGATCAATGCACCCAGAAGGGAGACGATCATTTCATTCACAGGTATTCTATTACTAATCATCCCAGGTATGTTTCCACCTTCATCTTCCATATGCATTCATTATCATTACATCACTTTCACACCACAAAATTAGGGCATTTGTATTTAATTATCTTTTACTTCGAACACGTAAAGACGCAAGTCATTTACTCATTCGAGTATAAGACAATTAAATAGGGGCAGCTGTAATACCCTAATTTTGAGCTTTTTAAAATAAATATTTTATTTGAAAATTATTTCTTATTCTTCTTAAGAAATACAAAAAATTGTTTTTTAGATAATTACGTGTTTACAATTTATTCATTTTTCTTTATTTCTTTTAATTATCGCAATTTATTTTTTTAGGCGAAAAATAGTAAAAATATTCAAAAATAGTTTTTACCTTTGTATTTAAATTTACATTTTTATTTCTATATTTTTCTATATTTTATTTGTATTTTTCTTGCACTTTTTCTATTTTATTTACATTTTCTTCTTTTTATGACAATTTCTTTCTCTTGTGACCAATCAAACCTTGACACCTCATGTCTTTCACATTTTATTACCATTTTTTCACATTTTAAAATAATTGAAATTTATCATTTCCATTTTTTTTTACACTTTTTACCCACAAAAACCCTTTATTACAAAAAATACCCTTTTTTAGTCATTAGTATAAATAGATGGGTTACCACAAACCCTAGATCAGATACCACTGTTCACATTCACAATTTTCATCAGATTTCTCTCTCTACTTTCTCTCCAGCGCCGTTTCCCCAATTTCCATTTCCTTCAAACCCTAAAACATTTTTTCATCAAAATTCATCAAGAAATCTTCATTAAACGAAAAACCATCAAAAGGAAAAATGTTCACCTCATTCTCCTCTCTCTATTGACTATTGAATCACGTTCTAATTCGCAATAACGACTCCAAAACGATCCAATCCGAAACCTAAACTCGTGAGAACTAAGAAGGTAGCGATTCGAACGATGTTCAAAGTTGTTTTGCTGGATTCATGTTGCATAGCGTGCGTAATCGTTCATATAAGCTTCAGTTTCACTTGATTTTGTTGGAACAAAAGTGGTTCTGACAATTGTCTGCTTAAGTTTTGATGATAACAAAGTATTAATAAACAATAGGGTATTTTAATATTTAATCTAAGTGTGCAGGAACATTAGTGAAAAGTCTTCATGCACTTCAACTTAGAAGTTCTGATGGTGATCAGAAGCTGTAACACAAGTTCTGATCAGAAGCACCAATGCGAAGTCTGATGATCTATCAGAAGGATGATCATCAGGAGCACATGTCATCAGAAGAACACAACACCAGAAGCTGTATTGGGAATACAGACTTCTGAGATCAGTCGTGTGCTGGAAGTTTCATGAAAGGGAATCACATGTTGGCTTAGGGATTAACAACGGTCAAATTCAAATATGTGTGAAGGAAAATCAAAGCACGTTGTAATATTATCTTGGGAAGATAATATGTGCATTAGTCACTTTCGCATTACCTCATTTGGACACACACAAAGCCTTAACCTGCAAAGTGAAGTCAACAAGTTTCCTTGTTGAGCTTAATCACATGTGACCACCTAGGAACTGCTCCAGCAAACAAAACAGCTTGACAACGGTCAAATTAGCAACGTCTCTATCTTGTCATATATATAGAGACCTCGAAGACATAGTCAAGTGTGGATTACAACTTGCAAACTGATCATATTCACAAGAGAGCAAACAGCGCTTCTGATAACAAACAGTCTTGCTTTATCACTTAGCTTTCATTAGAATCTTAAGTGTAGTTCTTGTGTTTAGTGTTGTAATTTGCCTTGAGTATTTGATTCTTATCAAGTACTCAAAGGTTCTCAAAAACAATATATTTATCATCTAGTTTAGGAAGTCTCTTGTTAGAATACTTGAGCATTGTGGAAGTCTCTTACTAGTGAGTTTGAGCAAGTGTAACAAAAGTGTTTTTAGTGAACTCCCTTGGAAGTGCAAGGGGACTGGACTACTCTCAACTTGTGAGAGGAACCAGTATAAATTGCTTGTGTCTTTTCTCTCTCTCTCTCTACTCTTCTTTATTGTGTTATCCACTGCTAAATCTGATAAGTTCGAAAGAATTTAGAAGAAGCTTTTTAAACTATCCAAAACACAATTCAACCCCCCCTTCTTGTGTTTTTGTACCTTCAATTGGCATCAAGAGCCCGGTTGTCTTTAAGTCGCTTAACAGTGAGACATAAAGATCTTGAAAAACACAAAACTCTAAGTCACTATGTCAGGTGAAACCGAATCCACATCTACTGGTGGTCCTGGTCAAAGAGCTCAGATTCCATATGACTATGACAATGAGAAGTCTGGAAACAATGGCAAGGCACCTAAGTTCAATGGTGATCCTGATAACTTCAGCTGGTGGAAATGGCAAATCTATCCTTACATCATAGCTGAAGATCCTAGTCTATGGGAAATGGTTGAGGAAGGTGTTAGCTTCCATCATTTGCTTGATGAAGATGGCAAAGTGTCAACAGCTGTAATCAAAACATTTACAGCTGATCAGAAGAAAGAATGGAAGAAGCATAGCAGAGCAAAAACCATTATGGCCAGTTGTATCACTCATGATGAATTTCTAAAACTAGGAAACAGGCAAAGTGCTAAAGGCATTTATGACTCTCTTTGTTCTCTATATGAAGGAAACCAACAAGTTAAAGAAGCAAGAGCTAACCTGTTGGTTCAGAAGTATGAGTTGTTTAAAATGAAGGACAATGAGAGTATTGAAGAGATGTACTCAAGATTTCAAATCCTAGTTGCTGGTCTTTCTGTGCTGAAGAAAAGTTATACACCTGCTGATCACGTGAAGAAAATTTTAAGAAGTTTACCTCCTAAGTGGAGATCCAAGGTCACTGCTATACAGGAAGCAAAGAATTTGAACACATTAACTCTGGAAGAGCTAACCAGCAATCTCATCAGTCATGAGATGGAGTTAGCTTCTGATGACATAAAGAAGAAATCAAAAGCTTCAACAACTATATCTACTTCCAAGGCTCTAAAAGCCAAGGTAGTAGAGTCTAATGTTGAAGAATCTGTGGGAGAAGGTCCTGAAGACAACTCTGATGAAGAATTCTTTGCTCTAATGACAAGATTCAGAAAGTGGGACAAATTTGTTGATAAGTCTGGTGGTAGAAAATTTAATTCAAAAGGTTCTGGAAGCAGAAACTCAAACTACAAGGATAAGAAGGATGAATCTAAGAACACGTGCTTTAACTGCAAGAAACCTGGACATTTCATTGCTGATTGTCCAGATCTAAGCTCCAAAAATAAGGGAAGAAAGAGCAGTGTTAAAAACAATTTGAAGAAGAGTTTAATGGCTACGTTTGAGGATCTGGATAAATTGTCAGATGATGAAGTAGATGATGAAGAAGCAAATCTGGCATTGATGGCTACAACTGCTTCTGACAATGATAATGACTCTGGAGATGAATCAGAAACAGATGACATTGATGAGGTAACTTCTAATATTCCTCATGAAAAGCTATTACCTGCTCTTAGAGACACAATGAGACAATACATAAGCAAAGTTAAAAGTGTCAAGAGTTTGAAAAATGATGTTGGCTTGCTTGTTAAGAGAATTGATCAACTTCAAGCTCAATATGATAAATCTGTTTTAAAAATACAAGAGCTTGAAAGTGGTTGTGTCTCTTGCAGCAAATATCATGACGTGCATGAAGTTGCATTGCATGAATTTGTTAATCAAAATGTCAATAAGAGTAAGGTGGCTTCCATGATCTATAGCACTACAAAGAACAAAGGTGAAGGACTTGGTTATTCTGCTTCTGATGGTAAAGGACAACCAAGTTCATCAGTCTGCATTAGCAGAACTCCACCTCATTTGTATTCCACTTTTACACCAGCTACCGGTAGAGTTGAGAAGGTTGATCAAACCAAAGCCTTGAATAAAGGCAAGTCTAAAGTTTTAGAAGTGAGAACTTCAGAAGCTAAGACCAGCACTTATTCAAAGCAGAAGCATGCTGAGGTCAGAATTCTAAAGAGACCAGAACCTAAGGCAACTAAGGTTCTGAGATCATCAGAAGCTAGCACCTCTAAAGCTAGGTTTGCTCAGCCAACTACAAACTCAGGCAAGAAGAAGTATGAACCAAAGAGGACTTTCAAAAAGTCATACTTCAAGAAAGCCTACACTAACCCAAACGGACCCAACAAGTTGTGGGTACCAAAATCTGAGTTTGTTTGTCTTTCAGGTTTGCACACTAAGAAACAAGAAGCCAAGTACCTGGTACTTGGACAGTGGGTGTTCGCATCATATGACGGGCGAGAAGGATATGTTCCTCACCCTGACTCCCAAAGAGGGAGGGAGTGTAGGGTTTGGTGGGAACCAAAAAGGAATGATAGTTGGTATTGGTACAGTTGGTAACTCCTCTGCCTCTATTTCTGATGTACTTTTTGTAGATGGACTATTTCATAATCTTCTGAGCATAAGCCAATTATGTGACAGTGGATATGAAGTAATGTTCAATAAGAATGCATGTACTGTAAGCAAAGCATCTGATAAATCCACTGTGTTTAGAGGAAAGAGACAAGGCAATATGTATAAAATAAATATCTTTGAATTAATAGAGCAAAATGTTTTATGCCTTCTGACAGTGAGTGATGAAAAATGGGTCTGGCACAAGAAACTTGATCATGCTAATTGGAGATTAATTTCTAAACTTAGCAAGGACAACCTTGTAAGAGGCCTGCCTGAAATTAAATATCACTCAGAATCTCTTTGTGGAGCATGTCAGAAGGGCAAGATTTTCAAAAGCTCTTTCAAAACTAAAAACTTTGTCTCTACCTCAAAACCACTAGAATTACTTCATATAGATTTATTTGGGCCTGTTAGCACAGCCTCAATAAATGGAAAGAAATATGGATTAGTCATTGTTGATGATTACAGTAGATGGACTTGGGTAAAGTTCCTAAGAACAAAGGATGAGACATATGAAGTGGTTAGCACCTTCTGCCTTCAAATACAAAATGAAAAGGTTTTAAAAATTATCAAAGTTAGAAGTGATCATGGTGGTGAATTCGAAAACGAACCTTTTGAACTTTTTTGTAATGAGCATGGAATTCTCCATGAGTTCTCATCTCCTAGAACTCCACAGCAAAATGGAGTTGTAGAGAGAAAGAACAGATCTCTACAAGAAATGGCCAGAACCATGATGCAAGAAACTAACTTGGCTAAATATTTTTGGGCAGAAGCTGTAAACACTGCATGTTATATTCAAAATAGGATCTACATCAGACCTAAGTTGAATAAAACTGCATATGAATTGTTTAAAGGAAGAAAACCAAATCTCTCTTATTTTCATCAATTTGGTTGTACTTGTTACATTCTGAATAATAAGCTCCATCTAAAGAAATTTGACTCTAAAGCATTTAAGGGTATCTTTATTGGATACTCTGAACGCTCCAAGTCATACAGAGTGTATAATTCTGAAACTAAAACAGTTGAAGAATCTATGCATGTTAGATTTGATGACAAAGAGCCTGACAACAAAAAGTCAGAGCCTGTTAAAGAACATGCAGGTAGTGAAGAATCAGATGATGAATTCCCAGAAGTGGTTAGAAGAACAGACAGAACAGAACAAGAACCTGTTACTATGTCAGAATCTGCAATTGCTTCTGATGTAACAACTGCTTCTGAGAACAATGCTTCTGATATTCACCCAGAAGTGCAGACAGATGAAGCTGAGTCTGATTCTGAAGAAGTTCCCAAGAGATCCTTCAAATATAAATCTTCTCATCCAGAAGAACTAATCCTTGGTAACAAGGATAGTCCAAGGAAAACAAGATCAAGCTTTAGAAATGAAGAATCCCTGTTTGGTCTAATATCTCTTATTGAACCAAAAACTATTGATGAAGCTCTAAAAGATGATTCATGGATTCTAGCCATGCAAGAAGAACTGAATCAGTTTGAAAGGAATGATGTCTGGAATCTGGTTCCGAAGCCTAAAGGGAAAAACATCATTGGAACAAAGTGGGTCTTCAGAAACAAATTAAATGAACAAGGAGAAGTAACTAAGAACAAGGCTAGACTTGTTGCACAAGGGTACAGTCAGCAAGAAGGAATTGACTATACAGAAACTTTTGCTCCAGTTGCATGACTGGAAGCAATAAGGTTACTTCTATCCTATGCAGTTAATCATAATATAAAACTATATCAAATGGATGTTAAAAGTGCCTTTCTTAATGGTTTCATAACTGAAGAAGTATATGTCAAACAACCTCCTGGTTTTGAAAATATACAATTTCCTGAACATGTCTTTAGACTAAAGAAATCACTATATGGTCTCAAACAACCTCCCAGAGCTTGGTATGATAGACTAAGTAATTTCTTAGTTGAAAATGGATTTGAAAAAGGAAAAGTTGACAATACCTTGTTTAGAAAAACATTAAAGAAAGACATTTTAATCATCCAAATTTATGTTGATGATATAATTTTTGGTTCAACTAATGCTACCTTGTGCAAGAGTTTTTCTAAGCTTATGCAGGATGGATTTGAAATGAGCATGATGGGAGAACTAAAGTTCTTTCTTGGTATTCAAGTGAATCAAAAGGAGAATGGCACCTATATCCATCAATCCAAGTATACTAAGGAACTTCTGAAGAAATTCAATTTGGAAGAATGCAAACCAATGAACACTCCAATG
Source organism: Trifolium dubium (assembly GCA_951804385.1). Lineage (NCBI taxonomy): Eukaryota > Viridiplantae > Streptophyta > Magnoliopsida > Fabales > Fabaceae > Trifolium > Trifolium dubium. Next base: position 29,895,074 of record OX638062.1, on the reverse strand, counting down.
CATCCCACATCAAGTCTAAGCTTGGATGACTCTGATGGAAAAGTTGACCAGAAGCAATACAGAGGTATGATTGGTTCACTTCTCTATCTAACTGCATCTAGACCTGATATTCTGTACTCAGTATGCTTGTGTGCGAGATTTCAATCAGATCCTAGAGAATCTCATCTCACTGCTGTGAAGAGAATCTTTAGATATTTAAAAGGAACAACAAATCTTGGATTACTTTATCAGAAATCCAACAATTATCAACTCAATGGATTCTGTGATGCTGACTACGCAGGAGACAAATTAGAAAGAAAATCCACAAGTGGCATTTGTCAATTTGTTGGTGAAAACCTTGTCTCCTGGGGTAGTAAAAGACAATCTACCATAGCATTGTCTACAGCAGAAGCAGAATACATATCAGTTGCTAAATGTTGCACACAACTACTATGGATGAAATATCAATTAGAAGACTATCAAATTAGCAGTCACAGTATACCTTTGTACTGTGATAATACTGCAGCCATACATCTTTCCAAAAATCCGATTCTACATTCAAGGGCCAAACATATTGAAATAAAACATCACTTTATAAGAGACTACGTTCAGAAAGGTGTCATTGATATTAAGTTTGTTGAGACTGAAAATCAATGGGCTGACATATTTACAAAACCTTTAACAATTGAAAGATTTGATTTCATAAAGAAAAATCTGAACATGGTCCTTGCTTCTGATTAAGTTTGGTTCTAGAATGATGAAGCTTCTGAGATTGATCAGAAGAGATTGATGTCAGAAGCCTCTGGTAAAGACTTCTGATGACAAGTGCTTCTGATATAACTCAGAAGCTAATGTATGGTTCTGACACGGAAGTGGTAAAGGTTGTAACTTCTTTCTTTTCAACTGACACCCACTAACGCGTCAGTTATTAAAATAGTCTCTAATGCACGTGTCTCTATGTGATTTGATGGGGAAGACAGTTTATGATGATTAAGTGCGGTTATCAATGCATAAAGTTAATTATCTTTTTCCCCCCCTTTTTGTGTGTACCTCGTTTTACGGTTTTCAAAAACCTTTGGTTTTCTAAAAGCACTTTACACTCTCACACAAACACCTCACAACCTACACGCATTTTCATTCTCTCTCAAAACCTCAGAAAAATTTCTTTCCTCCTCAAAAACTCTTAGCTTTCCCAGTAACCCTAACCCACAACCATGGATTCCGAATCGCTTCCTCCTCTTGTCAACATCTTCAAGGAGAGTGATCGTTTTCTGGAAGACACTGGGAATGTGTTAAGTTTTCCAGAAAAAGATCTAACCCTAACTACTGAGAAGTTGGTCGATTTCGAAAGCCTAGATATAAATGGGTTTGATGTGAAATCGTTCTTCTCTGCGCAAGGATGGGACAGATACTTTGAAATTCTCAACGGAATCATCTACAAGGATCTATGTACTCTATTTTGGATGAAGGCACAAGTGTACGATGATGTAATAGCTCAAGAAGAGGTTGATGCTATGATAAGAGACAATCCTGACCTAGAAGGAAAAACCAGAGAAGAAATGGGTCTGAGACCCTATGTTGGAAAAGAAATAAGGTCAGTGATACTTGGAACGTATATGGCTATAAGACCTGAACATATAGCAAAGATACTCAACACTGGTATGGAAGGGAAGATTTTTACTCCAAAAGTTGCTGAGAAAGGTACTCAGTTTCCAAAAGAGATGATGGAGTTGCTTTTTGATCCTGTTAAACTGAATGATTGGTACGAGAAGAAAGGAAAAGGCACAAAGCCTACTTCTGCTCAACTTCTTTCTTTGTACAACATTGTTTATCATGTTCTTATTTGCTCAATCTGGACGAGAGAAGGTGGTGTAGAGTACATGTCTCTTGACAGTGTCTCGTTTCTCTATGCTATTGTAACTGGTCAGAAGGCAGACCTTGCTGGTTGTTTGTTTGAGCATTTGTGTGATGCAATTAAGAAGAGCAAAACAAAGAACAGAAGAGCAGTACATCATCCAAGACTGCTGTCTGAACTCTTTCATCAAAGCAAGTTCTTAGAAATGATTAAACAGATTGATTCTGAGTATGCTCAAATTCTGAGCGCACCTTACACAGTTGAAAAGAAGGTAATCAATGAGTTAACCTTGAGTCACAAGAAACTGGTAGAGAGCACTGCATTAATCCATCCAGCTCAGCCCCTGATTCAAAGCAAAAAATCTTTCATCTATAATGATGACTTTCCAATGATCTCTGAGGCTGATGCTGAGCATGTGATTCAAGCTATGATTCTAGATGCTGCTGCACATGGGGTTTACATTGCTAGAGATGAAATTCCTTCAAAAGAAGTTTTTGAAGAAGCTTGTGAAAAAGCTGGTGTTGGTATGAAGAGGAAAAGAAAAAGGGTGGTGAAAGAAAACAAGCCTGCTGCCAAACCTCAACAAAGAAGAGGAAAGAAGCTTGTTGTTGAAGAACCTATTGTGGAAGATAGGACATTAAGGTCTGGTAGAACAATTCGTCTTGCCTCTGAGCAAGAGAATGAAGCAAGGGCTAGAGAAGCTGCTGAGCACAAGAGAAAGGCTGCAGAGATGCTATCAAGGAAAGAAGGAAAGAGGATTCCTAAGCTAATTCTGCAACCCAGCAGTGATGAATCAACAGATGAGGAAAGCCCTCTAAATCAAAGGAGAAGAACTGAAGGAAACACATCAGGTACACCTTCTAATCTCATTTATAATAAGTCTGTTGCTGATCATGATGTATCTGATAACCTGAATCCTAGGGTAGAAACCTTAATTGAGATACCTGTTGAGTCTGACTATGCTGAGCCAAATCCTCAACCTGGTGAAACCATTCCTGACTCATCACCAGATGATACTCTACCAATCAGAACACTGTTAAACAACTCACCTTTTGTTGTCCAACCATTGAATGTAGCAGATGCTTCTGTCATTCCTGAACCAGCTGTTGATCAGTCTCCTGTCATCACAGTTACCCCTGAATCAGATTATCAGACCCCTCATTCACCTCCACAAAATCAATCACCACCATTCACACAACCTGTAAATTCTGATACTCTGGTAGCAAAACCATTCAACTTTACTGATGAAACACCTGTGTCTCCAAAAGATACATGCCCTGACCCTGAGCCAGTAATAACTCATCCACTTATCACTGAACCTGAAGAAACTAATCAACTAGAAAAAGTTGTTGATGAACCAGTGAGTGAACATGTTGTGGACAATGTTCAAGAAGTTGTTGCTGATGAAACAATTTCACAACCAACTGAAACCATCCCACAAACACTTCAATCTCCAGTCATTCACAATGTGTCTTCTGACTCATCATCATCTGAGTCAGAATCCTCAGAATCGTCTTCATCAACTCTTCCAATGATCTCTAAGTTTGCCAAAACTCATGCTGAACCACTTGCTTTAGAAATCCCTCAACCTCCCACTGAACCAAACATTCATGACCTCATCTTTCACCAAGCCCTACCTTATGAGGCATTGATTGATAGAATCAATGACTTCTCAGTTGAACCATCAGTTTCATTTTATGATCAGTTAACAGAACTTATTCACAATGATGGTTACAAGGTAGAATTCTTTGCTTCCAAGATGAAAATTGTTCCTGATCAAGTTGCTTGGAAGATGGAGGAGCTGTCTGAATGTGTGACCAAGGTTGTACAAGCTATTTCAAGAAGGACTATCAGAAAGCTTGTGCTAGCCAAGAAAAGAAAGCTAGAGGAATTGGAGAAAGAAAGTGTTGCTTCAACAAGTCAAGTGCTGTTGATAACAGACAAATCTCATGAAGAGATTGAAAAAGAAAGACTTGAAGAGGCTGAAAGGCGTGCTGCTGAGTTAGAAGCTAAGCTGACAGCAGAAGCTAGGATAGCAGAAGAGGCCAGACTGGCAGAAGCGAGATTAGCAGAAGAGAGGTCAGAAGAAGCTGCCAGATCAGCAGAAGTGATTCAGTCAGAAGGTGGCCAAGATACTTCTGTTGATGAAAAGATTGCAGCTATGGAAGCTAGACAGGAGCAAAGGTTCGCTGCATTGGAAGCAAAACAGGATGCCCAAGGTGCTGAAATCTCTAACATGAATCAATCCTTGAAGGCCATTCTAGACATCTTGCAGAACAAACATACCTAACCCTTCTCTCATCTCCTACCCAACCTAGGATTTCTATGCACTTAATTACGTATTTGGATATTTTTTTTTTTTTGCGTGTTTTGTTGAAACTTATTGGTTGTGTTAAAACTGAATGCTGTTTCTTTTAGATGCATGTGTGTTAATTGCTTGGTCTGTTTAGTTATTTGTTTTACATGCATTATAAAGCCAGAAGTATCTATAGTACGAATCAAAGATAACTTTTTATTGCAAACAGTAGAATTTAGAGTACATAAGAATTCTAAAAGCTACTACTTAGAATCTAATTCAGACACGGCCGATCCTTCAGATGAAGAGGGTTCTTCTGGAGGAACATAAGTCTCCAGAAACCTTGCATAATCAGGATCTGTGCTTGTTGAGTCTGAAGCGGATGATGAGCCTTCAGCAGCTATAGGATCATATGTTCTCAAAAATTCTGCATAATCAGAATCAATCTCATCTGAATCTGTTGAGGAACAGATAGTGATTGGTTCTGACGGTTTTATCTTTGAACGAACTCTACAACTTCTTCTGAGTGGCCTAGATGAAGATGGTCCACCCTTTCCTTTACCATTTATTGGTCTTGGACTTGGTGGTTTCTTAGCTTTCTTCTTCTCTGCCAACTTCTTTCCATTGATATCTCTTCTATCCTTATCCATTTTCCTACCTTAATGAAAATATGGAAGTGTTGAGACACATGATATGGGAAACGTTTTTATAGAGTTTTGTTTTTACTTGAGTCAGTCCTGGTCAACAATGTCATTTATGACATAGTTGTAACCAATTCTTGACCTTATCTCTTTGAAACTCTTTCTTTGACTGCATTTATTTCACTTTATACCAAGTTTTTAACGAAAAGAAAAGCGGGTACATAGGTAAATAATAAAGGTTGAGTATGGATCAATTTTAATCCAAAAATGTTTTTTTTAATCCAAACATGTTTATTACAAAAGTACAGAATAGAAATTTCTATTCAGAATAGAAATTTGATCCTACACTCTCCTCCTTAATTATAAGCCTATCTCCTTCCAAGACAAGACTAAGCCCTTTATCATCCTTTGGCTTCCTCTCCTTAGCTTTTGAGCGTGCAGTTGATTCCACTGATGTAGTCTTGCCATCTTCACGATTGGCTTCTGTTGATTTTCTATCAACTGGATTCTTCTTTCTTGCACTCTCAGATGCTGTATCCAAAAAGATTCTAGTTTCCTTATTCATTGCTACTCTGAAAATGTTTTCTTGCAATGAATATGGTTTCTTCATGGTCATTGGTTTTATAGAACAATATGTGATGTTTTTCAATACACACCGCTTTCACTGACCAATAGTTTGCGTTGACTGTTCTTCCTTCTCTCTTCCTTTCACGTAAATGTTTTTTGTTGATGACAAAAGGGGGAGAATGAGGAATTAATTTGACTGAAGAACTTAAATGCACTTTACTGAAACTGTCATTACATTTAAGTTTATGCCTTACGCAAACGTTTTTATTGTGGGGAATATATGTTAAACTTGAAAGAATTGAACATATGATATTTCAAGAAAAAGTGCAATTTTTCTAGAAGTATCAGACTTAGGGGGAGAGCTTGCAAAACTCTTTTCCCAAGAGTCAAATATGTGAAAATTAGTTCAAATTTAAAATATAATCTTAAACTGAATTTAATTAATCAATGTTTAACTCAGGGGGAGTGTGCAAAACTCATAAACCTGTTTTGAAACTTGATAAATTAATTCAACAACCATTGTAAATTAATACTTAGTTTGTCATCATCAAAAAGGGGGAGATTGTTGGAACAAAAGTGGTTCTGACAATTGTCTGCTTAAGTTTTGATGATAACAAAGTATTAATGAACAATAGGGTATTTTAATATTTAATCTAAGTGTGCAGGAACATTAGTGAAAAGTCTTCATGCACTTCAACTTAGAAGTTCTGATGGTGATCAGAAGCTGTAACACAAGTTCTGATCAGAAGCACCAATGCGAAGTCTGATGATCTATCAGAAGGATGATCATCAGGAGCACATGTCATCAGAAGAACACAACACCAGAAGCTGTATTGGGAATACAGACTTCTGAGATCAGTCGTGTGCTGGAAGTTTCATGAAAGGGAATCACATGTTGGCTTAGGGATTAACAACGGTCAAATTCAAATATGTGTGAAGGAAAATCAAAGCACGTTGTAATATTATCTTGGGAAGATAATATGTGCATTAGTCACTTTCGCATTACCTCATTTGGACACACACAAAGCCTTAACCTGCAAAGTGAAGTCAACAAGTTTCCTTGTTGAGCTTAATCACATGTGACCACCTAGGAACTGCTCCAGCAAACAAAACAGCTTGACAACGGTCAAATTAGCAACGTCTCTATCTTGTCATATATATAGAGACCTCGAAGACATAGTCAAGTGTGGATTACAACTTGCAAACTGATCATATTCACAAGAGAGCAAACAGCGCTTCTGATAACAAACAGTCTTGCTTTATCACTTAGCTTTCATTAGAATCTTAAGTGTAGTTCTTGTGTTTAGTGTTGTAATTTGCCTTGAGTATTTGATTCTTATCAAGTACTCAAAGGTTCTCAAAAACAATATATTTATCATCTAGTTTAGGAAGTCTCTTGTTAGAATACTTGAGCATTGTGGAAGTCTCTTACTAGTGAGTTTGAGCAAGTGTAACAAAAGTGTTTTTAGTGAACTCCCTTGGAAGTGCAAGGGGACTGGACTACTCTCAACTTGTGAGAGGAACCAGTATAAATTGCTTGTGTCTTTTCTCTCTCTCTCTCTACTCTTCTTTATTGTGTTATCCGCTGCTAAATCTGATAAGTTCGAAAGAATTTAGAAGAAGCTTTTTAAACTATCCAAAACACAATTCAACCCCCCCTTCTTGTGTTTTTGTACCTTCAGATTTCTGTTTATATTGATTAAACTTGCGTTTTCATTTTGAGACCGAAAATTGGATCCGTTCATTTCGTTTGTTTTACGCGTTATTTGTTGATTTTGACACTCAATCTGAATTGTACGTGCAAAAACGTGTGGATTCGACTATTGATTTGTGTTTTTTGATGTTGATTTGGTTTTGTTTGGGTTGAACCGAGTCACTGACTCGGGAGCTCCAATGGCGGACGCGCGACTCACCGAGTCAGCGACTCCGCCAGCGGACAGGGACGACGCGTGGCAGCCAGCGATTGGCCTGCCCGCGTTTTTGTCTTATTCTCTTAAACTGGTCCGGTTCGGTTTATTTTGTTAGATCTGATTTTTTTTATGTTTGTTATTTGCACCTCCTCTGATTGATTTCTGCACCCTCCTGCTGAAACTTGTAGATTGGGCTTTAGGCCCATTTGAAATTCTGTTTGTGTTGTGTGAATTGCTGTTATACCTCCATTTCTGCTTTTGCACCCCCTTTGCTGATATTAATTAATTATGACGTTAATGAATATAAAAAATATGCTATTCTATTTTATGTTCGAAAACTCATATCCGAAATAAAAATAAATCGGACTCTGACGTACGTCTCGTGTCCTCGAATTATTTTTATTTCGAATATTTTAAACAATTTAATCAACGTAGAGATAAAAGGGCTTGACTTACGACTTGTCTCTGTTTATCCTATTTTAATTAATTTTGTTTAAACGACTTTTTTCCATTATACCGTTTGATCACTTATAACGTCATAATTAAATAATATCTCTGTTGTTTGTTAGATTTAAGTTTGAGTGAAATAAAGATAAATTGGGCCCTGTCTTACGACTCGCGCTTTGAATTTATTTTTATTTCGTTCAAAACGTGACTTGATGTTTGAAACGCAAGATAAGCGAGAGCCTGACGTACGACTCGTCTTGAGCTTATCTTACGCTTGCTTGCTAAAATGTTCGTTAATTTGCCTCTCTGTTTGCCTGTTTCATTTTATGCCTGATTATCTTATTACTCATTTATTTATGTGTCCGCATATTTATTTCGAGTATTATTTAATTGTCGCATTATTACACTGTCATCATCATACATCATGCATTTGCATTTCTTGCATCCTCTACCCTTTTCTTTTCTTTTTGATCTGAAATCTGTTGTGAACTTATCTTTGAATATGGAATGTGAATAAATCAGTCTCTGTCGTACGACTCTGGCTTCGATTTATTCGTATGCCATTTAAATCGGAACCGTTTTTAATTAAATAAAATGGGAAGGAGCCTGACTGACAACTCGCCTTCGGCTCGTTTCACTTTAATCAAGAATGTTCATTTAATAAACTGAATGAAAAGCGGGAGCCTGTCGTACGACTCGTTTCTGCTCGGATGATCCGGTCCCTGACTGACGACTCGTGATTTAGGATCATTCTCATTCTCGAAACAACTTTCTGAAATCATAAAAATCACATAACCCACTCAACTCTTTTTACCTGCCCTTGTGCAGTTAACTGTTTTTCACCTGCTCTTGCGCAGTTAACTCTTTTTCATCTGCTCTTGTGCAGTAAACTCTTTTTATCTGTTTTCCTAAACGGATGGCGCTTTATCCATTCCCCTGCTACAGACAAACGCTTAAGCCTCCGAAGCGAGCACACAAGCATACTGTTGTATTAGTGGAATGCGACTTAAGCATCGTTCACTAAAAACAACCAACAAACAAAATCCTTTTTCAGGAAGAACTACGTGAGCTTTGACTTCCTCATTGTACTTGGGGGATACGTAGGAGCGAGAGCCTCTCTCGTCAAGCCAAATAAAAAAAAACTCTTTTTTCCCTGTTCTGTTTAATATGCGGTAATTTAATTCTTTTTATATGCGGTTATCTCTGTTTATGCAAACCGAAATTCCTCGAATGGTTCCCGTTGAGTACAACGGATATGAGGGGGTGTTAACGTCTTCCCCTCATTTAACCAACTCCCGAACTCGATCTTTTTAAGGTTTTATCATTATTTTCCTTTCCCTCACGGGATAAATAAAATATGGTGGCGGCTTCATTGTTTACATTTATGCATTGCATTTCATCATTGCATATCTGTATATTTTTTGCGCCGGGTACTACAACGCCGTTTTTTGCGCCGGGTACTACAACGCCGGGTACACAATCTAGGTTTTTTGCGTGTGTTTATTTGTGAACCTTTCTTGTATCTCATTGATGCAAGCTTAGGTGTGTACTCTCGTGTTGTATTGATTGTGTTCCTCTCCTAAGCTGTGAAGTACGGAGTAGGTATTGTTAGTGGTAGCCTGTAGGTACGAGTGTGATGTTTCCATAGGAGTGTGTCTCCAAAACGTGTTTGTTTCTGTGTGAATTAAATCCTTGCTGCTTGTAAGGTTGTGCCAGTGAGAAGATCAGTGAACCAGAGGTTGTTTGCGTGGAAGTCTTCAAACTGAGAGGAAGTGAGATGGAGTATCTGATCTAGGAGTTCCTAGGTTGAAGAGTCATTGGTAGTGCCTAGGTGATAAGTTGTAAACGGGGCGTTTGCTGGTAACTTTAAACTAGGGCTATTATAGTGATATTCCTTCCTGGATTGGTATATCCCAGACTAGGGTTGTTGTGCGCCGAACTGGGTCAACAAACACTGTGTTGTTTTATTTGTTGCCTATATTTACTTTGTGATATTTGCGTGTTACTTCTGCCAAAGTGCTTAGCACATCGTGTTCAACACTTCCAAGTGTTTAGAACATCGTGTTCGACACTTTGCATAGCGTGCCAGGAATTTCAATTTGTTCCTGGATAAAGCCACTATCCAGCCTAGTGACGTTGGTGGAAGCATATCCAACCAAATGCTTGTTATAATGTTTCTTCCACCACTTAAAAAACTTCTCTGTGCAATAGTAAGAGTGGTTGAATTCTATGGGATTTACATTATAAGCAAGATTTTCCATCTACCTCATATACTTGGCATATACATCTTTAGACACTTCTGTGCCTATCACCATGTTCTTCTCTCCCTCGAACAAACTCTTAGGAAAAGTTTTAGACAAACCAAATTGCCTCGAAACTAGATTTGACTGGTAACCAACTAAGACATAGTGTTTTGAATTACTGTCAATCCTGCAGGAGAGAACAGTTGGGTGTAGATAATGTTGCCATAACTCATTCACCTCATCAGCATTGTCTGGGTTGTTTGTTGGGAATTCATCATGTAGCCAAGCCGGGCCTACTTCCCTCTTCAGAAATGGAGCATGATGAGGTAAGAAATGAATTAAATTCAGGAAAATTTTCATATACTTGATGAAAAGATTTTGTGGGTCACTTTCGATTGGATTTGGAGATAATCGAGCCAGCCTTAATCCTTTAATCGAACAGTTGGTCACATCTACTTGAAACTTGGTGGGAATTTATATCCCCAGCTCTCTTGAAAAAGTGGCATTTAGCCATAACTGTTGTAACCATAGTGGTCGTGACACTGGGAAATGAGCTCCATTCTTTGTTTTCTTAAGGCTATCACAAAATTCTCCCATTGATTCGTACAACACAGCGAGTATAAGACGTCCTAATGCAACATGAACGCCTTCATGAATTTGGATAGCTAAAGGGATATACATTTGAGCCACCTGCAATGACTTCGAGCAGAAGATGAAAAGAGACAACCACAAGGATAAAAAGGCTACATGTTCTTCAACAGAACCTTCACCCTCTTGATGATGTTCGAGTATATACTTGTAAAAAGTTTTTTCATCGAGGGTGAAAGAAATGTTCTTACTTGTGTTCGAGGGATCGAACATTTCACAAGTTGGCCCAAGGCCAGTGATTGCAGCCACATCAAGAAGTGTGGGAGTCATGATTCCACAAGGAAATTAGAATGTGTGAGTGCTCCTCTCATAGAACATTAATGCAACAGTCAGCATTTCCTGTTGATAAGAACGACCATATCTAGAAAGTTGGATAAGGTCATAAATCCCCTGCCTCTTCCAGCAAGTTTGTTGTTCATTGGTACCATGAGGTTCTGGCACTACTTCAGCGCCATTGGGTTTAGTGATTGTTTTCTTACATTTACCAGCAAATGGAACAATAACTAGTTTTTGATGTTGCTGAGCCATGGAAGTGAAATAAGAAGATGAATAGTGTAAGAAAATGGGTGATTTAAAAATAGATCGAATATAGATCTGATGAAACGAAAGGATCTGAGATTTGTAAAAGTAAATCAAACACTAGTTCAGTGCTTTGATAAATCAAACATATTTCTCAATGGTTTTTGAAGATTCAAGAACGAAATGGTAAGAAAAGCTTTAAACGGAAGGAGAATGAGTTGGGAAGTTGCAGAAAAGGACTAAGTTGTGACCTAATCCTACTTATTGGATTCGTTCAGCAGAATTAAATAAATAAAAAAGAAATTCGAAATTTCTTTCAACTTCCGCACTCGCCACGAGTACCATGATTGCAGCAAAAGTGTGATCGTGACAGTAGTGGGAAAAAGCGCTGACGGTTACACTCATCATTAGTAATCACGTGCCATTAATGTCGAATAAAAAATACCAAGTTCTTCACTCATTCGATTCGAATTTGGCATTTTTTGGGGGCCATTTGTTAGCCCATATTTTTGTTAAGTCAAAATATGTACTAAATGTTCTTCTGAACGCATTTAATGAACCTTTAATCATGGAAATCAGTGTTTCCAGGTCTTTAATTTTAATATGAAGGTTAAGGGTAACGTTTTTAAGAACAAAGAAGATTCTTATTGTTCAGTCTTTGGTATTGGCTGCATTTCTGGTTGATAAACCATTGTGACAGGATGTTGGACAAAGTGCTTTGACACTTGCAACATACTGGTCTGCAGGCGCGCGCGTTTTCTATTTAAGGAATATCCATTTCTCTCTCAAGAATCATGCATGGCGCCTTTAATGCTTCAGATTATTGTCAAATATATTTTTATCAAGAATCTCTTTGAAGCTTATTTCTGTAGAGAATCTCTCTCATTTATTATGAAGAAATTAGGGTTGGACAAATATGTGAAGCCCAAGTTACTTGTTACTCAAGAACATGTACTGGCTATTTAAAGGACGTGCTAAACCTAATCCTATTGAGAGACTTGTTCACGTCGTTTTAGTTTCTAGAGTCCAAGCATTTTAGGTTTTTACGTGTGTTTATTTGTGAGCCTGTCTTGTATCTCATTGATGCAAGTTTAGGACGTGTACTCTCGTGTTGTATTGATTGTGTTCCTCTCCTAAGCTGTGAACTACGGAGTAGGTATTGTGGTTTTACAACACTCAAAACCTGTAGGTACGAATGTGTAGTTTTTAGGAGTGTGTCTCCAAGATAAGTATTTGTGTATTGAACTTAATACTAGTGCGAAGATCAGTGAACCAGAGGTTGTTTGCGTGGAAGTCTTCAAACTGAGAGGAAGTAAGGCGGGGCGCCTTTGATCTAGGAGTTCCTAGGTTGAGTTGTCATTGGTAGGTTCTAGGTGATAAGTTGTAAACGGGCGTTTGCTGGTAACTTTGAACTATGACTATTTTACTGGATTCCTTCCTAGATTGGTATCCTCTAGACTAGGGCTGTTGTGCGCCGAACTGGGTCAACAAATACTGTGTCCTTTTATTTGCTGCTTTTGTTTACTTTGTGCTATTTGCGTATTACTTCTATCAAAGTGCTTAGCACATCGTGTTCGGCACTTTACATAGCGTGCTAGGAATTTCAATTGGCATCAGAGCAGGCACCCTGCCTGTTTCTAGGGTGAGATTCAGGACCTAAAATCTCTGGCGTTATGGTTAATGAAGGGAAATACAGAAACAAGCCACCTTTGCTAAATGGATCAAGCAACTATGACTCTTGGAAATCTAAAATGATCGCATTTTTGAAATCCATTGATAGCAAAGTCTGGGAGGCTGTGTTGACTAGGTGCGATCCACCCACTCTTACCAACAAGGAGGGTATCTCAACGGGGGTACTAAAACCTGAGTTAGAATGGAGTACATAGGAGGAAACTGTAGACAAATTTAATAACAAGGCTCTCTACGCGCTGTTTAATGGAGTGGACACAAATGATTTCAAGCTCATTATGAATTGTGTATCAGCTAAAGATGCATGGGAAGTATTGAGAGTCTGCTATGAAGGGTATGGACACAAAAAATCTGAATGTGAGACCTATCAGAAGAAGCAAAAGAAAGATCTAACTACTTCTTGGTCAGATGCAGACTCAGAGGAAGAAAATGAATCAGCTAGACATGCAGTCGCCTTCACAGGAATCTGTAGTTAAGAATGTGAGTCAAATGAAGACGGTGAAGTATCGTATGAAGAACTTGCATGTACCTACAAAGAATTACTTACTAGAAACAATGAATTGTGCAAGACCTTTGAGGAACAGAAGAAGACCATCAATAAGCTCCAGACTGAAGTGAATTTACAAGTTGAAAAGGCCTCACAAGCTCAGGATGAAGTTACTCAAGTCAATATCCAAATGAATGACTTGAGAAAACGTCTGAGTCAGCATAACTCTGGAACTGACATGCTTGAAGAAATACTGGAGAATGTACCAAGTGGTAAGGCCAAAGCAATTGGGTACAACTATTCAAGTTTAAATCAACATCAACAGAACCATGAAACCAACTTTACTTCTGCTGAAGACGTGTTTGATCCTTACACTGGTAAGAAGATGTTGCAACATCATACACAACACTATAAAAAAGTTGGAACTACTAGGATGAAATGGAAGTCTAAAACTGAAAAGGTTGGATTAATTGCTCATACTTCTCTCAGGACCTCCTCCAGCGAAGATTGGTACATTGATAGTGGATGCTTGAGGCACATGACTGGTGTACAGAAGTATCTTACTAATTTGAAACTCCACAAGTCTGGCTTTGTAACTTTTGGAGATGGCTCCAAAGGAAAGATATCAGGAATTGGTGATTTGACTAATCAAGCTTTGCCTAACTTGGAGAATGTACTTTTTGTTGAAGGACTCACTGTTAATCTAATCAGTATGAGTCAACTATGTGATCAAGAGATGAAAGTAACTTTTACCAAGTTTGAGTGTCTTGTCAATAATGAAGAAGGACAGCTGCTGATGAAAGGGACTCGATCTAGAGATAACTGTTACCTATGGAAGTCTCTAGAAGAGGATCATACAACCACTTGTCTCCTCACCACAGAAAATGAAGCAGAAGTGCGGCACCAGAAACTAGGTCATCTCAACCTTAAAGAGATGAAGAAAGCCATGTCAGCTGATGCTATTAGGGGATTTCCCAAATTGAAGATTATTGAAGGGAATATATGTGGTGAATGCCAGATTGTCAAGCAAGTTAAAGTGTCGCATCCAATGTTGGAACATCATACAACTTCCAAAGCTCTAGATCTACTTCACATGGATCTCAGGGGACCCATGCAGGTTGAAAGTCTGGGAGGTAAAAGGTATGCATTTACAATTGTGGAGGACTTTTCTTGATACTCTTGGGTGAATTTTATTAGAGAGAAGTCAGATACCTTTGATGTCTTCAAAGATCTATGCACTCAAATCTAAAAGGAGAAAGGAAGCAATGTGGTGAGAATTAGGAGTGATCATGGAAGAGAGTTTGAAAACTCCAAGTTTGATGAGTTCTGTGTCAGTGAAGGAATCAAGCATGAATATTCATCCCCTATCATCTCACAACAGAATGGTGTAGTTTAAAGGAAAAGTATAATTATTCAAGAGTCAACTAGAGTTATGATTCATGCCAAAAAGGTTCCTTATCACTTCTGGGCTGAAGCCATGAACATTGCATGCCACATACACAACAGAGTAACTTTGAGGAAAGGTACTTCTTCAACTCTATACGAGCTATGGAAAGATAGAAATCCAACCGTCAAACATTTTCATGTGTTTGAAAGCAAGTGTTACATTCTAGTTGATAGGGATCCAAGAAGAATGCTTGACCCTAAAAGTAATGAGGGAATTTTTCTTAGGTACTCTACTAACAGTCGAGCCCATAGAGTCTTAAATTTAAGGACTCAAGTTGTAATGGAATCTATAAATGTGGTTGTGAAAGATTCACCTTTAGAGAAGAATGATGATATAGATCAAAATGTTGAACACAGTGTTGACACATCTGAACATTCCAATATTGAAAAAACTAATGAAGAGATTGTTGAAGTGGAAGCTGATACTAGAACTGAACTACCATCTCAAAGCAAAGATCTCTCTGTACGTGTTCAAAAGAATCATCTCATAGATTTGATTATTGAGGATCTTGAACAAGGCATAACCACTAGAAGGAGAAATGATGTGATTGTAAATTCATGTTTTGTTTCC
Organism: Trifolium dubium; assembly: GCA_951804385.1. NCBI lineage: Eukaryota > Viridiplantae > Streptophyta > Magnoliopsida > Fabales > Fabaceae > Trifolium > Trifolium dubium. Next base: position 29,879,776 of record OX638062.1, on the reverse strand, counting down.
TTATTTGAGCCAAAGAATGTCAAAGAAGCCCTAACTGATGGAGCATGATAGAGGTTATGCAGGAAGAGCTGAATCAATTTGAGAGGAGAGGAGAGAAGCATGGGATTTAGTTCCAAGACCAGAAAGTATAAATGTCATTGGAACAAAGTGGGTGTACAAAAACAAGTCAGATGAAATTGGAACTGTTACCAGAAATAAAGCAAGACTTGTAGCACAAGGATATACTCAGATTGAAGGGCTTGACTTTGAAGAAAATTTTGCTACTGTGGCTAGATTAGAATCAATCAGATTGTTATTAGGAGTTGCATGCATCCTCAAGTTCAAGTTATATCAAATGGATGTAAAGAGTGCATTCCAAAATGGATACCTGCAGGAAGAAGTGTTTGTTGAGCAACCTAAAGGATTTGTGGACCCTGAACATCGTAACCATGTCTACAAATTGAAGAAGGCTCTGTATGGGTTAAAGCAAGCACCTAGGGCTTGGTATGAAAGGTTGACTCAATTCTTAGAAAATCAAGGATACAAGAAGGGAGGATCAGACAAGACTCTGTTTGTGAAACAAGACAAATGGAGAACACCATCTTCATATCTCAAAGCAAATATACAAGAAATATAGTCAAGAAGTTTGGTATGGAAAATGCTTCACACAAGAGAACACTAGCCCCTACTCATCTAAAGCTCACCAAGGGTGAAAAAGATGTAAGTGTTGATCAAAGTCTTTATAGAAGTATGGTTGGAAGCCTCTTGTACTTGACTGCTAGCAGATCTGACTTTACTTATGTTGTTGGAGTTTGTGCTAGATATCAGGCAGATCCTAAGGTAAGTCATTTGACCCAAGTGAAGAGAATTCTAAAATATGTAAATGGGACTAGTGACTATGGGATAATGTATTCTCACTGTGAAGACTCTGCCCTATATGGATATTGTCATGCTGATTGGGCTGGGAGTGCAGATGATAAGAAAAGTACCTTAGGAGGATGCTTCTTTCTTGGCAAAAATTTAATCTCTTGGTTTAGTAAAAAGCTGAATTGTGTGGCTTTATCTACAGCTGAAGCATAGTATATAGCTGCAGGGAGTAGTTGTTCACAACTTATTGGGATGAAGCAGATGCTGAAGGAATATGATGTTGAACAATATGTTCTAACACTTTACTGTGACAACATGAGTGTTATAAATATTTCAAAGAATCCTGTCCAGCATAGCAAGATCAAACATATTGACATTCGTCATCACTTTATTAGAAATCTTGTTGAAAACAAAGTTGTGACTCTGGAGCATGTGGGTACAAATGAACAGATTGCAGATATTTTCACTAAGTCTCTTGATGTTGTTCAGTTTGAGAATTTAAGAGGCAAGTTAGGAATTTGTCTCTATGAGGAGTTGTAGCAATTACTGTTAGGAGGAGTGTGGTGTGCAGCAGTTACTTTTTCCCATCAATTACTGTACACTGATCAAGGCAATCATGGGCGTAACCACCATACACACACACCACTCATCATGGTTGGTTATTCTTATTTGAAATCGTTTCATATTATTTCTTTCCAAAATAAACCCACATATATTTTCAACTCCCTCCTCACACATCTCCTTCAAACCTATTACTCTTTCTCTCTGCAACTCTGACCTATCACTCTCTCGCTCTCCCAACCTCACAACCTCAATAATGTCTCTATCCTCCAACTCAAACTCACCGCCAAACACCAACTCACCATCACCCATCACCACTCCTGAACCACAACCCTCCGACATCATCACCTCCGTCGTACCCATCACCAGAATACATCCTTCATTCGCCTCCGCGCTTAAACCCAAAACTTACAAACACTTTCCACCATCAAAATCCAAAAAGAAAACCACACAAAAACCACAACCCAAGCAATCGAAATCCAGACGCTCATCCAACTTCGCCATGCAAAAGTATTATTCTATTCACCAAGGATCTGCGAGTGCGAATGCCACTTCTGATGTCGCAACACTGCCTACTGCTACTTCAATCGACATTCCTGATGTGAATCTCACTAAAACTCCAAATGTTGGAAAAGGGGAAACTGGTGTGAGATCTGAAGAGTCACCGACAATTGTTCTTGATTTGCCTAATAATGAGGTTGCTGATGAAGATGTGAACATCAAAACTGATGAAAATGCTTTGAACTCTTTGGCCCAAAGTGATCCTAAAGAAAAGGTTGTGCCAGATGTTGCAACATCCTTGGCACCAACTCAGGCTGTGACTGATGTGAGCAATGCTGAGTCACATGAAGAGCCAGAAAAACATGGTTCTAAGGATATTGCTGAAGACACTGACAATGATGTGTCAGTTGAAAAGTATGTGGTGATTGTGAAAGCCACTGATGTTACTAGGGCTGGTCCAACTAGTATAGGAAGAAGGCTCAGAGAAAGAAAGGGGAAAGAAATTGCAATTGCAGCTGAAGCAACCAAGTCTTTCCAGAAAAATAAAGTTGCAGCTGAAGCAACTAAAGTTTTAAAGAAGCCTGTGTATGGTCCTACCAGAGGATATAGCAAAGTTGAAGTCCCTACTAAATCATCTAAGAGGAAGAATGTGAGTCTGAGTGACTCTAACTATGAAGACGAGGAAGATGCTCCAAACACCTTCATTATCTCTCACAGGAAGACAACAAAGAACCAAAAGAGAGCTACTGCTGATTCTGATGACGATGCGGAAGAAGATGTTCTAAACACTTCATCCCTCTCCAAAAGGAAGACCTTAAAGAGGAAGAAAATTGCTGCTGCTGACATTGATGAAGATGTTGAACAGGATGCTCCAAGCACCTTGTCTGTCAAGAAGAGAGTTAGTGGTAAATCCATCCCACCAGATGTGCCTGATGTCCCTGTTGACAATGTGTCTTTTCACTTTGTTGATAGTACTTCTAAATGGAAGTATATGTTTGGCAGAAGAATTGGTCTTGAAAGGGAGCTGTCTGATGAAACTTTAGCTTGGAAAGAGGTAATTACTTTAATTGAAAAAGCTGGTCTGATGAAAACTGTTAGTGGGTTAGGTCACTGCTATGAAAAACATGTTAAAGAATTTATTGTTAATATTGCTGAAGACTGTGACAACCCTCTTAGTAAGGAGTATTAGAAGGTTTTTGTTAGGAACCAATGTGTGGAATTTTCTCCAATGATAATCAATAGGTTCCTTGGTAGGAAGGAGAGTGGCTATCCTGAGGTGGAAGTCACCAATAATGAGGTCTGTAGAACTATTACTGCTAATCAGGTTAAGGTATGGCCAACCAAGGGCAAGGTTCAATCTTGTATGCTGTTTGTGAAATATGCTGTTTTAAATAGGATTGGGAATATCAACTAGGTTCCTACAACCCACTCTTCCCATATTGCTATTGCTTTGGCTAGGATGATTCATGCTATAGGGACAAGTACTGAAGCTGATTTTGGAGCCTACATTTTTGAGCAAACAATGTTTCATAGAAAGTCATGGGCTGTTCAGTTGCCTATTGCATTCCCTACTCTTATTTGTGGCATCATACTATCCCAACATCCAAACATCTTGACTGCTGCTGATGAACCTATCAAGAGAAAGCCTCCTATTTCTCTTCATTTTAAATTGTTTGAAGGCACCCATGTTACTGATATAGCAGGGGTTTCTAAAAGAAGATCTGTGCAAGAACCTTGAACCTCCATGAACAGGAAAGCCATGATCAGGTCTATGGAAGCTAGTGTGAAAGCTCTGGATGAGCAAAAGGTTAGCTGGTGTTGCTGATACAGGTGTGAATGATGATGTTGCTGCTGGTGGTGATGCAGCTGAGGAAAATGAAATTGCTAGTGATACAGAAGAGGTGGAAGTGACTGATTCCAGTACTTTTTTTTAATGATTTATTGTGTACTTGCCCTATTTTAATTTGTAATTCTTATTCATGGGCATAGATTCTATTAATTCCTCTGGTCTGTACTAACGAACTAACAATCATGACTCTGTGATTGTCTACTTTGTCAAATTTGTGGCAAAAAGAGGGAGTAAATTTGGTAATGTTCTGACACTATGACAAGTTTGCTCTGATTATGATCCATCTATTCTGAAGATTGATTTACCTGCACTGATCTGATTATGATATGATAGTAGTATAGTAGTGTAGTTTAGATGGAGTATGTTGTAGTGTAGCTATGTGTGCTCTCTGATATATGCATGTGTTTAAGGGGAGCTGAGTTATGTTCTGCAGGGGGAGATGTTGGACATGATGTTCCAACACCCTATGCATATCTGCAGGGGGAGATGTGTTGATGAAATGTTGAAGCACTCTATTCGACATCCTTACAATGTTTATGCTCTATTCCGCTGTTGCATGTTTCTCTGATGTGTGTAGAAGGTAGAAGACCTATATCATCTATTTCTACTGATTTTGAAGAATGGCTACATCTGCTCTTGATACGTATGTTTGTTTTTATCTTGAGAAAATGCTTCTGTTGAAGAATATGTTTTTAACTGGAATATCTATCTATGTGATCCCTGGATGGTCCTAAGTTGTTTTAGCCAAAAACTTGCCAAAGGGGTAGTTTGTTGAGTCTTTGGTATTGGCTGCATTTCTGGTTGATAAACCATTGTGACAAGATGTTGGACAAAGTGCTTTGACACTTGCAACATACTGGTCTGCAAGGGCGCGCGTTTTCTATTTAAGGAATATCCATTTCTCTCTCATGAATCATGCATGGCGCCTTTAATGCTTCAGATTATTGTCAAATATATTTTTTATCAAGAATCTCTTTGAAGCTTATTTCTGTAGAGAATCTCTCTCATTTATTATGAAGAAATTAGGGTTGGACAAATATGTGAAGCCCAAGTTACTTGCTACTCAAGAACATGTACTGGCTATTTAAAGGACGTGCTAAACCTAATCCTATCGAGAGACTTGTTCGCGCCGTTTTAGTTTCTATAGTCCAAGCATTCTAGGTTTTTGCGTGTGTTTATTTGTGAGCCTTTCTTGTATCTCATTGATGCAAGTTTAGGACGTGTACTCTCGTGTTGTATTGATTGTGTTCCTCTCCTAAACTGTGAATTACAGAGTAGGTATTGTGGTTTTACAACACTCAAAACCTGTAGGTACGAATGTGTAGTTTTTAGGAGTGTGTCTCCAAGATAAGTATTTGTGTATTGAACTTAATACCAGTGCGAAGATCAGTCAACCAGAGGTTGTTTGCGTGGAAGTCTTCAAACTGAGATGAAGTAAGGCGGGGCGCCTTTGATCTAGGAGTTCCTAGGTTGAGTTGTCATTGGTAGTTGCTAGGTGATAAGTTGTAAACAGGGCGTTTGCTGGTAACTTTTAACTAGGACTATTTTAGTGGATTCCTTCCTGGATTGGTATCCCCCAGACTAGGGCTTTTGTGCGCCGAACTAGGTCAACAAATATTGTGTTCTTTCATTTGCTGCTTTTGCTTACTTTGTGCTATTTGCGTATTACTTCTATCAAAGTGCTTAGCACATCGTGTTCGACACTTTACATAGCGTGCCAGGAATTTCACTTATGAATAATATTCGTAAATTCAGGAAGATGGAGAGTATTCACAAGTCCAAGAAGTAAATCAATATTAACTTCGAATCACCAACAATTCGAGTAACCACCATGCAATTTATTCAATGCAATTTATGTTTTCATGCAATTTAATTGTTTTCATATACATTTTCGGCATTTAAATTCATTTGAAACTTTTACTTTTATTGCATTTACTTTAAAGTCGTTTTATCTTTCTTGTCATTCAAGTTACTTTTTCAAACAAACTTGTTCATTGCAATTAATGAACATTATTATTTTCAATCTTAAACAATAAATGCAAAAACATGTTCCAAGATTCTCTAGTTGGTCTTTTAAGCATTGCAAACTAGCGCTTGTTTCCCAAAAATCAGCATAAATACCAGGAGAATAACCTTCCCTATATCGTAGATCCTAGTCTCTAGGTCTTATTTGATTAGCCGCTAATCAAAGTCTTTCACTAAAACTACCCCAATGAAATTATTTAGGACTCCCCCTAAATATGTAACTCTCCCTAACCAATTAATCAAGTTGAAAGAACGAGATTAAACTCAATAAAACAGTGCAAGTCTATTAACATTATAAGCTAGAACTTGCACACAAAAACAAAAACAAACAAAGACTCGATTTAATTCTAAGAGCTTCTTTATATTTCATCTCTAAATCAGTGAGCTTTGTTGTAGAGTTTGAGCCTCTATATATAATAGTTTGATGGACATTGGGCTTCAAGCTTCAATAAAAATATTGACTTCAAAAGTTTGTTGCAAAATTCTTCAACCAAATCTTTTTCCAAAGATTAAAAAATAAACCGCCTTTATGTTGTGCCAAAATCTCTAGGAGCGCGCACAAAAAATAATCTTCTGAAAGTATATTTGTTTGGATGAACTAACCACAACAACAAAAATATATTTGTTTGGTGTATTGAAACTCAATCTTTTTCCAAACAAATAATCTTCACCAAAGATATTCAAACAAATCACGTCTAAATATATTTCTTCTTCTGGAATTCAGGAAGTAATTAACTGCTGTCAATCTTAAACAAGTAACTAAGTTATCCTTTTTGTTTGAAATATTTGTTTTCAATCTCTTAAAACAAAATTGCGCCAAACAAAAGAACTTAAGAGATATACTCTAACTGAGCACTTATGAATATTTATTTCTTCATCTCTAAGTTAATAACAAACAATTCCTTAAGGCCTGTGATTGAAAATTGCACATAATTTCAACTGGTGTGCTTCATAGAGGCAACATGTCACTGACCTTTCGTGGCAAGATGTTACGACATCTTGCCTAACATGTTGTTTGATCAAAATGCATGACAACAAAGGAAAATCAATAACAGAGACTAATTAAAGAGTTCCAAATTTCTAATACCCAATCCTCCTCGATCCTAAGAATGAAAAATTTTGTCCCAACTAACCTAGCACATATACTTCCTATCCAAACCACCACCCAACAAGAAAGATGTTTGAATGCTAACCGCCTCATTAACACACACTTCGGCGCTTTAAAAAGGAGAAAAAATAAAGAGGAAGACTAGAAAGTACCGAATTTATAAGTGTGACCCTTCCTCCTATAGAAAGATTACGCCCATTCCAACTCCCAACTCTTCACCTCATGTTTTCTAAAATAGGTTGCCACGTAGCATTTTACCTCGGATTCGCCCAACCGGAATATCGAGGAAACAAAACAAAAAGGAATCAAACCGCACAATGAAGAAAAGAAGAGGATGCTCTTAAAAAAACGCCCTCCAAATTAATACCATATAATTGGCTTTTGTGAAAATTAACCATTAGACCGGAAACGAGTTCAAAGCTTCTCAAGACGGATTTAACTGTCCAGAGATTATTCCATGTACCATCTCCAACAAAAATAATATCATCCGCAAATTGTAACTATTTATTTATTTCTATATTTCGTTGTATCACTGTTGTATTTTTATGTTTTTGAGTCACTTGTCCCGAAACCAATTAAAAAGGACACATTGAGGAAAACAAAGAAAATTGAACCGAAAAGACACGAAAAAGCACGCGGAAAAACAGCCGGGACCACACCGCACGTGCTCACGCGTGCAGCATGGACCCAGTCATGCTCACGTGCCCGCCAAGTCCTACACGCACGCGCCAGTCCTCCACGCGCCCACGAAACCTCCAATTAAGGCTTCGTGTAGCCTAAGCCACCCTCAGCGAGCATTCATGTTAGACTACTAGGCTATCACTTAAAAGGGTGGGTTGAATCCGACAAACAATTACGGATTTTAAAAATATGGCACGCTGAAGCCCACCGGATCAGTAGTCTACTTTGCACCCACTTGATTAAAGAAAAAGTAGTATTACACCTGAAGTTCGTATGATGATAAAAAAGAATTTAAGCGATGCTTTGTGGTCAATTATTAAGATAAACCGTTTAAAACAAAGCAACGATTGAATTTAACAAACACCTGGCATGCGTTAAATTCAATGTTGTTCAAATTCAAAATTAAAGCGAAATTAAAGAGTTAAGGGAAATAGAAACCCAAACACGTGACATGGGAGTTCCTTGGCTTTCGTGTCGTCCTAGCGTTCGGCCGGTACGTCTCCCCCCAATTCGTCAAACGGACGAATTGATATTTTTATAGAAAATCTCTTTGAATCTTTACATAGTGCACAAATTCGGACGAATACAATACGCTAGACTATACAAAAGACCCAATCTTTCTTCACTTGCGTAGCTTCGATCAATTTGTGTAAACCTCGACGCAATCCTCAACTTCAACCTCCGGTTACCGTAATTGATCCTCACCTTGTTCTTCCACAAAGAACCCCGTGAAATTTACTCGGCTGATTCCCTCGTTGATACGTCGATCCTTCAAGAACGGTACCTTCCCTTAAAACCAAATCAACCCAAGCACGATCTGATTCACCGCGATCCGTGTCGAACGTTATCTTCCAATCGAACTAGAACCTCTTAATCGAACCCATATTTAACCTTGAGATAATTGAGAATTGAAAGAAGATGAAGAACTTGGTTTTAATGCTCTTTGATCCAAAATTTCCATTAAACTCTGATCAAAGGTGTTTTCCAATTGTTTTCTCACACATATAAAATAACCCCATCTTGCTATTTAAAGGGAAAATAGAATGTAGTAAATTTAGGCAAAATTTAACTGATATGTATCGATACAAGTATATATTTGTATCGATACAAGTCCCTAACAGCTGCAAAATTTGAACATTTGACTGGTGTGTATCGATACCTACAACAGATAGTTTAAAAAATGTGAAAATTAACAAATATGTATCGATACATCAACCACTTTCTGTTTTCAAAGAGAGACTGTGTGTTTCGATACATGCAAGCATGTTTCGATACACCACACACCTTCTGTCCCTTTGAATGCAGTTTTGTAACGATTCAAGCTCCCTCTGTATCGATACAAACGCTTGTATATCAGTCACAACATTTTTCATAACATTTGTATCGATACAAGCAAAATGTGTATCGATACAAAAGACCTGTAATTTGATTTTTCAAAGTTTAAAAACATTTTTCGCTGTCAAGTCAATATAATATCACCAAAATGTATTCTACTATATTTTCGTGTGTTTTGACAATTATTAAAACGTGGAGGTCAATTGATGCATTTACATTCTCCCCCTTTTTGATAATTGTCAAAACCTTGCATAAGCTAACAAAGCCTATACCTAATATGCAATAAAATAAATAGCAATATGTTTACAAACGCAATACATCAAAGCTAACCACTAGCAAGGTCCCCCTGAGTTGATGCCAATTTGCGCTTGAACGGGAAAACCAGTATTGAAAAACTCTTAGCTTTACCCTTAGCTTATGCTTCCATTCTTCTCTCCCCCTTTGACAATATCAAAAAGAATAAAAGAATACATATATCAGAAGCATCAAAATTCAAAGCAATTTTTAAAAATATATTGATATTGTGCACTTACATTTGTCGAAATGCACTTTATGACGAATAACCGTATCAATTAAATAAGTTCAAGATATGCAAAATGTATTCGAATGACGAATTATCAAAATATCATGACAAATAATGCTATGTAGAATAACAAACCAAACACAAAGAATGAATGTCATAAACATCGACATTTTGAACATATTATCACATCAAGATAAAATGAGTAAATAATTAAGGTTATACAATCCAAAATGAATTTTGCCGTAAACATGGCAAAACCAAAACTTATCCGTACAACAAATTGAAATAAAAGTCATAGAGTTATAACAAACCAAAAGAGTTCATTCGTAAGAAAAGACTAAAAGAAACTAGGAATGCATAAAATAAGATTCATCCTTCAAGTTCATTCATTCATTTGGTCCGGGTTAGGATTAGAATTGTAGTAGGTGTTCATTTGAGCTTGAATCTCATCAAACCGGTTTGTGACATACGTATGAAGCTCATTGGTGTTGGTGATGATTTCCTCAATCCGAGCGGTTGTGGTTCGGTAGTTTTCAATGTACTCATTGCAGAAGGTGATTTATTGCATGTTCATACTTCTCAGAATAGTCATCATCTCATTCATATTACCACCTTGTTCATTTACCACACCCTGATTTCCACTATCTTCACCTTGTTGCCTTGCATTGAGTCTTGGTCTCCTACCTCTTGGATCAGCATCAGCATCCTCTTCCTCATTGTCAGATGCAAGACCATGGTATTGATAGTCATTATTATTTGTTATGAACCAATGCATCTCGGACATTTGCGTATTACTGAAGGTTTGCTTCTTTCCAGGTGTAGTGTAAGCAATGGGCGCATATCGTGCAATTCTAAACTGCTGCAAAATGCTTCCAATCATGCTGCAATGTAGTGTGGCCAACCAACCTGCTTATCCTCCATTAGCAGATACATCATGTCAATATCTTTCTTATCCATCCTAGATTGTGCACTCTTAGGACGCAAGATGTGACTCATAATCCAATATATCACTCTTGCATTCTTGGATAGCTTACCAGCACCAAATGATTCTGGGATTCTATCATTCCTAGTAATGGTAGTAGCAAACACATCGGACTCAATTGTCTCCATATCTGTATACTTCAACAATTTTTCTCTGGTTATTCTTTCAATGATATTCATTTCAAACAACATGAACCACAAATCCTTAGTAAAGGTATAGAAATTTTGTCCCATACAGAATTGGAATTCAGAACCATTCCTTTCTTGTAACCCAACATAAAATACTTTAACCAAAGTCTCATTGTACTTAGTTCTCAAATCACAAAAAGTATCGAGATTTTCTCTGCTTAAATTCTCGGCTACATCATTCAAGTGCATTCTCTCAAGTCCTTCAATACTAACTACCTTTTGGCTTAAGATGCTCCTAATTATACAAAATTGAGTGTAGAAATTAACACAATCATTATGAAGTAAGTCTTCTTCCATTCCTAGTTTTCATCTTAGGTGCCATTTTCACAGGGAGTGTAAGAACAAATTACCTTGTTTTTTAGTGAAGGCTACCGCGAGTTAGAAGATCAAGAATCCAAATGAGAACCCACTTAGAATACTTCTACTAACAAAATCAGTTAAGTAATTCCTTGTAGATAGTAACCCACAACACCCAATGCTTGAAACCTCACGAAATTTGTAGGAGCCAAAAATCCCAATTTGAACCCTAGGCTTGAATTTGTGATATTGGGGTTTCAAACACTTAAATTGATGAGTCAGGTGTAATGGGTAATGAATTTTATGTGGTTTTGGTTCAAGAAATTTTGAATTTGGTTGAGTTTTGATGAAGATTAAAGATTTGGGGTTGAAGGTTTTGAGAGAGATGAGCGCGCGGAGAAGAGAGTCTTTTGTGTTTTGTGAATGAATGATTGAAAAATTGAACATAAATTTGATTTTTGAGTGTTTGTATCGATACAAGTCACGTGTGTATCGATACAAGTATGTGTTCTGCGTTCATGTACGATACACGTTTGTGTGTATCGATACATGACTGGTCTTCTGACCCAAGGAGGACTGTTGTGTATCGATACAACCAAGGTGTGTATCGATACATATTAGTTCATTTTTCAAAATCTGCAGAGTCACATATATGTATGGATACAAATTTCTTTTGTATCGATCCAAATTCTATTATTTTCAATTTTTCTTAAAACTCATGTATCTAGAGGTTTGTAAAACACATTTAATGACTTCAAAGTAATATGTATGTATGAAACAATTATTTTCAACAAGGTACAACAAATATACATGTGATCAAAACTATCAAGGCATATCATTAACATGAAAACACATGTTAAACCACAAAATGCATGATAAGACATTCACATATTGAATTAAAGTACCAAGATGAATCATATACATATGCACAACAAGTCATGACATGATATATCACCATATACAAACACAAATGTGAACTTAATATGCAATTTGTTATGATTTTTGTCAAATCCCCATTTTAAACAAATGAGTCTCAAGAACTTATCAATATCCTTGAGCAAAATTCTTGGAAATGGAGGATTAGACAAACATCATTGCAAATTTCATATTAAATTTGAAATATATGTATATGAAAACAAAATACAAATGCAAAGTAAAGGATAGGAATGAAGTTTGAGATTAGAATCTTCCCTTAAGTATCAAGTATAGGAAGTGATCAAGTTCCATAACTTTTGTGAATATTGAGTTGAAACTTTTCTCATTTCTTTACGCTTTTATGAGTCTTGAACACCATTGTTGTTGGTGTCTCTCGTCAATGGTCCAAGACGATTTCCTAAAACTTTAAGCATTTGAAATAGGTCCCCAAATCTCATTGGGTCCTAGATGATTAGTGTCGCGCCTCAAAAAACGTAAGGGCGTATACGCGCCCGGAATGACTACAGAGTCGCCACCGAATTTTATTCGTTAAGGGAAAATATCAATAAAACCCTTTGGTTAATGGAAAGGCGGTCGTCGCAACTGTTTCCGGGCTCGAAAGTCGATTATGTGAGGGGAAGGTATTAGCACCCCTCACATCCGTTGTACTCAACGGGAACCTTCTAGTGAATTTTACGGTTTAAAGAGTGTTTTTAAAGTTTGCTTGCTTATTTTTTATTTATTATGATTATTTACATGTGGGGGGAATATTTTAGTTTTTTATTATTGGGCTCGACAAGATGTTGAATTCTGCTCCTACGTATTCTTAGGTGCAATGAGAAATTAGAGCTTCGTAGCAGTTAAATGTATAGCTTCTACGTATTTGTGTTTTTTAGAGAACGTTGTTTTAGATAGCATTCTAGCAGTTAAACCTATAGCTTGTATGCTCGCTTGTTGGAGGCTTAAGCGTTTGTTTGTATTGCGTAGAATGGATAAAAACATGGTTCTTTTATGAAAAAGTTTTTGTTTTTTAATTATGATTTTACTTGAAAAATAGAGTTTGATTGGTTGCGTGTTTTTTAATTTTTTTTCTTGTTTGAGAAAATTATAGTTTTTTTATTTTGAAAAGATGATTATCTAATCGCTAAGTATACACCTATAAATTAAATAATTATAGACAACAAAGCATACGCCAAGCCATCTTATTTTTATTTGCATTGTTATTGTATATTTTTTAGAATTGTTTTAGAGTGATGACGATTATTTGAATCGCTCGGTATACACCGAGAAATTTAATAACCGGAGAAGTTATTATGATTTTTTTAGAGATTTTTAGAAGTATGATGATTATTTAAATCGCTCGGTATACACCGAGAAATTTAATTACCGGAGAAGTTATTTTTAGAGTTTTTAGAGTGATAACGATTATTTGAATCGCTCGGTATACACTGAGAAATTTAAATAACCGGAGAAGGAGAAGCATACGCCAAACCGTCTCTTTTTCATCTAAATTAATAATTTTGTGTATTTTTATAAGTTATATCACCGAGGGTGTAGGCAGTAGGCAAAAGGGTGTAAACAGAGGGAAAATTAGGCCCAATTCAGCCACAAGAGGCCCAGGGGCGCCCCAACAAGCCAGGGTTGTATGATTGTTAATCAAGGGTGAGGGTGCATAGTAGTAATGGTGGGCGCGCGTGCGTGATCAAGGGGGAGTACATAACTTCAAAATCTTATTTTTCTCTCATTTTATTCATTCAGTTTTTCTCTCTTCTTTCTCTCTCTACAAATCCTCTCTTAATTTTCTCTAAAAAAACTCAAGAACACTCAAGAACAATATATGAATGTAGTGTTCATCAAGAACACTCATACCTTCAACCAAAATTCAAGATTTTTCCAGAAAAATCCTAAACCACCCGAAATCTACCCCAAATTGGTTCTAAAACACTTGTCTTTCCTTTCTAAACACGAATCAAAACACCAAAAGCACAAAATTTTCGAAATTAAATTAGGATCCAAAAACCCTAAAAAACCAAAATCTGGTTATATATATTTTTATTCAACTCACAAACTCTCATCAAAATCGAACACAGAGATGCATACAAACATTAATATCGAACAGAGATGCACAACAGACAACAACAGAAATGCGAATAGCAACAATTCGGAGTTCCAAGTGTGAAAAATACTAACCTTCCGGTGGCTTGAAAGCGTGAGTGATTTTTCCGGTTTTGGATTTATGTTTTTCGTACCTTTGTTTCTGTTCTGACTTTCTTTTCCTTCTTGTACGAGGTTTTTGCCGTGAATGAATCAAAATTGGAGGCTTTTGGTGTTAATTTTCTACAATGAGTAGAAAATAACCTGTTTTTCAATTTGGCGTTTCGCTTCAGATCGCGGTGCTGCTCTGTGGGATTTTTCTCAGATTTTGTTGTCTTTTTGAACTATGAATTTAGTTCTGTATTTATACTAGATAATTGGACTTGGATTTCCTATTTTTTGGGTGAATTCGAATAGAAGTCGATGTGAATCTGTTGCCCTTTTTTTTCTGATTTTGGTTACGATATATCGGATATTGATGAAAATTTTGGATTTCTTGGCACTTGTTTTAATTTTTTTCGGTCCCCTTCTTTTTGTTTTTACTGTGTTTTTGATCTTTAGGGACTTTTGTTTCTATCTATCTTTTATGTATTTTTTTTTGGTTACTCCCTTTCCCTTCTTTTTTGTTTGATTTTTTTTTATTTTGTTTATAGACTCATAAAAAAATGAGGATTATAATAACAATGATAAAAAAACCTAATAATAATAATAAGACTTAAAAAATAAAATAAAAAAGATAGTAAACAAAATAAATACCAAAAAAGTCACCAATGGGGCTTGAACCCATGACCTCAAGCTGGTAGTTTCTTTTCCCTCAAACAATTACCAACTCAACTATCCTCTATTTTCAAAAGAAAGTTGACATAATAATTAAATAAGGGTGGGTAAAATTTGGGGTATGACAGCTGCCCCTATTTAAATATCTTAAATTGCATTTTGTGAGATGAAAGATAATTAAATACAAGAATACCCAAAATTTTGTTTTAGATCAGCGCGTCGCCGCCTCAACATTGTTTTAACTTAAAGGATAGTCTTCACCCCACAGGGTGCTTAAACTAAAATGTAGGCATTGTCCCGCAGGGTGCCTCAACTAAAAAGGATAATCGCTGCCCCGCAGGGTTCATAAGTTAAAAGTTAATCGTCACCTCACAAGGTGTTAAACTAAAAGGTAGTTGTCACCTCACAAGGTGCTAAACTAAAAGGTAGTTGTCGCCCCTCAGGGTGCTTAAACTAGAAGATAATCATTGCCCCTCAGTGGTGTTTCAAATAAAGGATAGTCATCGCCCCTCAAGGTGCTTAAACTAAAAGGTAATCATTGCCCCTCAGGGCGATTAAACTGAGAGGAAGTCATTGCCCCGCAGGGGTGTTTCAAATAACCGATAGTCGTCGCCCCTCAAGGTGCTTAAACTAAAAGGTAATCACTACTCCGCAGAGTGCTTCAATTAAAGGATAGTCGTCGCCCCTCAGGGTCCTTAAACTAAAAGTTAATCATTACTCCGCAGAGTGCTTCAATTAAAGGATAGTCGTCGCCCCTCAGGGTGCTTAAACTAAAAGATAATCATTTCCCCGAAGGGTGCTTCATGTAAGTGCACCAGTTCATTCCCTTGTTTTAATAATTGTCACAACACATGAAAATAGAGTGGAACATATTTTGGCAACACTAGAAATGACTTGACAGCGAAAAACTATTTATTAAACTTTGAAAAACTGATTTTAAGGTTCTTTGTATCGATACATAGTGCAAAAAACACCTTTTAAATCAGTTAAAAATGACTTTTTAAAACAGTTGTTGGTCCGATTTAATTTTAGCCAATTTAATAAGTTTTTGTTTTTAAATCAGATTTGATCCAATTTAATAAACTTTTTTAAATTGGTTTACCTGATTTAAAATCTTTTTATTAAATCATTTGGCCACATTTAAAAAGTTTGATCTTTTAGCCATATAAAGATCTGATTTCAAATCACACATTTTAAATCGGTTCACCCGATTTAATATCTAGTTTTTTTTTTCAGTTACATAATGCATTACATTATACATGATTATATGGTATTCATTATTTTATCTTGTCAAAAAGAAAAACAAAACAGAATCTCATACACAATCATTTAATAAAAAATATCATATTAAAGAACCATAAATCTATTCCAACTTGTAAATAAAATCATAATTACAAAATTATTCATTAATACAAACATGAAATGGACCATATCATACATGGTTCACTTCACTGCTCTAACGCAAACATTTATTGGGTTGTTCCTTGATGCCCAATCCTTGCTTTCTTTATGTAGATGTACCTTGGCATATCAATCAAAGCTACAATTAAGTATAACACCCTCATGCTTAGACCTGAAATTAAAATCTCAAATGGTGAAATTTATAAGTTAACATGCAGAAACACTCACATGGAAGTTCTTAATTAAGTCATTTCTTACTACATAGTCCAAATCATAACCTTTAAAATCAATAGACAACTAAATAGTTTACCAATTAAAACCCGTTCGGTAACAAGAACAAATATAAGATCAATCCCATAATCATAAACCAAATAACTAAACTATTAAACACAATTGGTATAATAAAAACTTAATTCCCATAGAAAAGCTAAATGCATTGTGAGACAACATTATTCATCAACAAATAGTGGTCGGTCACATATAACTTATTAGTTAATAGTTATTTTACATTTATTTATAAGGGTTCAAATTGAGAGTAAAAAGGGAGAAAGAAAGAGAGTTACCGGTGAGAAGAGTTTCCAGAGAGAGAGTGGCCATGAGATGCTAGTAGTTCTTTTGGTCCATCATAGAAGCATACTCCAGATTTTTCACTTATCCTGTTCATGTATACAATTGAGACAGAAAGGAAGTGTCACGATTGAACTTTAATTTGTTATTAGCTGTCAAGGCTTAATTGGATCAATCCCCCTTAATAATGTCTCCAAAAACACCCACTAACAGTTTGTTTTAGAAAATAATGTTTAACTATATCATTAATGATTGTAACTTAATAAGTTAAACTACTACTATATATAAGGCATTTACGAAAAATAAATAAAATTGAACTACTATAAAGAAAGTTAGTCTTACCAAACTCTACAATTATCATGATGTGCAGAAGCAACCTCAAAGTTTGATATTAATAAACTCCAACTTTTCAGGATGTTCTACACTGCACCCAAGAATGTATCTATAAGATAATAATAGGATGAAATAAATGCTTTTTTGCAGCATTAATAGAGGGCTAAAATTTTAATTGTCATGTGGAGAAGTTTGTGTTGTAATGTGATTTTTTTGAACACTAAGATTGTTACCGGAGATTCTTTTGTAACACCAATGTCCATGCACAAGAAGCGAACACTCTAGTACTGAAATTGAGCAATTGAAATATCACTAGACATAACTACCGGAAATTTAGTGAAGCAAATAAGAAGTTAGAATTCCTTAAACACCAATTTTTTTTGGGGTTGTTGTAGTGTAATTCAGATTTACCTGCATTCATTCAACACCACTGATGCCAATCCCAATTGCTTCTTGGAGCATTCCAACATCATTTGCACCATCACCAATTGTTAGAGTAGTACATCCTATTTTGATCTTTACTAATCTAGTAATATGCATAGTTGTAAAAAAATGCCTTTAGAGACCGAACATGTTCAAATCATCATAATAAGAGACTAAGTCTTATCAAAAAAATAATAATAGGATGCTAACATCTATGAAGAAGGTGCTAGTGTAAGTATGAAAACTAATAATAAGAGATAAACTTCTGAAAGTAGAACATATAAGGAAATTAACTAATGGTAATTGTAGAGAGAAATTACAAATACACAAGGAAAGCATACAAGTGTTTTTTGCTTCGGAGATGAACAACGTCATATAAAAGACACGCAACCATCTGCAAGGGCGAGAAGCAAGTCTTTTACATCATCTTCTAGTGCATATGTGAGTGACTTGCCATCAGTTACTAGACCTAATGCCTCAGATTTTACATGAGTTGCAGCAAGGAAGTCCTTTCCTTCCATTATTTGACAAAGAACATTTGCCTTAATTGCCTGCAGAATCAATTTACTTCTATCACAACCATAGGTGTCCAACAGGACAAAGCTCAATGGTAAGCAGAATGATATATTGTATGGTATTTCTGCTAAACTCGTTTGAATGCAAACAAAAATCTCAAAAGCAGTCGGAATCTTAGGGTTTATGGAATGATAATGGAAACAACAATTTGTTAGGTTTAAGTTTTCCTTGAGTTATAGGACAATGGACCTCCTTAAGAGAAAAAAGAGAGAATGAAGATTGGATAAATTTCTGCTTGATTATTTCATTAAAATAAGGCATTATATAGCCATTCTTGCTACAATCCAAGTAACACATACTGCCAAACTGATGGCTCACCTAAAATCAGAAAAATGCAGAAAATGATAGTACTATTTCTAACTGAATTTCTAACAAATTTGTTGGGTTTTTGTATGTTGGCTACATTTTGCAAAAACAACTACTAGCCAAATGTTGAGACAAATGTTGTAGCATGTGGAACAGCATCGTGTGACCTGATTGTTGCGCGCCAACACGCGCTATATTTATGTGCAAGATCTTCTGGAGATTCTATGAAGTTTTATATTTAACCTAGCGTGCAGATCAAGACGCGCAGGTTGAATGAGTTGTACAGGCTGTCATGCCTTGGTGTATTTCCATAATTAATATTGATATATTTTTGGAAACAATATTCTTGCTCATGAAGAATTGTTAGTTGGACCTGACAACGTCCAAGCTATGTTTTGAAGCCCAAACCAATGACTGCTCAGTACTATATATATGTGAAGACACAAACCCTAGTTTTGTTTGAGAAAAACCGTGTGTGTACTAAAGCGAGTGTCTTAAGGTTTTAGGTTTTCTTGTTAGTTGTGAGTCTTACTTGTATCTTCCTGATTCAAGTCAAGTACTCTGTGTTTTGTGTTTGTAATGGTGTACTGCTCCTAAGCTTTGAAGTACGGAGTTAGTTGTGTCCTTAGAGTGTGACTCTTAAACAATCAAAAGAACAAGTGTGTTGAATAACAGTGCTGTCTATACTGTTAGTGGGGAATTAAGACGGGGTCTCATATCTAGGAGTTCCTAGGTAGGGCATTCATTGGTAGGGTCTAGGTGCAAAGACAAGTAGTGAGGCTACGTTGTGCTTTTCACTAGAACTATAATAGTGGAGTTCATTCCTGGATTGGTATCCCCCAGACTAGGGCAATTGCGCCGAACTGGGTTAACAAACTCACTGTGTTCTTTATTATTCTGTCACGCTTATTTTACTTTGCTTCGCTGCGTTTTATTATTATTGTGTGACAAGTGCTCGGACATGTGCTCTAACATTGTGCATAGCATTTGTCTGTCTGGTTGCCAGAATTTCAAAATTAATAAGACTAGTGAGTTGTATTATTCTAGAATAATCCTAAGGATATGTTTATTTGTGATAGAAGCTGTCTTCAAACATAGTCCCTTAAGTGACCAGGGCGATGGACTGTCCTCTTAGCAGAATCCACTTTGTTGGGCTGATCCACTTGGATGGGCTTTGAGTTGAGTTAATCTGCAGGAGAGGAGGTGGTGTTAATAACAATTGGCCAAGCCTCCCAGCTAGTGTCTTCAGGGTTGAGACCTTTCCATTGTACCAGAGTCATTCGAATGGGAGGATCGGTTGACTGATCCCATTTGGAGGCAAGTATAGCTAACGGTGTGATGAGAGGATGATTGTTGATGGAGTTTGGTGGAAGGAAGCTAGTGATGTTGGATGTGGTATCAATGGGTCCGAGATGAGGTTTAAGTAAGGAGGAATGGAAAACAGGGTGGATTTTTGAGGATGGGGGAAGGTCTAAACGGTAAGCTACTTGACCAATGCGTTCAAGGATTTTGAATGGACCATATTATCTTTGTGACAGTTTAGTATAGGAGGAGGAAGTGGCTATTTTCTGGCGGTAGGGTCGTAACTTAACATAGACCCAAGAATCAACATCGAAATAGATATCTCGACGCTTTTGATCAGCAAAGTGTTTCATACGTTCTTGAGCCTTCGAAAGTGTGTTACGTAATTTAGTGATGAGGTGTTGGCGAGTGGTAAGCATGGAATCCACGGCTTCTATTGGGGAAGAGCCCATGAGATAGTGTGGAATTGAAGGAGGGGGTTTGCCAAAGGTGATTTCAAATGGGGAATAGCCGGTGGAAGAGTGGACAAAGGTGTTATAAGACCATTCGGCAAGATGGAGGTAATTGAACCATTGTTGGGGGTGTTTGTGAACAAAGCATCGGAGATATTGTTCGAGAACACGGTTGAAAACTTCAGTTTGGCCATCCGTTTCCAGGTGGTAAGCGGTGCTCATGCAAAGTTTTGTGCCACCTAAGCGAAATAATTCGCGCCAGAAGTTACTGATGAAAATTGGGTCTCGATCCGAGACTAAGCTGTGTGGAAAACCATGGTGTTTACACACCAAATCAATGAACAGTTGAGTGACCTTGTAGGCAGTGAATTCTGTTGGAAGGGCTCCCAAATGAACCCCTTTAGAGAATCGATCAACGATAACAAGTATGACTGAGAATCCATAAGACATAGGTAACCCAGTAATGAAATCTAGGGAAAGGTCTTCCCAAATTGCAGTGGGAATGGGTAGGGGTTGTAGTAAGCCAGCTAGTTTCTTTGTTTCAGTTTTGATGATTTGACATGTTGGGCAGTTGGATACAAATGTATGGACTGATTCACGCATTCCCTCCTAGAAAAAATTGGATTGGAGTCGGGCTAGAGTCTTAGTTATCCCCATGTGTCCCCCCAATGGAGTAGAGTGAAATTCCTCCAATAATTGAGAGCAAAAAGAGCTAATGGGGTCAATCCAAATCTGATTTTTGTATAGTATCAGTCCCTCATGAATTTTGTAATGTGGAAATGAAGAGGGGTTGGTTTGAATTTGTTCCAGCAAAGTTGTGAAGGAGGAACTGTTTTGAAGAGATTGTTTGAGGTGATCCAGAAAGAGGAAATGAGGAATAGAGAAAGAAAGATGCGTACTTGGGCCTTCTGTCGTGCGGGAGAGGGCGTCGACGACTACGTTATGTTTTCCAGTCTTGTATTGGATGGAATAGTCGTAGCCGAGGAGTTTGGAAAGGTAGTTGTGTTGTTCAGGTGTTTGGATAACTTGGGAGAGAAGATCTTTGAGGCTTTTATGGTCGGTGTCGATGGTGAAGCGGTGGCCTAATAGATATTGTCGCCATTTTTTTACAGCAGAGGTAATGGCGTGTAGTTCGCGGACGTAAGTGGATGAACGTTGTAATTTGGGGCATAATGGTTGGCTAAAGTAGGCAATAGGGTGAGAGTTTTGCATGAGGACAACACCCATGGCGCAACCCGACGCGTCGGTTGCGATGTCGAAGGGTTGAGAAAAGTCTGGTAAGGCTAGTGTGGGTGATTGAGTCATGGCTAGTTTCAAGTTATCAAAGGTTGTTTGAGCTTCTTGTGACCAGATGAATGCGTCTTTGCGTAGCAGGGCAGTGAGGGGAGCACCAATGGTGGCATAACTTTTAATAAATTTACGATAAAAACATGTGAGACCCAAAAATCCACGAAGTGCTTTGATGGAGGTTGGTTTAGGTCAGTCAATCATGGCTTGGATTTTAGAAGGTTCAGGTTGAACGCCGGAAACAGAGACGATGTGACACAAGTACTCTAGTTGGCGTTGGGCAAAAATACATTTGGATTCCTTCAAGTAGAATTTGGCCTCAAGAACTTGTTAAAAACTTGTTCGAGATGACGAAGGTGCAGTTGTAGATTGAAGTTGTAAACCAAGATGTCGTCGAAGAAGATGGCAACAAAACGGCGAAGGAATGGTGTTAAGAGCTCATTCATTGTAGCTTGGAAGGTGGAAGGAGCGTTGGAGAGGCCAAATGGCATCACACGATACTCATAGTGTCCCTGGTGAGGGCGAAAAGCAGTCTTGTGAATATCATTCTCATGCATTCGGATTTGGTGAAATCCTTGGCGGAGATCTAGTTTAGAGAACCATGAGACACCACCTAATTCATCGAGTAACTCGTCGATAGTTGGCATTGGAAAACGATCTCTGATAGTGATGGCGTTAAGTGCGCGATAATCTACGCAAAATCGCCAAGTGCCATCCTTTTTTTTAACAAGTAATACTGGGGAGGAGAAAGGGCTTTGGCTGGGGCAAATAAGTTCATTTTGAAGCATGTCTTTGACTAGATGCTCGATTTCATTTTTCTAGGAGAAGGGGTAGCGATAGCGACGGATTGAGACAGGAGTTGAGGATGGTTGGAGGTGAATTTTGTGGTCTGTTGGCCGCAACGGTGGAAGGTTAGGTGTAGGGTGGAAGATTTGGGAGAATCTCTGTAGTAGATTTGTGATAGATTGAAGGGAGTGAGGATTAGGGTTGGAGACTTTGTGTGGGGAGGTCGGGAGCATTTGGATATGGAAAAGTTATGAGGCAGAGTGGGTTTGGATACACCTTTTGAGTTGGTGGTCTGAAATTGAAGTTGGGCCATGTGGGGCATCATTAGTAATGGTGATGGGTTGATTGTTATAAGTAAAAGAGAGGGTGAGGGATGAGTAGTCCATGAGGACTGGGCCTAAAGACTTCAACCAAGGAGCTCCCAAGATGAAGTCAGCGCCACTAAGAGGGAGGACATAGAAATCCACGTTGAAAGGGTGTGACTGGAGGGTCAGCGCTATGTCAGCACATGTGTGGTGACATTCCAAGAGATTACCATTTCCTACCATGACTATAAGAGTGTTCACCAGTGAAGAGTTGAGGTTTTAAGAATTTTTCCACACGAGTCTGAATGAAATTATGTGGGCTCCCGCCATCGATGAGTTACCCGGTACGAATGTTTCGTCGCAATTGTAGCATAGCCCCTTTACGCGACGGGAAGCCATATCTTCGGAAGAAAGCTTACGGAACTGAACACGAGGAGGGATATTGGGGTTTGGGGGGTTGGGGAGAATAGGAGGGTTATTGTTGTTGGCGGAAGATGAAGGGTGAGTAAGGTGTTTTGGTTTGTAGTTTCGGCGGCGTTCTTCGATTTTGTCTTCTTGGAGTTTAGCCAGCGCAGTGGCTAAAGAAAGGGTTTGTGGTTGTAGTGCTCAAACTTCACGGTGAATTTCTGGAGAGAGCTCAAAATGAACTGTTGTGGTAAGCCAATGATGCGGTTGGCGATGCGTTCGAACTCGGTGAGGTATTGGTTAAGAGATCCCCTTTGGGAGAGTTTGAACAGAGCTTGGTTGGGGTCGTCGTAGTAGCTGGGAGCGAAACGTGCTTCCAGAGCTTGGAGGAAGCCAAACCAGTTGGTAATATGGCCATTTCTAAACATATATTGGTACCAACTCAAAGCTGGTCCATCCATATAAAATGAAGCTACGGTAAGTCTTTCATTTTCAGGGGTCTGGTGGTAGTCGAAAAACTTATAGTTTTTGAAAATCCAGCCCATGGCATCGGTGCCATCGAAACGTGGAACTTCAAGTTTCATTTTGGGGCGGCGGGGTGGGTTGTTATTGATATTATTGTTGTTGTGTTGATGTGGAGGGGTGGTGGGTTGGGGTGTATTAGGAATGGTGGTGAGGTTGGCTAGTTGATTGAGGATGAGATCTACCTTTTCGGACAGATCATTGAGTCTCTCGGCGTTTGTAGTGGGGTTGGTTGTCATAGTAAGGAATTGAGGGAGATGCAATGAAAGCACCAAGTTGTTAGGTTTAAGTTTTCCTTGAGTTATAGGACAAGGGACCTCCTTAAGAGAAAAAAGAGAGAATGAAGATTGGATAAATTTCTGCTTGATTATTTCATTAAAATAAGGCATTATATAGCCATTCTTGCTACAATCCAAGTAACACATACTGCCAAACTGATGGCTCACCTAAAACTCAGAAAAATGCAGACAATGATAGTACAATTTCTAACTGAATTTCTAACAAATTGATAAGACAAGTGAGCTGTATTATTCTAGAATAATACTAAGGATATGTTTATTTGTGATAGATGTTGTCTTCAAACATAGTCCCTTAAGTGACCAGGGCGATGGACTGTCCTCTTGGCAGGATCCACTTTGTTGGGCTGATCCACTTGGATGGGCTTTGAGTTGAGTTGTTCTCCAGGAGAGGAGGTGGTGTTAATAACAATTGGGCTGCTAACACAATTCTACTGTATATTATCTAGGCAAGCGTGTTACTATAACTGGAAAGATAGCGAATTGATAATGGAACCAGGAGAAATCGTGTTACCGTATAAATTGGAAAAAGAGTAAGAGAAAGGAAATTGGCTGAAAACCAAAACTCGAAAGAGAAAGAAATAGACAGCATAAAGAGAAAGCTTACACGGGATGAACACACATAATCGCAACGGCAGAAGTTGGTTATTACAGCTAGCCGCGGCCTGGTTGCTGTGAAGAGACGAGAATTGTGAGGGTTTCACATGCTGCCGTTTTGCACTGTAAAGAGAGAATTCAGAGTTTTAATTTACTCTTAGCTTTATTACTTATTTTAATTTAAATAATAAAAACCTTTTTAAGTCAGGTGGAACAATTTAAAAGTTCGTCTCATTCACAACCTTATTCCGTCTTGAGTTTTTAAATCAAGTGGATAACCACCAATTTAATATCATTGATTTAAAAGAAGTTTTTTCCACTAGTGACATAATAACTTGTATCGATATAAATGTCCTGAAACTACTTCAGACTGATTTTGTGCAATTTGTATCGATACATATATCTTTTGTATCGAGACAAAACTTGTGTCTCAGGGGTAGAGAGTCTCTAGTGTATCGAATCATGCTTGCATGTATCGATACACACCTAACTCTCTCAAAACACCAGAAAATGCATGGTGTATCGAATCATGCTTGCATGCTTCGATACATATCAGTCAGGTTTTCAAGAAACGGATATATGTATCGATACATACTCGTGTTTGTATCGATACACAGATCAAATATTTCAAATTTGAACGCTGGTCAAGGTGTTTGTATCGATACATACCATCATATGTATCGATACAAGTCTGTTCTGTTTTGCCTTAATTTGCTCAATTATATTTTCTCTATAAATAGCAATATGAGTTTTTGTTGTAAGTGTGAGAATCCATCTGAAAAACACATTTGATCAAAATTTGAGAGAGATTTTAAATCAAAGACTTATTCAACACAAGTTCATCATCTTCTATCAAATCACTTCCAATTCGAGATTGAGTATGGGATCAATCAAGGGTTCTTAGTTGATTTGGTGGATAACGTTCGGTGCAATTCGCGGTGAATCACAATTGCGATCGGGTTGAATTGCGTTGGAGGTTTGGATTCTCATCAAGGGTTCAAGATTGTGTGATATCTTGAAGGTTCAACATCGAGGAAGCGAAGACGGCGCAAGACTGGAACGTTGGAATCAGATGTAGAAGCTTTGCGAGGTGTTGAGGTTGCATAGCTCAATTTGCATTATGTAGTACCCGGCGCAAAAAAATAAACAGATATGCAATGATGAAATGCAATGCACAAATGTAAACAATGAAGCCGCCACCATATTTTATTTATCCCGTGAGGGGAAAAGAAAATAATGATAAAACCTTAAAAGATCGGGTTCGGGAGTTGGTTACATAAGGGGAAGACGTTAACACCCCCTCATATCCGTTGTACTCAACGGGAACCATTTGAGGAATTTGGTTTGCATAAACAGAAATTAACCGCATATAAGCTAAAAGATTACCGCATATTGAACAGAAAAGGAAAAAAAGAGTTTTTTATTATTTGGCTTTACGAGAGAGGCTCTCGCTCCTACGTATCCCCCAAGTACAATGAGGAAGTCAAAGCTCACGTAGTTCTTCCTGAAAAGAAAGATTTGTGTGTTGGTTGTTTTTAGTGAACAATGCTTAGGTCGCATTCCACTGATACAACAGTATGCTTGTATGCTCGCTTCGGAGGGTTAAGCGTTTGTCTGTAGCAGGGGAATGGATAAAGCGTCATCTGTTTAAGAAAAAGAAGTTGAAAAAAGATTTGACTGCACAAGAGCAGTTGAAAAAGAGCTGACTGCGCAAGGGCAAGAAAACAGTTGAGTGGGTTGAGTGTCTTTTAGATTTTCTAAGGAATTATTCAGTGAATGAGAATAGTCCTCAGTCGCGAGCCATGCGGCAGGTACTTGGACTATACAAGAGATGAAAGTCATGCGTCAGACATCTCTCTTTTCATTCAATAGTTTATTTAAGGTAATTTCAGAGTTTTCAAGTTTCAGAAAAGAAAAAGAAAAAGAAAGGTGGGAGAGGAGAGAAATGCAAATGCATGAATGTAAATGACTTATAATCAATGTACTGAATAATTAAAAATGCTTCAGATATGAACATATAAGCAAGTAACCATGTATCAGACAAAGAGAAATAAATCATCTAACAATTATAAGCAAACAGCATAATTCAGTCGAGTAAAGAAAAGTCAACTGTAAAAAAACAACTGGAAAGTCAACGTAAAAGTCAAACTAAAAGGTCAAGGCAAAAGTCAACCAAAAAGTCAAACTGATAAGTCAAAGTAAAAAGTTGACTTAAAAGTCAAGGTCAAAAGTTGAGACATAAACAAGTCATGCGTCAGGCTCTGTCTCGTGGATTCTCGAAGAAATTCTAATTTAAAAGTTTTAAAAATTTGAATTAAAAAATAACTTAGTCAAAGTCATGCGTCAGTGACTATTTATTTTTAATCCATTTTTCTAATCTAAGTTCCAAATACTCCGAATTAAAAAATTAATCGATCAAAGTCATGCGTCAGAGACCAATTACTTTTTTAATCCACTTTTCTAATCTAAATTATAAAACTCCGAATTAAAAAATTAATCGATCAAAGTCATGCGTTAGAGACCAATTACTTTTTTAATCCACTTTTTCTAATCTAAGTTATAAAAACTCAGAATTAAAAAATTAATCGATCAAAGTCATGCGTCAGAGACCAATTACTTTTTTAATCTGCTTTTCGTATCAAAAGTTGTGAAAACTCCGAATTAAAAAATTAATCGGTCAAAGTCATGCGTCAGAGAGCAATTACTTTTTTAATCCATTTTATTTTATATTAAAATCAAAGGGTTCTCAAGAAAAAGAAGAGAGAAAGAAGGGGGTGTACATAATAAACAGCATGGATTCATAGCAAATCAAATCAGAATAAAAATTATGGGCTTAAAGCCCAATCTACAGATCACAGAGGGGGGTGCAAATAGCATGTTCAGGGACTGCAGAAAGTAATCTGGGCCTAAGGCCCAATTTCTACCAAAAAAACAAAAAAACGGTGGTGCAAAAAGCAGATCTAGGGGTGTGTTTAGTGAATCACCAAATAAACAGATCCAGGCCTACAAAGCAATAGGCCCAAAACCAAATCAGACGAACCGGATCGGGTCGGATGATGGTACCCGACCCGGATCCGGTCATAAACCCATAAACCAAAAAAAAAAAAAAAAATAGTAGATTTGTATCGTTTTTAAACGCTAATCACGAATTTCATATTAGTTTCTTCAGATCAAGTGTAACAAGTTACGAAATCGCACAAATCCGACGGACTAAAATTTAGATCTAAACATTTTTACAAGTTAAATCAAACCAAACAACATCACAGAACAGTTCATATGCATAAAACGATATATATCAAAAAGGATAGGAGGAGAAAAACGTCCGGAATCGCGCGATAACAACCTTCTTCGCCTTGGAGATCGTGAACAGTAGCTGAATTAGGGTTGTAATAAATGAGGTCCTATTTATAGGGCCTCATAACATTGGGGTATTTTTGTGATTTCTGAACTTTTGTGGGTAAAAAGTGAAAATTGGGAATGGGGTGAATTTCTGATTATTTAAAAAAGGAAAATGATTTTATGAATGAGAATTGGTGAGGTGGCATCATATGATTGGTTAAAAAATGTCATAAAAGGATAAAATGCAAATAAAATAGAAAAAAGTGGAAGAAAAAAGCAAATAAAATATAGCAAAATATAGAAATAAAATGTAAACTTAAATACAAAAATAAAAATTATTTTTGAATATTTTTTACTATTTTTCGCCTAAAAAGATAAATTGCGACAAATTAAAAGAAATAAAGAAAAAAAAAAGATAAATTGTAAGCAAAAATTATCTAAAACCTATTTTTTGGTATTTCTTATAAAAAATACGAAATAATTTTTAAATAAAATATTTATTTTAATAAGCGGAAAATTAGGGTATTACACATTAGATTCAATATAGGGTTATTCGAGTCTTTGTAAATTGTGCACTATTATCAAGCGTTTTTAATAAATTGCTCAAATCGTCGGTTTGACGATTTGGGGGGAGACGTACCCGGCCGACCGCGAGGACGACATGAAAGCTGTGGGAACTCCCTAATCATCTGTTTGCGTTCTTCTCTCCTTATTGGATTAATTGGATCAATTGAATTTCGTGATCGTAAGTGTTCATCACAATTCAATTGAATTTGACTTGAATTGTGATTGTGTGTAACTTGATAATTTGACTTGAATTTGACTTGAATTGTGATTGTGTGTAACTTGATAATTGGTGATCGTTTGTCGTAGTAATTTGATTGTAAAACATAACCTAATTCAATTTATCGTTAAACGCTCCAAGGCTTATACTACCTTTCCTGTGATCGAAGGGTGCAAAGTAGACTACCGATCCGGTGGCCTTCCGCGTACTCGAAAATATTTTAAAAAACTCATTGTTTAGAAAGAGTCACTTATTCACCCCCTCTAAGTGATCGCCAAGTAGTCTAACAAGTGGTATCAGAGCCTGGTTTGATTTTAAACGATTAAATCGAGTAATTTGTGCCTATTATAAGAAAACATGTCGTTTGCACCCAAAGGGGCTTACAATAGGGCTCCTATATTAGTAATTTGTGCCTATTATTAGTAATTTGTGCCTACCATGTTTCGCATTGTACATCGGCTAAGGAAATGTGGGATACATTGGTTACCCATTTTTAGGGTACCAATGAAGTCAAATTATCTAAGATAAACACACTAAACCAAGAGTTTGAATTGTTTCATATGATTGATGGTGAAACCATTGAAAGTATGCATCAACGATTTGTGAAAATTACCAACAAGTTACAAGGTCTCGGTAGACCAATCACAAATCAAGATGCCACTAATAAAATTTTGAGGTGCTTATCTAGGTCTTGGCAACCAAAGGTCACCGCGATACAAGAAGCGAATGATCTTACTCAACTAAGCCTCACGGTTTTATTTGGCAAACTCAAGGAACATGAACATGTGGTAAGTGGGTTAGAAAAGAAAGAGACAAGTGGGAAAAAGGAGAAACATGGTGATAAAGAAAAAGAGAAGGAAAAGAAGTCCATTGCTCTAAAGACTTCATATTCCAAGTTCAAAGGTAAAGAGCAAGTGGAAAGTAGCTCAAGTGAAGAGGATTCCGATGATGAGGAAATGGGGCTCTTCGTTCGACGCTATAATCGTTATGTGAGAAAGAATGGGATAAGGCATTCCGATGACAACTTGAAGAAGTATCGGAAAGATAGTGGTTACCGGAAGAATGAAGGTGCTAGGAACTCCAAAAAGGGAATATGCTATGAGTGCGGCCAAGTTGGTCACTTCAAGCCGGATTGTCCCAAGCTCAAGAGAAAAGAGAAGGAGTCTCCATCATTCAAAGGAAGGAGTAAAGGCAAAGGAAAGAAAGCTTATGTTGCATGGGAGAGTGGTAGCTCTTCATCTCATTCTTCATCAAGCTATAGCTCAAGTGATGAAAACGAGACGGCTAATGTATGCTTCACAACTCGACATCACAAAAAGAAAGATATAGCTCCTAAAAAGGTAAACCAAAATCCCTCTAGCTCATATACTTTATTAGAATACCATGATTTGCAAAGTGCATTTGAAGATCTATGTAGTGAAACTAGGAAAGCTTTCAAACGATTAAAATAAATCATAAAAGTTAACAAAGCTCTTGAAAAGAAAGTTTCCGAAACCGAAAAAGAGTTGAAAGCTTTCAAAGCATCACTATTAGAATGATCAAGTGCAAATCATGATGGTAGTGATATAGTTGGTTGTGATGGATGCATCACTTTGTCAAAAACTATCAAAATTCTCAAAGACAAAGTGGGAAATCCACCAAAACCAAGAGTATCCCATGAATTTGATCCAAAACATTTTGATCACTCTTTGAAATACAAAAACAAAGTTTCTAAACATATTAAAATGGATCAAAAGAAGGGTAACTCACATATCACTAGTCACTATTGTTGTAGTGAAGGTCATACCATTGCAAAATGCCAAGCTAGAAAAATGTTGGTACCAAAAGGCATATTGCAATGGATGCCAAAACTCAACATAGCCTATTTACCTCACCATTTAAGACGCAATGAGAATTGGGTACCTCCCTCTTATGTTTAATTGTTGTAGGAAATGTGCCTTAGAAATCTAGAAAGGAGATGGTTTCTAGATAGCGGATGTTCAAGGCACATGACGGGTGACGCCTCGCTATTCATTGAGTTTAAAGCAAAGGAGAAAGGCTACGTCACCTATGGAGACAACAACAAGGGTACTATACTTGGTGTAGGTACAATCGGTAATCCATCTACTATAACCATATCCAATGCTGTACTTGTGGATAACCTTAAACACAACTTGTTCAGTGTCGCCAAACTATGTGACAAAGGGTTTAAAATAAATTTCAAACCTACCTTTTGCACAATAGAAAATGACAAAGACAAGAATGTGGTTCTTAAGGCTATTAGGCACGGAAAAGTATATATGCTAGACTTAGATGATAATAGCCTAGGTGATGCTAAATGTCTCATAACCAAGAATGATGAATCTTGGTTATGGCATAGAAGATTAGCACATCTTAACTTTGATTTACTAAATAAGATAGTCTCAAAGGATCTTTTAGTCGGTTTACCAAAAATAAAATTTTCAAAAGATCATTTATGTAATGCATGCCAAATGGGTAAACAAATAAAGGCATCTTTCAAATCTAAAATGTTTATTTCAACTACAAAGCCTTTAGAGTTAATCCATATGGACTTTTTTGGACCATCAAGGACCAAAATCCTTGGTGGTAATTACTATGGACTTGTGATTGTAGATGACTACTCAAGATTTTGTTGGACTATCTTCTTATCTAGTAAAAGTGACACCTTTTCCTCTTTTAAACGGTTTTCCAAAATGACTCAAAATAAGCTTGGCCTTAAGCTCATTTCTATTCGGAGTAATCATGGAGGCGAATTTGAAAACTATAAGTTTGAAAAGTTTTGCACTAAACATGGCATTGAACACAATTTTTCGGCTCCACGTACACCACAACAAAATGGGGTAGTGGAGAGGAAAAATAGTATTCTAGAAGAGTTAGCTAGGACTATGTTAAGTGAATCCTCACTCCCTAAGTATTTTTGGGCGGATGCGGTAAGCACCGCAAGTTATGTTCTAAGTAGGGCGATTATTCGACCTATCTTGACAAAACTCCCTATGAGATACTTAAGGGGCGGAAACCTAACCTTAGTCATTTGACCCAAACCAAATATTTAAAGAGAATCTTGGCAAATTTGACCCAAAGTCGGACGAAGGTGTTTTCTTAGGCTATTCACTCTCTAGTAAGGCATATAGGGTGTACAACAAAAGATTACAAATTAACGAGGAATCGGTTCATATAAAATTTGATGAGACTTTTCCGGATGAACATGGGAAAGGTAGTTTCATTGGTGCAGGTATTGACACGACGGATATTCTAAAGGAGAAAGAGGTTGAAGGGATTGATCAACCTTTGATGGACACTCCGGGATATAAAGACGATGAGTCAACACCTTCACGTGACGATAAAGATGATGGAAGTTCTTCCTCAAAGAATCATCACAAACATAGAGGAGCTGTAACACCCAAACCAAATATTTAAATAATTCTAATAATAGAAAATTCTTTTTATAAATTACGCAGCGGAAAAATAAAACTTTATTGCTTGAAATAAAAGTTAAGACATAAATATTGGTTTATGGTATTACATAATACTAATATAATAAAAATAGTAATCATCATTCATACAAAAGAATCATTTTTCTAATACAATACAACTTTAATAAAAAGGTAAGAATAAAAGACTCGATATATACGTATAAACCCTTTCCGGTGTCACAATCAGAGTGGAGCTTCACCGACAACTCGAACACAACATCTAACCTAAGATCTGAACCCCCAAAGGTCCAGCAAGTACACAAAACAGAGAGTTTGTTATAATTCAATATCATAATGCGAAGGTAAAGTATACTCACATTTTATAAATATCACGGTATATCTAGACAACATTCTTCTCTAGTTGCTTGTATCTCAACAAGCAAAATAAATATAAAATTGTACTCTTTGCCACAAAGGTAAACATCCAATCATGTATAACACTTAAGCAATCTTAATAAATCACAATTGCACACAACATCACGTAACAAGTATCAAATAGGAATACACAAATT
Organism: Trifolium dubium; assembly: GCA_951804385.1. Classification (NCBI taxonomy): domain Eukaryota; kingdom Viridiplantae; phylum Streptophyta; class Magnoliopsida; order Fabales; family Fabaceae; genus Trifolium; species Trifolium dubium. The sequence goes on along the minus strand of OX638062.1, from coordinate 29,847,428 downwards.
CCTAATGCAACTAATGCCATCATCAATGTTATGTCACCCTAGACACAACTAAATGCATGTGGTACCCGCTCAAAATAGGATAGAATTATATCCATTCGCATCATGTTCAGTTTTTCGTCATGAGGGACATCGCATCAAGTTGACTCATGAATGCATGAATGTACATATACCACTTATGATGATACTCTCACACATATCTACTCATGAATATTAGGGTCGCTCAACCTAATATTTCTTCTCAAGTTCATCATATCATTTAATAACAATCATGTTATCACAAGTCATCACCATCAATTCAATTCATCATCAATTCATCATCAACTCATCATTATAATCATGTATATAGCATCATGTAATCATAAGAACATGCTACAAACATAATACAAACATACATCTCATTAAATCCACAAAATGATATTTCGTCCAGAAACCGTGGCCAGCTGGCGAGCTCTGGCCACCCGTGGCTAGATGGCGAGCTCTGGCGACCAACACTGTTATTTTCTCGGATTTTGGTTAGATCTACACGAAAATCATCATCTAAAGCTTGAAAAATACATAAAGATAACAACTTTAAGCATGTATATTCATACCAAGTGTATAAGTTCATCATTTAGCTTCAATAAACATCATTTCATACATTATATCATGAATCATGAATCATTTATACTTTTACTCAAAAACCCATTTTTGAACAACAACTCTTGAAACATGGATATTCATTCATGATAACCACAAAGTGATGAAAACATAAAATCATAGTTTATTCATGTGATATACTCAATGATTCATACATAACAACATTTATTCATCAATAATCAAGCCAAATAAAAAATAAATCACATTCCCATAAACCCCAACCCAACCAAGAGATGAGAGAGTTTGGGTATGGAGAAGAGTACTTCTCCCCTCTCTATGAACCATCTCATTGAAATATAACTACTCTCTTACCTTGGTTTTATGATGGGTTCTCTAGTCCTTCACTCCTCTTGAATCCTTAAGCTTCAAGTCCCTTTTTGCTCTTGCATCTAAACCTCTTTTGCTCTTGCATCAAACTCTATTTCTCCCTCCTTGAACCTTGTTTCGACGATCGGGACGGTCAAAAGTTGCGTCGAGGTGTGGTGAACCTATCCTCAAAATTTCAGCTAAATCTAACGGTTAACGAATCCGGGATCGATGTTTTGGTGAGACATCTTCATGGAAAACGGGATTTGCATTATCTTTTCTTTCTTTCTCTTATTCAAGACTCTCTCTCACTTTCTCTTTCTTCCTCCACCACAACTCATGATAAATGAGTTTCTCTCTCCAATTTTCCTTCTTTATACCTAGGTTACCACTCTTCAATCACTAAAATGTCATTCTTCTTGGACTAAAATAACCATATGTTCTCTACTCTTTTCTATTTTGAACAACATCTCATAAATAATTAATATCCAAAACACAAATTAATTATAAAAAGATAATAATTTTAATTAATTCAAAACGGGTGTTACAGGAGCCGGTCTTGCAAAGGAATGGCAGACTCTAAAGAACCATCCTATTGATAAAATCTTGGGTGATATCTCCAAGGGCGTTTCGACACACTCTCGGATAAGTAATTTTTGTTGTCACTTCGCTTTTGTTTCACAAGTTGAACCGAAAAACTCAAAATCCGCACTACTTGATGAACATTGGATTCTTGCTATGCAAGAAGAATTGAATCAATTTAAAAGAAACGATGTTTGGGATCTACTTCCACCTTCACACAATCATCAAGTAATAGGTACACGTTGGGTTTTTCGGAACAAACTCGATGAAAACGGAGTTATCATTAGGAACAAGGCACGGTTAGTAGCCCAAGGCTATAACCAAGAGGAGGGCATAGATTATGAGGAGACTTATGCTCCGGTTGCCCGCCTTGAGGCCATTAGACTTTTATTAGCTTATGCATGCAATATGAATTTCAAGTTATATCAAATGGACGTTAATAGTGCTTTCTTAAACGGATACATTAATGAGGAGGTATATGTCAAACAACCTCCCGGTTTTGAAAATGATGAACATCCGGATTATGTTTTTAAACTTAAAAGGGCTTTGTATGGTCTTAAACGAGCCCCTAGGGCTTGGTATGATAGACTTAGCAAGTTATTAATTAAAAACGGATATTCAAGGGGAAAGGTTTGTACTACTCTCTTCATTAAACGTAAGGGAAAGGATGTCTTATTAGTTCAAATATATGTTGATGATGTTATTTTTGGTTCCACTAATCCATCTCTTGTCAAGAGCTTTTCTAGTTTAATGCAAGGTGAATTTGAGATGAGCATGATGGGTGAGCTAACCTACTTCTTGGGATTACAAATCAAGCAATTAGAGGAAGGAACATTTATATATCAAACTAAGTATTGTCTTGAGTTGCTTAAAAAGTTTGGCATGGTGGATTCAAAAGATATGGAAACTCCTATGGCGTCAACATGTGCTTTAAGCAAGGATGAGGAAGGTAAAGATGTAGAAATCACAAAGTATAGAGGTATGATCGGATCTCTTTTATATTTAACGGCTTCAAGACCGGATATAATGTTTAGTGTTTGCATGTGTGGACGTTACCATTTTCTTAAACATATCGAGACTAGGCACCAATTTCTTCGTGACCATGTAGAAAAAGGTGATGTAATCTTTGAACATGTGGAATCCAAAAATCAACTTGCGGATATTTTCACTAAACCCCTTGCTACAGATCCTTTTATCTATATTCGAGGATAATTAGGTATCCTCGATATATCTAACCTCGAATAAATGAATTTTATATATGCACTTTATATATTCTTTATGCCTCGTGGCAACTCGAAGCATCATTCAAGGAAAGTGCATAAAAGGTTACGGTAAAAAGGTTCAATTGTATCATATCTATCCCTTATTTCTCCTCATCTTTATATTTGCTTGACTATCATCAACTTGACATAATCATTATGTTTTATTTCATTCATACTTTGCTCATTTCCAAAAACTTCGCTTTAAGATAGTAATAAGTCTTGAAGTCCATATGTGTAAAATGGCTATGTGTGTATTGATAACTACATGATATGTCTATTACTTGAATGTACTGCGTATATGCTATCCGTGTCTTTGATTTCTCTATGATCTCGGTTTATATATGATATGGTCACATGAAACTGTCATCCATAATAATAGGCTGCATGTTTTGTTTATTTCGTCCCGTATTCTTATAATGACGATGTTGTTACAATATTCATGCTTTGGACTTGGTTTGTTGTTCTACATTCCATATTTGTCATGATATTTGGTTTTTCGCCATTGGATTATACTTGCATATCTTGTACGTATTTATATTGATTAGGATATTCATCATAAAGTGCATTTCGATAAATGTAAGTGCACGATATGGCCATGTTAAAAACGTTTTAATACTTGATACTTCTAATGAGTTCTCTTCTTCTTTTTGATATTGTCAAAGGGGGAGAGATTTGGATTGCTCAAGATAAAGAAAGAATTCTTGATTATCAAAATATCAAACGCATTATGGCATCAACTCAGGGGGAGCGTGCTTATGGTTAGCCTTGATGTAATTGCGTCTGTATACATATTGCTATTTTATTGCATATTAGGTATAGGCTTAGTTTAGCTTATGCAAAGTTCTGACAATTATCAAAAAGGGAGAGAATGTAAGTGCACTTGTTCATTCCCTTGTTTTAATAATTGTCAAAACACATGAAAATAGAGTGGAACATATTTTGGCAACGTTAGAAATGACTTGACAGGGAAAAACTATTTTATAAACTTTGAAAAATTGATTTGAAGGTTCTTTGTATCGATACATAATAACTTGTATCGATACACACCCTTTGATTTTGTGCAATTTGTATCGATACATATATCTTTTGTATCGATACAAAACTGGTGTCTCATGTGCAGAGAGAGTCTCTTGTGTATCGAATCATGCTTGCATGTATCGATACACACCAAACTCTCTCAAAACATCAGAAAACGCATGGTGTATCGAATCATGCTTGCATGCTTCGATACATATCAGTCAGGTTTTCAAGAAACTGATATTTGTATTGATACATACTCGTGTTTGTATCGATACATAGGTCAAATATTTCAAATTTGAACGCTAGTCAAGGTGTTTGTATCGATACATACCATCATATGTATCGATACAAGTCTGTTCTGTTTTGCCTCAATTCTATTTTCTTTATAAATAGCAATATGAGTTTTAGATGTAAGTGTGAGAATCCATTTGAAAAACACATTTGATCAAAATTTGAGAGAGATTTTGGATCAAAGACTTATTCAACACAAGTTCATCATCTTCTATCAAATCACTTCCAATTTAAGACTGAGTATGGGATCAATCAAGGGTTCTTAGTTGATTTGGTGGATAACGTTCGGTGCAATTCGCGGTGAATCAGAATTGCGATCGGGTTGAATTGCATTCGAAGTTTGGGTTCTCATCAAGGGTTCAAGATTGTGCGATATCTTGAAGGTTCAACATCGAGGAAGCGAGGTAATTAGCTAGACGTTTGTTGCGGGGGTTTTCGGTCCGAAGACGGCGCAAGATTGGAACGTTGGAATCAGAGGTAGAAGCTTTGCGAGGTGTTGACGTTGCATAACTCAATTTGCATTAGATTCAATATAGGGTTATTCGAGTCTTTGTAAATTGTGCACTATTATCAAGCATTTTTAATAAATTGCTCAAATCGTCCGTTTGACGATTTGGGGGGAGACGTACCTGGCCGACCGCGAGGACGACATGAAAGCTGTGGGAACTCCCTAATCATCTGTTTGCGTTCTTCTCTCCTTACACTCTTTACTTTTTGTATTATTGATTAATTGGATCAATTGAATTTGGTGATCGTAAGTGTTCATCACAATTCAATTGAATTTGACTTGAATTGTGATTGTGTGTAACTTGATAATTGAAACTTGCTGTGTTCGTTTGTCGTAGTAATTTGATTGCAAAACATAACCTAATTCAATTTATTGTTAAACGCTCCAAGGCTTATACTACCTTTCCTTTGATCGAAGGATGCAAAGTTGACTACTGATCCGTTGGCCTTCCGCGTACTCAAAAATATTTTGAAAAACTCATTGTTTAGAAAGAGTCACTTATTCACCCCCCTCTAAGTGATCGCCAAGTGGTCTAACACTTCAGCTAAAGGATAATTGGTCGTTGCCCCTCAGGGTGCTAACAAGATTAGGCCATCTCCCCGCAGGGTGTTTAGATCTTAAAGATAAATGGTTAATGCCCCGCGGGGTGCTAACATAGTTAGGTCATATCCCCTCAGGGTGCTTAGATCCTAGAAATAGGTACGAAAGATTGCTAAAGGCTCGTGGCCGGGAATATCTGATTTGTTGGGGATATGGGGTACTCACTTAGCATTTTTATGCTGAGAGTTTATCCCTGAGGAAGCTTTGGATTTGACTCTTGGTTATGAGTGTGATGATTTTATATGAATGCATGCTATTTTGTGCATGTTATGTCATGTATTTTGTGCATGCTATTTTGTATGATTGAATGCATGCAAATGCATGATGTGCATAACGTTTTTTTTTTGTTCATCGTAGTGTATGATGTAAGATAATGTAATGAATGGGGCCAACGGGTCTTGGGTTTCAAGTTTGTTGAGTACCAATGAAAATTGGGATTAAGGGTATTAATGGTATGATGTAGCATACGCGAGTAGTTATGATATGCCGTAGCAAATGCATGTTTTAAATGATAGATGGATGCGAGCATGATTGATGCATGCATATGATTTAAACACGTATGAAAAATGCCCCTATGGTGGGCAATTTAATGATTTAAAACAAAGTTCCTTGGTTGAAGTTTAGAAAATGTTTCGCTAGCACGATATCCCGACTCTCATGTCGAACTCAACAGTTGCTAATGTAAGCTGGAGTTTTACTTGAGTGATTTGAAGGTATGGAGAGAGTTTGTCCCTGTTGTAGCTGTTAGACTATATGGCGATCACTTAGAGGGGGGTGAATAAGTGACTCTTTCTATACAACGAGGTTTTAAAAAATTATTTCGAGTACGCGGAAGGCTACCGGATCGATACCGGATCGATAGTCTACTTTGCACCCTTCGATCAAAGGAAATGTAGTATAAGCCTTAGAACAATTAGCGACAAATTGAATTTAGGTTTATGTTTTGTAATCAAAATTCTAACACAAACAAAATCAACAAGTTTCACTATCACGTTACACAATCACAAATTCAAGTTTCAAATCAATTGAATTACGGTGAACACTTACGATCACGAATTCAATTGAATCAATTAATCAACAATACGAAAAGTAAAAGTGTAGGGATAGAAAGAAACAATCGGATGATTAGGGAGTTCCCTTGGCTTTCACATCGTCCTCGCTTCGGGCCAGGACGATCTGAGCAATTTATTAAAAAACGCTTTGATAGTGCACAATTTACAAAGACTCGAATAACCCTATTCAATCTAATGCAAATTGAGCCAAGTAATCTCAACAACTTAGAAGCTTCAACCTGTGATTCCAACGTCCCAATCTTGCGCCGTCTTCGTACCGAAAACCTTCGCACCGAACGTCCAGCTTATTCCCTCGCTTCCTAGATGTCGAACCTTCAAGATATCGCTTAATCTTGAAACCCTTGATGAAAATCCAAACCTCCAACACAACTCAACTCGATCGCAATTCTAATTCACCGCGAATTGCACCGAACGTTATCCAACGAATCAGCTACGATCCTTCGATTGATCCCATAATCAATCTCAAATTTGAAGTGACTTGATAGAAGATGAAGAAATTGTGTTGAATAAGTCTTTGATCCAAAATTTCTCTTAAACCTTGATCAAATGTGTCTTTCAGATGGATTCTCACCCTTACAACAAACACTCACACTGCTATTTATATTGAAAATAGAATTGAGCAAATTTAGGCAAAATAGAACAGACTTGTATCGATACATATGATGGTATATGTATCGATACAAACACCTTGACCAACGTTCAAATTTGAAATATTTGACCTATGTATCGATACAAACACGAATATGTATCGATACATATATCAGTTTCTTGAAAACCTGACTGATATGTATCGAAGCATGCAAGCATGATTCGATACACAATGCTTTCTCTAGTGTTTTGAGAGAGTTTGGTGTGTATCGATACATGCAAGCATGATTCGATACACAAGTGATTCTCTGCCCCTGAACACCAGTTTTTGTATCGATACAAATGAAGTGTGTATCGATACAAAATGCTCAAAATCAGTCTGAAGTAGTTTCAGGACATTTGTATCGATACAAGTATTTATGCATCGATACAAAGAACCTTAAAATCAATTTTTCAAAGATTAAAAATAGTTTTTCGCTGTCAAGTTGTTCCTAATGTTGCCAAAATATGTTCCACACTATTTTCATGAGTTTTGACAATTATTAAAACATAGGAGTGAACTGGTGCACTTACAGTAGTTCGTCTTGCCCCAGTCTGATGGGTCTTCGAAGAATGGTTTTAACCACGAGGAGAACCTAAGCTGGCTTGACAGTCTTAAGAGGATTTGCCCTTGCTGCAGCTCATTTTCTTCTTTGTAAATCCCTAACTTTTGTCTGGACCGCTCTTTCGAGTTTTCAGTCCATTGGAAGTATTTTCGTTTTTGGTGTCCCTAATTTTTGCCTGGACCGCCCTTTCAGGTTTTCGATCTACCGGGACTCTCTTTATTGCCTAAGCCGCCTTTTTGATTTAGTTCGCCTATTGGCCTGATCAACTGAATTCCCTCGATGCTAAGTATCAGTTTGCAAGTAACATCATTTCTTTTGACAAGTATTTCTAATACAATGCACATGCGAGTTTTTGAAATTGAATATTTTTGTGGTGGAAGCACATATGGTATATACAAAAGATAATTAATGATTACACAACAAACAGGATGAGTCAACTTATCAATAAATTTGTCGAATATGCTTTCATAGTGAACCTAGCTTCAATTAGGTCTTTTGAGAATTATAACATGCAATTAAAATTCATGCAGATCAAGCCAAAAACGATATAAATTTGTGTTATCAAATTCCCGCGTACTTGAACTTTTCTTGTCCTCAAGCATAGAAATGGTAACTCTTTTTTTTGCAAATGTTTGAAACAGGACACAATAACTCTAATCATACGTGGTTGCCGGCTATAGTGGAAAATCAAGTAATAGTAATTAAATACCAAAAGTACCGTTGTAACACAAAACCACTAATTGCGGTCAAAGATTCCCATCATATGAAGACAAATCTAAAGTATTTTATTGTGACTCTAACTTTTGCTTAAATTTTATTGATGCTTTTCATTCAAATGCAATCACATTAAGCCCGTTATCTTGTACACGCTCATGGTAGGAAAATCTGTTAGTGATTATGATCATATATCGAGGGGTGCTGATAACAAAAGTTTGGCAAACCCCTTTTTCTCTCCCCAAATGCAGTTGTGGGGGATCTGATCATAACCCGCCCTACCTAGTTCAGAATCAGACACCTCCGAACCAACTACTAAAAGGGTTTATTTACCATGGTTTTATTTCGTATGTTCAGCGACTGTTGAATTAAACAACCGAGTGACGGTCATCTAACTCAATAAGTGCATTCCCACTTTTAAAATCAACCAAAGTATGTAAACTTTCATTTCTGGATCATTCACTTGTGTTCATTGACTTCCCACTTAGTTTGTGCTTAAGATGGTGCCGACTGCTAAGATAAACTACCAAGGGTTCCTTTAAAATTAAAATTGAAGGCTTTGTCAACATTAATACTCAAATTAATCTTACACATTTTTGGGTGTCTAAGGTGTTAAAACGGTACCGATTTTATTGAATCATTACTAAACCTTCATAATGTAGCCTAAAGTGCAAAGACAACCTATATACTATTGGAGTGTCATGTCAAGTATCAAACCGAACTTTTCTTAAAAATTTGATATACCTCAAGAAACTGGGAGAATCAGATGACAACGAAAACATATCCAAGAATGACTCAACTTAGCATGAACTGAGTAATTTTTTAAAAAATTTATTTTTATGTATGAAATCGTGAAAGGAAGTGAAACAATGCCTTACATCATCAACTAGGTTTTTTTTGAACCATTGAAAGCATATATTAACAAAAATCTGTTATTTATTTTCATCATCCTCGCTCCAAGTTTGTAGGTGATAGAACAAGAAAATAGTGAACACGAATGGATTAATTCCGAAAACATGCATTTTCATTATATTAAGAGTACTTAACAAGGGACATGATGTTAAAAGCAAACAAACACTTGACAAGAAAGAAATGAAAAGCCTAGCGATCATAGGGGTGAGCTTCCTTGTATCACTGACTTTGAGTACATAAGAGAGTAGCAGACATGTGTTGTAGGGATTTTGGGATTTCCACCACTAACATTGACCTTTCATTTCCAAAGAGGGGAAAGTGTCGAAAACCGTTTTAAAAGAGAGATTCTAAGCTCGGGGGTTAGTTACACCTAGGTAAGGTATTAGCATCCTAAACGTCCATGGTACTCCATGGTAACCTCTAATTTATTGCTTTTTGTTTGCTTTTAATGTGCTTAAGAAAATGAGAGAGAAAAATGGTAAGAATTTGAGAGATAATTTGTTAGAGAGAATTGTGTGTGTAAGTGGAGAGTATAGATGAGAAGAGAAGGTTATAGCATAAAATAAAGCGTTTAGACTTAAACCTCTAGAGTAGCAACCTGTTCACGGAGTTGAAGATTCTCTTTTTCAAATCCTTCCATTTTTTCCCTTTTGATTAACACTAGTGTTGACTTGCAAGTTGACTTCGGACAAGAGCCTCGGACCACTGACAGAATGACACGAAGCTTAGACTCTTTTTGAAGAAGACCATGAATGCAAAATGATGCATGATAAAGAAAACTTATATTTTGTTTTGATTTTTGATTTTCAAAGGACTTTAGGTTGGTAATCATAAAAGACCTCATTTTTGTTTGTAAATGATCAAAATAATTTTTCAAAAGAAATTTTTTTTCTTCTTTTTTCAAGTTCCATGATGATTTTGAAGTTTATAAAGAAATTCCTCTAAGTCCTTTGAAAACCAATGGAAAGAGATTTTCATGGATGCATTAGATGTGATGATGCAACAAGCACAAACATAAGCAAACATGGTTGGTTAAGATATCACAAAGTTGGAGTCAAAAGGTAAACCACCCACAAGGTATGAACTATTGGCTTTCTTCTTTTCATAACACGGGTTCTACAAGGTTCCCAACGTCATCAACTTTCCTTATTGAATACCAATGTCCATAACTGAACTCACGGCCAAATGAAATATCCAAGGGAAAGTCTCGATTGAGCGTGGTATCGCGGAACAACTAATCCAAGAACCTCTCGGCTTAGCCATCACACCACACCCTAAAAAAGGCCAAGATGGGTTAAAGGTGTCTAAAGGTCCACAACATCCTCGGAATACACATCATAGCAACATCTACGTGAGCCTCACGTCGAAAAAAATACTACAACATGACCCCTCCATTGTGCGTAGTTTCATCACTTGTGATTATGTGCGAGACTGAACATTCGCCCATTCACTATGATCATACCACAACTATCTTATGGTGCACTCAAGCTCGGGTCAAGCTTATCTCAACTCACGAACCCTCCATAATATATAAAGCTTGTAAACATTTAAGCACATAGGAAAGCAATTTAAAGTATAAACTAGATAGGTTCAACCCTCTTAAGGAGAGATTCTAAGCTCGAGGGTTAGTTACGCCTAGGTAAGGTATTAGCATCCTAAACGTCCATGGTACTCCATGGTAACCTCTAATTTATTGCTTTTTGTTTGCTTTTAATGTGCTTAAGAAAATGAGAGAGAAAAATGGTAAGAATTTGAGAGAGAATTTGTTAGAGAGAATTGTGTGTGTAAGTGGATAGTATAGAAGAGAAGAGAGGGTTATAGCATAAAATAAAGCGTTTAGACTTAAACTTCTAATCGTGCGACTATTTTGGTTTTGGACTAAAAGAAGTTGTGTTTAAAGAGAGAGGATGATGTTTATTTATTTTTCTAAGTTTTTTCTAAAAAACTTACTATTGTGCCTCTTTGGAAACGAAAAGTCGTGTTTACTTGGTTATTTAGCGATTGCGGAAAGCGATAAAAATAAAATGCATGCGATGCAATTTTCTACTTCCACTTTGGGGTTACATTTTGCCTAAATACATTCTAAGAGTTTTGCGGCAAAATAAACATGAATGAATGCAACATTTTAATGCAATGCAATTTTACAAGTTAAAGTGATTTATAGACGGAGCAAGAAATATAAGCTAAACTAACTAAAAAAACTAGCTAAAACTAAAACTAAAAAAAAAAATCCTAAGTTAAGGTACTAAAATTCTAGGGTCCGTCTCCATTGCCAAGGTTGAAATTGAGGTCCAAAGATTACAAATCAAACACAAGTAACAATATGCAATAATATGATAATATAAAATCAAGTAACTAGAAAATAAATTGCATGAACAAAATATAAATGACATAAAAGAAATAAACTAAAAGAAAAACTAACTAAGATGAAATGAGATGATGAATGGAGCAAAAAAATAAGATAAGCTAATAATAATAAGAGGAAAGAAAGAAAAACTGAACTGAAAGAAATAGCATAGAAAATAGCGTAAAAGAATAAAGGAGTAAGGGGTGTATAATAGTAATAAAAGGGGTATAGAAAATAAATAAATAAAAACAGAAACAGAGGCCCAAGGAGGCCCAAACGCACTGAACCGGACCATTTGCCTGGACGGGACCGGTTCAGGCGGTTCAATCCCAAAATTGAACCGAACCAAGTCTCAGAATCCTATACGGTTCAACGTGCGTAGGTCTACCATAGAATAACATATCATCTTCGTTAGATTTAAATCGGACAAGCCAGATCGAATCTGTGAATCACATGATCAAAAAATAAAAGAAGAGATCAAACGCACCAGATTAAAAGTTACAAAATAGAGTGTATAATGGTCTTTCTTCTTCCATCGTGAAAACAGAACACAGCAAACAGTTAACACAAACTTGAACAAGCTTCAAATCAAAACAACAATCTCAAATCGGAACCAAAATTACCAAACAAGTAGTCAATCTTACACGAAATCTCGCATAAATCATGAATCCGGTATTATTTTCTTCAAAAGAGTTTTAGATAAAAAAAAACGAACGAAGTTCGGATCTGAAATTGTAAAATTGTTTTGTACGCAAAATTGAGAAAAACTGATATGTACATCAGCTTCCATGTTTGTTTGCGAGTTTAATGGACCAAGATTTAAGGAGAACGGAGGTTTGAATCGGTCGGAATCATCACCTCAAGTTTGAGTCTCAAAACCGTTTCGGCTACAGTGAAATCTGGACCGATTTGCTTATGTTTTGATGTTGTTAGCAGTTTCTGATGAAGGAATTTGGTTTGAGTTTGAGGATTTGAATGGATTATGATTGAACCCGAAAATAGATAAAGGAGATAGTGTTTGATGGAATGGTGTATGTGTGTCACGTTTTTAAGTTGTTTGAGTAGTTTTGTGGATTTGAAATATTAAGGAATTGAATGAATGAATTGGAGAGAAACTTGAGTGAGATTTGGTATTTTTTTGTGATGAAGAAATGAAGGAAGGAGTATGATGTTGCTTCTAACGTGAACCTTCTTTCTTTCTTTTTTATTTATTTTTTTGATTTTTCTTTGATTTTGATTGGTAGAGAGAATTCAGAGAAATGGTTTTTGGTGAAAATGAGGTGTGTGAGAAAATTGTGTCCCCCTCTCTCATCAATGAGAGTGCTTATTTATAGAAAAAAAAATTAGGTTAAATGGTATCTGTCGCGGGATTTTTGAGACATACCCCACTACAGTTTTATTTTTCATTTCCAAAGGAGGGGAAAAATTGAAAACCTTTAAAAGAAAGAGATTCTAGGTACGGGGGTTAGTTATTAGCACCTCAAGCGCCCATGGTACTCCATGGTAACCTTTTATATGTTTTTAGTGCTTTTTCAATACATGCTTTTAAGAATGGAGGGAGAAGTTGTACTGAAAAAAGAAAGGCTTAATTACACTTTTGGTCCTCTAACTATTTTTAAGGTTTCACTTTGGTCCTTTAACTATTTTTCGTTCCGTTTTAGTCCTCTAACTTTCATTCCGTTAATAAATTTAGTCCATTCCGTTAACTTTTAACTCTAAAATAATATGATGAAGCACCATTGTAGGTGGTCCATCATAGACCTCAATAATTTTTTAATATTGACCATTTGATTTTTTTTATCAAAATAACAACCATTGGATCTTGAAGATTTATTCTATCTAATAGTGCACTAGCAACACTTAATTTTATTTACTTTTCTTCATCTTCTTTCTCCCTTGTTCTTCATGTTCTTCCATAACTTTATACACCACAAACCCAGAACCTCAAAAACTTCAAAAACTTCAAAAACAAACCCAGATTTTTTTTCCCCAAAAAGTTACAATAATTTCAATTGGCAACGCAACCGCAACCACCAAATTTTAAAATGCCTATATTTTGCTCCAGTATCAAGATTCATGATTTAACCGTAATTTAGAATCATGCATTTCATAAAACAAAACAAAAAGCAATTTCAATTGAAATGAATTATTAAAAACACAACATCTATTTTTGAAATAACACAATTACAATTGAAATTTTAATGAATTAACAGAAAGAAATAAACATGAGCGGTGCCGACCAAATAAACATCATAAACACCGCCGATTCTTTCGACGGAGAATTGAAGACCTGCTTTGATGGATCTGGTCACCGATTTCTTCCTTGGACCTCCTCCTTTCCTTCCTCCGGCTCCTTTCTTTGTCTTTGTGTTTGCTTCCATTTCTAGGGTTTGGGTTTTGGGTAAGAGTTTGAGAAGATGAGAGTTGAAAATTTGAGATGCAAAAAGTGAAGAGGGAATGTGATGTGAAATTGTGAAGTGTTAGATTTAATTGTTCTGCATCTCAAAACACTATAATTGTGAAGTTGGATTTAATTGTTCTGCATCTCAAAACACTATAATTGTGAAGTTGGATTTAATTGTTATGTGAAATTGAATAAAATCTTTTGCATATTCAAATTTTTTTTTGAGAAGAGATTATATGGATTTGGCAACAACTTTTGCATTGGTGTTTTCGGAAACTATGAGAGAGCGGATGGAGGTTTGAAGGTGAGAAAGTTTGGCTGAAGAAGAAGACAAAAATTAGGATTTTCGAAAAAATTTGTAACTTTTGGGAAAAAAAATTTGGGTTTGTTTTTGAAGTTTTAGAGGTTCTGGGTTTGTGGTGCATGAAGTTATGGAAGAACATGAAGAACAAGGGAGAAAGAAGATGAAGAAAAGTAAATAAAATTAAGTGTTGTTAGTGCACTATTAGATAGAATAAGTCTTCAAGATCCAATGGTTGTTATTTTGATAAAAAAATCAAATGGTCAATATTAAAAAATTATTGAGGTCTATGATGGACCACCTACAATAGTGTTTCACCATGTTATTTTAGAGTTAAAAGTTAACGGAATGGACTAAATTTATTAACGGAATGAAAGTTAGAGGACCAAAACGGAACAAAAAATAGTTAAAGGATCAAAGTGAAAGCTTGAAAATAGTTAGAGGACTAAAAATGTAATTAAGCCAAAAAGAAAAGAAAGTGGGTAAAAGTTAAGAAAATTTTATTTCATAAAGTAAATAAAAGAAAAGAAGTGTAAATATTTTTTGTTTGTAAAAAAAGATTTTTGAGAGAAGTGTAATTGTTGAGAGAGAGAAATTGTAAGAAAAGGTGTTGTAAAGAAAAAGTTGTTGTTTGAAAACGAAAGTGTATTCGTTTTTTTGTTGTTGAAAAAGTGTGTCGTAAAGAAAAGAAGTTCTTGTTGCCAAAAAAAAAAAAAAAAAAAATGTAAGAAAAGATGTTGTAAAAAATGTTGTGATAAAAGCATGTTAAAATGATTGTAGTGACGTTGAGATTAAGGTGAGCTTGCGCTGTTTTGTAAAAGGATCGCATGTTTGTTTTGAAAAAAAGTTTTTCGTTTCAAAAAAGTCTCGTAATCAATTTAAAATCAATTACGAGCCCTCTCCCTTGGAAATGAATTTTTGACGTTGTGTGTGATGTGTGAACTAGAAAGCAGTAAAAAGCGATAAATAAAGTCCTACGCTATTACAACCCAATTGAATAATTAATATTTACAACCATATCGAATCAAATGAATAAATAATAATTAGCAAATAAATAAATAGATAAATAAATGACAATGCATAAAAGTAAAATGCAAGTACGGGAAAATAAACATGACAATGAAATGCACATACAACAGGAAAAAGAAACATCGCAAAATAACATCCTAATTAAAAGTGGAGTGTGTGAAATAAATGTGTCGGATGCAAAGACATGATAATACATTTTTGGAGGCCACTCACAACAACAGATAATTCTAACCTAAACACACAAGCAAAAATATAATTTTATTTAGCAAAAGAAAAGTTTTTTTTTTTTATTTTTTATGAAGAGAATGAATTTAGGCCAAAAGGCCCTTAACTATTAATGCTAATGTTAGAGCTCAATAATTTTATAAAGTAAAATATTGTCTCTTACATGTATTTTTAAAATGATGCATTGTCCTAATCTAAATGCAATGCATGTATGCATGTAGAAAAATGTAAAGTAAAATTGTAATGTGAGATTGTAGTGTGATGCAAAAATTAGTGTCAAATGTCATATGAAATGCAAGATGTAGATTATGATGCAATGTAAATGTAGAATGTAACACCCCGATTTTTCAGAATTATTATTTTTATTTAAATTTAATTAAATCTGGTTGTTTAGTTATTTTTTTTAACATGTTTAGTAACATAAAAGTTTTTAGAAAAAAATAAGGAGTTAGTTAAAATAGAAATAATAAAATATATTATGAAAGTATCAATAATTAAGGTGAGATTTTCTAGGAAAATTAATTGTAACAATAATCACAATTTTTGTTGGACAAAAAAAAAGAGATATGGGAATTAAATTAAAAACCTAATCAATCATTATAAATAGAGATAGTGAGAAACTTTGGAAAAAAAAAAAAAGGGTTACGAAGGAACTCTTAAAAAAGAAAGAACACTAGCTTGAGAGGAGCAAACTAGAGATTGAAGAAAAGGAAATGTCTAAGAAAATTCATCTAGATTTCAAGCAATCGCTACTTAATTGAGGTAAGGGGGTGAGTGAGTTTACATATAGGGCATGTTATTAACTTCGAGGATAGTAGAGGGGACCTTGCCCTCCTTCCCCTTTCCCTTTTATTTGCGGTGTTTTGATTCTCTTATGAATCTTTGAATTAAATTATTTTAATTTTTACTATGCAATTATTTATTGAAGAATCAAATTCATGGTGGTATATAAAACGGTTTAGATAAATTGATTAACTTCTAGAATTTTAGTGTTGTTCGGGTGTCTAATTATTTAATTATTATGTATACATTTATTTTTGAAAATAGAACATGTTTCATAGTGATTGCATATTATGGTACTCTCGTCTTGGTTGATAGTGCACATAGGTTAACAATTAATATCAAATTATTTATTAAAGACTCGGGTTTATCTTATAGAATTTTATATTATTAATTAAATACCATAGATTTGATCCAAATCATATTACAAATATAGTAACAATTCCTATATGTTAGTTTTGGTGGGTTTGGAGTCTTGCTAATCTTGTAATCGTTGTTGTTGGTGGTGTTTTTAATTTGTGACACATGTTGTTTTGAAATAATGATTGTTGTATTTGAGTTGAGTTAATTTTTGTAGTGTTGAGTGAGATAAATAAAATAACTATTATCTTATTAATCATAGTGTTGAGCTATATAAGATTCACTTTGTGTTATAATTGATGCATTGGTTTGGTTGTTCATGCATTAAATCTATGTGTCGAGTCAAGCGTTGAGATAAAAAGCGTTGAGATAAATAGTGTTGAGAAGTGTTGAGAGGAATGTTCAATAAAATAACTTTGACTTCCGCCCCTTTGGTACTACACATGAATGTAAAGAGTTAGGACAGTTGCATACTGTTTATTTTGCTTTGAGAAACTATAAATTTAATTTGTGTGTGTTGTTGTTAATTAAATGCAATTAATTGATAATACTTGTGATATGTTTAGTCGTCCAAGTGACGATATTTTGCTTCCCTATTCTTGTGAGTTAATACACCGATGTCTTTGTAAATATATCTCACCCCTTTGTTTTTTGTGTTGTCTGGCATGGCCCTGCGATTGTGAAATTGCAGTATCTACAGGTTGTAGAGTTTGAGTTCGAGTTGAGAGAAGCCCGCTCTGATTGTCACAATTGAGGAGTCTTAGAGTCTATAATGCTTTACTACTTTATTTTAGACATTGAAGCATTTGATTATGAAAGAAGTTACTATATTTTGTCTTTACAATAAATTTAAAATAATCTCATTATAATTCTATTTTTTTTTTATAGTTCTTTTATTCGCTGTGTGATGTCTCTAAAGAGTAATTTTTGAAAAAGCATTTTGAAAATTATATTATTATAATTTTCTGGTTCGGGTCTTTACATAGAAATGTAAAAAGAAATATGTAGTGTAAATGTAATGAAAAATGTGATATGATGTAGAAGTTTTTTTTTGTAAAAAAGGGTTATGTGACAAAAATGCATAATGTGATGTAGTGCAAAAATGTGAGATTTTAAATGCATGTATGCATGAATTTTTTAATAAAAGCATGTTATATATTTTCATAAAATGAAATTGAACAAAAACATAATCATGTTATCGATCATCACAAAAAGAATTCAATCATAGCATATTTGGTTTTTCTAGTATTTGTCAAAAAATAAAAATAAAATTTATGACTAAATTAATGAACAAAGCTGTTGATAAATAACATGTAGCTAAATGACATGAATCATGGATTGTTAAAGACACACAAACACTCACAAATTAAGTAACAAGCACATAAAAAAACATAAAACACATGCACATACAAAAAAACAGAAGAAAGCAAAAAAAGAAAACCAAAAGAATTGGGCTGCAATGAGCCCAGTCTTAAAATGGGTTCAGAACCTGTGGGGGGGTGCGCCGAGCAAGGCAGGGCGCGCGCGCAGCAAGATTAAATGGGGGGAATATAATAGTTTTTTTCCTTTTTTGGTTATATTTTTTCTTCATCTCTTTTTTCTTTCAGATTTGTTTCTTCTTTCTCTCTATTCTCTCTCTGGTTCTCTTTTTCAAATCAGAAAAACTAGGGTTCATGGGTAGAACCCAATTCCGCCGCCGCCGAAAATCTCACCCAAATCAAAAAGGTTCCAACATAAACTACCCTCAATCTTCCCTTCTAAACCCAAATCTAAACTCTAAACTTCCTAAAACTCAACCAATCGACCGGATCGGGATCTCAGTTTCTAAACCCTAACCAAATAAGCTCAAACAAAAATCACAAGCAAAATAGAAGATGCAAGCATGAGTTAAACGAAAGAATACATACAGTGGGAAAAAAGAACTCCGGCGAAGTGTAGCGCGCGGCCAACAGTGGCGGCCGGTGATGGTTTATTCCGTTCTTTCCTCCTCGGTTCTGCTTCTATTTCTTTCTTGATCTTTTTCGTCCTCCTTTTTTCCTTCTGTTTCTGTTTCGTTTTGTTTTTTTTTTACTTGGGGTTTCGGTTATGTTTTTCTTTTCTCTGTTTCTGTTCTTTTTGTTTTTTTTTTTTATGATTGAAGGTAGAAAAGAAAAAAAAAATGGTTTGTTGAAAGTTTGAAGGTTTTTTCGTTGAAAAGAAAAGTTGGTATGAGTTTGAGATTTTGTAAAGAATTTTTGGTTTGGCTTGTTGATTTTTGTTTCTGGTGGAGAATGATGCTTGGTTGAGTTTATGAATTTATGAGTTTATGATTCTGTTTGTTCTGGATTTTTGTTTTGTTAGGTTGCAATTTGTTTTTGTGTTTGAGTTTTTTTGTTTTGATGATTGGAAAAATGAAAAGGTTAGGGTTTGAGTATGAGATTTTTATGTTTGTGGGTCTCTGCCGTTTCTCCCATTTTTTCTCCCCCGTTTCCTCTGTTTCAAAAGGCCCCCCCACTGTTGTCAATTTTTTTGTTCTGTTATAGATGAATTTTTAGGGTTTGGATTGGTAAAAGGAGAAAGAACTTGTGAAACTTTGTTGCTCAGATTGTTGGTTTGAAAATTGTAATTGGAATTGGAAAGAGACAAAAAAATGTCGCTATTATGTGCTGGAAATCTCAAAAAAACTTGCATTGGAACTTCAATCTTTTTCAACTTTGCTTCTGCCAATTCACTCTTGCTTCTGTCTGTGTCCTTTTTTTCATTTTTTGGTGACCGAGTAAAAAAACAAGAAGGAAAGAAAAATAATAAAAATAATAATAGTAATAATAATATAATAATAATAAATATGACCGTAATTTTTTTTAAGAGGACTCTAAAAAAAACTGTTTTTTTTTCTATTATATAATTATACATTTTTTAATAAATAAATAAACAAGAATTGAAAAAAGGATTAATAATAATAATAATAAAAGTAGAAAAAACAAATAAAGTGAAACTCTCTTTTTTTTTGAAAAAGGATTTTTGATAAAAAAAGTAATAATGATAATAAGAATAACAATGATAGTAGTAATAATAATAGTTAAGAATAATTGATGATAAATGAGTGGACATGAAAGTACGACGATAAAAAAAAGTGATAAAAACGAATATAAACTAAATGACGAAAAAAAAAATAAAAAAAATGGACATGATGATACTTTTATTATGCGATGAATGTTTTTGATATTTTATAACGAAAAAAGAGGACAATGAATTTTAGGTCCAGAATTGGGGTACAACAGCTGCCCCTATTTAAGTTTCTTCATCTAGAGAGATGAAGATTGAAATCTTTGTCTAGACGGGATTGAAGAGACTTAAATATAAGACGTGCACCATTTTTGGACCTAAAATCCTCTAACAGTGTTTATGATGCAAATATGAATGCATGAAATGCAGATCATCAGTTTTTTTTGAATTTTGTATGAATGTTGTAAAAGACAAACAAAGGAAGAAGACATAGTTAGGACTCCACAGGGAAAGAACATAACATGGTCCGACTGGGAAAATAACAAGATGTGCCCCAAGTCCATTGGAAGAACGAATTCCACTGGGGAATAAAGTAAAACACTGGGGAAAATATTAATTACTATTTTGTGATTGACAGTAATGTGAGAAGAACATTGTCTACCGTCTTACAAAGAGACAGATTGCAGATAAAAGACAACGTTTATATAGAATAAGAGAATTGTCCGCCGCCTGACAAGGACGGAATGCAGAGAAAAGACAATTTCTACAGGAAAAACAGGAACATTGTCCACCGCCTTGCAAAGTGACGGCTTGCAGATAAAAGACAACGTTTACTGAGAACAAGAGCATCGTCCACCGCCTTACGAAGAGACAGCTTGCAGATAAAAGACGACCTCTATAAAGAACAAGAACATTGTCCACCGCCTTACAAAGAGACAGCTTGCAGATAAAAGACAACGTTTATAGAGAATAAGAGAATTGTCCGCCGCCTGACAAGGACGGAATGCAGAGAAAAGACAATTTCTACAGGAAAAACAGGAACATTGTCCACCGCCTTGCAAAGAGACGGATTGCATTAAGAAGACAAATTCCACATTACCTACCATCATACAAATGACAGCGAGTCAAGGTAAATTAAAGAGAGACATCGTATTATCTGCTATCCAATGAAGTGATAGCGTGTCAAGATAAAGGAACCAAATATTACTTACTATCACGCAAATGATGGTGTGCCAAAGTAATATGCAAAGATGAAACATTATCTATTGTCCAACAAAATGACAACAAGTCAAGATAATTAAACTATGGAATTACCTCCTACCATGTGAATGGCAGTGTGCCAAGGTAATCTAAAAAGATGGACATCGTCTACTATCCAACCAAGTGATAGCAAGTCAAGACAATGCAACGATATTACTTACTATCATGCAACGATAGTGTGTCAAAGTAATATGAAATGAAGAAACATTATCTACTGTCCAACAAAATGACAGCGAGTCAAGATAATGAAACCAAAGAATTATCTCCTACCATGTGAACGGCAGTGTGCCAAGACAATCCGAAAAGATAGACATCATCTACTATCCAATAAAGCGATAACAAGTCAAGACAATGACTAAATATTACTTACTATCATGCAAACGATAGTGTGTCAAAGTAATATGAAAAGATGAAACATTATCTACTGTCCAACAAAATGACAGCAAGTCAAGATAATGAAACCAAAGAATTATCTCCTACCATGTGAACAGCAGTGTGCCAAGATAATCCGAAAAGATAGACATCATCTACTATCCAATAAAGCGATAGCAAGTCAAGACAATGACTAAATATTACTTACTATCATGCAAACGATAGTGTGTCAAAGTAATATGAAAAGATGAAACATTATCTACTGTCCAACAAAATGACAGCAAGTCAAGATAATGAAACGAAAGAATTATCTCCTACCATGTGAACGGCAGTGTGCCAAGACAATCCGAAAAGATAGACATCATCTACTATCCAATAAAGTGATAGTAAGTCGAGACGATGACCAAATATTACCTACTATCATGCAAACGATAGCGTGCGAAGGTAACATGACTCTACTTAGTACTTCAAAAGTGACTCAAGTAGGCTGATTTGTAGAAGTGTATGTATTTGTAGAGAGAAAAGACTTGTATGATATTTTGTGTAAAGGATTGATAGGATTCATTGGGGATAAAACCACCTGAGAAATTGTAAAGTGTATCTGGTAAAACACAAGCTTCTTGTAAGGATAGCTTGTCAATGTTGCTTTGAATTGGTGTCCAATCCGAGAACAAACTAGAGGGAAAACATTGAAACAAGACTTTGTATTCAATTGATGAATAAGTTCAACTGAGATTTTCCTTTTGTTATAAGAAAAACTGAAACAACCATCATCCACAAGAGAAGAGTCTAGTGGGGAATTTTGAAACAAGAGAGATGTACACTTATCTGCCTAAGCTGACATTCTAATTGGAAAGAACAACATGCCCATCCCGACTATATTTTGTAGACACAGACAAGACAAAAGAGATAGAAATCTGTATAATGACGTAATAATGTCTGAATGATGTAAATGTTTATGTTATATGTAAATGCTATGTTTGAATGTATGTATGAAAGTATGTATAAATGTATGCATGTTATGAATGTATGTGTATATGTATGTATGTGGAACATCTTTTGATGGACAGACAAAGTGACCAAACCGGAAACACAAGCCAACGTTGCATCATTGTTCAGGATATCTCAACAATATGTAAATGTCACTGTAGATAAAGCTAGAGAACCTCTTCTTGGGGGAAGGAACAACTTCTCTGGGGAATTGACCGTTTTAGCCGAAACGATCTGTATAGAAACTTGACTGCACTCAAAGCAACTTTGTCAACTTTCATTGGGGATGTACCCTTTTCTAGGAAGAAGATTGTTTACATTCTCTTAGAGAAAACATGTTTTGTTGTGGATGAAAAACTTGAGAAAATGGAGACGAGTTGCCCCTTGCTCTGGATCCTTGTTTCAGTCTAAAGATCCTTGAATGAGTCGCTCGAAGAGCGTGACTGGCTGACCTTTTACATTTAGTGTACTTTTTCAGGAATATATGATCTTGACACAGTATGCCCCAAGTGCTTAAATCCTTGAAGGTATGCCCCTGATTAACTTATGTTTGTAGAGTAACCAAATCTTGAACCATTTCAACGTTGATAAGAAGAATATTCAACTCGTTTGCCCCTGATTGGCAGAATCCATAAATAACTTTCCCCTGGCTAGGAGCGTCTTGGGTCAGCTTTGCCCTTGATCAGACCATAGCTCAAATTTCATTGATGTCAAGTATGAATTAGCCAGTGAAATTATTTCTTTTGAAAAGTATTTTTGATAAAATGTACATGTAAGTTTTTTGAAATTGAATGTATTTTTTTGTATTTTTGAATGGAAACACATATGGTGTGTATAAATAGATAATTTGTGATTACTCAACAAACAGGATGAGTCAGCTTAACAACAAATTTGTCGAATATGCTTTCACGGTGAACCTAGTTTCAATTAGGTCTTTTGTATGTTATAACGTGGCTGGGCTCACGGTTTTCAAAAAAAATTGTTAGGCTCAAAATTTTATTTGGTCCCACCCGTTCTTCTTGATGTCCTTCATTCCTAAATTCAATTAATTCAACTGATGCACCTAGTCGACAAGAGGATATTTTTTAGCAATGATGTCTGAGGTTGACACTTTGATAGAAGCTTTATTGATGTTCTTTTTGTTGAATAGACGTTGATGAGATTTCTTGAAGCGACAGTCACTTTTCTTTGTTTGAAAGTTTGTTCCTTTTTTTTTGAATCACTCTTTATTCGTATGGACTAGTTCTTATCGAACTTTGAATTTGTGGTCCATCGGGGTGCCCCTCTCTTTTTTTATGGGCTCTTTTTTTGAATTTTTTTTGTAAATACTTTTTTTTGAACAACTCTTGTAAGATTTTGGTGTATGAATATTGTGACTGCCATATGAATTGTTGTGAGTCTCATCTCTTGACAGCTTCCTTTGTCTGAGGAAAGCACTGTGATTAAACCTCTAATTTGGTATGACCAGATGAATTGATTCTCTTGTATCAAGATGCATCATCAAATTAATTGAAAGACTACCCTGCCCCAGGCTCAAGATTAAGGGTTCAGAAAAATAGAAAGAAACACCGACTTCAGGCTCAAAGGGGCTGATTACGGATTATCTCCTTATATCTCCACTGTTTGGGAAGACAAGCAATGCCTTACATCGTCAATTAGGTTTTTCACCATTGAAAGCATATATCAGCAAAAATTAGTTATTTATTTTCATCATCCTTGCTCCAAGTTTGTAAGTAATAAAGCAAGAGAAAAGAGTGAATACGAATGGATGAATTCAAAAAACATGCATGTTTATTATATTAAAAGTACTTGACAAAAGACATAATGTTAAAAGCAAACAAATGTTTGACAAGAAAGAAATGAAAGCCTAGCGACCATAGGGATGAGCTTCCTTGTATCATTGATTTCAACTGGATAAGAGAGAATAGTAGCACCATCAACAACAAAAATGCAACAAATCACTCCATGTAGAACAGAGCTGGGTCTATATCCTCGAAAGAAAATTTGTTATCTTCGATCAACCTTTGAACTTCACCCTTCAAAGTCAAACAATATTCAATGCTGTGGCCAGGTGCCCCTTGATGAAAAGCACAAGATAATTCGGGTTTATACCACCATGGTAATTTTGCAGGTACCTTAGGTGGTATCCTAGTCTGAATCAGATTTCTCTCAAGCAAAACAGGAAGTAGGTCTGCATACAACATAGGGATCGGTTCAAACTTAGGCTCTCTCTTTGGAGTAGTATCAGTAGTAGGAGCTATAGCAGCAACATGCTGTTGTTTGTCCCTCTTTGGCTTCCCATGAGCCACCATATTCACTTTTTGTTCTTTCTTCATGTGAGAGCTAGACCCAAATTCTCTTGCATTTCTGGAAAAAGCAGTCTCTTTTGTCAAACGTCCTTCTCGGAGCGCTTCCTCAATGCGCACACCTATGTCTACCATGTCGGCAAAATCACGAAGCGCACTAGAAACCATTTTGTCATAGTAGAATGCATCAAGAGTTTTCAAGAAAATTTTAGCCATCTCCTTTTCCTCAAGAGGTGGGCTAATCTGAGCTGCAACCCCTCTCCATCTATGGGCATATTCCTTGAAAGATTCCTTGTTTTTCTGAGTCATGGCTCGAAGCTGATCTCTATCCAGTGCCAAATCAGCATTGTACTTGTACTGCTGCACAAACGCTTGACATAAATCAAAAAAGGACTTGATCTTCGAACCACCTAAGCTCATGTACCACTTGAGAACTGCACCAGTCAAACTGTCTTGGAAGCAGTGGATAAGCAATTCATCATCTTTTGTCAGAGCATACATCTTCCTAGTATACATCACAAGATGCATCTGAGGGCAAGAATTCCCCTTATACTTTTCAAACTCGGGCACTTTGAACTTCGGCGGAAACTTGACATTTGGCACCAGACAAAGCTCATGAGCACTCTTCCCAAACAAATCTTTTCCACGGAGAGCACGAATCTCACGTTGTATCTCATCAAACTGGTCTTGGTAATTATCCACGGAACACGCCTCAACATTCTCAACTTGTTTGGCGTTGTAAACAGTTTCGTTCTCATGTGGTGTAGTATGAACCACAGGAACTGGAACAGTCAAAACTGGTGGCAAGACAGACATAGTAACTTGAGGAACATTCAAAGCAGGAATCTGGATACCAGAGACATTGAGAGGAAAACTCTCATTGAAGTTATAAGTCTCTGACACAGTACTTGTCAAAGTCTGAGAAGGAATAGGTGGCAGGGATGCCTGATTCTGTGCAGCCAACAAAGTTTCCATCATACTTCTTAGTTTGTCCACAGTTGTTTGGAGTGTAGCAACTTCTTCACTGAGCTGAAGATGCTCTTGTTCAATTCCTTCCATTGTTTTCCTTTGATTAACACGAGTGTTGACTTGCAAGTTGACTTTGGACAAGAGCGTCAGACCACTGAGAGGAAGACACAAAGCTTAGACTCTTTTGGAGAAGACCATGAATGCAAAATGATGCATGAGAAAGAAACTTTTGATTTGATTTTGATTTTGATTTTGTTTGTAAATGATCAAAAGAAAAAAAATTTCAAAACAATTTTTTTCATTTTTTTTTCAAGGTCCATGATGATTTGAAGTTTATGAAGAAATTCCTCTAAGTCCTTTGAAAACTAATGGAAATTTTTTTTTTATGAATGAATGGATGAATGAGATGTGATGATGCAACAATCACAAACAAAAGCAAACATGGTTGGTTGAGATATCATGATGTTGGAGTCAAAGGTAAGAACCACCCACAAGGTATGAACTATTGGTTTATCTTCTTTTCGTAACACGGGTTCTAAAAAGTTCCCAACGTCATCAACTTTCCTATTGAATAACACGCGCACATAATTGACTCATGGCTCAATGAAATATCGAAAGGAGAAGTCTCGTTTGAGCGTAGCATCGCGTGACAACTAAAATCAAAATTGACTCGTGATTTTATCCACCGCGCTACATTCTAAGGGCCGAGATGGGTTAAGGTAACTAAAAGGTCCCCAAGCTTCTCGGGATCTACAAAATGGTATCGCCAACACAATTTACTCGTGCCAACTACCCCACCTTCATAAAACCTCCACTTGAGTGTGGCCATATCACATGCGTTTATGCAAAGACCTAACATCAAGCACAACACTATGACTTCACCACAATTCCTATCTTATTTGTTCACTCAAGCAGGTGTATTGT
Source organism: Trifolium dubium (assembly GCA_951804385.1). Classification (NCBI taxonomy): domain Eukaryota; kingdom Viridiplantae; phylum Streptophyta; class Magnoliopsida; order Fabales; family Fabaceae; genus Trifolium; species Trifolium dubium. Next base: position 29,821,079 of record OX638062.1, on the reverse strand, counting down.
GCTTGTCTCACCACTCAAAGAATCCCACAAGGTATATATTAAGCATGTAAACAAGTAAAGCACATAAAAGCATATAAGTTAGGTTCAACCCTCTTAAGGAGAGAATACCCAGTGAAGTCGCCATTTTTCTGTCGCGGGATTTTTGAGACATACCCCACTACAGTTTTATTTTTCATTTCCAAAGGAGGGGAAAAATTGAAAACCTTTAAAAGAAAGAGATTCTAGGTACGGGGGTTAGTTGCACTTGAGGAAGGTATTAGCACCTCAAGCGCCCATGGTACTCCATGGTAACCTTTTATATGTTTTTAGTGCTTTTTCAATACATGCTTTTAAGAATGGAGGGAGAAGTTGTATAGAAAAAAGAAAAGAAAGTGGGTAAAAGTTAAGAAAATTTTATTTCATAAAGTAAATAAAAGAAAAGAAGTGTAAATATTTTTTGTTTGTAAAAAAAGATTTTTGAGAGAAGTGTAATTGTTGAGAGAGAGAAATTGTAAGAAAAGGTGTTGTAAAGAAAAAGTTGTTGTTTGAAAACGAAAGTGTATTCGTTTTTTTGTTGTTGAAAAAGTGTGTCGTAAAGAAAAGAAGTTCTTGTTGCCAAAAAAAAAAAAAATGTTGTAAAAAATGTTGTGATAAAAGCATGTTAAAATGATTGTAGTGACGTTGAGATTAAGGTGAGCTTGCGCTGTTTTGTAAAAGGATCGCATGTTTGTTTTGAAAAAAAGTTTTTCGTTTCAAAGAAGTCTCGTAATCAATTTAAAATCAATTACGAGCCCTCTCCCTTGGAAATGAATTTTTGGCGTTGTGTGTGATGTGTGAACTAGAAAGCAGTAAAAAGCGATAAATAAAGTCCTACGCTATTACAACCCAATTGAATAATTAATATTTACAACCATATCGAATCAAATGAATAAATAATAATTAGCAAATAAATAAATAGATAAATAAATGACAATGCATAAAAGTAAAATGCAAGTACGGGAAAATAAACATGACAATGAAATGCACATACAAGAGGAAAAAGAAACATCGCAAAATAACATCCTAATTAAAAGTGGAGTGTGTGAAAAAAAAGTGGAGGCCACTCACAACAACAGATAATTCTAACCTAAACACACAAGCAAAAATATAATTTTATTTAGCAAAAGAAAAGTTTTATTTTTTATTTTTTATGAAGAGAATGAATTTAGGCCAAAAGGCCCTTAACTATTAATGCTAATGTTAGAGCTCAATAATTTTATAAAGTAAAATATTGTCTCTTACATGCATTTTTAAAATGATGCATTGTCTTAATCTAAATGCAATGCATGTATGCATGTAGAAAAATGTAAAGTAAAATTGTAATGTGAGATTGTAGTGTGATGCAAAAATTAGTGTCAAATGTCATATGAAATGCAAGATGTAGATTATGATGCAATGTAAATGTAGATATGTAAAAAGAAATATGTAGTGTAAATGTAATGAAAAATGTGATATGATGTAGAAGTTTTTTTTTTGTAAAAAAGGGTTATGTGACAAAAATGCATAATGTGATGTAGTGCAAAAATGTGAGATTTTAAATGCATGTATGCATGAATTTTTTAATAAAAGCATGTTATATATTTTCATAAAATGAAATTGAACAAAAACATAATCATGTTATCGATCATCACAAAAAGAATTCAATCATAGCATATTTGGTTTTTCTAGTATTTGTCAAAAAATAAAAATAAAAATTATGACTAAATTAATGAACAAAGCTGTTGATAAATAACATGTAGCTAAATGACATGAATCATGGATTGTTAAAGACACACAAACACTCACAAATTAAGTAACAAGCACATAAAAAAACATAAAACACATGCACATACAAAAAAACAGAAGAAAGCAAAAAAAGAAAACCAAAAGAATTGGGCTGCAATGAGCCCAGTCTTAAAATGGGTTCAGAACCCGTGGGGGGGTGCGCCGAGCAAGGCAGGGCGCGCGCGCAGCAAGATTAAATGGGGGGAATATAATAGTTTTTTCCTTTTTTGGTTATATTTTTTCTTCATCTCTTTTTTCTTTCAGATTTGTTTCTTCTTTCTCTCTATTCTCTCTCTGGTTCTCTTTTTCAAATCAGAAAAACTAGGGTTCATGGGTAGAACCCAATTCCGCCGCCGCCGAAAATCTCACCCAAATCAAAAAGGTTCCAACATAAACTACCCTCAATCTTCCCTTCTAAACCCAAATCTAAACTCTAAACTTCCTAAAACTCAACCAATCGACCGGATCGGGATCTCAGTTTCTAAACCCTAACCAAATAAGCTCAAACGAAAATCACAAGCAAAATAGAAGATGCAAGCATGAGTTAAACGAAAGAATACATACAGTGGGAAAAAAGAACTCCGGCGAAGTGTAGCGCGCGGCCAACAGTGGCGGCCGGTGATGGTTTATTCCGTTCTTTCCTCCTCGGTTCTGCTTCTATTTCTTTCTTGATCTTTTTCGTCCTCCTTTTTTCCTTCTGTTTCTGTTTCGTTTTGTTTTTTTTTTACTTGGGGTTTCGGTTATGTTTTTCTTTTCTCTGTTTCTGTTCTTTTTGTTTTTTTTTTTTATGATTGAAGGTAGAAAAGAAAAAAAAAATGGTTTGTTGAAAGTTTGAAGGTTTTTTCGTTGAAAAGAAAAGTTGGTATGAGTTTGAGATTTTGTAAAGAATTTTTGGTTTGGCTTGTTGATTTTTGTTTCTGGTGGAGAATGATGCTTGGTTGAGTTTATGAATTTATGAGTTTATGATTCTGTTTGTTCTGGATTTTTGTTTTGTTAGGTTGCAATTTGTTTTTGTGTTTGAGTTTTTTTGTTTTGATGATTGGAAAAATGAAAAGGTTAGGGTTTGAGTATGAGATTTTTATGTTTGTGGGTCTCTGCCGTTTCTCCCATTTTTTCTCCCCCGTTTCCTCTGTTTCAAAAGGCCCCCCACTGTTGTCAATTTTTTTGTTATGTTATAGATGAATTTTTAGGGTTTGGATTGGTAAAAGGAGAAAGAACTTGTGTAACTTTGTTGCTCAGATTGTTGGTTTGAAAATTGTAATTGGAATTGGAAAGAGACAAAAAAATGTCGCTATTATGTGCTGGAAATCTCAAAAAAACTTGCATTGGAACTTCAATCTTTTTCAACTTTGCTTCTGCCAATTCACTCTTGCTTCTGTCTGTGTCCTTTTTTTCATTTTTTGGTGACCGAGTAAAAAAACAAGAAGGAAAGAAAAATAATAAAAATAATAATAGTAATAATAATATAATAATAATAAATATGACCGTAATTTTTTTTAAGAGGACTCTAAAAAAAACTGTTTTTTTTTCTATTATATAATTATACATTTTTTAATAAATAAATAAACAAGAATTGAAAAAAGGATTAATAATAATAATAATAAAAGTAGAAAAAACAAATAAAGTGAAACTCTCTTTTTTTTTTGAAAAAGGATTTTTGATAAAAAAAGTAATAATGATAATAAGAATAACAATGATAGTAGTAATAATAATAGTTAAGAATAATTGATGATAAATGAGTGGACATGAAAGTACGACGATAAAAAAAAGGTGATAAAAACGAATATAAACTAAATGACGAAAAAAAAAAATGGACATGATGACACTTTTATTATGCGATGAATGTTTTTGATATTTTATAACGAAAAAAGAGGACAATGAATTTTAGGTCCAAAATTGGGGTACAACAGTATTGGTGTAATAATCATTGAAATAATAGGATATATGATGGATATATGATGGAGATGAGGTGAGGTGGCGGATAGTGAGTGGTCTATGTAAAAAGATTCCCTTGAGGTGGAAAATAACATTTTTGATTTATTTTGGAAAAAGAAAAAGAGAGATAAGATTGATGAGTTTTGAGATAGAACAACTTGTGCTCTACTCTTTCCTCTCTTGGCATATATTTTTTTAAAATAAATGTAAATGAAAATAAATTGAACTAAAATGGATGGAAATAGAATATAAATTTAAATATTTTTGATATTTTTGAATTATGTAGAAATAAAATATAAAATGCGCGTAAAATGAGAAAAAGACTATTTTTTTGATATTTTAAAATTTTACGCTAACATACTAACTATTAAAATAAAGTGAAATAAAACGAAATATTTAGAAATTAAAGCAAATTTAAGAAAAATTATAAAAATATGAAAAATGAATGAGAAATGCATGAAATAGGAATAAAATACATTTTTTTGTATATTTTTATTCATGAAATGCAAAATTGGATTTGTAGGTCCAAAATTGGGGTACAACAGCTGCCCCTATTTAAGTTTCTTTAATCGAAGAAATTAAGATTATAATCTTTGTTTAGACTGGATTGGAGAGACTTAAATATTAAATGTGCGCCATTTTTGGACCTATAATCCGCTAACAATGCTTATGATGCAAATATGGATGCAGGAAATGCGGATCATGAAAAAAAAAATTATTTTAAATTTTGTATGAATGTTGTAAAAGACAAACAAAGGAAGAAAAACATAGTTATAAGACTCAACATGGGAAGAACAAAACATGGCCCGACAGGGAAAAAAAAGACAAAAAGTATCCTGAGTCCTTCGGAAGAACGAATTCCACTGGGGAACAAAGTAAAACACAGGGGAGAATATTACCCATGAGCATATGGATGAAAGTAATGTGAGAAAAATATTGTCCACCGCCTTACAAACACGGATTGCAGATAAAAGACAACGTTTACAGATCACAAGAGCATTGTTCACCGCCTTACAGAGAGACGGGTTGCAGAAAAAAGATAAAGCCTGTAAAAAGAACAGGAACATTGTCCACCGCCTGACAAGGACGGAATGCATAAAGAAGACAACTTCCACATTACCTACCATCATACAATTGACGGCGAGTCAAGGTAAATTAAAGAGACATGGTATTATCTACTATCCAACAAAGTAATACCGTGTCAAGATAAAAGAACCAAATATTATTACTATCATGCAAACGATAGTGTGTCAAAGTAATATGCAAAGATGAAACATTATCTATTGTCAAACAAAATGACAACAAGTCAAGATAATGAAACTATGGAATTACCTTCTACCATCTGAATGGCAGTGTGCCAAGGCAATCTAAATGATAAGACATCGTCTACTATCCAACAAAGTGATAGCAAGTCAAGACAATTATCAAATATTACTTACTATCATGCAAACGATAGTGTGTCAAAGTAATATGTAAAGAAGAGACATTATCTACTGTCCAACAAAGTGACAGCAAGCCAAGATAATAAAACAAGGAATTACCTCCTACCATGTGAATGGCAGTGTGCCAAGGCAATCCGAAAAGATGGACATCATCTACTATCCAACAAGTGATAGCAAGTCAAGATAATGACCGAATATTACCAACTACCGTATGATGATAGTGTATGGAAGGTAATACTCATCTTTGAGGATCAATAACTCTACTGGGAACTTCAAAAGAGATGCAAGTAGGTCAGATTGTAAAAGTGTATATGTTTGTAGAGAAAAAGATTTGTGTGATCTTTTGTGTAATGTTTGAGTGAGATTCGTGGGGGATAAAGCCACTTGAGGAATTGTAAAGTGTATCTGGTAAAATACAAGCTTCTTGTGTGGAAACTTGTCACTTGCTGTTTTGAAACGATGTCCAGTCCGGGCACAAACCGGAGGGAAACTGTGAAACAAGACTCTGTGTCCAATTGAAGAATAAATTTAACTAGAATTTTCCTTTTATTGAAGGAAAAACTGAAACAACCATCTTCCACAAGAGGAGAGTCTAGTGGGGAATTTTTAAAATAAAAGAGATATACACTTATCTGCCTAAGCTGACACTCTAATTGGAGAGAACAACATGCCCATCCCGACTCAATTTTGTAAACGAAACAAAAATCTGTATATGATGTGACAATCTATGAATGATATAAATGTTTGTCTCATGTAAATGATATGTATGAATGTTATGTATGAATGTATGTATGATTTAACGTATGTATGTATGTATGTATGTATGTATGTATGTATGTATGTATGTATGTATGTATGTATGTATGTATGTATGTATGTTGTGAATATTTTGCTGACAAAACAGACAAAACAAACGAGACTGGATAGAAGCCAACATCGTATCACAACTCAAAGCATTTCGACAAGGTGTATTTTCTGCTGTTGATGAAGCAAGAGAACCTCTTCTTGGGAAAGGAACAACTTCTCTGAGAAATGACCGTTTTAACCGAACGGTTTGTACAGAAACTTGATTGTACTCAAGACAACATGATCAACTTTCGTCGGGGATTTACCCTTTTTTTGAGATGACTGTTGACATTCTCTTAGAGAAACCATGTTTACTGTTGATGAACAACTTGAGAGAACAGAGACGACTTGCCCCTTGCTTTAGATTATTGCATCAGTCTAATAAATCGTTGAAAGAATCGCTCGAAGAGCATGACTGATTGACCATTTACACTTAGCGTACTGGAGTCATTATGCCTTTTATTTATTTTTTGAAAATCCCTAACTTTTGCCTGAACCGCTCTTTCGAGTTTTCAATCCACCGGGACGATCTTTTTTGCCTAAGCCGCCTTTTCGGATTTTCAACCTAGCGGGCTTTGTATACTTTTTTTTTTGTCCCTAATTTTTGGCTGGATCGCCTTTTCAGGTTTTCAATCCACCGGGACGCTCTTTTTTACCTAAGCCGCCTTTTATGGTTTTCAACTTAGCGATCTCCTTTTTTTTTGTATATATATTTTTTTTGTAGGCATTGTATGTGTTAATTGCAGCAGCATGCATCGAAAGTGAAAACTCTTCTCTATCCAAGTGGTCTTGTCATAATATGTCCCAAGTGTTTGAAACCTTGAATGATATGCCCCTGACCAACTGATGTTTGCAGTGTAACCAAATCTTGAACCATTTTCAACCTTGATTAAAAGGATATTCAATTTGTTTGCCCCGGACTGGCAGAATCCATATGTAACTTGTCTCAATTCAACTTTTCCCTTGATCAGATCATAGCTCAAATTTCTTTGATGCCAAGTATTAATTTGAAAGTAAAATTATTTCTTTGAAAAGTATTTTTTTGATAAAATGCACATGCAAGTGTTTTTTTTTAAAATTGAATATTTTTGTATTTTTTTTAATGGAATTACATGATATGTACAAAAGATAATTACTGATTAATCAAACAGGAGGAGTCAGCGTAACAATAAATTCGCCGAATATACTTTCATAGTGAACCTAGCTTCAATTAGGTCTTTTGTATGTTATAACGTGGCTGGGCTCACGGTTTTCAAAAAAAGATTGTTAGGCTCAAAATTTATTTGGTCCCACCCATTTTTCTTGATGTCCTTCATTCCTAAATTCAATGAATTCAACCGATGCACTCATTCGACTAGAGAATCTTTTTGGCAATGATGTTTGAGGTTGACACTTTGTTCGAAGCTTTATTGACATCATTTTTGTTGAACAGACTTTGATGAGATTTCTTGAAGTGGCAGTCACTTTTTGTTTAGGAAGTTGTTCCTATATTTTTTTTTGAATCACTCTTTATTTGTATGGACTAGTTCTTTTTGAACTTTGAATTTGTGGTCCATTAGGATGCCCCTCTTTTTTTTATGGGCTCTTTTCTTTATTTTTTGTCCACTTTCTTTTCTTTCTTCTATACAACTTCTCCCTCCATTCTTAAAGCATGTATATAAAAAAGCATAAAAACATATAAGAGGTTACCATGGAGTACCATGGGCGCTTGGGGTGCTAACACCTTTGGAAATGAAAAATAAAACTGTAGTGGGGTATGTCTCAAAAATCCCGCAACAGAAAAATGGCGACTTCACTGGGGATTCTCTCCTTAAGAGGGTTGAACCTAACTTATGTGCTTTTATGTGCTTAAATGTTTACATGCTTTATATATATATATATATATATATATATATTGTGGAAGGGTTTTTGAGTGAGATAAGCTTGACCCGAGCTTGAGTTACCTTGAGATAGATTGTGGTAGGATCATAGTGAGTGGGCGGAAGGCAAAACTCCGCACATATCCACATGTGATGAAACCACGCACAATTGAGGGTCATGTTTGTAGTATTCTTTTCGACGTGATTTTTCGCGTAGATTGTTGCTATGACTTGTATCCAAGGATGTTGTGAATCCTTTAGTCACCTTTAACCCATCTTGGCCTTTTTTAGGGTGTGGTGCGATAGCTAAAGCCGAGAGTAAAAATCTTGGAATAGTTGACTCCGCGATACCACGCTCAATCGAGACTTTCCCTTGGATATTTCATTTGGCCATGAGTTTAAGTCGTGGACATTGGTATTCAAGAAGGAAAGTTGATGACGTTGGGAACTTTGTAGAACCCATGTTACAAAAAGAAGAAAACCAATAGTTCATACATTGTGGGGGGTTCACCTTTCGACTCCAACTTTGTGATATCTTCAAACCAACAATGTTTGCTTTTGTTTGTGATTGTTGCATCATCATATCTCATACATCCATGCATTCATGAAAATCTTTTTCCATTAGTTTTCAAAGGACTTAGAGGAATTTCTTTACAAACTTCAAAATCATCATGGACCTTCAAAAAAAAAAGGTTACTTTGAAAAGAAAAAAAATTCTTTGATCATAAACAAAAATAAGGTCCTTTATGATTTGTATCCTAAAGTCCTTTATAAATCAAAAATCAAAACAAAACTTTCTTTCTCTTGCATCATTGTGCATTCATGGTCTTCTTCAAAAAAAAAAAAGTCTAAGCTTCGTGTCTTCCTCTCAGTGGTCTGACGCTCTTGTCGAAAGTCAACTTGAAAGTCAACGCTTGTGTTAAAGGATAATGGAAGAAATTATACAAGAGAACACTCAACTTTGTGAAGAAATCATCGCACTTCGGGTTGAATTGGAAAAGAAAAATACGCTGATTGAGTCATTAATGGTGGCGCAGAATAACCACCATCTTCTCCTTGAGCAACTGTTTTTGCCTTTCAAAAATCATTATACTAATCAACAGCAGCCTCTTCAACAGGCTCCATAACAAGTTTCATGCCAAGTTCCACTTCATACTCCGCGTCAATCAAAAAAACAGACAAATACACCAAAGGGGGCAACTCGATACGATCCAATTCCTATGTTGTACGCTGATTTGCTTCCTTCTTTACTCGAGGAGAACTGGATTCAACTTAGGCAACCACCGTCAATACCTGAAAAGCTACCATGCTGGTATAGAGCTGATCTCTCCTGTGCATACCACTCAGGATCACCTGGTCATGATATAGAGCAATGTTATGGTTTGAAGAACGAAGTGCAAAGGTTGGTGAGAACTGGTACTCTGAAATTCAAGGACGGAAAGCCCATTCTTGCAAGAAATCTTGTTTTATCTTGTGGAGCAGCTGCTATTAACATGTCGCAAGGTACTATTAATGGAACTCAGTTCCAAGGTTTGATTATTGATGAAGGAAAAAGCACTAAGGAGAAAAGGGTGAGTATGATTTCCTTGAAGGATGCACAACGAGCGTTGCTGAATGAATATACCACAGATTGGGACAAACTGTTAGGATTGCCAGAGAATGAGAATCAAGAAGGTTTAGGTTTTGTCCCGAATGGTAAGGCTCCTGAATCTGATAATACTATCAAGCCTCTCAAGGGTGTTGTTAAGAGTGCTGGTTTTGTCTTTCCCGCTCCTCCAAATTTTGATGTCATTGTCGAAGAAGAGTTTGAAGGAAGCGCCAACTTTGTGGCACGTGGAATGGTTTGACTGATTTAGTTTGATATTGGTGTAATTTCTACTCGCTTTTAATAAGTTGAAGTCGGTGATACTAGGAAGCTCATCCCTATGATCGCTAGGCTTTTTATTTCTTTCTTGTCAAGCATTTATTTGCTTTTAACATTATGTCTTTTGTCAAGTACTCTTAATATAATAAACATGCATGTTTTTGGAATAAATCCATTCGTATTCACTCTTTTCTCATGCTTTATTACTTACAAACTTGGAGCGAGGATGATGAAAACAAATAACTAATCTTTGCTGATATATGCTTTCAATGGTGAAAAAACCTAGTTGACGATTTAAGGCATTGTTTCTCTTCCCAAACAGTGGAGATATAAGGAGATAATCCGTAATCAGCCCCTTTGAGCCTAAAGTCGGTGTTTCTTTCTATTTTTCTGAACCTTTAATCATAACCTGGGGCAGGGTAGTCTTTAAATTAATTTGATGATGCATCCTGATACAAGAGAATCAATTCATCTGGTCATACCAAATTAGAGGTTAATCACAATGCTTTCCTCAGACAAAGGAAGCTCTCAAGAGATGAGACTCACAACAATTCATATGGCAGTCACACTATTCATACACCAAAATATTATAAGAGTTGTTCAAAGAAAAAAAAACAAAAAAAGATAGAATATAAAAAAAAACAGAGTGATTACAAAAAAGGAGAGTACAAAAAAAAAAGAGTGAATACAAAAAAAAAAAGCCCACACAAAAGAGGGGCACCCCAATGGACCACGGATTCAAAGTTCAAAAAGAACTAGTCCATAGAAATAAAGAGTGATTCAAAAATAGGAACAACTTCCTAAACAAAAAGTGACTGTCACGTCAAAAAATCTCATCAAAGTCAATTCAAAAGAACATCAATAAAAATTCTATCAAAGTGTCAACCTCAAACATCATTGCAAAATTTTTCTCTTGTCGACCGAGTGCATCAGTTGAATTAATTGAATTTAGGAATGAAGGACATCAAGAAGAATGGGTGGGACCAAATAAATTTTTGAGCCTAACAATCCTTTTTTTTGAAAACCGTGAGCCCAGCCACGTTATAACATACAAAAGACCTAATTGAAGCTAAGTTCACTGTGAAAGCATATATTCGGCAAATTTATTGTTAAGCTGACTCATCCTGTTTGTTAAGTAATCACAAATTATCTTTCATAACACACCAATGTGCTTCTACAAAAATATGTTCAATTTCAAGAACTTACATGTACATTATACCAAAAATACTTTTCAAAAGAAATAATTTTACTTGCAAATTAATACTTGACATCAAAGAAGTTTGAGCTATGGTCTGATCAGAGGCAAAGCTGACTTGAGACGCTCCTAGCTAGGGGCAAGTTACATATGAATTCTGCCAATCAGGGGCAAACAAGTTGAACATCCTACCTTTCAAGGTTTCAAGCACTTGGGGCATACTGTGTCAAGATCATATATTCCTGAAAAGGTACACTGGATGTAAAAGGTCAACCAGTCACGCTCTTCGAGCGATTCTTTCAAGGATCTTTAGACTGAAGCAAGGATCCAGAGCAAAGGGCAACTCGTCTCCATTTTCTCAAGTTTTTCATCAACAACAAACCTGTTTTCTCTAAGAGAACGTAAACAATCTTCTTCCTAGAAAAAGGGTACATCCCCAATGAAGATTGACAATTTTTATCTTGAGTGCAGTCAAGTTTCAATATACAGATCGTTTCGGTTTAAACGGTCATTTCCCCAGAGAAGTTGTTTCTTCCCCAAGAAGAGGTTCTCTTGCTTAATCTACAACAATATATACACTTTGTTGAGATACCCTGAGCAGTGATGCGGCGTTGGCTTGTGTTTCCGGTTTGGTCACTTTGTCTATCCATCAAAAGATGTTCTGCATACATACATATACACATACATTCATAACATACATACATTCACACATACACTCATAACATACATAACATTCATACATAGCATTTTACATGTTCCATCAACATTTACATCATTCATACATTGTTACATTATATACAAATTTCTGTCTTATTTTGTCTTGTCTGTGTCTACAAAATAGAGTCGGGATGTGCATGTTGTTCTCTCCAATTAGAGTGTCAGCTTAGGCAGATAAGTGTACACCTCTCTTGTTTCAAAATTCCCCACTAGACTCCTCTCTTGTGGAAGATGGTTGTTTCAGTTTTTCCTACAACAAAAGGAAAATTTCCAGTTGAATTTATTCTTCAATTGGACACATAGTCTTGTTTCACAGTTTCCCTCCGGTTTGTTCCCGGATTGGACACCAATTCAAAGCAACAGTGACAAGCTATCCTTACAAGAAGCTTGTGTTTTACCAGATACACTTTACAATTCCTTAGGTGGTTTTATCCCCGGTGAATCTTATCAAGAAACTTTACACAAAATATCATACAAGTCTTTTCTCTCTACAAATACATACACTTCTACAAATCAGCTTACTTGAGTCACTTTTGAAGTACTAAGTAGAGTCATGTTACCTTCGCACGCTATCGTTTGTATGATAGTAGGTAATACTTGGTCATCGTCTTGACTTGCTATCACTTTATTGGATAGTAGATGATGTCTATCTCTTCGGATTGCCTTGGCACACTATCGTTTACATGGTAGGAGGTAATTCCCTGTTTCATTATCTTGGCTTGCTGTCATCTTGTTGGACAGTAGATAATGTCTCTTCTTTTCATATTACTTTGACACACTATCGTTGCATGATAGTAAGTAATATTTAGTCATTGTCTTGACTTGCTATCGCTTTATTGGATAGTAGATGATGTCTATCTTTTCGGATTACCTTGGCACACTGCCATTCACATGGTAGGAGGTAATTCCTTGTTTCATTATCTTGACTTGCTGTCATTTTGTTGGACAGTAGATAATGTTTCATCTTTTCATATTACTTTGACACACTATCGTTTGCGAGATAGTAAGTAATATTTGGTTCCTTTATCTTGACACGCTATCACTTCATTGGATAGCAGATAATACCATGTCTCTCTCTTTAATTTACCTTAACTCGCTGTCATTTGTATGATGGTAGGTAATGTGGAAATTGTCTTCTTTATGCAATCCGTCTCGTCGTAAGGCGGTGGACAATGTTCCTGTTCTCTGTAGAGGTTGTCTTCTTTATGCAAGCTGTCTCTTTGTAAGGCGGTGGACAATACTCTTGTTCTCTATGGAAATTGTCTTCTTTATGCAATCCGTCTCTTTGCAAGGCGGTGGACAATATTCCTATTCCTTATAGAGGTCGTCTTTTATCTGCAAGCTGTCTCTTCGTAAGGCGGTGGACGATGCTCTTGTTCTCAGTAAACGTTGTCTTTTATCTGCAAGCCGTCACTTTGCAAGACGGTGGACAATGTTCCTGTTTTTCTTGTAGAAATTGTCTTTTATCTGCATTCCGTCCTTGTCAGACGGTGGACAATTCTCTTATTCTTTATAAACATTGTCTTTTATCTGCAAGTCGTCACTTTGCAAGACGGTGGACAATGTTCCTGTTTTTCTTGTAGAAATTGTCTTTTATCTGCATTCCGTCCTTGTCAGGCGGTGGACAATTCTCTTATTCTTTATAAACATTGTCTTTTATCTGCAAGCTGTCTCTTTGTAAGACGGTGGACAATGTTCTTGTTCCTTATAGAGGTCGTCTTTTATCTGCAAGCTGTCTCTTCGTAAGGCGGTGGACGATGCTCTTGTTCCCAGTAAACGTTGTCTTTTATCTGCAAGCCGTCACTTTGCAAGGCGGTGGACAATGTTCCTGTTTTTCTTGTAGAAATTGTCTTTTATCTGCAATCCGTCTTGTCAGGCGGTGGACAATTCTCTTATTCTCTGTAGACGTTGTCTTTTATCTGCAATTCGTCTCTTTGTAAGGCGGTAGACAATGTTCTTCTCACAATACTTTCATTTATAAGATAATGGGTAATATTCTCCCTAGTGTTTTACTCTGCTACCCAGTGGAATTCATTCTTCCAATGGACTTGGGGCACATCTTATTATTTTCCCAGTCGGGCCATGTTATGTTCTTTCCCTGTGGAGTCCTAACTATGTCTCCATCCTTTGTCTGTTTTTTATAACATTCATACAAAATTAAAAAAAAAAACCGATCATCTGCATTTCATGCATTCATATTTGCATCATAAGCATTGTTTGAGGATTTTAGGTCCAAAAATGGTGCACGTTTTATATTTAAGTATCTTCAATCCCGTCTAGACAAAGATCTTAATCTTCATCTCTCCGGGTGAAGAAACTTAAATAGGGGCAGCTGTTGTACCCCAATTTTGGACCTAAAATCCATCTTTTCTACTTTTCATATTTAAATATAAAAATCTTTTATAAGAAAATAATAATAAATATCATCACATCCATTCATTTTTTTCGCCGCATCATTTGTGCTCGTTATCGCATTTTTTTGTTGTCGCACTTTTATGTCCGTCTATTTATCATCTGTTTCTCATATCCTTGATCATTATCATTAATATTATTATCATCATTATTCTTACTTTTTTTTACTACTATTATGATCTATATTATAATTATTATCATCACCATTACTACTATTATCTTTATTTCATCTTTTACTAACTACTATTATTATTTATTATTATTACTATTATCTCTATTATTATTATTATTATTATTATTATTATTATTCACAAAAAGATATATTTTTTATTTATTCACCCTTTTTTGTCCTTTTTTTCGGTCACCTTCTTTTTTTTCAAAAAAAATCACAAAGCAGATCACAAAAACAGAACATAGAACAGGATCAAAATTTGAAAAAAATGATATCTCAACCAATTTTCTGAAAAAAACAGTACAGGAAAGTGACATCTTTTGTCATCTTTCCAATTCCATTTCTTTTTTTTTCAACAACAAATCTGAAACAGCAAAGGACCTGTACCCTTTTCTTCTCTTGGCCATCAAACCCTAAATTCACAGTATATAAAGAAGCAAATTCACATAACTGGGAGGGGGGGTTTACAATATTGAGAACGGCGGATTCACCAGAAATAAAGAAATCTCAGAAACCAAACAGAAACAGAAACAAAAAAAACCTTCAACAAACCAAACATTCACACCTTCAAACTCATCAACTTAAATCCAAACTTTCAACTTTACAACACAAACCCAAAAAAAAAACAGAAACCGAAACAAACAAACACAAACACAGAATCAAACCTCACAAAATCAAACCCAAACATCATCATTCACTTCCTCCATTTTCGGACTAAAACAGTTTTCTCAAACACAATCACAAACCCATTCCTCTTGAACTTCTAAACCTACTATCAGTTCCAGAGGAGAACCAAAAAACTAGAAGAACACAACACAAAATATAAAGAAATAGAAATCGATCAGAAATAGAAACAAAACCGAACAACAAACAAAACCAAATTCGAAACAGAAGCGGAGAAGAGAAGGACAAAGCAGGAAATCAAACAGAACAGAAACGGAAGCAGAAGCAACAGAAGGAGAAAACAGAACGAAACCGAACGGAAGAGGAACGAACGGAGGCGATTCAGCCACCACCGTCGCCGGAGCTTTCCCCCACTGTATGTCTTTTTTTTCGTTCAAACACATGCTTAGCATCATCATCATTCACATCAAAATATGTTTCGATTTCGTGATTTCAACTAGGGTTTGAATTTGGGGATTTAGGGTTCCGGCCACCACCCCGATCCGGTCGTTTGAGTGGGTTTTTGGTGATTCCGACCTCGGATCTGTGATTAGGAGGAAATTTTAGTTTTTGGTTTTGGTGACTTTCCGGCGGCGGCGCCGCCACCTTGTTGGCCGGCCGCCGCGCCGGAATCTGGGTTTGAGGGTGGTCCGGTTGATACTCAACCGGAAAACTCAAGTGTTCTTGAGTTCTTCATGTGTGTTCTTGAGTTTTTTCCAGAAAACTCAGAGAATTTAGAGAGAATTAGAGAGAGAGGGCGGATAGAGAGAGAAAGAAAAGTGAGAAATGAATGAAAATCTGAAGAACAAACCTTATATACTCCCTCCTGATTCCCTACCCGCGCGCACAACATAAGCTGCGTGCACCTCTCCCCCATGGTCGCTGATCTCTGATCAGGCGGCTTATACTCCCTCTGTTCCAATACGCGCGCCTATGAGGCTTACTGTGCTCCCTCACCCTTATCAGCCTCTGATCCACAATCAGATGGCTTTAGATTGACTCTTTTGAGTTTGTTTTTAGTCTAGGCTATGTTTTTGATGTATGCACTCCCTATCTTGCTATTTGTACCACCTCCGTTTTTTTTTAATTTAGTTTTCACTATTATGAAAAAATAAAAAATGTTTATTTATTATGACTTCATTCTTTTTTTTAATTAGTCATTTAGAATGCAAAAATATGAAAACAACAAAATATTAGAAAATTCTAAATATGCTATGTTTGAATTATTTCCTTTTTTTTTGAAAATGATAACATGATTAAGTCTTTGCTCAATCTCATTTTTATAAAAATATATAACATGCTTTTATTAAAAAAAATTCATGCATACATGCATCTAAAATTTTATTTTTACACTACATCACATTTATGCATTTTTCATGTCACCTAGCATTTTACACAAATTTCTACATCACATTACATTTTACATCACATGTTCACTACACATTTTATCATGCCTACATGCATTTGCAACATTACATTTTTTTACTACATCACAATCTACACTTCTTGCATTTTTACATGACATCGACACAAATTTTTGCATCACACTACAATTTCACATTACAATTTCACTTTACATTTTTTCTACATGCATTGCATTTAGGTTAGAACATTGCATCATTAAAAATGCATGTTAGAGACAATATTTTACTTCATAAAATCATTGAGCTCTAACATTAGCATTAATAGTGAAGGACCTTTTTTGGTCTAAATTCATTCTCACAAAAAAAATAATAAAATAAAAATATTTCTTTTACTAAATAAAATTACCTTTTTACTTGTGTTTTTTAGGTTAGAATTATTTGTTGTTGTGAGTGACTTTCGAAAATATTATTATCATGTTTTTACCTCCGACACATTTTTTCCACACACTCCACCTTTAAGTTAGAATATAATGTCTTGCCATAATTTCTCTTCTTAATTGTTCGTGTGCATTTCATTTCATATTTATTTCTCCGCACTTGCATTTTACTTTTATGCATTGTTATTTATTTATTTATTTTATTGCTTATTATTATTTATTCATTTTAATTCGATATGGTTGTGAATTAATTATTCGATTGGGTTGTAATGGCGTAGGATTTTATTTATTGCTTTTACTGCTTTCCTAGCTCACACATCACACACAACGCCAAAAATTCATTTCCAAAGGAGAGGACTCGTAGTTAAATTTCAAATTAATTACGAGACTTTTTTTTGAAACGAAAAACCTTTTCAAAACAAACGTGCGATCCTTTTACAAAACAAACGCAAGCTCACCTTACAATCATCTTTAATATGATATTACTTACAATTTGTTTTTCTTTACAATACCTTTTTTCAAACACACAAAAGAAACGAATACACTTTCGTTTTCAAACATTTAACTTCTTTTCTTTTTTACACAACAATATTTATACTTTTCTTACAATCTCTCTCTCTCTCTCAACAATTACACTTCTCTCAAAAATCTTTTTTTACAAACAAAAAATATTTACACTTCTTTTCTTTTATTTACTTTATGATATAAAATTTCCTTATTTTTTGTCCACTTTCTTTTCTTTCTTCTATACAACTTCTCCCTCCATTCTTAAAGCATGTATATAAAAAAGCATAAAAACATATAAGAGGTTACCATGGAGTACCATGGGCGCTTGGGGTGCTAACACCTTCCTCAAGTGCAACTAACCCCCGTACCTTAGAATCTCAATTTAAAAGGTTTTCAATTTTTCCCCTCCTTTGGAAATGAAAAATAAAACTGTAGTGGGGTATGTCTCAAAAATCCCGCAACACCCCTAAGTTGTAACATTAAAAAATTAAAATAGTTTAAGAATATAATTTTATTTTGACTCAAATTTTTCATATTTTGACTCTTAGAGGCTAGTTTTGTAAGCTCTCCCCCTGAGTCTGATAATCAATGAAAAAATTGCACTCTTTTCATTCATCATCATATGAAGAACTCAGTTCAACATAAAATTTTATTCTCCAGAATAATAAAAAAATAATAAACTAACATAAAAAGTAACGTAAAAATAAATAGGTTCTTTTAATTGGTTTCAGTTATTAGCGCTTATGTATCATTAATTAATGACTCTTACTCCCCCTTTTGTCATCAAACAAAAACAGTTTATATAAAAAGAAGTAAAGACATTAAATAAGCGCGTAAAAAGATCAGTAAAAAACACAACTTCCAAGAAGTCAAGTCACAAAACAGTTACAACAAAGCCATTAAATGACTTATCTGATACCAAGAACTGTGTGACTTTAACTCTTTGAAAAGTTTATAAAAGGAGAACGCTTTACCATTTAAATCAACTCAACACTTCCACACATTATTATCAGAAATAATGGACAAGGATAGAAGAGCAAATAAAGGTAAGAATCCTCAAGAAGTGAAGAGAGAAGAATCACCACAGAAAACAAAACCAAGAGCAAAGAAGGTCAAGGGTGAAGCATCTTCTTCAGTTCCATTGAGAAGAAGTTATAGAACAAGATCAAAAGCAAAACCACAACCACCAGTTTATATCAATCTTTCATCAGATTCTGATTATAGAGAATTTCTCAAAGCATATGATCCTGATCAATGTGAAAGTTCTTCAGAAGGATCCTCTTCTGGTTCTGATAAGCCAGATTTGGATTATCTGAGGTACTTGGAAAATTATCATTCTCCAACAGAAACCTCAGGCTATGGTGATTCTCAGAAGTCAGAGTTAGATTCTAAATAGAATTAGGACCTTATGTAATGATATTCTATTCAATCAATAAAGATTTATGGTTCTGTTTTGAACTCTTTTTCTATAATTTCTTTGTGTTTGACATACTTTTCAAAAACATATTTGAACAGAACATGTAAACAGTTAAAAGCAAACAAATAATTAATAAAGCAAATAAGATGTTCATGCAATTAACAGGAAATAAAACTTGTTCAAATATTACAACCAAAATAAAGAAAATAACATGTGCTCAAACATAGAATCCTAGGGTTGAGATGAGGAGGGGTTAGAAGGAAGTCTTGATTCAAGCATCAACATCAGCTTCTCAAGAGCTTTGTCAGACTTCTCAGCATTCTTGTTGATAGTTTCTTTCAGATCCTTCTGATTAGTCTTGACCTCTTCTAGACCAGCTTCCAACACTAAGAGCTTATCTCTTTGTTCCCTTTGAACTTGTTCAACTCTCAGAATCCTATTTGCAGCAGCATCAGAACTTTCAATCATCCTTGTATCAGCATCTTCAGGAGATAACACATTAACATCTTCATTTTCCATCAACTTCTGTTCCAGAATCCTCTGTTCCCTTTCTTCAGCCTTCAGAACTTCCATCTCATCATGTGATAAGTTAGTTAACATCAGTCTTTCCTTTTGAAGTGCACTTCCAAATTCATTTTCAAATGAATCTGTGAAGAGCATATGATCATAAACTAACTCATCAACATATTTCTTCTTCGGAGCAGCCATAATCAACCTTTGAGCATTATCTATCTCATCAAACTTCTCAACAATCTGACTTGGCATAATACCACGTTCAGATTTTAAGCTATGCATTCTTCTAACATCATTATTAACAAGTCTTGCTAAAATCTCAATGCTAGAAACAGTTTGGTTAGAGTGTTGAGTTTGAATGCTTTCTAGGATAGATTGATATGTAATTTCAGGCTCAAAAACATTTTGGTTGATATTTTGCTCAAGGTTAGATGGAGGAGAAACAGGAGGTTGAGGTGATGGAGGTGAGCTGACAGTGAAAGCATGTTGTGAAGATGATTGAATTAAAGGATTAATAATTTCTATGATTGGGCTAGTTGGCATAGTGACAGGTGGAGGAGTGTAAACATGAGTAGGAGTGGGGTTAGGCTTAGTGTTATCAGATTCAGTATCAGAATCAGAACTAACATCACTAAGAGGATCACCATATTTTTCTTTTAGTTTATCAAGACCTGTTTTCTCAGAAGGAGAAGGTATAACAACAGAAGGTTTTGAAGGTGTTTCAGGTAAGCTATTTGTTTCTGCATGAATGGTTTGAGGTGACAAATGTTCAGATAACATATCTAAAACATTTGGTTCTGATACAGGTTCAGATGAAGGTTTGGTTGGAGAAGGGTTAACAAAGTCAGGCTCAACAATAGGTTCATCATTTCTAAATTGAGATTCAACAGACTCATTAATAAAAGCATTAGAAGATGTACCTTGATGCTTCTGACGTTTGTGAGCAGCTCTTTCTCTGACTATCTTCTTCTTCTTCATCTCAAGTGGTTCATTATCATCCTCTTCTTCTTCATCAGACTCAACAATAATCTTCCTCTTGTTTTTATTGTTGTCCTCAGCCTTCTTAGACCTTTCTTCTCTCCTCAGATTCTCAATCTGTTCTTCTGTTAAGATCTTGACACCACCAATTGAAGGATTTTTTATTTTTGCTCTGTCTCTGGTGACAGTAGTCTTCATCACAAAATCTTGTTTCTGATCAAAGCCCAGTTGGGTTATATCCACTTCATTACCAGGTGTTTCCAATCCATACTCCTCATTCCAGTGATTAAACCAATCATCAGCAATCTTCTTTCCCTCTTCTATATCAACACCAGGGAAGGAAGAATCAATCACTTCCTCTTCTTTGTTCATTAGCAAAGGGTTGTTAGGAACCACAACTTTTCCTTTGACTAGGAACATCTTTTTTAAGGACTTTCCATCAACAATCCTTGATTCCACATAAGTAGCTTTGACAAAAGATGGAAATTTTTCTTTCAGAATCTCATGAAAGTTGCTCAGATAAAAGATGTGTGATAGCAACCTAACATGATGATAGTTAGTGTGACCCTTTCCAATACTGTTTTTGATCACTTCACATATATGATCAAAGATGTATCTTGACACATTCATCTTGACAAAGCTATGAAGATAATGCATGAAGTATTTCTGTTCAGAAGAAATACAGTTAGTGCCACCTACTTTTGTAGCAATAGATTCAAACAACACTTTGTAAACTCCTTTGAAGAACGTCTTCAACTCTTTTTGTCCATTAGAGTTTACATTTTCAAACAGAGTTGCTTGAACAGTTGGATCTCGTGGCTTAGTCTTGTAACCAGCAAGATGAATTCCTTGATTGGGTAGATTCAAAGCTTTTGTAATATGATCTGCAGTAATTTTGATATCCATTCCAACAATGTTTGATCTAATCTCAGTTTGGGTAAACTCAGGAAGACCCAATTCTTCTCTTGATTTTCCTTTCAGCAAAGGGTTTTTCTTAACCAGATTTTGAACTTCAATATACGCTGCCTGTTTATCAAAAACATATGCCTTCATCCAAAACTCTTTTACCATCTCTTCAAAGATAGGACCATTCAGAATTTTGAAGTAGCGTTTTAACCCTTGATAGAAAAACATCTTATGTAAATCAAAGCCGTTTGCTTTCAAACTCTCGAAAACAACTCGTTTTTCTACCATGCACTTCAAACTTTTATACTTGAAAGACATAGTGTCTTTTCTGATTCTGTACTTCTTTTGATTTTCCAAATCAACTATGGGTTTCACCGATAGAGAAGCAGTAGATGTTGATGATGCCATTGTTTGAAGGTTAGGGTTTTGGTTTTGCTAGAGAAGGAGAAAAGAAAACTGAAGCGTTTGAGGTTTTGAGAGAATATGATAACGTGTGGGTTGTGAACGTGTTTGTGTGCAAGTGACAAAAGTGTATATTTTTAGAAAACAAACAAACAGTACAACACAAAAGGATAGAATAGTCATATTCATTTTAAGCGCTAAACTCATCATTAACAAATACTCAACTAATTGCAAAACGACACGTGTATTAGAAAATTATTTATATAACAGGTGCGTTAGTGGACAACAGTTAGATGAAAAAGGTTATAAACTGTTCCACTACCACATTAGAACCATTCTGTTGATTTTGATACTTATCAGAAGTAGTTACACATCAGAACTTCTGACCTTGAGGTTATGAGGTTCAACATCTTCTGATCCTTATCAGATTTTAAAAACAAATTTTACTCAATAGAACTTAACAATCAGGAACAAACACCATGTTGAGATTTTTCTTTATAAAATCAAATCTTTCAACAGCTAAAGGTTTTGTACAAATATCAGCCCATTGTTTTTCAGTATCAACAAACTTGATATCTATAATACCTTTCTCAACATAATCTCTTATAAAATGATGTTTGATCTCAATATGTTTTGCTCTAGAGTGTAAAATAGGATTTTTGGAAAGCTGAATGGCTGCAGTATTATCACAATATAAAGGTATATAGTGACTGCTTATATGATAATCTTCTAATTGATATTTCATCCAAAGAAGTTGTGTACAACATTTAGCAGCTGAAATGTATTCTGCTTCTGCTGTGGACATAGCAATGGTGGTCTGCCTCTTGCTACACCAGGAGATAAGGTTTTCACCCATAAATTGGCAACTGCCACTTGTTGATTTTCTTTCAAGTTTATCTCCAGCATAATCAGCGTCACAGAATCCATTTAACTCATATTTCTTGGATTTCTTATAGAGTAATCCAAAATTACAAGTAGCTTTCAAATATCTAAAGATTCTCTTCACAGTAGTGAGATGAGATTCTCTAGTATCTGATTGAAATCTTGCACACAAGCATACAGAGAACATAATATCAGGTCTAGATGCAGTTAGATAGAGTAGAGAACCAATCATACCTCTATATAACTTCTGATAAACTTTGCCTTCAGATTCATCCAGAATCATGCTTGTTGTTGGATGCATTGGAGTATTCATTGGCTTATAATCTTCAAGATTGAACTTCTTCAAGAGATCCTTTGTATACTTGGTTTGATGAATGTATGTTCCTTCCTTTGTTTGATTGATTTGAATTCCAAGAAAGAACTTCATGTCTCCCATCATGCTCATTTCAAATTCTTTTTCCATTAATTTATAGAAATTCTTGCATAGAGAAGCATTAGTTGAACCAAAAACAATATCATCAACATATATTTGAACGATCAGAATGTCTTTCTTCAAGGTTTTTCTAAATAGTGTAGAGTCAACTTGTCCTTTTTCAAAACCATTATCAACCAAAAAGTTACTTAGTCTATCATACCAAGCTCTAGGAGCTTGTTTAAGACCATAAAGTGACTTTTGCAGTTTATAAACATGATCAGGATTTTGAATATTTTCAAAACCAGGAGGTTGTTTGACATATATTTCTTCAGTACTAAAACCTTTAAGAAATGCACTCTTCACATCCATTTGATATAGAGTGATACCAAGGTTAACTGCATAGGAAAGAAATAACCTGATTGCATCCAATCTTGCAACTGGAGCAAAAGTTTCTGTGTAATCAATCCCTTCCTGTTGACTGTAACCTTGTGCAACTAATCTTGCTTTGTTTCTAGTTACTTCTCCTTTCTCATTGAGCTTGTTTCTGAACACCCATTTTGTTCCAATAATGTTCTTGTCTTTTGGTCTAGGAACTAGATTCCAAACTTCATTTCTGTCAAACTGATGTAGTTCATCTTTCATAGCTAAGATCCAAGCTTTTTCTTTGAGAGCTTCATCAATAGTCTTTGGTTCATTGAGAGAAACCAAACTGACCATTGCATCTTCATTGTGTGAACTTGATCTTGTTTTTCTAGGACTTTCTTTGTTTCCAATGATCAAATCTTCTAGATGATATGACTTATATTTGAATGAATTCTTCTTAATGACTTCTTCAATCTCAGCATCAGAATCATTATCAATTTGAGGAGTTGGAACATCTTCAGAAGGAGCAGTTTCTTGATCATCAGAAGTTGTTTCAGGTTCTGAACTCTTGTTAACCTCTACAGTTTCAACTTCTGAATCTGGAATATCTGCAATAACTTCAACTAGCTCTGACTTATCATCATCAGGCTCTTTGTCATCAAATCTTACATGCATAGATTCTTCAACAGTGTTAGTTTCAGAGTTATACACTCTGTATGACTTAGAGCATTCAGAATATCCAATAAAGATACCCTTAGAAGCTTTAGAGTCAAATTTCTTTAAATGAACTTTAGAATTCAGAATGTAACATGTACAACCAAATTGATGAAAATAAGAAATATCAGGTTTTCTTCCTTTGAACAATTCATATGCTGTTTTATTCAATAAAGGTCTGATATAGATCCTATTTTGAATATAACAAGCAGTGTTTATTGCTTCTGCCCAAAAATGTTTTGCTAGGTTAGTTTCATGCATCATGGTTCTGGCCATTTCTTGTAAAGATCTGTTCTTTCTCTCTACAACCCCATTTTGCTGTGGAGTTCTAGGAGATGAGAACTCATGAATAATTCCATTGTTTTCAAAATAGATTTCAAAAGGTTCATTTTCAAACTCACCCACATGATCACTCCTAACCTTAACAATTTTCAAGTCTTTTTCAACTTGTATTTGAGTGCAGAAGGTTTTAAACACAATATGTATCATCCTTGGATCTAAGGAATTTAACCCAAGTCCATCTACTGAAATCATCTACAAGTCCATACTTCTTACCATTTATTGAAGCAGTACTAACTGGTCCAAATAAATCAATATGAAGCAATTCCAAAGTCCTTGTAGTAGAGACAATGTTTTTATCTTTAAAAGAGCTTTTGAAAAGCTTTCCTTTTTGACAAGGACCACAAATTGTGTCTGACTGATATTTTAGAACAGGTAGGCCTCTCACAAGATCTTGACTACTAAGCTTAGAGATTAATCTCCAGTTAGCATGACCTAATCTTTTATGCCAGACCCACTTTTCTTCACTCAGAGTCAGAAGACAAACAACTTGTTGTTCTACTAATTCAAAAAGATTGATTTTGTAAACATTGCCTTTCCTTTTTCCTTTGAAAACTATAGACTTATCAGAGTATCTGTTTACAGTACATTTGTTCTTATTAAAAACAACCTCATAACCATTATCACATAATTGGCTTATGCTAAGAAGGTTATGATAAAGTCCATCAACAAGAAGAACATCAAAAATAGTAGAGAAGGAATTACCTACTGTACCAGTACCAATTATTGTTCCTTTTTGGTTCCCACCAAATCCTACAGATCCTCCCTTTTTCAAATTCAGGGTGAGGAATAAATGCTTTTCTCCCGTCATGTGTCGAGAGCAGCCACTGTCCAGGTACCATGTACTTGAGTTTTTCTCTTTTTGAGTGCAAACCTGCAACATAAACTATTTCAGATTTTGGTACCCACAACTTGTTGGGTCCAGATGGGTTAGTGTAGGCCTTGTAGAAGTATGATTTTTGAAAACCAGTTTGAGGAGCATACTTCTTCTTGCTAAAACTTCTAATAGGTTTCACAGACTTTGTATCAGAAGTACTAGCTTCTGAAGTTCTCAGAACCTTAATTGATTTAGGAACTGGTCTCTTCAGAATCTTTACTTCTGAATATCTCATTTTTGAATTTGAGTTATCAGAAATCACTGAAGTGTCACCTTCTGAGACTTTTGATTTTCCCTTATCCAAAACAGAAGTTTGTGAAACTTTCTTAGAATTACCAGCTTCTGATATGAAAGTAGAATAGAGAGGAGGAGGTGTTTTGCTCAAACAAACAGACTGACTTGATTTTTCTTTATCAGAAGATGCAGAATAACCAAGTCCATATCCTTTGTTCTTGCTCACACTGTAAATCATGGAAGCAACTTTGCTCTTGTTAACATTTTGTTTAACAAACTCATGAAGAGCAACTTCGTGCTTATCATGTGATTTGTTACAAGCAACACAACCTTCTTCAAGCTCTTTGATTTTCAAAAGAGATTCATTGTATTGAGATTGAAGTTGGTCAGATTTCTCTGTAAGCAAGTCAATTTTAGTTTTTAAACTTTTGAAATCATTTGACTTGTTTATGTATTGCTTCATAGTGTCTTTTAGAGCAATAAGAAGCTTATCATGAGGAAGTTTAGAAATTACCTCATCAATATCATCAGTATCAGATTCATTCTCCATATCAGATTCATTATCAGAAGATGTTGTAGCCATAAGTGCTATGTTTGCTTCCTCATCATCTTCATCAGTATCTGATAACTTCTAAAGGTCTTCAAAAGTTGCCATAAGACTTTTCTTCATTTTGTTCTTGAAGTTGCCCTTTTTCCCTTTAATTATTGGAGTTCAAATCAGGACAATCAGCAATAAAATGACTAGTCTTTTTGCAGTTGAAACAACTATTTTTAGAACCATCTTTCTTGTCTTTAACATTGGAGCTTTTGTTCCCATAACTCTTAACCAGAACTTCTTCCAGAAGCTTTGTTGTGTTTGTACTTATTCCATTTTCTGAACTTTGAAAGCAGAGCAAAGAGTTCCTCATCTGATCCATCCTCTTGATCATCTACAGAAGATTCATCAGCATCAGATTCAATAACTTTAGCCTTTAAAGCTTTAGGAGATTTCAAAGTTGCTGGCAAAGCCAATGACTTTGATTTTTTCTTGGGCTCATCAGAAGCTAATTCCATCTCGTGACTTGTGAGAGAACTAGTTAACTCTTCTAGGCTTAAGGTATTGAGATCTTTTGCTTCTTGTATAGCAGTGACTTTAACTCTTCTTAACATGATCAGCAGTGGTATAACTTTTCTTTAAGACACCAAGACCAGAAACCAAGATTTTAAACCTTGCATACATTTCTTCAATTCTTTCTGTGTCTTTCATCTTAAATATTTCATACTGATGAACTAGAAGATTAGCCTTTGCTTCTTTCACTTGTTGGTTTCCTTCATAAGTAGCACACAAAGAGTCATAAATACCCTTAGCACTAGATCTGTTTCCTAGTTTTAAAAACTCATCATGAGTGATACAGCTAGCAAGGATAGAAATAGCTCTGTTGTGTCTCTTCCATTCTTTCTTTTGATAAGCTGTGAATGTCTTCTTGACAGCTACTGTAGTCTTACCATCTTCATCAAGCTTGTCTTGAAAACTAACACCTTCTTCAATGATGTTCCATAAACCTTCATCTTCAGCTATGATATGAGGATAGATTTTGTATAAATTCCACCAGTTGAAGGTTGATTGATCACCATTGAACTTGGGTGCTTTGCTATAAATTCCACCAAATTTCTCAGACTTTTCAGAATTGTAATCATATGGAATAGCAGTTTTCTTTGGACTTGACTCTCTAGACATAGTGTTTTTCAGGATCTTTTTGTTTCACTGTTAGGTGATGCGTAACAAACCGGAGCTCTAGATACCAATTGAAGGTGTGAAAAACACAAGAAGGGGGGGTTGAATTGTGTTTTGGTATTTTGAAAACTTCTGCTAAGTTCTGAAACCTATCAGAAGCACCAGCGGATAAAGAAACACAATTAACACACTCACACTAGAGTAAGGATATAGAGAGAGAGACAAGACAAGCAATTTTATACTGGTTCCTCTCACAAACCGAGAGTAGTCCAGTCCACTTGCACTTCCAAGGGATTTCACTATAATCACCTAGATTATTACAATGCTCAAACACACAAGTAAGAGACTTCCTATTTGCTCAAGCACACTAGCAAGAGACTTCCTAACACAAAATAAAATAAATAGAAAGTGATAAACACTTGATTATAAAACCAAGAGTTTTCTCAAGATTTACAACTCAAGACTCTTAAGACTCTAACACAGAATTCCTAATGAATTAGAAAAACAGAGTGTCAGAAGCACAACAGAAAATAGTTTCAGAAGCAGTGCTCTCAGTCTTATGTAAAGGAGTAAAGTTGTATGCGTGCGTGTGTGTGTTGTAACCCTGATCTTCAAAATGAGGTTCTCTATTTATATGTGAAGAGAAAATAGAGACGTTTGAAGATAATGACCGTTGCAGAGGTCATTTTCAAGCCAGCTGTGAAAGGACAAAGGTAACATGGGATATTTGCCAATTCTGGTAATGCTTATCCTGTTATTCCTTTTGTTTGAGAATATTCGCCCTTATGGAGTAAAATAGTACTAACGTCACTATCCTTGATGATAAGGATGTGGTACTATGATGTATTAATCAATCACAACCTTTAATTCAAATGATATCCAATCATTGAATCACTATCAGTTAACACTGACATTCCTGGCTTGTTATTCAAAGCCTATGTATCAGACATATGCTTTTGAGTCTTCAGCTTCAGAAACTAATGGTCTTCTCCATACGTTGTTTCTAATTCAACATAACTTCTGAGATGACTTGCTTCTGATTAGCATTGCTTCTGTTATCGTTGCTTCTGATATCCTTGCTTTTGATATCCTTGCTTCTGATATCCTTGCTTCTGATATCCTTGCTAATACTTTGTTTCAGAGCTTCTTTTAATATAACATTATACATTTAATCTGCACACTTCAGATAAATATTAAAATACCCTATTGTTCATTAATACTTTGTTATCATCAAAACATCAAGAGTTAGATCTGAACATCCTTTGTTCCAACATACCCTAGATGTGGAGTCAAGTACTTTGTTGCTGATCTAACGTTGTACGTAACTGGATAACCATAAAGGCAGTTGATGGGTACTTGACAAAGCATGCTGAGGGGCAATAGTGTCCTAGATGGAATTTGTCAATCCTGCATAACAGGATAAATGTCATGGGCCCAATATTGAACTGGACAAAACCCTAAAATTAGAGTTGCAAGAGTTGCAAAACCCTAAAATTATATTTCTCCCTCTCTATTCATATAAGCCTTCATTCAAAAAGGAGCTAGCACTCTCTTGAAGGTAGCTGTTCGTGTGGACTGAGTAGAGGCGTTGTTCTTCGTCATCAACACTCGTGATCATCCTATGTTCCTGAATCAAAGGTTTCTTCTCTACAAGAGGTAAACCTTAAACATATGATCATGCTCATTCGTAAGGATCATCTTAAGGATATTTTTTGAATTCGGCTGCTTAAACTATGACTATTTTCCTTCAGTGGTATCAGAGCCCCTTATGAAACCATGATTATGATGTTTGTTTATATCATGTCTTTCATGTTTTAATTTGATAAAAACTTTAACAAGATAAAATTGAGGAATTAAATTTTAATTAATCAAGATTTGAATATGATACAAGTGAGCATGATGCAAATAGAGTATATATTTGATGTACTAGATTTCATCCTTTAAATTCACGTAGTCGTTATTGATATTGAACTATCCATAGTTTCGGAACCTACGTTTGTATGGTAAAACATTGATATGGTGATGAATCAAAATAATTTTCGTACACGGTGATATTTGACGGCATGAAGTTGTTGCATTTGGGTTCATGACAACACAAGGGTGGTGTTGTGCTGAAAAACTACTTCAGAATTCGCCGAAATCGTTACACGATGATGGTCATCATGGCACGATGATCTAGACAGAAAGGAGCTGAAACTGCACCATCGTGGCACGATGACAGTCACACCACAACATTTTCGTCCTACGACAACCAAAAGAAATCGTTGCCTAATGCTAAAAAACCGTTGCCGTTTCCTACCAGAACGACTTTTGAACCGTCTTATACTGAGGCGTTGTCTTATCATTACAAAACGGTTTTTACACCGAAGGCAACACCATCAATAAAACCGTGGTCTTACATATTCTTTAGAGAACGGTTTTAGTATTTCACTACCAAAACGTTCTTAAAGATTAAAAATATTTTTGTGGAAGCTATTAAAAAACATTTTAAAACCGTTCTTAAAGATGCGAAATTTTAAAAAAAAAAAATAAATATAATTGACAGACACGTATATAATGGTCCCTTTATTCAATTACACTACAAAACTAGTTTGGAGATCATTTAAAGAATGATCAGAGAAAGTTTCATCATTTTGAGGAATAAAAACAATGAGAACTTTTGAAAGATCTTCTTGACCCATTTCATCACTATGAGCAGAGTCTGAGTGGGTTACAGACGGTGGTCGTGATAGTGGAGAAGGTGACCTTGAAGGTGAAGGAGAAGGTGAGGGAGTTCGGTTTCTTCTCAAAACAGGAATTTTTGTTCTAGCCATTGATGAAAATTTTTGAGGTTTGAGTTTTGTTGAAGAGAAAAAAGAAAACTGATTATGGTAATGGTGAGAAGAAAAAGGAACGGTTTTGGGAGAGAGAGAGAAAAGGTAGTGGGTGGTTTAGTGAAAAGATAGCTTAGATATGTGAGATGGTTAGATAAAGTATGGCACTATTTATGATAGATAATGATTGTACCTTTTACCATTAAAAATGATTATAGGGAGCTAGTGATGACACGAAATCATATCGTATTTTTAGCTTAGTTTAGGTGAACTTTAGTTGCATTTGCATATGTTTTTAATTCATTTATGTCTTTTTATGCGGGTATTTGTTTTGTTTTTAGTTTTGTCTAATAAAATAGGTCGGAGAAGAGAATTGAGCAAAAAGGGCAAAAAACGCAGCAAAAAGGGGGTGCAAAGCCCAAATCCGCGCAGCCCACCAAAGGAGCCCAGCAGAAAGGGGCATTTGCCCCCATCAGCCTTGTGGCGGGCGCCACAGAAGTGGTGGCGGGCGCCACCAAGCCCAAGCCAGCAAAAACCAATTTTTGCGTGACGTGGGGAACTTGCAAACATCCGATCCGTTTTGTCCTCCTAATCGTACGGCAATTGGATAAATTTCAAGGAAGCATATCTCTCCCTACTTTTAAGGTCAAAATTCTTCTATAAATAGAAGACTCAATTCCTGATCCGACTACGCTTTATTTTCTTTTATTTCAGTAAGTTTAAATTCCCCGCATTGTAAACTGTCTCGGTTCTTCCACATCGGAAGTCCGATTTTAATTCCGTTTTCAATTCCCTGTCAAGAATTTTACCTTCTTTAATTCAAGCAAGTTTATTCAGCAATTCTCTCCAGGTTTTTATTTAATGTTTTTATTTAATTATTTATTTATGTTCAATTTAATTTTCTGTTTTTGTTTATTTAATTTCTTAATTATGTCTAGCTAAATCTCCTAGATATCGGTATGTAAACTAATTCTCCGAAGGGAGTTTAATGATGATTTAGCGCGCGCACTTAAACTATTTTTCTTATTCGAATTCCTAATTTTAAAACCCCTATGCTTTGAGTGAGAAAAACAAAGCAACTAAGGTTAAAATCAATAGAGCGAGAGTTTGAGGTTTTAACTAGATAGTAGGAATTTGATATTAATCTTTGAACGAGCGAGAGCCACGTTAGGATTAATTAGAACTAATTGATTTTCAAAATATACTTTCGAAACTGAGGTGGTATAAAAGTGACAGCAAAACCCCTAGTCTAGATTGTATGGTTTTTATCAACAAAACGAGAGTGTGAGGTTTAGACCTTTAAATCGAGAAAGTTCTTCTGAAAAATAAACCCTTTCCACGCGCGCTATTAATTCATTAAATTCCCGATGGTTAATTAAGTTACATACCGATATCCCGCTTTTATTTAATTAATTCAATTCTTAATTTTAATTTGATTTCTAAACATTCTAAACAACCCTAAATATTCAATAGCCTTAGATTTACAAAGTAACGGTAGAAATACGGTAGTTCGATTATTGGTCCCTGTGGATTCGATATCTTTTAAAACTACACGACGAGACTGTGCACTTGCGGTCAATCAAATCTATTGATACACAAATCGTCGATCAAGTTTTTGGCGCCGTTGCCGGGGACCAATTTAGTCGACATCGTAACTCCGTCGTTACACCGTAGAGACTAAGGCATTTTAAATTTAAAAATCGAAAAAAAAAAAAAATATAATAAACAATTCTAGGATAGTCCTTTGAGCTTAAATGTACAACTCAAACCCTTTTTATAATGACTATCCTCAAAATTTCAACTACCCTAATCAAAATTTCCCATATAACTACCAGCCTCAGCCGTCCCTATACTCCGAGGGACAATACCTTAACTCTCAGTACAGTTACTATCCTCCAATTTCAAACCCTCAAGAATTTGTCAGTCCTAGCCTATTAGCAGCATATAATGAATTTATGGAAAAGTCCGCTAAGGCTAGTCAAGAGCGCCGACTTAGAGAAATAATGAGGGAACACGAGCTTATAAATGAACAGATTAGACAAAACAGTCTCGAAACCCAAAGGCTGCTCGACGCCATGGTTGCCTCAACAGCGATTTCCCAAGAGTCGCTGGAGACACTGATCGCCCAGTTCACCAAAACAACCATAGAACCCTCTTACGAGAGACAAGTAGACGTCGTAGCAAACGTTAATGAAAGCGAGATTGAGAGGCCTAGTGAGGACGGTAATGATGTTGAGAGTTTCAGCGAGGAAAGAGTGGAGATCGAAGAAGCATCACCGATAATCCTCCCTAGTGAGGTAGTCGAAGAGGTAGAGAAGGAAACACCACATGTTTCCCCTGCTCCCTACAATCCACCAATCCTTGTTCCTCAAGAGATAGTAGAGGCTAAAGTAGACCCAATTCCCAAAACATGTGAAAAGAAAAAGAATGTAAAAATCAATGCACATAAGGATAAGGGCGCAAATAGAAAGAGTAAATTAGGGGAAAGAAAATTTGAGGATAACGTTAGTGCAAAGAGGATGAGGGTAACATTTGGGAAGGCAAATAAAAGCCCTAAAACAAAAGAGAGAAGGACACCTGAGATTGAACCAAAACCCCCACCTAAAATCAGTAAATCCTTTTTTCTCTCAAAACGTAAGATAATAGAAGAGGGCAGGGAAGCTGAACTGCCCTATAGGAGAAAAAAGAGAAAGAGTGAGGGGTATGTGAGAATACTTGATAAGTGGCCATGGAAATCGTTCCCGATTAGGCCACCGCAAGAGAGGTAAAACTCTAAACTGTCGAGCTCACCGACACTAAACAAAGCGCTCGGTGGGAGGCAACCCACATGTAGGTTTAAGTTTTTTTTTTTTTTTTTTTCTAGTTGTTGCTTGTTTTTCTGAATTATTATGTTTTTAAAATTAAGCGGTATTATTATATATCTTATTTCTCACTCATATTTTTTTTGGTATGTATTTTCAAATCTATTTCTTTTAGATACCTTTCTTTCTTTCACGATGAATCGAGATGAGAATCATGATATCAAGTTCAGAGGAGTAGGACAGATCAAGGGCTATGAGATTCTAGCTCAGAGAGATATGTACCTATCCATCTACCCTGACAGCGCTACTATGGACAAGCTAGGGATCCGCGAAAGCGTGATGTTCTTGCTTAATGAGGTCGGATGGTCCGGCTTTGCTGTGGGGAGAAGATTTAGCTCTTACCGAAGCATAACCCTCGAGTTCCTAAGCTCATTCTCCTATCACCCTGAGATCGGAAAAGGATTCAGAAGAGGCCTGATAAACTTTAGGATGTTTGGCATTGACTACACCCTCAGCAACCTAGAAATGGCCAACCTCCTAGGTTTCCCGAGTGATCCACAGACTTTCACATCAGTTGAGGAGAGCACTTTCCCTTTCCGTGAGCTAGACTATTTCTGGGGTAAAATCTCGGGAGAAGGACATGCTGACTTTGGAAACATGTATTCTGAAAACATACACAACCCAGCCTTCTGCTACTTTCACAAAATCCTAGCCCACACCCTTTTTGGAAAGGAAGAGAACAACACCTCTGTGTCCCGTGAGGAGCTTTTTATCATGTTATGTGCTTCACAGTCCCGCCCTGTCAATGGGGCCACCTTTATGATGACCAACATGTACAACATAGCCCTCGACTGCTTGGGACCCATACTAGTTGGTGGGTTGGTAACAATGATTGCAGATGCCCTAGGCCTGAGAGTTCAACTTAATCGACTTCAACCCTTGGGAGGAATCCGATGCATGGACATAAACTTTTGCTTTAACCGTGGCATTATAGGGAACTTAGGACCCGACAGATTTGACCTCCTTATCAATCGTCAAGTCGTGCCCCACTTTACCTTGCCTAGCCCTAAAACCAGTGTCCATGACAGAAGGAATTGGCTCTATGATTTGGAACCTCAGTATACACCCTTGACACCTCCTTCTTCACCCCAAGCCTATGAAAACCCTGACACAGATCTCTCTGATGCTGATCCAAGTGAGTCTCCTGATTCTGATCCTGCTTTCTCTACTCCTACTCCTGCTGCTGATGCCCCAGTTGGGCCGCCGACCGTGACCGTTGCTATGTTGAAGCATTGCAAGCGAAAACTAATGCAATGGAAGCCGAGCTGATTAAGTTGCGCGCGGAGTTTTATGCTTTCTTGGATACCGCCGCTGCGCAAGTGGAGAATATTTGGGATGAGTTGGGCTTTGTTGTGAACGAAGTCGAACATCGTCGTAGTGGCTAGGACCGTCTCGGCGTATTTTACCGCATTCCTAGGATTTTCATTTACTTTTCTTTGCTTTAGAATAATAAATCCTAGGAAATTTTCTTTACTAGTACTTTAACTTGAATTTCAGAAATTAGCAATAACTATATTTACTTTCATTTAGTTCGTTAATAAAAACTCCTGATGAGAGACCGTTTGTTTTATGATCTTGTGTGCTCTTGTGAATTTTTCTTGTGAATAATTGCTCTGTGATAGAAATTTAATATTGTGCAAATTTTAGCCTGTTAGAACTAAATTCAACTGTGTGCAAAGCTGTGCTATTTCTTTTAGACAGGTATAGGTATTGATTCAATTGAACAACAACACGCTACAGGACGAAAATGGCCAAGATTCACAAAAATTGGCCTTGTGGCGGCCGCCATGAAACTGGTGGCGCGCGCCACAGAATGAAACTACATGATTTTGGCAAATTTTGTGCAGAAAGAAGCGTGTTACAGTAAGCCTGTATTTGTATTGAATGATTTTTGTCCTTGAAGGTTTGGAAAGGAATTGATTCTCTCTGTAATGTAGACAACATCATTAAGTTTTCATCCAATTTTCCAACTACACATCACTACACTATTTCCACTTTTTTCCACTATAAATTCACATTTCATGATACACTCACTTCACACCATAGTTCTCATTTCACAGAGAGTTTCTTCCTTTCATTTTTACTAAGAGTCTTTCAAGCTAAGGTAAGTAAAGGTCATGGCACAACAAGAGGAGTATGCAATCAACTTCCAAAATGGAGGTCAAGCTAGGCTCTACCGACTCCTCCTCCGAAAGGAGTACGAACCCACGAGGTATGCCGATGATCTTTGCCTCAAAACTTTAGGATTATCAGATAGCGTGCAATACTTGATTCGATCATTCAGACTAGACTTTTTGTTTTCTTTTAAGGACCCCGTTTATGTCCAACTTACCGCGGAGTTCCTTAGTTCTCTAGAACTTAACCCTACCCCCGACCGTGTGAAGTTCCGTTTGTTTAATGTTGATTACAACTTTAGCTTTGATGAGTTAGCCGGGTTGTTGCACCTACCACACGGCGAGGGAGTACTAGATGAGTTACCAACACAAGTGGGGTGGTTAGAAGCCGCGAGAGCACTTTGGTGGGGTTTAACCGGTAAGGAGACAAATAGTTTTGAAGGAAATAGAGCGTCCCTAATCCAAAACCCCGCTATCCGATACTTTCGCCAATTACTAGCCTGCACCGTCTTTGGTCGTTATAGTTCTAACAAGGTCAATGAAAAAGAGCTATTTTTGTTATTCACTCACAGCGTTTCAAGAGAAAAGGTCAATATTGCCCGACTTATGATGTATCACATGTTTTCAATGGTTAAGTCAAAAGGGGCAATTGTTTTTGGTGGTCTTGTCACAACCTTAGCACGCTTGCTAAACCATGGGGCACAACTTTCTACCCTCACCCCACTTGAGTCCCGTACCATTGATCTAGATATGGTACGCAATATGAAACTAGTGAAAACAAGGGGTGATGGGAAATTCATTCTGATGATTGATAACAGAGCCTGCCCCGATGTCATCCTCCCTGACCCCGCACGCATAAATTTGCGCACCAGAGACAATTACCGTTTCCTCCCCGACCCTGCTGTTCCCCAATGGATGGTGCCAAACGCACCTGTTGATGAGGGAGAGAGTGACGAGCACGAGGAGGAGGAGCGCGAGGGTCCGAGCGTTAACGCACACACCACACACACTTCTTCTGGCTATTTTACAGGTACTTCTTCTGGAGCTGGTCATGAGAGCGGGTCTGCCACCCTTGATACTATTTTGGATGAAATAAGGCAGCGCTCTATACTTGATTCCCAAACGCGCCAGACAGAGATGATGGTGATGATGCAGCAGTTCCAGGTTGACCAGCGTGGTTTGATTGATGGCATGGCGGACATGACTTTGCGCATGGACGAGTTCGATGACTTTCCTCCACAGCATGAGAGGCGCACGAGGAGGCGCGGCCCAGGCCGCCAGTAGCTTGGTCTCACAGGTTTTCACTTTCTCTCCTACCTTTAGTCGTTGCATTGAGGACAATGCTCGATTTAAGTGTGGGGGAGGAAGCTTTATCGCTTTCCTTTACTTTTCAGTCATTTATTTTAGCATGCATAATAAAAACCTTAGGATAGTTCACTTAGATTGAGTAGTTTTTGCGTGTTGGTTTTGTTTTGTCCGATTTTCTCATTTCTTGAGCCATACCAAAAATTTTCTTGTGAAAAGCAAAAGTATTGAGTTCTGATGCTTGATGTTGATTGTCTGAAAGTATATAGGTTGTTTGCACTATCTAGGCTATTTTGTGAAAGTTAGGTAACGGTTAGATAAAATCAATACCGTTTTAACACCCGAGATTCCCAGAAATGTGTAAAATTGATTTGAGTACTAGTTTTGATAATACCTTGAACTTGAGTTTTAATGAACCCTCAGTAGTTTATCTAAGCAGTCGGCACCATCTCAAGGCACAAACTAAGTGGGAAACCGAAGAATATAAGTGAATGATTTCGATTATAAATGTTATGAATACTATTGGTTGATTCCTTGAAATAATTAATGAAAATTCAGCAAATGTTGAAACATGAGAAGGAAAAAAATACCATAGTATAGAAACTCATTAGTAGTTGGTTCAGAGGTGTCTGATTCTGAACTTGGTAGGGCGGGTTACGATCCGATCCCCCGCAACTGCGAAGTGGGTAAAGCAAATAGGGGTTACCAAACTTATGTTATCAGCACCCTGCGCTATATGATGATCATAATCACTAACAGGTTTCCTACCATGGGCGTGTACAAGATAACGGGCTTAATGTGATTGCGCTAGAATGAAAAGGGGAAATGAAACTTAGGAGAGAGGTAGAGTCAAAAGGAAATGCTTCAGGTCTGTTTTCATGTAATGGGAGTCTTTTGTGTCATTGCGGTGTTTTTGTTATTTGCACTGTTATCTGATTTTCATAGATTAGCCGGCAACCACGTATGAGTAGGATGATCGTGTCATGTGTTTTTACTTGTGCTATGCAATTCACTATTCTTTCATGCTTGAGGACAAGCAATGGTTCAAGTGTGGGGGAATTTGATGACACGAAATCATATCGTATTTTTAGCTTAGTTTAGGTGAACTTTAGTTGCATTTGCATATGTTTTTAATTCATTTATGTCTTTTTATGCGGGTATTTGTTTTGTTTTTAGTTTTGTCTAATAAAATAGGTCGGAGAAGAGAATTGAGCAAAAAGGGCCAAAAACGCAGCAAAAAGGGGGTGCAAAGCCCAAATCCGCGCAGCCCACCAAAGGAGCCCAGCAGAAAGGGGCATTTGCCCCCATCAGCCTTGTGGCGGGCGCCACAGAAGTGGTGGCGGGCGCCACCAAGCCCAAGCCAGCAAAAACCAATTTTTGCGTGACGTGGGGAACTTGCAAACATCCGATCCGTTTTGTCCTCCTAATCGTACGACAATTGGATAAATTTCAAGGAAGCATATCTCTCCCTACTTTTATGGTCCAAATTCTTCTATAAATAGAAGACTCAATTCCTGATCCGACTACGCTTTATTTTCTTTTATTTCAGTCAGTTTAAATTCCCTGCATTGTAAACTGTCTCGGTTCTTCCACATCGGAAGTCCGATTTTAATTCCGTTTTCAATTCCCTGTCAAGAATTTTACCTTCTTTAATTCAAGCAAGTTTATTCAGCAATTCTCTCCAGGTTTTTATTTAATGTTTTTATTTAATTATTTATTTATGTTCAATTTAATTTTCTGTTTTTGTTTATTTAATTTCTTAATTATGTCTAGCTAAATCTCCTAGATATCGGTATGTAAACTAATTCTCCGAAGGGAGTTTAATGATGATATAGCGCGCGCACTTAAACTATTTTTCTTATTCGAATTCCTAATTTTAAAACCCCTATGCTTTGAGTGAGAAAAACAAAGCAACTAAGGTTAAAATCAATAGAGCGAGAGTTTGAGGTTTTAACTAGATAGTAGGAATTTGATATTAATCTTTGAACGAGCGAGAGCCACGTTAGGATTAATTAAAACTAATTGATTTTCAAAATATACTTTCGAAACTGAGGTGGTATAAAAGTGACAGCAAAACCCCTAGTCTAGATTGTATGGTTTTTATCAACAAAACGAGAGTGTGAGGTTTAGACCTTTAAATCGAGAAAGTTCTTCTGAAAAATAAACCCTTTCCACGCGCGCTATTAATTCATTAAATTCCCGATGGTTAATTAAGTTACATACCGATATCCCGCTTTTATTTAATTAATTCAATTCTTAATTTTAATTTGATTTCTAAACATTCTAAACAACCCTAAATATTCAATAGCCTTAGATTTACAAAGTAACAGTAGAAATACGGTAGTTCGATTATTGGTCCCTGTGGATTCGATATCTTTTAAAACTACACGACGAGACTGTGCACTTGCGGTCAATCAAATCTATTGATACACAAATCGTCGATCAGCTAGCTAAGTACAACAAGGGGACTTAAAAATTTTCATTATCCAAGAACATGTACTAATCATTTTGAAAGCTAAAAATCATATAAAATGATCAAAATGAGATTAATGAAAATATTTACCAAGGTCATAAAATTTTTAGAGAATGTTCTCATATCATTCTCCTAAAAACGTGTTTCACAAGGAATTGGGATTTTTGATAATTTTCAAATTTTCTTTGATAAAATTGAAACGATCCTCAACCAATGGTTTAGTAAAAATATCAGCAAGTTGATTTTCAGTATCCACAAAAACTAATTCATCTTCTTTTTTACTAACATGATCACATATAAAATGATGCTTGATTTCAATGTGTTTTGATCTTGAATGCTGAATGGGGTTTTTTGACAAGTGAATAGCACTAGTATTATTACATAAAATTTGAATGTTTGTGTACCTTAATGAGAAGTCTTCAAGTTGGTTTCTGATCCATATCACTTCAGAGCAACAATTTGCTGCAGACACATATTCTACTTTAGTTGTTGAGAGTGCTATGGTATTCTTTTTTCTGCATGACCAACTGACTAGAGCTTCACCAAGAAGTTGACAAGCCCCACTTGTGCTTTTTCTATCTAATTAGTCACCAGCATAATCAGCATCACAATTGGCTTTTAGATCAAAATGAGTACCCTTTTTGTACCATATGCCTACATCAGGTGTTCCCACCAAATATCTGAATATTTTTTTGACTGTATTTAAATGAGATTCTTTGGGAGCACTTTGAAATCTTGCACAAATTCCCACTGAGAATACTATGTCAGATCTGCTTGCAGTTAAATATAGAAGAGATCCAATCATTCCTCTATACTCCTTTTCAGATACATTTTTACCATTTTCATCTTTGTCTAGACTTGTTGATGTATGCATAGGAGTTGACATGACTTTGGCTTCATTCATCTTATATTTCTTGACAAAATCCTTGATGTATTTTTCTTGACTAATAAAAATGCCATCATCTTGTTGCTTGATTTGCAAGCCAAAGAAAAATCTAAGTTCTCCCATCATGCTCATTTCAAGTTCACTTTGCATAAGGTTAGAGAGAGCTTCACACATTTTTTCATTAGTAGCTCCAAAAATAATATCATCAACATATACTTGAACAATTAACAATTCTTCCTTGTTGGTTTTTATAAAAAGAGTAGTATCAATTTTTCCTCTACAAAAACCATTTTCAAATAAAAAAGTGCTCAATTTATCATACCATGCTCTTGGAGCTTGTTTAAGTCCATAAAGACCTTTGGTAAGTTTATAAATATGATTAGGTTTATGCTCATGAATAAAACCAGGAGGTTGATGCACATTTTTGGTGTTTTTGTGTTGGCGTCATTTTTGGCAAAACACAATGTGGAGGATAATGTGCGCACGTCATAGAAGATGTGGAGAACAATGTGCGCACATCATGAACTCCGAAAGTTTTGAGCTTATTTACGCGTCATATCTTTCAAGAAGATTCACCTTGCTTTTATCTAGCCTTTCTTGCTGTCCAAGGCGCGTGCTCTGTATGAACCAATAGGATTACTTGTAACCCTAATTCTTTTGTAAAAAGTATTTTCCAATTATGGAAATATTTTATATGGTTCAATTTTATATTTGTTGGGTCTGGAAACTTGCTGATCAAGAAAGCCCATGAATCTCAGGCTATTTAAAGGAAGATTCAGAACATCAGAAATCACGGACTAAGGCCGTCATGTGCCTAATGATAAATCTAGGGTTTTAGTCTTGTCTAATGTGAGCCTTTGCTTGTGTCACCTTGATGCTTGCATAAGGACAGTTGTTTTGAGTTGTAATCCAAAGCTTTTAAGCAAGGAGTCTTTTTCTGTAAATCACTTTAAGCCTTTAGGTATGAGTGAGGTTATTTATGTTGGAGTTAGTCTCCTATTTTGATTGTACTTTTCAAAGCTTTGAAGCATGAGTTGCTTGTTATTTGTTTGGAGAGTGTTCTCTACCTTTGATTGTGTTGAACCGGGGCGAAGCTCAGTAAACATGGGGTTGTTTATGCAAATGTTCAAACTGAGGGAAATGGGCAGATGTTCTCATATCTACGTAGTCTCCTAGGTAGAAGTCTAGACGGGTAGTTAGGAAGTGACAAGTGCAAGCGAGGAGTTTGGCTTTGAACTCGTTTTACTTAGTGGATTTCCTTCCTAGATTGGTATCCCCAGATTAGGACGTTGGGCCGAACTGGGTTAACAAATCACTTGTGTACTTTACCTTCTTGTCAGTTATTTTTTACTTGTTCATTGTGTTTTTCGCTGGTAAGATGTGTGCACATCATGCCCCACATCTTTTACTGGTGCACCAGAAATTTCACACATAAACTTCCTCATTTAGAAAGCCATTTAAAAAGGCACTTTTCACATCCATTTGAAAAAGTTTGAAGCACTTATGAGATGGATATGCAAGTAAAATTCTTATAGCTTGTAACCTGGCAACTGGAGCAAAGGTTTCATCATAGTCAATACCTTATTGTTGATTGTAACCTTGTGCTACAAGTCTAGCCTTATTTTTGATTTCCTTACCATCTTCATCAAGCTTGTTTCTGGACACCCATCTTGTTACAATGATTGAATGGTCTTGAGGATGTGGTACTAAATCCCATAATTTGTTCTTCTCAAATTGTAGCAATTCTTCTTTCATAGCTTCAACCCATGATTCATCAATGATAGCATCATCTATAGATCTAGGTTCAATTTGAGAGATCATTGTGAGATCATTCTCCAAGTTTTTAAGAGCTCTTCTAGTTCTTACACCATCTTCAGTGTTTCCAACAATTTGATCTTGAGGATGATGGTTCAACATTATATGATTGTTCTTGATTATTGTTTATTGAAGATTCTTGATTATCATGAACTTGTGAATTTTTCTCACCTTCTTCTTCTTCCTTTTCTTCAGTGATGACATTTGATTTATTTATTCTTCAAACTCATCAAACTTAACATGCATACTTTCTTCTACAGTTTGGGTTCTAAGGTTGTAGATTCTATAGGCTTTAAATGTTAGAGAATAACCCAATAATATTCCCTTGTCTAACTTTGAGTCAAATTTTCCCAAGTTATCTTTGATGTTCAAGATGTAGAAATAACATCCAAAGATATGAAAATATAAAACATTTGGTTTCCTCTCTTTCCAAATTAAAGTTCATAACGTGTTTTGTTGAGAATTTTTCTAATGGTTACTCTATTCAAATGTAACAGGCAGTGTTGACAGCTTCAGCCCAAAAATATTTTTCCTCATTTGATTCATTCAACATTGTCCTCGCCATTTCTTGCAATGTTCTATTTTTTCTTTCAACAACACCATTTTGTTGAGGAGTTCTTGGACAAGAGAAATTGTGAAATATGCCATTTTCATCAAAGTATGATTCAAATAAAGAATTTTCAAATTCTCCTCCATGATCACTTCTTACAGAAATAATTTTCGAGTCTTTTTCATTTTGAACCCTTAAGCAAAAAGCTTTCAATGCCTCAAAGGATTCATCTTTATGTTTTAAAAATAAAACCCATGTAAATCTTGAAAAATCATATACAATGACAAAACCATAATTTTTACCACCAAGACTAGTAGTTTTGATACGTCCAAATAAATCCATGTGAAGTAGTTCAAGAGGATTCTTTGTTGATACAAAACCTTTTGGTTTGAAACTACTTTTCACTTGTTTTCCTCTTGTACAAGATTCACATACTTTATCTATATCAAAACTGATTTTTGGTAAACCTCTTACTAGTTCAAGTTTGGAAAGTTTTGAAATTGTTTTCATGCTTACATGACCAGTCTTTTTGTGCCAAATCCATTTGTCATTTTCAAGAGAGATAAAACATGTTTCAATAGGAAGTTCATCTAAGTAGAAAACATACATATTTCCTTTTCTTGAACCAGTAAATAAGATTTCATTTGAAGAAGATTTTTTAATTTCATATGTGTGGGGTTGAAAAATAACTTCATAACCATTGTCACATAATTGACTTATTCTCAATAAGTTATGTTTAAGTCCAACAACATATTGAACATTTTCAATCTTGCCAGAATTAATCTTACCAACGATGCATTTACCTTTTATCTTGGCTTTTTCATTGTTTTCAAAAGTGACTGTGCCACAATTCTTTTCAACAAATGACAAGAAGTTTTGTTTATCTCCATTCATATGTCTTGAGCATCCACTGTCCAAGTACCATGACTTTTTCTTGACTACTAGATGACATTCCTGCACTTGATGTTAATAGTGTCTTAGGTACCCATAATCTTTTGGGTCCTTGAGAGTTAGTTTGCCTCTTGAAGGTCTTCTTTCATTTTGATATAAATGTTTCTTAACAGAGGTTTCATTATCTAAAACAGTGCACCATTTTTGGACCTAAAATCCTCTAACAATGCTTACGATGTAAATATGAATGCAAAAAATGAAGATGATGAATTTTTGAATTTTGTATGAAAATGTTATGAGAGACAAACTAAAAAAATGATAAAGAAAAATCCACAGGGGAAGAACAAAATATGGCCCGACTGAGGAAAAAACAAGATAAAGTATCCTGAGTCCATTGGGAGAACGAACTCCACTGGGAACAGAGTAAAACACTGGGGAAAATATTACCCACTGTCATATGGATGAAAGTAATGCGAGAAGAACATTGTCCACCGCCTTACAAAGAGATGGATTGCAGATAAAAGACAACGTCTACCGAGCACAAGAGCATTGTCCACCGCCTTACAGAGAGACGGATTGCATAAAGAA
Source organism: Trifolium dubium (assembly GCA_951804385.1). Classification (NCBI taxonomy): domain Eukaryota; kingdom Viridiplantae; phylum Streptophyta; class Magnoliopsida; order Fabales; family Fabaceae; genus Trifolium; species Trifolium dubium. Next base: position 29,777,834 of record OX638062.1, on the reverse strand, counting down.
GACAACCTCTACAAAGAACAAGAACATTGTCCACCACCTTACAAAGAGACGAATTCCATAAAAAGACAACATCCACAGAGAACAAGAGCATTGTCCACCGCCTTACAGAGAGACGGATTGCATAATGAAGACAACCTCTACGAAGAACAAGAACATTGTCCACCGCCTTACAAAGAGACGGATTGCAGATAAAAGACAACATCCACAGATAACAAGAGCATTGTCCACCGCCTTACAGAGAGACGGATTGCAGATAAAAGACAACCTCTACAAAGAACAGGAATATTGTCCACCGCCTAACAAAGACGGAATGCAGATAAAAGACAACATCCAGATATTACCGACTACCATTCAAATGATAGCTTAAAGGAAAGTAATATAAAAGGTACCACATTATCTACTGTTGAACAAAGATAGCTTAAAGGATAATGAAAAATGATACATCATCTACTACCACACAACAGGTAGCTTAAAGGACAATGATCAAATATTACTGACTATCGCCTGACCGACAACTTAAAGGGTAACATGAAAATATGACATTATCTACTATCGAACACCGACAGCTTAAAGGATAATGTGAAAAGATGATACATTATTTACTACCACACACAAATGGTAACTTAAAGGATAATGATCAGATATTACCTACTATCGCCTGACCGACAACTTAAAGGGTAACATGAAAAGATGACAGACACTGCCTACCATCCAATAGAGTGATGGTGTATAAAAGAAAATGACATATATTACCAACTACAGTATGATGATAGTGTATAAAAGGTAATATGAATAGATGAGAGACACTGCCTACCATCCAACAAAGCGATGGTGTATAAAAGACAATAACAGATATTACCAACTACCGTATAATGATAGTGTATAAAAGGTAATATGAAAAGATGAGAGACACTGCCTATCATCCAACAAAGCGATGCTGTATAAATGACAATGACAGATATTACCAACTACCGTAAAATGATGGTGTATAAAAGGTAATATGAAAAGATGAGAGACACTGCCTACCATCCAACAGAGTGATGGTGTATAAAAGACAATGACATATATTACCAACTACCGTATGATGATAGTGTATAAAAAGTAATATGAAAAGATGAGAGACACTGCCTACCATGCAACAAAGCGATGGTGTATAAAAGACAATGACAGATATTACCAACTACCGTATAATGATAGTGTATAAAAGGTAATACTCATCTATGAGAATCAATAACTCTACCGGAAACTTCAAAAGAGACGCATGTAGGTTAGATTGTAAAAGTGTATATGTTTGTAGAGAAAAAGATTTGTGTGATCTTTTTGTAATATTTCTCGATAAGATTTACTAGGGATAAAAACAACCTGAGGAATTGTAAAGTGTACATGGTAAAATACAAGTTTCTTGTGTGGAAAACTTGTCACTTGTTGCTTTGAATTGGTGTTCAATTAGGGAACAAACCGGAGGGAAACTGTAAAACAAGACTCTGTGTCCAATTGAAGAATAAATTCAACTGGAATTTTCCTTTTGTTGTAGGAAAAACTGTAACAACCATCATCCACAAGAGAAGAGTCTAGTGGGGAATTTTTGAAATAAGAGGTCTACACTTATCTGCCTAAGGTGACACTCTAATTGAAGAGAACAACATGCCCATCCCGACTCTATTTTGTAGACACAGACAAGACAAAAGAGACAGAAATCTCTATATGATGTAACAATGTATGAATGATGTAAATGTTTATGATACATGTAAATGATATGTATGAATGTTATGTATGTATGTATGTATGTATGTATGTATGTATGTATGTATGTACGTATGTATGTATGTACGTATGTATGTATGTACGTATGTACGTATGTACGTATGTATGTATGTATGTATGTATGTATGTATGTATGTATGTTATGAATGTATGAGTGTTTGCTTATAAAACAGACAGAACGACCAAGACTGGAAACACAAGCCAACGTCGCTTCACAACTCAAAGTATGTCATCAAGGTGTATATGTTGTTGTAGATGAAATAAGAGAACTCCTCTTGAGAAATGATTGTTTTAACTGAAACGATCTATATTCAAACCTAATTGCACTCAAGATAAAAATTGTCAATCTTCATTGGGGAAGTACCCTTTTTTTGATATGATTGTTGACATTCTCTTAGAGAAAACATGTCTGCTGTTGATGAACAGCTTGGGAAATGGAGACGACTTGCCCCTTGCTTTAGATTATTTGCTTCAGTCAATTAAATCTTTGAAGAAATCGCTCGAAGAGCATGACGGGTTGACTTTTTACATTAGAGATTGTATCTGCTGACTGCAGCAGCGTACACTGAGAGTGGAAACTCTTTACGATCCATGGTATTGACAATCAAGGCTTATTGGGCTTTTGCTCAAGATAAGTTTTTGTCTTGGAGAGCAAGACAAGAAACTCTATAAATAAGAGTCTTGTGCAAAAGCTCTACACACAAGAGAATTCATAAGAATTTTAGGGTTACTTGAATCCTAAAATTATTTCTCTAATAATCTCTCTCTCACAAAGGTTCTTCATTCATAAGCTAGCACTTGGATTGAAGAAAAGTTGTTCGAGTGGACTAGATAGAGACGTTGCTGTTCAACCTTCAACGTTCGTGATCATCTTGTTTATGATTCAAAGGGTTCTGCTCTTCAAGAGGTAAAACCCTAAAACACATGATCATGCCCTTTTGTAAGGATCTCTAAGGAAATTTTTTGAAATTCCGTTGCTTTACTATTGCAATTTTCCTTCACCTAGATGTCGATCCTTTAAGAAATCGCACAATCTTGAATCCTTGGATGAGAAACCCAAACCTTCTTCATAAATCAACTCGATCGTGATTCTGATTCACCGCGAATCACACCGAACGTTATCGATCAACCGTACTAACAATCTTCAATTGATCCCATACTCAACTTCAATTGATTAGCAAATTGATGGAAGATGATAATCTTGTGAAGAATAAACTCTTTGATCCAAATTCTCTCTCAATTTAAGATCACAAGCGTTTTCACAAAGCTATTTCACTTTTACAATGGTTTCTCACACATACAACAATAACTCATATTGCTATTTATAGAGAAAATAGAATTGAGCAAATTTAGGCAAAACAGAACAGACATGTATCGATACATATGATAGTATGTATCGATACAAACACTTGACAGCGTTAAAAAATTTGAAATTTTTGACCTACGTATCGATACAAACACGAATATGTATCGATACACATATCAGTTTCATGAAAATGACTGATATGTATTGAAGCATGCAAGCATGATTCGATACACAATTTGTTCGCTGGTCTTTTGAGAGAGTTTGGTGTGTATCGATACATGCAAGCATGATTCGATACACAAGAGACTCTCTGCCTCTGAAACACCAGTTTTGTATCTGTACAAATGATATGTGTATCGATACAAATTGCACAAAATCAGTCTGAAGTAGTTTCAGGACATTTGTATCGATACAAGTGATATACGTATCGATACAAAATACCTCAAAATCAATTTTTCAAAGTTTAAAAATAGTTTTTCACTGAACTGGTGCACTTACAGAAATCAATGCTATTATGAACTTTGAAACCCTTAAACTTGCCTAACTCAACGGCTGATCTGACCAAACCTGTTAAACCTTCGGCTACGATAAGGAACAAAAAGGGTGAAAGAGGATCACCAAAATCCTCTTTTGTTAACTTGATGAAGGCCTTTCCCCACACTAAAATCATGCGTTGGACAGCCGTTAACCAAAATCGACATACTACTCGCAAATATACAAGCTCTCATCCACTTGAACCAACCGAAACTGAATTCCATAGTTAACATCATGCGTTCCAGAAAATTCCAGTTGATAGTATCATACGCACATTCGAAATCCACTTTAAACAAGAGACAAGAATATTTTCTCCGCTTTGCCAAATCGATAACCTCATTAAGGACAACCACCCCGTCTAAAATCTGCCGCTGCGCCAGTAACTCTTTTTAATCTGAAATGATAGACCCCATAACTCTTTTCAACCGATTCGCCAATAATTTTGCAATGATTTTATACAAACTCCCCACTAGGAAAATAGGACGATAGTTAGTTAACTCAAAAGGATGATCCTTCTTAGGAACTAATGCCAAAAAAGAAGTAGTGACAGCTTTAGGCAAAGATGCTCAATGATGAAAATCATAAACAAAATTCATCAAATCGTCTTTCACAATATCCCATACAAGGCAGAGTCTTCACAATGAGAACACATTATGACATAGTCACTAGTCCCATTAACATACTTCAGGATTCTCTTCACTTGAGTAAAATGACTTACTTTAGGATCTGCCTTATATCTAGCACATACTCCAACAGCATAAGTGATGTCAGGTCTACTTGCAGTCATGTACAGCAGGCTACCAATCATGCTTCTTGTCCGACGATTTGTGTATCAAAAATCTTTTATTAACTGCAAGTGCACAATTTCGTCGTTGAGTTTTAAAAGATATCAAACCACAGAGACCAATACTCGACCTACCGTATTTCTGTCGTAACGGTGTAAATCTAAGGCTATGAATATTTTAGGGATTTAGGAATATTTAGAATTAAAGAGATTTAAAAGAAGAATTAAATTAATTAAAGATGGATATTGGTATGTAACTAATTAACCATCGGGGATTTGGTAACTTAATAGCGCGCGCGAAAAAGGATTAATTTTTCAGAAGGACTTTCTCGATTTAAAGGTCTAAACCTCACATTCTCGTTTTATTGATAAAAACCATACTTCCTATACTACGAGTTTTACTGTCACTATTCTACCACCTTAGTTTTGAAATTATATTTTGAAAATCAATAAGTCCTAATAATTCTAACGTGGCTTCCGCTTGTTCAAAAATCAATATCAAATTCGTACTATCTAGTTAAAACATCAAACTCTCGCTCTATTGATTTTAACCTTATTTGCTTTATTTTACTTTCATTCAAAAGCTTAGAATTAAATTAGGAATTCGAATCAGAAAAATGGTTTATATGCGCGCACTAAATCACTACTAAATCCCCATCGGAGAAAGCAATAACAAATAAAAACAGTAAATTAAATTGGGCATAACAAATAAATAAATAATTAAACGCATACAAACTTGGAAACATAAATTCTAGAAAAACTGGAATTAAACTTGACGGTAATATTCGGAATAAAGTTCTTGACAGGAATATTTAATTAAAATTCGTAACGGATTTCCGGTGTGGAAATACCGTTACTGTTTATTAAACAGAAAATATAAACTGACTGAAAAGAACTAAAGAAAGCGGAGATAAAATTCTGTTTTTGAGTCTTTTATTTATAGAGGATTTTTGTCTTCGTACGATCCCAAAAATTAGGAAAAGATAGGCTTCCTTGTGTTAATCCAATTGTTGTACAATTAAGAGGACAAAAAGCATCGTGCAGTTGAGATTTGCACTGAAAACGCAATTCTGTTAGATTCAGAATTTTGTGGCGGGCGCCACAGAACTGTTGGCGGGCGCCACCAGGCTGCCTTCTGCTGGGCTCAATTGGGCTGCGCTGATTTTGTGCTTTGCACCCCCTTTTTGCTCCGTTTTTTACCCTTTTTGCTGAATTCTCTTCTCCGACCTATTTTATTCAATAATACTGAAATGGAAACAAATACCAACATACAAAAAAAGACAAATGAAATAAAAACATATGAAAATGCAACTAAAGTTCATGTAAATTAAGCTAAAAATACGATATGATTTCGTGTCATCGAATTCCCCCACACTTGAACTTTTGCTTGTCCTCAAGCATAAAAAGAATAGGGAATTGCACAGCACAAGTAAAATACATGACACGATTACTTTACTCATACGTGGTTGTCGGCTAAAGTGTGAAAACCAAATAACAATACCAACAACAAAAACACCGTAATGACACAATAGACTCCCATCACATGAAAACAGACCTAAAGCATTTCCTTTTGACTCTACCTCTCACCTAAGTTTCATTCCCCCTTTTCATTCTAGCGCAATCACATTAAGCCCGCTATCTTGTACACGCCCATGGTAGGAAACCTGTTAGTGATTAAGATCATCATATAGCGAGGGGTGCTGATAACTTAAGTTTGGTAACCCCTATTTGCTTTACCCACTTCGCAGTTGCGGGGGATCGGATCATAACCCGCCCTACCAAGTTCAGAATCAGACACCTCTGAACCAACTACTAATGAGTTTTTTCTATACTATGGTATTTTTTTCTTTCGCATGTTTCATAATTTGTTGAATTTTCATCAATCATTCTAAGAATCAACCAATAGTATTCATAAACATTTATATTCAAACCATTCACTTATATTCTTCGGTTTCCCACTTAGTTTGTGCCTTGAGATGGTGCCGACTCCTAAATAAATTACTAAGGGTTCATTAAAACTCAAGTTCAAGACTTTGTCAAAACTAGTACTCAAATCAATTTTACACACTTCTGGGAATCTAGGGTTTTAAAACGGTATTTATTTTATTGAATCGTTGCCCAACTTTCACAAAATAGCTTAAAAGTGCAAATAACCTATATACTTTAAAACAACCATGTCAAGTATCAAAACTCAACGCTTTTGTTTTTCACAAGAAATTTTTTGATATAGTTCAAGAAATGGGAAAATCAGACAATAACAAAAACAATACGCAAAATCAACTCAACTTAATCATGAACTAACCTAGGGTTTTATTATGCATGCAAACTAAATGACTGAAAAATAAAGAAAACGATAAAGCTTCCTCCCCCACACTTAAATCGAGCATTGTCCCCAATGCAACGACTAAAGGTAAGAAAGAAAGTAAGAACTTGTGAGACCGAGCTACAGAACTGCCAAGCTGTCGCGCGCTCTATCTCTTTATTTTGTGCAAAACATTAATAAACTAAAAAGGGCTTTGTTTAAAGTCGGTGAGCTCAACTTCAAGAAGGGTGAAATTAGTTCAAATTTTTAGCGGAAAGGGCGGATAGGTTAAAGTTTGCAATAGTAGTGTCATTATCCTTAAGGTTGTAATGTTTCAACCGCTGTCTATTAACTGTGAATGTGTCACAATAATCACCCTTTATTTCAATCGCCCCATGAGGATATGTCTTAGATATTTTCAAGGGGCCTGACCACTTTGAGCGAAGTTTTCCGGGAAAGAGTTTAAGTCTTGAATTAAATAGAAGTACTAGCTCTCCCACCTTAAACTCTCTCCTAGATAGACGCTTGTCATGCCATTTTTTAGTTCTTTCCTTCTAGATTCTAGCATTCTCATAAGCATCTAACCTAAGCTCTTCTAATTCATGGATATCTAAAATCCTTTTTCTACCTGCGGTGGTGTAGTTAAAAATAAGGGCTTTGATAGCCCAATAAGCTTTGTTTCTAGTTCCACCGATAGATGACATGATTTGCCGTAAACAAGCTTAAAGAGAGTGGTCCCAATTGGGGTCTTATAGGTTGTCCTATATGCCCACAACACCTCATTTAGCTTTAAGGACCAGTCCTTCCTTGAGGTTGCAACTGTTTTTTCTAAGAATTGCTTGATCTCCCTATTGGAGACCTCTACTTGCCCACTTGTTTGTGGGTGATAGGGAGTTGCTACATGGTGTCGGACCCCATATTTATATAGTAGCCTTTCGAAGATCCTAGAGATAAAATGGGAGCCACCATCGCTGATGACAAGTCTCGGCACACCGAACCTAGGGAAAAACTAGTTCTTAAAGAGTCTAATCACTACTTGGGCATCATTGGTTGGAGAGGCAACAACCTCAATCCATTTGGAGACGTAATCGACAGCCACAAGTATGTATTTATTTCCAAAAGAAGTTGGGAATGGTCCCATGAAATCTATCCCCCATACATCAAATACTTCCACTTCAAGGATGCCTTGTTGAGGCATTTCATCGTGCCTAGAAATACCACCATCGCGCTGGAACTGATCACAACTCCTTATGGCAGCGTGGAGATCTTTCCAAAGAGTGGGCCAAAAGAGGCCAACTTGCAAGATCTTAGCACAAGTTTTGGAAGTACTTGCATGTCCTCAATATGGCGCAGAACGACAATAAGAGATAATGTTTTGCGCTTCATCTTCGGGGACACATCGACGGAAGACTCCATAGGCGCCTCTCTTGAAAAGGAAAGGATCATCCTAATAGTAATGTTTAGGATCGCTAAAGAACTTCTTCTTTTGTTGGTAGGTTAAATCAGGCGGAAGAACTCTGGCTGCTAAATAATTAACAAAATCAGCATACCATGGTAGTGAGTCTCTCGTGCAGACAGGGTTAACAACTTCGATGTTGTCTCTAATTAAGGGGCACTCGGAGGCGACACTCTCCATGAGGGATACAAGCCTCTCATATGGGCACCTTTTCAGGTACCATTCCCTCCATTCTTGATAAGTGCTCAGCAACTGTGTTGTCGATTCCTTTCTTGTCTTGGATCTCTAAGTCAAATTCTTGAAGGAGCAAGATCCATCTCAAGAGCCTTGGTTTGGCATCCTTCTTGTTCACTAGGTACCTAATTGCGGCATGGTCAGTATAGACAATGATTTTCGCCCCCATTAGGTAAGAACGGAATTTGTCAATCGCAAACGCAACAGCAAAGAGCTCTTTTTCAAACGGGATCTAAGGTCCTACTAGCATAGTAAATAGCATGAAGATTCTTGTCTTTCCTTTGACCTAAGAATGCGCATATAGCATAGTCACTAGCGTCACACGTGATTTCAAAGGGTAAGCTCCAATCAGGTGGCTGCATGATGGGTGCGGAAATGAGAGCTGCCTTTAATTGTTTGAATTCCCTTAGGCACTCTTCATCAAAAATGAACTCAGCATCTTTCATTAATAGCCCCGTTAAGGGCTTGGTGATTTTAGAGAAGGCCTTAATAAAACGCCGATCGAAACAAGCGTGACCTAGAAAGCTTCGAACTTCTCTTACAGACTTGGGAGGTGGTAGATTTTCTATTACTTGGATTTTAGCTCTATCTACCTCAATCCCTTTTTCGGACACTATATGTCCAAGAACAATACCTTGACGATCCATGAAATGGAACTTTTCCCAATTTAACACAAGATTGACTTTTTCACATCTTTCAAGCACCTTTTCTAGGTTTGTCAAACATCCTTCTAAACTTTGCCCACACACGGAGAAATCATCCATGAAGACCTCCATGATATCATTGATATAGTCAGCGAAGATTGCAGTCATACATCTTTGGAAAGTCGCAGGGGCATTACACAATCCAAATGTCATTCGCCTGTATGCAAATGTACCAAAAGGACAAGTTAAGGTCGTTTTCTCTTGGTCATCGGGATGAATAAGGATTTGAAAGAATCCCGAATAACCATCTAGATAGTAGAATCCCGAATAACCATCAAGATAGCAGAAATAGGAATGATTAGCTAGACGCTCAAGCATTTGATCAATGAAGGGCAATGGGAAATGATCCTTGCGTGTGGCTTTGTTGAGTTTCCTATAATCAATGCACATTCTACTACCAGTTACGACTCTTTGTGCAATTGATTCTCCTTTCTCATTGGTAACTACAGTCACCCCTCCTTTCTTAGGCACGACATGAACGGGACTGACCCATTTACTGTCGGAGATCGGGTATATGATTCCTACTTCTAGAAGCTTTTCTACTTCTTTCTTAACTACTTCAGTTAGAATGGGGTTTATCCTCCTTTGCGGTTCACGAGAGGTTTTGCAATCCTCTTCAAGGAAGATGCGGGTGCATGCAACTTGTCGGTTTCCGGCTGTCCTAAGTTAGCGCACACAATCACTGGGCGCTTCAGATCTGGATCAAGGAATTGATACCTTAGGCTCTCAGGCAGAGGTTTGACTTCTAGAAAAGATTGGTCAGGAGAAGGTGTCGGGATCGGCGTAATCTCAAAGCATTCGCCGAGCTCGTTATCTTGAACTTCGAGAGTAGGAGTTGGAGAAGATTTTAGAATTTCAGAGTAAACAACTTGATCATTCTCCATTTCTTTTCTGCATTCGTCAATGACGTCTAGCAGATAGCACGTATCATCTATAGCTGGCGCGCTTAAAAACTGAGCTTTCCTTTCTTGACATCAACTATCACGCCGGCTATAGCTAGGAATGGCCTACCTAAAATGATAGGCGTGTTAGAGTCCTCCTTGATATCCATGACTATAAAGTCAGTCGGGATAAAGAATGGACCTACACGCACAGGAACGTTTTCTAGAATCACTAAAGGCATTTTGACAGAGCGATTAGCGAATTGGATACACAATCTAGTAGGTCTCAACTCTCCTAACCTAAGTCTCTCGCATATGGTCATGGGCATCAGGCTAATACTGCACCTAAATCGCATAGGGCCCTATCAATGACAAACTTTCCAATGACAGAGGGTATAGAGAAACTTCCTGGATCTTTGAGTTTAGGAGGCATCTTGTTTTGAAGGATGGCACTACACTCAGCAGTGAGTGTAACAGTTTCATCATCCTCAATCCTCTTCTTGTTGGTTAGGATCTCTTTGAGAAATTTAGCATATGCGGGCATTTGAGTGATAACTTTAGTGAAAGGGATAGTGATATTCAATTGCTTGAGAAGCTCTACGAATTTCTTGAATTGCCCCATGCTTTTGGTCTTTTCAAACCTTTGAGGATAAGGAATGGGTGGTTTATAGGGTGGCGGAGGCAAATAGGGTTTCTCTTTTCCTTTAGCCTCAACGCCATTTCCTTCTTTTTCTTTAGGTTCACTCTCCTTCTCAACTGGTTCATCTGGCTTTTGTTGCATGGCTGGTCTCTCAGTCCTAGGATCAATTGGTTCATCATACTGTGTTCCAATTCATAGTGTCACAGCGTTCACATGAGCCTTAGGTTTAGGATGAGGTTGGCCAGGGAATGTGCCCGCAGGAGCAGACATAGATGCTTGTTGTTGGGCCACTTGTACAATTTGAGTTTGTAACATTTTAGAATGGATGGTCAAAACATCTACTTTGTTCTTCAACTGCTCGAACATCTTAGTGAGGTGCACATTCTGATTTTCAAGTCCCTTGTTGGTTTGCATTTGGGACGCCATGAAAGTTTCAAACATAACATCAAGGCTAGAATTCCTAGGGTTATTAGGATTTGGCACAGAAGCCTTTTGAAAACCTAGCGGACCAGAGGGCGGTCCTTGGCCAGGTGCATACAAGGCATTGTTGTTCTTGTATGAGAGATAGGGACCGCTCTTCCAAGCTGAGTTGTAGTTGTTAGAATATGGGCCTCCTTGGGCGTAGTTCACTTGATCGGAGGAAATTTCGGCCAAGAGTTGGCATTCAGCTGCTGCATGCCCAGGAGCGCCACATATTTCACAATTAGAGACTGTTGCTGCTACGGTAGCAGCAGGAGCATTAAGTAAGCTGTCTAATTTATGAGTGAGAGCATCAACCTTGGCGTTGACATGGTAAAGGCCGCTTATCTCATGCATTCCACCTCTTGATTGAGGTTTTTTTGCGGGGGTCCTTTCACTTCCCCACTGGTAGTGATTTTGAGCCATACTCTCGATGAGCTGATAAGCATCATGGTAGGGCTTGTCCATGAGTGCGCCGCCCGTGGCAGCGTCTATGGTCATCCTTGTATTGTACAGGAGACCATTGTAGAAGGTGTGGATAATCAACCACTCCTCAAGACTGTGATGTGGACAGAGCCTCAACATGTCCTTAAATCTCTCCCACGCTTCGTAAAGAGATTCATTGTATTTCTGCTTGAATCCATTGATTTGAGCTCTTAGCATAGCGCGGTCTTGCTAGGTGGGAAATACCTAGCCAATTAGACTTTCTTCAACTCTTCCCACGTAGTGACAGAGTTGGAAGGATGGGACTGGAGCCAAGCACGGGCTTGATCTCTTAGAGAGAAGGGGAAAAGACGAATCATAATCGCTTCGGGACTTACGCCATTAGCTTTCACTGTATCGGCGTATTGTAAGAAGATAGAGAGGTGGAGGTTAGGGTCATCAGTAGGACTACCAGAGAATTGATTTTGCTGAACAGCTGAGAGCAGGGAAGGTTTAAGCTCAAAATTGTTTGCCTCTATCGCAGGGGCAACAATGCTGTTATGTGGTTCAGCATTAGTAGGGGTAGCATAGTACTTTAAAGGGCAGTTTTGTGGACCTATTTCCATTTCTAATTCCTCTTCGGATTGTTCCGAGTCTTCGTCTATTTCGAGAAAGATTATTTGATTTTGGGGAACTATATATCTCTCCCAAAGCTGTTCAATTCGGCGTCTTACACTTAGTAGACGCTCTAGGTTGTCGATTGGGGTTTCTAATTTTTCGATTTTTTTTAAATTTTAAACAGAAAATTAAAGTTGCCTTAGTCTCTACGTTGTAACGATGGAGTTACAATATCGACTAAATTGGTCCCCGGCAACGGCGCCAAAAATCTTGATCGACGATTTGTGTATTAAAAATATTTTATCAACAGCAAGTGCACAGTTTTGTCGTTGAGTTTTAAAACATATCGAACCACAGAGACCAAGTCGACAACCCATTGATAGTGGCATGTTTATATGATGGTTAAGGCCATGATTGCCTTGATCAACGTACAACAATTGATGAGAAGAAACAAAAGTAACTACTGCACACCACACGCCTCTTAACTGTAATTGCTACAATTCCTCATAGAGACAAATTCTCAACTTGCTCCTTAACTTCTCAAATTGTATAGCATCAAGTGTCTTAGTGAAAATATCTGCAACTTGTTGCTTTGTGCCCACATGCTCCAGAATTACAATTTTGTTTTCAACAAGATCTCTAATAAAGTAATGACGAATGTCAATATGTTTGGTCTTGCTATGCTGAACAGGATTTTTTGTAATATTTATGGCCCTCATGTTGTCATATTTACGGCGCTATGTTCAACATCATATTCTTTCAGCATTTGCTTCATCCAAACAAGTTGTGAGCAGCTACTCCCAGCAGCTATATACTCTGCTTCAGCTGTAGATAATGCCACACAGTTTTGCTTTTTGCTGAACCAGGAAATTAAGTTGTTCCCTAGAAAGAAACATCCTCCTGAGGTACTCTTCCTATCATCTGCACTCCCAGCCCAATCAGCATCACAATATCCATACAAGGCAGAGTCTTCACAATGAGAACACATTATGACATAGTCACTAGTCCCATTAACATACTTCAGGATTCTCTTCACTTGAGTAAAATGACTTACTTTAGGATCTGCCTGATATCTAGCACATACTCCAACAGCATAAGTGATGTCAGGTCTACTTGCAGTCATGTACAGCAGGCGACCAATCATGCTTCTTGATCGACGATTTGTGTATCAAAAATCTTTTATTAACTGGAAGTGCACAGTTTCGTCGTTGAGTTTTAAAAGATATCAAACCACAGAGACCAATACTCGACCTACCGTATTTATGTCGTTACGGTGTAAATCTAAGGCTATGAATATTTTAGGGATTTAGGAATATTTAGAATTAAATTAAAAGAAGAATTAAATTAAATTAAAGACGGATATCGGTATGTAACTAATTAACCATCGGGGATTTGGTAACTTAATAGCGTGCGCGAAAAAGGATTTATTTTTCAGAAGGACTTTCTCAATTTAAAGGTCTAAACCTCACACTCTCGTTTTATTGATAAAAACCATACTTCCTAGACTAGGAGTTTTACTGTCACTATTCTACCATCTTAGTTTTAAAAGTATATTTTGAAAATCAATAAGTCCTAATTAATTCTAACGTGGCTTCCGCTCGTTTAAAAATCAATATCAAATTCCTACTATCTAGTTAACACCTCAAACTCTCACTCTATTGATTTTAACCTTAGTTGCTTTATTTTACTTTCGTTCAAAAGATTAGAATTAAATTAGGAATTCGAATCAGAAAAATAGTTTATATGCACGCGCTAAATCACTACTAAATCCCCATCGGAGAATTAAATTACATACCAATATCAACTAATTTAGCTAGACATGGTAAAAGCAATAAACAAATAAAAACAGTAAATTAAATTGGGCATAACAAATAAATAAATAATTAAACGCATAAAAACCTGGAAACACAAATTCTGGAAAAACTGGAATTAAACTTGACGGAAATATTCGGAATAAAATTCTTGACAAGAATATGTAATTAAAATTCGTAATGGATTTCCGGTGTAGAAATACCGTTACAGTTTATTAAACAGAAAATATAAACTAACTGAAAAGAAGTAAAGAAAGTGGAGAGAAAATTCTATTTTTGAGTCTTCGTACGATCCCAAAAATTAGGAAAAGATAGGCTTCCTTGTGTTTATCCAATTGTCGTACGATTAAGAGGACAAAACGCATCGTGCAGTTGAGATTTGCGCTGAAAACGCAATTCTGTTAGATTCAGAATTCTGTGCGGGTGCCACAGAACTGGTGGCGGGCGCCACCAGGCTGCCTTCTGCTGGGCTCAATTGGGTTGCGCTGATTTTGTGCTATGCACCCCCTTTTTTACTCCATTTTTTACCCTTTTTGCTTAATTCTCTTCTCCGACCTATTTTATTCAACAATACTAAAAAGGAAACAAATACCAACATAAAAAAAAGATAAATGAAATAAAAACATATGAAAATGCAACTAAAGTTCATGTAAATTAAGCTAAAAATACGATATGATTTCGTGTCATCACTTCTATAGAGACTTTGATCAACACTAACTCCCTTTTCATCCTTGGTGAGTTTTAGATGAGTAGGTGCTGGTGTTCTCTTGTTTGTAGCATTTTCCATACCAAGCTTCTTGACTAGGTTTCTTGTATACTTGCTTTGAGATATGAAGATGGTGTTCTCCATTTGTTTAATCTGGAGTCTAAGAAAATAAGTCAATTGTCCAATAAGACTCATTTCAAATTCTGACTGCATTTGCTTGACGAAGTGTTGGACCATTGTATCCGACATTCCACCAAACACAATGTCATCTACATAGATTTGAGCTATTATATATTTTCCTTTGTCGTCTTTTACAAACAGAGTCTTGTCTGATCCTCCCTTCATGTATCCTTGATCTTCCAAGAAATGAGTCAACCTTTGATACCAGGCCCTAGGCGCTTGTTTTAACCCATATAAGGCTTTCTTATATTTATAAACATAATTAGGATGTTCTGGATCAACAAATCCTTTTGGTTGCTCAACATACACTTCTTCTTGAAGGTATCCATTTAGAAAAGCAGTCTTTACATCCATTTGATATAGTTTGAATTTGAGGATGCATGTTACTCCTAATAAAAGTCTGATAGATTCTAGTCTGGCAACAGGAGCAAAAGTTTCTTCAAAATCAAGCCCTTCAATCTGAGTATATCCTTGTGCAACAAGCCTTGCTTTATTTCTAGTAATGACATCAGTTAGTGCTTCTTTGACATTCTTTGCTTTGGACTTGAGGTCCTGTACTTGTCTCAGCTTCCTCTTCAAGAATCTCTTCATCAGATTTTTGATTTCTAGGATGTTCTGATGTTTCAACACCCTGTTCAACATTGTCACTAACAGGAGCACCTTGATTTATGCAATCATTCTCCTTCAAAGTTGAGGAAGTATGGGACTTCCAAAAACATGAAAATGTTTAACAGTTGGCTTTCTATCTTTCCATAGTTCGTATAAAGTTGAGGAAGTACCTTTTCTCAAAGTCACTCTGTTGTGTATGTAACATGCAGTGTTCATGGCTTCAGCCCAGAAATGGTAAGGAAAGTTTTTAGCATGAAACATGACTCTAGCTGACTCTTGGATAGTTTTTAGCATGACTCAAAGTCACTCTGTTGTGGAGTGATAGGAAATGAATATTCATGCTTGATTCCCTCACTAGAACAAAAATCATCAAACTTAGAGTTCTCAAACTCTCTTACATGGTCACTCCTGATTCTTACAACATTGCTTCCTTTTTTCTTCTAAATTTGAATGCATAATTCCTTGAAGACATCAAAGGTATCTGATTTTTCTCTAATAAAGTACACCCAAGTGTATCTAGAATAGTCATCTACAACCACAAACGCATACCTCTTGACTTTCAACCTGCATAGGTCCCATGAGATCCATATGAAGTAATTCAAGAACCTTGGAAGTTGTCTGGTGCTCCAACACTGGATGCGACATTCTGATTTGCTTGCCAATCTGGCATTCACCACAAACATTGCCTTCAATGATCTTCAGTTTGGGCAACCCCCTAATAGCTTCAGCTGACATTGCTATTTTCATCCCTTTAAGATTAAGATGACCTAGCTTTTGCTGCCACATTTGTACCTCATCTTCTATGGTGATAAGACAAGTTGCTGTATGAGCTTCTTCTTGAGACATTCATATATAACAATTGTCTTTAGATCTGGTTCCTTTCATCAACAATTGTCCTTCCTCATTATTGACAAGGCATTCAGACTTGGTAAAATTTACTTTCAATCCTTTATCACAAAATTGGCTTATACTAATTAGACTAGCTTTGAGTCCTTTGACCAAAAGTACATTCTCCAGATTGGGTAATCCATGATTGATTAAATCACCAATTCCTAATATTTTACCCTTTGCACCATCTCCAAAAGTCATAAAACCAGTCTTGTGGGGTTTCACATTTGTAAGATACTTTTCTACACCAGTCATGTGCCTATAGCATCCACTATCAAAGTACCAATCCTCATTGGAGGAAGCTCTGAGAGATGTATGAGCAATCAATCCAATATTTTCTGTTTTAGGCTTCCACTCCTTCTTTGTAGTTCCAATTTCCTGTACCACATTTGTCTTTGAGTGTTGATCAGGAGATCCATGCAATCTATAGCAAAAAGGTTTAATGTGTCCTCGTATACCACAGTGGTGACACACCCTTCTACGGTATCTCCTCTGATTTTTGGGTCTCTGATGAGCTTGGGATATAGATTCTGAAACAAATTTTGGGACAGGATAAACTCTAGAGCTTTGAGTATGATGCTGCAACATCGTCTTTCCAGTGTTAGGATCAAATTCCTCTTCAGCAGAGATAAAGTTGATTTTTGGATTCTGTTGGTTCTGATTCAGATTTGAGTAGTTATATCCAATAGCCTTTACCTTGCCACTAGGTACATTCTTCAGAATTTCTTCAAGAATATCTGTTCCTGGATTCAGTTGACTCACACGTTTTCTCAACTCATCCATTTGGTTAATTACATGAGTGACTTCATCCTGGGCTTTTGAGTTCTTCTCAACCTGTGCATTCACTTCAGCCTAGAGATTGTTAATAGTTTTCTTTTGCTTCTCAAGGATTCTACATGCTTCATTGTACCTAGTGATTAACTCTTTGTAGGTGCACACAAGTTCATCATAAGATACATCACAATCTTCAACTGAGTCACACTCTGTTTTACAAATTCCTGTGAAGGCAGTCGCATGTCTAGCTGATTCATTTTCTTCCTCTGCACTTCATCTGACCAAGAAATTGTTAGCCCTTTCTTCTGCTTTTTCTGATACGTACCACATTCAGACCTTATGTGTCCATACCCTTCACACTCATGACATTGTACACCCTTGCTTTGACTACTCTTTTCTTCAAAGTGTTCGATTGTTTATTGGTGTCGAATCTGATGTTCTTCTCAGTACCTTTTTGAACTGTCTCCTAAGCATGGCAATGGAATCTGCTATGCTTTCTTCACCTTCATCCTCACTATGATCTTTACCATCATCAGTATTTGAAACAAACGCAATGCTCTTGTTCTTTTTGTCTCCTCGTTTGTTTAGAACTGTTTACTGGGAAATTTAGTAAACAACGACTAGTTTAGAAGCAAGTGAGATTAACTAGTAAAAATCTCAGACATGTTTGTGCATAGTGTTTTTAAAAAGTATTTCCCAAAGTTTTTTAATAAAGAAAATGTCTAAATCTATGCCAATTGCAAGGAACACGTGAATTCGACCCACAATTGTTGATAAACAAAATAGTTTTAATGATTGAAAAAATAAAATAAAAGTTCAACAAGTCGTTGAAAAGAAAATAAATTGCATTAAAATGTAAAGATTACAAAGAAAAGAAAAATGGTGAGGAAACCACGGCATCGATCCTATGTGATTTCATTTCTCAAGCATTATGTACTTTGAAATTCTGCAGGAGTATGTGTACAAAGAGTTTTTCACCACAAAGTCTGCCTACAGGCTTTATATTTATACTAAAACTGCATAAGGCATTTATAACCCTAGAGGCGACTAGAATCCACGACGTGTCTCACCACAACGTTCTTGCAAATAACTGCCCATTAGCTTTTGCCGACTCCATTCCTTTGTTGCCTCGACTCAGCCTTCAGTTGCATCGACACAATCTTTAAATAACTTAGACATACTTTACTAAGTTTCTTTAGGCACGCCAGCATTCCTTGTACATGTTTCTTGCTTCTTGCGACTTCCATCGTTAGTTGCAGCGACAGCTAACTCATGCTTCCTTATGATACTACTTGAACTCTACTAAGTTATCTTGGCTGTATAGCCTAGACATATTTCCATGTAAATCTACTCATTCACTTGCCGCGACTGACCTCTTCACTTGCCACGACTGCTCTTCCAATATGACTTGTCAATTTTACTAACAAGTTTAGTAGCGACAACTCTTATTTAGTTGTCACAACTTTAGTCGAAAATATCGACTAACAAATTGCCCCCAGCACCATATGTTTTGACTAGAATAGGAGAGGGTAATGGTTTTGAAACGATTGTTTTCTTTCTAAACGGACGTGCCCACTCTGTTGTGACGTCAGCGTAATCATCACGTTTTATCTAACCGTCACTTCGATCACAGGCAGGCAATGACGGCAGGCGAAATTTCAGCATAGTGGGCGACACATGGCAAACCTCACGTGCTTCAGCGTGAAAACTCAAGGGTTTCCTTGATTTTCGCTCCCTTTCCTGATCCAATTAAAACTGAGAGTTATGTTTGTTATAAATACCCCTTTGGTGGATTACTTTAAAACTTTGTTCTTCTCCGCTTTCTCTATTCCTCTAGTAGACGAAGAAACTACCATTTTTATACCTTTGACTCTCCAATTTTCCCAAAGCTCTTTGGTCGGCCCATTCGATGGCATCACCTAACTCATCCATCCATCCTACCGTTCCCACCGCTGTGAGTATGGCAACTCCGCTGCGAAGGGATAAAAATCAAGTCTTTGTTTCTGAGCCCTCAAGAACAATTGAGGAAGCCAAAATTTGGAAGTCCCAGGTACTGATTCCGTTTACGCTTTCTGATACGATGCTTGCATTTGTTGGTCCGTTGCGAAAAAAGGCTTATTTGCACAAGGATTTCAAATCCTTCTTCCCTACTCATCCCCCTTGCGCTCCTAGGAACATGACGAAGAACATTCCTTTGCTATGGATTTTATAAGCCAAAGAATTTTTAGAGCTGCCCTTTACCTTCACCACGAGCCCTATATTAGTTGGTTGAATAGGGTCCAGGATGCCAAGGGTGAACACTGGACATACTATGGTGTTTTCGACATGATACAGTCGTCTAGCGTAGGTCCTAGATACGACCCTGAACTCTTTGTCGCAACCCTGCACATCTGGGAAGGCTCGAGCAATACTTTCCAATTTCCATGCGGCATGTTAACCCCCACTCTTTTCGACATAGCTGCCATTACTGGGTTAACTACCCTTGGCGATACTTATAATCCCGTCTAGGAAACAAATTGGGCCTTCGACACTAAATTTGCCAACTATAAGAACTTCATCCCAAAGTATGCTGGTATGGCCGGGGCAGTATCTGATGAAGAACACATTGCTTTCTTGACTTTGTGGTTATCCCACTACATCTTTTGTTCAGGTTCTTTAAGAACCTCCTAACAATTCGTGGCCATGGCCACCCAAATCCATGATGGTGTTCGTTTCAGCTTAGGTAGGCTATTACTTGCTTTGTTCTACGACACCATGACTGAGAGCGCCATTTCCTTAGTCTCCATGCAACCCAACAATCTATTAACATTGCTGGCCCCATGTGGCTCTTATAACTCTGGCTTGTCGCCACCTTTGAACATCAACTACAGATGCACATCCCTTCAGAACTTACCCACTTTGCTAACACCTCTGCCATTGCAGGCTATCGACTGGCTTCTATGTCCTTTGTCGAAGTGAGCAGACCTATGAAGGATCTGTTTTTTGTTTTGTTAAATATTTTTTTTGACTGCGTTGATTTTACCCCCGCCATGGCTCCTTTTGTCGCTCGCAACTACGGTCCCGACTGGTTTAGGAGGGAGTTCTCTACGCTTGAGCTAGAGCACCAAGCTGTGAACACCAACTTGTGGACAACTTTCCTATCTCCCACTCTTTTGTCGAGTCGACTCACAACAGGGAACAAAAACTTCACCTTTGTTAGCTATCAACCCAACTTGGTGGCCAGGTAAATGGGTTTCAATCAATTTCGACAAAATTCCCTTTTAAAAACTGCCGACGCAATATGTGGGGCACTCGACAAATTCACCGAGGCTGAGTGCACTCAGCAGCTAGTTGCGACTGCAGCTTTATCTTGTGAATCTCGACCCTTTAGTTACCAATCCAGCTTCTTCTGTACCGACAAATTTCATGATTGGTGGAGTGCCCATTATAAAGCCACTGTTGTAGACAGAGACTTGTTTGTGCGACAACTAACTGAAGCTTTTCCCAATTTGCAGAACAAAATTTCCAAAACCAAAGGTACGCACTTTAAATAAGTCAAAGCTATCCAATCGTTTTCTGAGCTAGTATATGATCCTGGGAACCTTAGGCGCACTGTTTATGAAGCTGGTCAATCTTTAAAAAGGAAATATAAAGACAAACTTCATGAGTTTAAAATTCCTCCCTACATCCGAGAGCGTTAAAAATACGCTTTGAGGAACGATTTAATTAAATTTCCTCCCCTTCCGACTTCAGAACTTGGGATGGCTTTCGCCCTGAAACGCAAACACTGGTTTTGGGATGGCGATTTAAAATTCTTGAAAAAAGACAACGGACCAGTTTCACAAAGAGTTACCGTCGCCAAAGGTTCTCAAGACAACTATCCTGCATGGACCCGTCATTTTCGACCAATTGTGTCGACTTTGAAACCCATTCCTGCAGGTGAACCTTCGACTCATGTCAAGTATTATCTCGCTGTTTGATGCATTGAATATTGACATCTCTGATTTTTTGGTTACAGCTATCGCGCTGACCCTGGCTAAGCCCACTTCGTCGAATCCAGACAGTGGTGCTTCTGCTTCTACTACTGTACCGACAGCATCGCCAACTCAAACCCAAGGCGAAGGCACTTCGACTGAAATTCCTGGCACTCAGTAGTAAGATGCTTTAGCAATTGCTACAGCGTCTACTCGCAACACAGACAATAATAAAAACAATAAAGAACAGGAATGTAAATAACACAAGTGTTTGTTGACCCAGTTCGGCGCAACTTGCCCTAGTTTGGGGGATACCTAACCTAGCAACCACCTTGTGCAACTCAACCTAGGAACTCCTAGGTCAAAGGCACCCCGCCTTACTCCTTACTAACAACACGAACACAATGTTGTTCACAATTAAACACAACGCTTATGATGGTGAGAACACACTCAAACATAAACAGCAACCTATGTCTTTAGCAAGTATCAAAGTGAAACAAGAAAAGACTCACAAAGTTCACAAAGTTCACTAAGTAAAATAAGGATTACACACGCTTTAGTGAACACAATAAAATTCCCACAAAACCTAAACTAGGTTTTACACAAGTATATATAGAGTCTTCAGCGCAGCTTGACTTGTCCCTTAAGAAAAGGAGTCTTCAAAAATATATCCAATAAAAATAAACCAAATCCTAAAATATGGGAATTATATTTTAGAATTAAATCTTCACGTTGGAGATAACTTCTGACCCAAGGCGCGTTCTGTTATGCCAGCTATGCATGATAAAATATATTTTTAAAACAAATCTTCTCAAGATATATTTCAAAAATAAAAACGCGCGCGTCCAAACACCTTCAGGACTCAACATACTCAGATGCTACAGCATTTTCTAGAGCATGTGACAAAATGAGTTTTTGCAAAAATTATAGCCAACATACAAAAACGCCAACAATCTCCTCCTTTGGCAAATTTTGGCTAAAACACGTTTGATCAGCATGCATAAACATAATTCTTCAATTCAACTTCAATTTATAACTTAGAAGAATAAAACATAACTTGAATGCATAGGCTAACCATGTATCAGAGGCATGCACAGCGGATAAGAAACAACTAGCCTCCTAAAGGATAATCAGAGAGAGACTTAAACTCTCATAGTGGATTCCAGAGATCTAGTAATAGCTTCAAAAAGCAACAACAGACTCTAAGGAATAGGAAAAATAAATTCCTCCCCCTTAAGTCAACAATACTCCCTCTTCAGATATACTCCCCCTCAATGGTAGGTAGATAGGAGTAATTTAGATAAGTAATAAAAAAACAAAGATATACTTCACTCCCCCTGTCTTCATGGCAGATAGCCATAGCAGAAGGCATAGCAATCACAAAAATACGTGCAAACATGCAATAAACTTCAGAAACCACTACTGCTAACTACTCGTGTGATATCAGAGCATATAAGAGATCAGAACATATCAGAGCAGTAACTTCTTCAAACTTCAGTACTAATACTCCCCCTTTTTAGCCAAAGAATTTGACAAAAGGAAAAGAACATCAAATTGTCAGAAAACATAAGCAATAGTACTTATTACAGACCAACAGCACACATAGGTGCATAATATTCAGGGCTTAACCCACAAAAAAAATAACATCAGAATATAAAGAAAATGGAGCATTAAAACTCAACACTTCCTTCAGAATCTTCCACAACTAAGGCTTGATCATGAATAGCCATCTCTTCAGCTTCCAAGGTTTGAATCACACGATCCAGTGCCTTGCTCACAGTCTTCAAATCAGCAATCATTTGCTGTCTACTGAGCATAGCAGATTTGCCTTTGGCAGATGCTATAGCAATATCTGCAGCATGTGATTTTTCCAAAAACCTGTGGTCTAAAGTGATATTTGTATCTCTTTTAACAGCCTCATCAGTAGAAAAACATAGCTCAGGATATTGTTGCAAGATAATATCACAAATCAAGGTTGGAAAAGCAATAGGAATATTTGTAGCATTTGTTTTCCTATGTGCTATTGTTTGATGAAAAATAAATTCACCATAATTAAAAGCAGATCTGGTACCTATAGCATAGATAAACTTACACAGCACCCTGGACACATCATTAGAATGGGTAGTAGGCACCCAATTTGCAGCTGCAATCTTGTTCAGTATAGCATATTTGGTAGAAAGCTTGATAGCAGACAAATTATTCTTCATTGGCCACTCCTTGACCAGATCACCAGTAAGGGTCTTGCAAATTTGATTCTGAGTTACCTCCAACTCAGCCACATCTTCAACACTCGTGCCTAGGTATTCATAAATTTCCATCTAGAGGCACCTTCCTCATGATGAAAGGACACATTGTCCAAGGGCACAGATGGAACACTTTTAGCCCTTTTTCTTCCTGACTCTACTGGCTTGTCAGATGTGCCAGCATTGTCCACAACATCTTCTTCAGCAACAGAGTCACTGTCATCAGATTGCACATGTTTCCTTTTCAAAGTCTTCTTCTTAGCCTCGGAAGACACAACTACCTTGCTCTTTGTCCTACCAGGACCATGCTTCACAGGTTTCAAGCCATCAGAATTCTTGGCTTTCTTTGTCGACTTTGGTGGTGGTGTAGGATCCCTTTTAGCTCTACTCCTTAACCTGGTAGCCATGCTAGGTTCAGGAGCCTTCTTAATCATTGTCTCCTCAGCAGACAAAATTTCAACATCAGGTTCCTTGTCTTGAGAAGTTGTTTGCAAATCAGAGAGGATATGATCCTTTATTTCTTGATCAGCAGACTTCATGCTCTCATCATTTTGAGAGACTTCAACAGTATCTCCAGACAAAATTTCTTCAGAATCTTTTGCAGTGTCTGGAACATCAGATGCTCTAGCATCTGGTATAACATCAGATACAGGAAGATTTGCATCTTCTTGAGCCTTATCAAAAATAGCAGTTAAGTCATTTTTCAGAGTTGACTCAGGAGCAACATCATCAGTGGTCTTCGTTACAGCACCACCATTAACAACATCATTATCAGAATCACCTAAACCTAGGGTTTGCGATTCTTCAACTTCTTTAGTAGAGGATTCAATATTTTTACCTCCTAAATCATCAACATACAGTTCTTGCATGGTATGTGATTTTCTAGATCTAGATTTTGACTTCGATTTCTTCTTTTTCTCCTTCGATTTTACAGAACCAGAGGGAAGATCACTTATCGGCTTTTTCTTCTTCTTTGATTTGTCTTTCTTTGATTTTGCGGCAGTGTCGAAAGCAGCGACAGTAGATATAGGTTCTGCGACGGCAATCAGCGTTGCAGGTTCAACCGGTGATGGTGATTTTGAAAGATTTTCTCTAACCGGAGAAGAAACAGGAGAAGACATGGTTGATTTGTAAAAGTAGTGACGGTGGAATATGATAAGTCTGAGAGATGAGAGATCTTTGTGCGTATGAGAGCGATGACACAGAGAGAGTAAACGATGGTGTTCTTTGAAAGAAAAACAATGATTACTGCAAAAGAGGTTTATGATAAAGAAAACCGTTCCTTGATTAGCGTGCGCCCTAATAGGATAGGGGGGAGAGTCAGTTGCACGGCTTTTAAAAGTTAACTACTATTGGTTTTCAAATAGGAAAATTCCTAATTTTCCCCTCAACCTTTCAAATTGTGTTGCATCTAATGCCTTTGTAAAGATGTCAGCAAGTTGTTCATTTGTAGCTAGATGTTCCAGTGTGACAATTTTTTCTTCAACAAGATCTCTAATAAAATGATGCCTTATATCAATATGTTTAGTCCTACTATGTTGAATAGGATTCTTTGAGATGTTAATGGCACTCATGTTGTCACAGTATAATGCCATAGCATTTTGTACCACATTGTACTCCTTCAACATTTGCTTCATCCATACTAGTTGAGCACAACTACTACCAGCTGCAATATATTCTGCTTCTGCAGTTGATAAGGATACCCAATTTTGTTTCTTACTAAACCATGATATGAGATTATTCTCTAGGAAGAAACATGCTCCTGAAGTGCTTTTCCTATCATCTGCACTTCCTGCCCAATCAGCATCACATTAGGCTACTAACATAGAGTTATCACTATGACAATACAAGATTCCATAGTCACATGTCCCATTCACATATTTTAAGATTCTTTTGACTTCTGTGAGGTGACTCATCTTAGGTTCAGCTTGATATCTAGCACATACTCCTACAGCAAAACTAATATCAGGTCTGCTTGCTGTGAGATACAATAAGCTACCAATCATACTTCTATAGAGACTTTGATCAACACTGATCCCTTTTTCATCTTTGGTAAGCTTTAGATGTGTTGCTGCTGGTGTTCTTTTGGTGCTAGCACTTTCCATACCAAACTTTTTCACAATATTTCTTGCATACTTACTTTGACACACAAATATAGTATCCTCCATTTGCTTGACTTGGAGGCCAAGAAATAAAGTTAGTTCACCAACTAGACTCATCTCCAATTCTGACTGCATATGCTGCACGAATTGCTGAACCATCTGATCAGACATTCCACCAAAGACTATATCATCCACATAGACTTGTGCTATCATCACTTGATCTTTCTCTTCTCTTACAAACAGAGTCTTGTCATTGCCACCCTTTCTGTACCCATGATTAACCAGAAATTCAGTCAACCTCTCATACCAAGCCCTAGGAGCTTGCTTTAGACCATACAAGGCCTTTTTCAGTTTGTAGACATGATCTGGAAAATTAGGATCAACAAAACCCTTAGGCTGTTCAACATAGACTTCTTAATTTAAGTACCCATTAAGGA
This sequence comes from Trifolium dubium, assembly GCA_951804385.1. Classification (NCBI taxonomy): domain Eukaryota; kingdom Viridiplantae; phylum Streptophyta; class Magnoliopsida; order Fabales; family Fabaceae; genus Trifolium; species Trifolium dubium. Next base: position 29,752,026 of record OX638062.1, on the reverse strand, counting down.
AGGCACTTTTCACATCCATTTGAAATAGCTTGAACTTCAATATACATGCAACCATTAAGAGAAGTCTTATGGATTCAAGTCGTGCTATAAGAGCAAATGTCTCATCAAAGTCTATCCCTTCAATTTGAGCATAGCCTTGAGCTACCAGTCTAGCCTTGTTTCTAGTAATGTTCCCACTCTCATCAGATTTGTTCTTGAAGACCCATTTTGTACCAATTACATTCACACCTTTAGGTCTAGGCACAAGATCCCATACCTCATTCCTCTTGAATTGTTCAAGTTCTTCCTGCATGGCATTAATCTAGAATTCATCAGTAAGAGCTTCCTTGACATTCTTGGGTTCAATCTTTGAGACAAAGCATGAATTAGACAGTGCATCTCTTGTTCTTCTTGTGACAATGCCTTGGTTAAGATCTCCAATGATAAGCTCTTTTGGATGATTCTTCTGAATTCTTGTAGATGGACCTTTGTTGGGTTCAGTGCTACTTGATCCAGAGTCAACATCTTCCTTTTCAGTTTCAACTACCTCTTCCTGCTGATCAGATGTTATAGAGATTGCTGGAGCATCAGACCTCTTATATTCACTTGAGTCATCTACAACTACATTGAAGGATTCCATCATGACTTTAGTTCTGGAGTTGAACACTCTATATGCTCTGCTGTTGGTAGTGTAATACCCTAATTTTCCGCTTTTTTTAAAATAAATATTTTATTATAAAAATTATTTCTTATTTTTATACGAAATGCCAAAAAATAGTGTTTTCGCGTCTTTCGTTATTTTTGCATAAAATCACAAAAAATATGATTCATCTCATTTTCATTCGTTCATTTTTATTTTTTGCATTTTAATTTTAATTGCACAAAATAGAGAAAAAAAAGCATCAAAAATATTTTATTTTTATCAATAAAGCATTTTATTCTTTTTTGACCACAAACATCTTCTTCCAATAGCCAATCACATTATGCCACATCATCATCTCAACCACTTAATCATTTTTATTACCATATTTGTATTCATCTCCCCTTAACCCAAAATTACACCATTATTACAAATATACCATCTAACCTAATATTCCACTATAAATACAAACCTCACATCACTCAATCACTATCAATCAATTTTCACAATTCCCCATAAAAAATTAGAGCTGATCACAACTCCTCACCAGTCAGATTCTGGCGCCGGAATCTACCTCCGGTCGCCGGAAAACTCAACCACCACAACCCATTTTTCAAAACTCCTCCAAATCAAAATCCGATTACACCATTAGCTTCCTAATCACATTCTAAACACAGATCACCCATCCGTTTCATCAAAAACGCCGCCAAACACGCCGGAAAACGCTCAAATCCGAGCCTCCCTTTGCCGGAAAACTCAAAACCTCCAATCCTCACCAAATCTCAAAAATAATACATCAATAAGCTTCTAAACGCTATCCTAAACACAAATCCGTTGCTATTTTTGCGAAAAACGCACTGTAAACCACCCAAATCAGAGGTCCAGTCGCCGGCGAACTTGAGGCTCTTGATTCTGACGTTATGGCGTTCCGTTTGAACTTGAGGCTCGCGATGATGTTCTGAACCTTTTCCACTAGTCAATCTTGACAAATCGCACCGGAACTGTGACTTCCATTTTTGACACCTCGTCGGATTTTCCTTCGTTCTCGACTCTAGAAGCTTCCAATGCAAAATCTAAGCATGGATTTGAACTCAGAGCGAAAAACAGAGTCGACCGGTACCGGAGTTGGATGGTTTCATGAAGTATAGGCTGTTCTGCCAAAACCTCCACCGCGCCGGTGAGGAGTTCTGGTTCGCCAGCGACTGTAAAAAACTAGAGGTTGAAGAAGAAGCCAGTGACACGTGGCGCATTGTGGTTGGCCAGCATAATTACTACGCGCGCCCCCAATTTTCTCATCGCGCCCCCCTCTGATAGTTCAACCGGATCATGGATGCTCCGCGGGTCAGACCGACCCGCCCCGTTCTCAAGTGGATCTGGGCTCTCTTTTTGGGCTGGGTTTGTGATCTGTTTGGTTTCTGCACCTCCTTCCTTACTTATTACACCGCCCTGGGCTGTGTGAAGCTAGACTTGGGCTTGTTGCTGTTTGCACCACGCGTTTGCTGTTACACCCCCCTGGGCTGAGTGTAGAAATGGGCCTTGGGCCTTATTTGCTGAATCTGTTTTACTTTTGCTACACCTATTTCAGGTTTGCACCCCCTGTTTCAACGTTGAATTTATTTATTTTCGATAAATTGTTTATCCTTCGATAAATTTATTTATCTCTCGATAAATTTATTTATCATTCGATAAATCTATTTATCCTTCGATAAATCTATTTATCCTTCGATAAATTTATTTATCGTTTGTACAATGTTACTTTACCATTTCTCAATTATTTAACTGCCTGAAGGTTGAACTGTGACCTGTCTGAACTTGGTTTTTGAACTTTGTTTCTTTTCTAAAATAAAACAAAAAGGAATGATGAATCAATTAAAGTGAAAAGAGGGGAATGTGACGTATGTCTGCTCTGCTCGGGTAGGACAGTCTGTGACGTATGTCCCGGATGGTGGACTACCCTCATTTTAATTGGTGATTCTTAGCCAGTTAATTAAAGTGAAAAGAGGGGAGTGTGACGTATGTCTGCTCTGCTCGGGTAGGACAGTCTGTGACGTATGTCCCGGATGGTGGACTATTCTCATTTTAATTAATGAAGCTCAGTTTAGTTAATTAAAGCGAAAAGGAGAGAGTGTGACGTATGTCCGCTTGATTCGAATAGGACAGTCTGTGACGTATGTCTCGGATGGTGGAATATTCTCACTTTAATTAATTAACTTTAAATATTTGAATGAAAAGGAGGGAATGCGACGTATGTCCCGTTCGGCTCGAATTGAACAGTCTGTGACGTATGACTGGATGGTGTTCAATTCTCATTCAACTGAATAATTTCAAAAACCTCTAAAAATAACTCAACTCACTTCAAATTCTTTTTTCCTGCCTCCGTGCAGTAAACTCTTTTTCAACTGCCCTTGTGCAGTCAAATCCCTTTTTACTTCTGTTTTCCTAAACGGATAGTGCTTTATTTATTCCCCTGCTACAGACAAACGCTTAAGCCTCCGAAGCGAGCATGCAAGCATAATGTTGTACTTGGGGGATACGTAGGAGCGAGAGCCTCTCTCGTCAAGCCAAATAAAAAAAACTCTTTTTTCCCTTTTCTGTTCAATATGCGGTATTTTAATTCTTTTTATGCAGTTATCTCTGTTTATGCAAACCAAAATTCCTCAAATGGTTCCCGTTGAGTACAACGGATATGAGGGGGTGTTAACGTCTTCCCCTCATGTAACCAACTCCCGAACCCGATCTTTAAGGTTTTATCATTATTTTCCTTTCCCCTCATGGGATAAATAAAATATGGTGGCGGCTTCATTGTTTACATTTGTGCATTGCATTTCATCATTGCATATCTGTATATTTTTTGCGCCGGGTACTACAGCTGGCGACTTCACTGGGGAAAAGATGTATAGTGAGTTAAGCCTAATTTGGGGCTTTTGGTTTGCTTATTCCAGGTTAGCCGTATCTGTCCTATCTTTTACTTTACCGCAAAATATTGAACTGTCTGGATTTGCTGGCTTTGTCTTCTCTTCTACTCTTGTTTTTCTTTTTGCCTTTATGGCGGGATTCTTGGTTACTGTGCGAAGCTCTATACCCGAGTTCAGGAGAAAAACTTAGGATTAGTTGAGGGGTTCTTGTGTCGGGTTGCGTGACGTATGTCTCGTTAGCGCTGGCATGAGAATTCCGCTCAGAGTGGATTCCCTTGGGTCCGTTGGGTTCCGTGACGTATGATCACGTTGAGCGCTGGCGGGTCCTCGTGGGGTCAATGACTCTGGGGGCCTTTTTATCCGGTCTAGGTATCTAAAACTTTTGTCTAGGGACCACCGTTTAGAACCCGTGTCGAGGTTATAATGTCCACTCATCCAGTTGACATTATTATCTCGCTCAGATAAGGTTACTTTTGGAAAAAGTAATCGAGCATTTTGGGAATCCGTGTCAACCTAGAACAACATGTGAGAGGGATGGGTTACAGGTAACTTTGAACTTTTGGCCTCAGAGATTCCATTTTGAAAAGAACCCAGTTGTTATGAATATGGAAGATTTGTGACTTTGAGATCAAGTTCGCCAGATGATACAATGTTACCGTGATCATATCCATGCATTTTGCATTCATGACATCCATGCATTCATGAAAAATAATCATGCATATTCATCTCACATACATTTCAAAAAAAAAAAAAAAATATATGAGAAAAGTTTTTGCATAAAAAATATGCATTTTCATTCATAAAAAAAAAATATCATGCATTTTTATCGATTAGAAATCTCAGTTTCATTCAGTCATTCCAACAGTTATTTTCTCGGCACCGATATAAGGACAAGAAGGGTTTTTCACCTCATCATGGACAATTTGCAAGAACAGTTTGACATCCCGAAAGGCGAGGTAGCTCAGTTAGCCAAAAATGGATCAAATACTTAAGATGTTGGCTAGTCTGAACCTACCAACACAGTTAGTTATGAATGAAGGGGCAGTTCCCGTGGTTTTGAAAAACTGAAGAGAGCCCTCAACATCAATTGGGGCATGGCCGTGTTTTGGTTCACCAGTTGGGTATAACTCTTCAGTTAATGCTCAATTTGTTCAAGGGCTAAGAAACAATAACTCTGATATCCGTATGAGTCAGCCAAGATCACAAAGGACTCAACGTCCGGCTAGAAAGGTCTTTGATTCAATTCCTATGACATATGGTCTGCTTCTTCCTCATCTGGTACATAGTGGAATAGAAACTGCTCGAGCTATGAAACTCAAAGTTGCACCATTGCTAGCCCAGTACAATGCCAATGCTAAGTGTGATTGTCATGATGAGACTGAAGTTCATTCCACCAATAATTGCCAAGCCTTTAAGTACAAAGTGCAAGAGCTTATTGATCAGAAATTGTTATCCTGCAAGAGCTTATTTATCACAACAGGTTCAGTGGCCTAGAGAGTTTTTATGATCTGTTCCCTATGTCGTTCAGTCGATTCCTTCTTTATCTTGTGCACAGTGGATTGATAGTCCTTAAGGCTCATAACCCTTTAATTGCACCATTTCTCAGCTTGGTATGACATTAACGCCAAGTGTGGTTATCATGCTGGTATCGAGGGGCTCTCATAAAAAGACCCTAATGACAACAATAAAACAACATAGCCATGAACAAAGAACTTCCCTGAGGTTAGGGGCATGTATTGACTATACTAGAGGAGAATGACTGGTTTGATTCGGATTATCAGTTGTCCAAAGGAAAATCTCGAGCACTTTAAGGACATTCTCTAGTGTTGGTTTTCAATGATGACCAGATTGCCGTCACAAGAGTCAAAGAGGCTAATGGAAAGTCATTATGGGTTGCACCGGTGTTCTTCAGATACAATTCCTGCCGACTGGAAGACTGTTGGAATTTCTGAAATAATTTTTTTTCAAAATAATTTGTTGTTTTCAAAACATGCTTATGATAAATGCTTTGTTTGAATGCTTTAATTGTCAATGAATAAAAACATACTTTTGCGCACAATTTCTGTCTTATTTATTCTTCGTTTTACAGTTTTAAAAAAAAGATAACAATAAAATGGCAATAATTTCTTGCATATCATAAAACACTTTTGCATTCGATCAAAATCCAAAAAAAAAATTATCATTCGGAAGTGACTCCAGTGAATCATAACATTGCCGTAATTCCTCATGGTTTCGGGTCGCAAACTTTGTCGAGGAGTTAGTCTGACTGTTGGATCAAGAACAAAGATGCTTAAACTTCATCGGTAACCAGTGGATGTGATCGATCTGGTAACTGAAGAATAAAGAGGTCAAATTGGGCGCCTCCCAACAACATGATATGAAAGAGAAAGTTGGTTAAGCTGCTTCAAGTGCACCAAGTGACTCAACTTCGTCAAGAACCAGTGGATGTGATCGATCTGGCAATTGATGAGAAACGGAAAAGAGTCAAATCATATCCTAAGGGCATGAAAGAAAACACAGTCGTTATTCAAGGGGCACCTTCTGATACAAGGTCATATCCTTCAATTCAAAAGGATGGGGCAATATGTCAGTGTGCCATAATCACCGTGTTTGTCTTCAAGTTGTTGAAAATCAAAAGATTAGACTGTCAATGTCAAGGGGCATTTGACATTTTCTAGAACTTGCACTAATTCTCTGTTGATTAATTGGTTCAGACTTATGCACATTGAGGCACTTTTCTTGGTACCAAGAGCCTTTCAAGCCACCCTTACAAATGTTATTATCCTTTGCTTAACCCACTTTGAGCCAGAAAAAGAAATATCCTTTTGTTTCGGTGACAAACCACATTACAAGCCTATAGACCAAAAGATTATCTGTTCACCCTCCTTGGAGTTAGGTAGAAACTGTGATACTCTTGTCTTTAAGCGGCAATCAAGATCAAGGTTGCTCATGGAACTAGCAACAATCAAAGTTTTAAGTGGTACACAAAGAAAGCTATCACATAAAAGAGAAGAAAAGTACTAAAAAGGGAGACAAAATTCATCATAAATTTCAAAAGGAAATATGTCTCTATAAAAAAAAAAAAAAAGAGAAAGAACAAAAAAAGAGAAACAAAACAATAGAGCAAAATATGTGCTAGCAAGGAACCAATACATCCATATTAGGTTTCTTCACAATAGTGAAAACTTATCTTGTACGAGGTCATCAAAAGTACCATAGGTAAAAAGTTGCATGATACAAAAAGGAAGAGTATTGGACGCCTAACTCCAAAACAAGCCTACTTTCTCCAAAAATATCCCACCTTTACCTAAGCCAAGTTATAACCCTCAAAGACCTCGAAAATGTGCATGAGTTTGAACTTTGATTAGTCGCTTAGAATTCTTGCAAGCCTATGGAAAGATGTCAGGTGAACATTACAACTTCGGTGTGCTACTCAAGAACCAGCAATGATGAAGACATTCAAGGACAATCATACGATGTCTCCTTTGCACTTCATAGATACGTGACCACAGTTCGCACCTCAGCAGGGGCAACTCTTTTGCTACTAGTTCATGACATAAAATTTGTATTCCCAGTGAAAATTGAGATTCCTTCGTTAAGAGTCTTGATAGAAAACCAAGTTTGAAGAAGCAAAGTAGGTTCATATCCAGCTTGATCAGCTCAACCTCATTGAAGAAAAAGAATGACAACCTTGTGTCATGGTCAGTTGTACCAACAAAGAGTCAAGAGGGCATTCAACAAGAAAGTTTGTCCAAGATAGTTCAAGGAAATCATACCGCATGTTCACAAAGATATTCGAGGAAAATGGACTCATAACCATGATGGACCATTTGTCGTGAAAAAAGGCCTTCTCTGGTGAAGCCTTAATCCTTGCTATTATGGACAATGAAGAGTTTCCACTCTCAATGAACTCAGCCGCAATCAAGAAATATTGTGCCTGAAGAAAAGAAGAAAAGAAAAAGCTCGCTAAGTCGAAAACCTGAAAGGGCGGCTTAGGCAATAGAGAGCGTCTCGGTGGGCTGAAAACCTGAAAGGGCGGTCCAGGCAAAAATTAGGGGCATCAAAAAAGGAAAATGAAACCCGTTAAGTCAAAACTCGAAAGATGGCTTAAGCAAAAGAAGGGTACAAACAAATCAGAAAATGAAAAGGCACAGGACTGCGATACTTGACTCTGTACGGAAGTGGTACTTCAGACAGAAAAGATTGACTCAGTCTCCTTTCTCCAAAGCAAGGTCTTGTAAACTCGAGATCATGAAGAAGGATGGCATCGTTATGATTCAGTGGAATTCATTTATTTTCATTGCCATTATCTTAGCTTCAATTTGCAATTACCTCTTCGAGGGATTTTGCATCCAGTTGAAAATTCTGCACTTTTGCGCAATTAATAAAAATTCTCATTCATCTGTTTGTTAACTTGCTTTTACATTCCAATTGGGTGCATTAGTGCTACTTATTTATGACAAATAAAGCATTTAAACATTGCGAATAAGAAAAAGCATTTGAAAATAGCAAACTGTTTTGAAAACTGGAAGTGTCTGAAGGGAAATCCATGGCATACTGTAAGGTGCCCCGGTCCTAAATACACAAAATCATGGCAATCCTTTGATTCCATCATATGAAGAAAGTTGTTGTTCCTCTTTGGGAACCTGTTTGAACACCCGTCCCGCAACAGAAGCTTGCAAGGATCCTCATCTCAACAATTTCAGAGCTACTCAAATTCTCGGTGCCGGGAAATTCAAACTCTCCCCAAAACAAACTCAGAAATTCATGCACTCATGCATATTCATGCATTCACGCATATAGGCTCATGCATAAAAAAAGAATCACACAAAATCTTTGCATATGATCAGACAATTCATCTGCATTAGTTTTGCATTTAGGCATCAGATGTACACAATCATGCATTCATAAAGTACATGTTCAAAATGTTGTTTAACAGGTTGTGAACTTCGATCTCTCATTCAGTAAAGAAGGTTAGAGGACCTAATTCTCCAACAAGAAAGATTTGTTTGACAAGAAAGATTGGTGAATCTTTAATCTCCCCAGTGAACTTACTTGATTTTATCATTACCACTGGTCTTCAGCAAACTGGTCAACAGAACAGAGTTTCATCCTGATCAGACGGATCCTCACTCTACACCTACTAGAAAAGGGTTGATGATTCTTTCCCCATTGAATTGGTCAACAAAGTGTCATCCCCAAGCAGATCAGTCAGTGCATCATATTCTCCATGAGAAAGGTTGAGGAATCATTTCTTTCCCCAATGAGGCAGTTGATAATTGTTCATCTCCAGTAAGTCGGTTGGAACACCGCATTTTCAGCAAGTCGGTTGTTAAACCGTTTTCCCCAATAAAGTTGACTTATGCACAACATCCCCAGCGAATGGACCAATAAGTCATTATCCCTAGTAAGCTGATCAGCATACTGCATCCTGAGTAAGTTGGTACTTCGTACCTCAGCAAGTTGGTTTCCTAAACCATATCCTCAATGGAGTTTCCGCATCTACAACAAGTTGATTGATGAACCATGTTTCTCAACAAGACAGGTGTCTGACAATTGTCAAGAATAATGGCAGAATGTTCAACTTTCTTTCCCCAGCGAGTACTCTTTTTCAAGATACCTCAAACCTCAGCAAATTATTCCAGCAAATTTTCGGTGAACTACGATTCAGATTGTCAGTTCTCCAGATTGGATGGTGAATGATTCAAGTCAATATCTCATCTCACAATTTTCCGGATGGGGCGGAAAATTCTCTAATCTCAAGGTGATTTTTCGGATTGGTCGAAAAGTTATCTCACATTTTTCCGGATTGGTCGGAAGGTAAGCTTTTTCAAGGTTTTTCGGATTGGTCGATAAACCATTTCATATCATGGTTTTCCAGATTGGTTGGTAAACTATGTTATCTCTTGATTTTCCGGATTGGTCGGAAGGTGATCTTTTTCAAGGTTTTTCGGATTGGTCGATAAACCATTTCATATCATGGTTTTCCAGATTGGTTGGTAAGCTATGTTATCTCTTAATTTTCCGGATTGGTCGGAAAGTTGTCTTTTTCAAGGTTTTTCGGATTGGTCGATAAACCATTTTATATCATGGTTTTCCAGATTGGTTGGTAAGCTGTGTTAACTCTTGATTTCTACGGTCGACACACCAGTGAAATGGTAACGATCAGTTTTGGAGTTCAGACACCCTGAGGGGAGAAGACTTCATTTTTCTTATGGTCAACACACCAGTGAAGTGGTAACGATCAGTTTTGGAGTTCAGGTACCCTGAGGGGGGAAGACTTCATTTTTTCTTTTTTGGTCGACACACCAGTGAAGTGGTAACGATCATTTTTGGAGTTCAGGTACCCTGAGGGGGGAAGACTTCGTTTTTCTTTTATGATCAACACACCCGGAGGAGAGGTAATGATCAGTTTTTGAGATAACGCACCCTGAGGGGAGGCGACTCAGCTTTTATGGTCGACACACCAGTGAAGTGGTAACGATCAGTTTTGGAGTTCAGACACCCTGAGGGGAGAAGGCTTCATTTTTTCTTTTATGGTCGACACACCAGTGAAGTGGTAACGATCAGTTTTGGAGTTCAGACACCCTGAGGGGAGAAGGCTTCATTTTTTCTTTTATGGTCGACACACCAGTGAAGTGGTAACGATCATTTTTTCTTTTAAAGATCAACACACCCATAGGGCGGGTAATGATCATTTCATTCTCAGGTATTCAGTTACTAGTTATCCCAGGTATGTTTCCACCTTCATCTTCCATATGCATTCATTATCATTACATCACCTTCACACCACAAAATTAGGACATTTGTATTTAATTACCTTTTACTTCGAACACGTAAAGACGCAAGTTATTTACTCATTCGAGTATAAGACAATTAAATAGGGGCAGCTGTAATACCCTAATTTTCCACTTTTTTAAAATATATATTTTATTATAAAAATTATTTCTTATTTTTATACGAAATGCCCAAAAATAGTGTTTTCGCGTCTTTCGTTATTTTTGCATAAAATCACAAAAAATATGTTTCATCTCATTTTCATTCGTTCATTTTTATTTTTCGCATTTTAATTTTAACTACACAAAATAGAGAAAAAAAAGCATCAAAAATATTTTATTTTTATCAATGAAGCATTTTATTCTTTTTTGACCACAAACATCTTCTTCCAATAGCCAATCACATTATGCCACATCATCATCTCAACCACTTAATCATTTTTATTACCATTTTTGTATTAATCTCCCCTTAACCCAAAATTACACCATTATTACAAAATACCATCTAACCTAATATTCCACTATAAATACAAACCTCACATCACTCAATCACTATCAATCAATTTTCACAATTCCCCATAAAAAATCAGAGCTGATCACAACTCCTCACCAGTCAGATTCCGGCGCCGGAATCTACCTCCGGTCGCCGGAAAACTCAACCACCACAACCCATTTTTCAAAACTCCTCCAAATCAAAATCCGATTACACCATTAGCTTCCTAATCACATTCTAAACACAGATCACCCATCCGTTTCATCAAAAACGCCGCCAAACACGCCGGAAAACGCTCAAATCCGAGCCTCCCTTTGCCGGAAAACTCAAAACCTCCAATCCTCACCAAATCTCAAAAATAATACATCAATAAGCTTCAAAACGCTATCCTAAACACAAATCCGTTGCTATTTTTGCGAAAAACGCACTGTAAACCACCCAAATCAGAGGTCCAGTCGCCGGCGAAGTTGAGGCTCTTGATTCCGACGTTATGGCGTTCCGTTTGGACCGATCTATAGTGCTTTGTACTCGCGATGATGTTCTGAACCTTTTCCACTAGTCAATCTTGACAAATCGCACCGGAACTGTGACTTCCATTTTTGACACCTCGTCGGATTTTCCTTCGTTCTTGACTCTACAAGCTTCCAATGCAAAATCTAAGCATGGATTTGAACTCAGAGCGAAAAACAGAGTCGACCGGTACCGGAGTTGTATGGTTTCATGAAGTATAGGCTGTTCTGCCAAAACCTCCACCGCGCCGGTGAGGAGTTCTGGTTCGCCGGCGACTGTAAAAAACTAGAGGTTGAAGAAGAAGCCAGTGACACGTGGCGCATTGTGGTTGGCCAGCATAATTACTACGCGCGCCCCCAATTTTCTCATCGCGCCCCCCTCTGATAGTTCAACCGGATCATGGATGCTCCGCGGGTCAGACCGACCCGCCCCGTTCTCAAGTGGATCTGGGCTCTCTTTTTGGGCTGGGTTTGTAATCTGTTTGGTTTCTGCACCTCCTTCCTTACTTATTACACCGCCCTGGGCTGTGTGAAGCTAGACTTGGGCTTGTTGCTATTTGCACCACGCGTTTGCTGTTACACCCCCCTGGGCTGAGTGTAGAAATGGGCCTTGGGCCTTATTTGCTGAATCTGTTTTACTTTTGCTACACCTATTTCAGGTTTGCACCCCCTGTTTCAACGTTGAATTTATTTATTTTCGATAAATTGTTTATCCTTCGATAAATTTATTTATCTCTCGATAAATTTATTTATCATTCGATAAATCTATTTATCCTTCGATAAATTTATTTATCTCTCGATAAATCTATTTATCCTTCGATAAATCTATTTATCCTTCGATAAATTTATTTATCTTTCGATAAATCTATTTATCCTTCGATAAATTTATTTATCGTTTGTACAATGTTACTTTACCATTTCTCAATTATTTAACTGCCTGAAGGTTGAACTGTGACCTGTCTGAACTTGGTTTTTGAACTTTGTTTCTTTTCTAAAATAAAACAAAAAGGAATGATGAATCAATTAAAGTGAAAAGAGGGGAGTGTGACGTATGTCCGCTCTGCTCGGGTAGGACAGTCTGTGACATATGTCCTGGATGGTGGACTACCCTCATTTTAATTGGTGATTCTTAGCCAGTTAATTAAAGTGAAAAGAGGGGAGTGTGACGTATGTCCGCTCTGCTCGGGTAGGATAGTCTGTGACGTATGTCCCGGATGGTGGACTATTCTCATTTTAATTAATGAAGCTCAGTTTAGTTAATTAAAGCGAAAAGGAGAGAGTGTGACGTATGTCCGCTTGATTCGATTAGGACAGTCTGTGACGTATATCCCGGATGGTGGACTATTCTCACTTTAATTAATTAACTTTAAATATTTGAATGAAAAGGAGGGAATGCGACGTATGTCCCGTTCGGCTCGAATTGAACAGTCTGTGACGTATGACCGGATGGTGTTCAATTCTCATTCAACTGAATAATCCCAAAAACCTCTAAAAATAACTCAACTCACTTCAAATTCTTTTTTCCTGCCTCCGTGCAGTCAACTCTTTTTCAACTGCCCTTGTGCAGTCAAATCCCTTTTTACTTCTGTTTTCCTAAACGGATAGTGCTTTATCCATTCCCCTGCTACAGACAAACGCTTAAGCCTCCGAAGCGAGCATGCAAGCATACTGTTGTATCAGTGGAATGCGACCTAAGCATCGTTCACTAAAAACAACCAACACACAATCTTTCTTTTCAGGAAGAACTACGTGAGCTTTGACTTCCTCATTGTACTTGGGGGATACGTAGGAGCGAGAGCCTTTCTCGTCAAGCCAAATAAAAAAAACTCTTTTTTCCCTTTTCTGTTCAATATGCGGTATTTTAATTCTTTTTATGCAGTTATCTCTGTTTATGCAAACCAAAATTCCTCAAATGGTTCCCGTTGAGTACAACGGATATGAGGGGGTGTTAACGTCTTCCCCTCATGTAACCAACTCCCGAACCCGATCTTTAAGTGTCATACCCCAAATTTTACCCTCCAAATTTTAGTACATACTTAATTTAGTCAATTTTATTTATTTTTCTGACAAGAAACTTTTTCTATTTATTTTTATTATCACTTTTTTTTGTTTGTCCAAAATTATAAAAATAGAGCATATATATAAAAAGAAAATATAAAAAAGAAGTAAATCAAAACAAAAGAAAACCAAATCTTTGGTCTTGAAGAGCAAGCAAGAGAATTAACACTAAAATATAAAATGAGAGCAAATCAATCATTAAAAACAAACAAAATCTCTCAAATTAATTTACAAACCAAATCTCTCAAGATTCATTCAAGTTTTAAAAAGCCTAATTCAAAACTATAAATAGAGGCTCTTTCTACACAATAATTCACACACCAATTCTTCATTCATACCACAAAATTCTTCATAAACCACAATCAATTCTCCCTTACACAACCACTAATTTCCTTCAAATCCAAAACAACTATCATCAATACATCACTACCATCACCGTACGCAAAGCATTCTAGGACGCTGCTGCCGTCAGAGTCGCGTCGTCGTCCTTTAACCAGGTTTTTTCTCTCTCTCGTTTGCATATGTTTTTGTTGCTCTATACATTCTCCTTTTATGTTGCAGGTTCTGTTTATTGTTTTGGATAAAAAAAATAAGGCTTATCTCTTTAAAACCATACACAATAGCTTTTAATTTATTTATGTATATATATAATTATGTATGTATGTATATGTTCTTATGTGTACTTGTGTTGTTAGTGCCTATGTTTGATGACAATGTTTGGTTAATTTGGCAAGCTTCTGTTACGTACATGTTTTTAGTTTGTCTGTTAATAATTTAATATCATGTTTTAGAATTAACTAGTGTACACTATTTTGAGTTTCTATAGGATATTAGTCGTCCAATTTTAATTGTTTATTATAAAAATTTTAAACACCAAGTACAAAAACATCATTAAATAAATATGGATTAAAAAAGAGGAGGCGGATGCACATCCGTTCGCTTCTCGACTAATTGGGGGCTTAGTGCACACTTTGTCCGACTTTTAGTCGTCTTCCACTCAAACCCATAAAAATAAAACATTAAAAAACATCAACACATTCAAATCAAATTTTTCGCCTTCGGGCCAATTCTTAAAAGTCATTTTAAGAGGTAAAATACAAAATTCTTTTCATAAAAAACACCAACCAACAATATACCCAGAACTACGTAGCTTTGATTTCCTCATCGCACCGGAGGATACGTAGGAGCAAGAGTCATCTTGTCAAGCATAATAATAAAAAATATAATTTTCCCCCTTTTCTTTTTATGTAAATATCTCTTAATAAAATAAAAATATAATAAAAAACATGTAAATAAAACTCTAAAAATTCTTAATACCCTAGAACTAATTAGGAGGTTCCCGTTGAGTACAACGGATGTGAGGGGTGCTAATACCTTCCCCTTGCATAACCAACTCCCGAACTTGGAAATGGTTGCGATGACCATCCTTCCATTATTTTTAGGTTTTATCAATATTTTCCTATTAAAATAAAATTTGGTGGCGACTCTGTGTCATTCCGAGTGTCCTAAACGCTCGGGCGATTTTCGCGGCGCGACAGCTGGCGACTCTACTGGGGACATTTAAAATTAGAGAGTTAAGCCTATCCTCTAGTTTTAGGGTTATTTGTTTTGTTTGTTTACTTTGTTTTAATTCTTGTTTTATTCTATTTTATTTTATTTTCCCACATTATTATATTTCTTTGTGGGTGGGTTTATTTTTGAATGAAATTTGAGAAAAACCCTAAGTTAGGTTAGGAGTTGGTAGTATGGACCTATGGGATGCACATCCCAATGGGTGATGTACGAAGACTCCGCCTAGAGTAGACTGGTTCAAAAGGATTCGTCAGGAATGGGCTAGCCCCTCCGCTTGGCAAAACTTTGGATTCGGTCAGCGACTCTAGGACCCCCTTTAGAACCCAAAGACTCTATTTAAGGGAGACCCTTTGAAATTTCACCATGTATTATGTGGAAGAATCAAAGGAATCTACCACCTTAAATGGAGCCTTCAAAAAATAAAAGAAAAATTAAAATCCCTTAGAACCACCCATGTGAGGGGTTTGGGTAGAAGCGCTTAGAACTGACCTAACATAAGGAGCCCTCCTATGTAGGTCGTCATGTTAAACGCATCCCTCATAAAGTTTGAGTTATAACATGTCATTAAAGTCTTTTTGCATACACATGGAAAAAATCTCTTGCATACTCATGCATTTTCATGCATCTGCATTCTCATACACATGCATCCTAAAAAAAAACACTCATATCCCTTCTCTCCTCACCGTCCTCCAACCATAATACCGCTAGCAAGTGCCCCGATACTCACGAACGGATCTCAAGAAAGTATGGAGGAATTCAAGAGAGGCCATAAGCAATCAAGGGTGGAGGTTGCCCAATTGAAGACTCAAATGCAGTTGATAATACAAATTTTCTTGCAAAGCTTTCAAGTATAAGGTTCAAGAACTCATCGACAACAAGAAGTTAAGTTTCAAAGGAGGCATTCCATTCATCAATGGTCACCCTTTTCTTGAACAAAGCGCAAGGAGCATCCCTTAGAGTTGGCCAGTCATCAAGAAAACTTCCTTCCAAGGATCATTCGACTTTGAACTTCCAGTCTCAATTTAATTCTTTTGCTTTTAAAGTTGTAACTTTTGACTAGTATTCCTAATACAATAAACACGCATTTTTTGGAATTAATTCATTCGTGTCCACTCTTTTCTTGTTTATTACTTACAAACTTGGAGCGAGGATGATGAAAATAAATAACTGATTATTGCTGATATTTGTTTTCATTGGTAAAAAAACCTGGTTGACGATGTAAGGCGTTTTCAAAATATAAAATATATATAATTTAGTTAGTTCATGCTAAGTTAAGTCATTCTTGGATATGTTTTCGTTGTTGTCTGATTCTCCCATTTTCTTGAGATATATCAAATTTTTAGGAAAAGCAAGCAATTTTGGTTTTGATACTTGACATGACACTTTAAGAGTATATAGGTTGTTTTGGTACTTTTGGCTACATTATGAAGGTTTAGTAATGTTTCAATAAAATCGGTACCGTCTTAACACCTTAGACGCCCAGAAATATGTAAGGTTAATTTAAGTACTAATCTTGACAAAGACTTGAACTTAATTTCTAAAATAACCCTTAGTAGTTTATCTTAGCAGTCGGCACCATCTTAAGCACAAACTAAGTGGGAAATCAATGAACATAAGTGAATGATCCAAAAATGAAAGTTTACATACTTTGGTTGATTTTAAAAGTGGAAATGCACTTGTTGAGTTGGATGACTATCACTCGGTTGTTTAATTCAACAGTCGTTGAACATACAAAGTAAAACCATGGTAAATAAACCCTTTTAGTAGTTGGTTCAGAGGTGTCTGATTCTGAACTTGGTAGGGCGGGTTACGATCCGATCCCCCACAACTGCATTTGGGAGAGAAAAAAGGGTTAGCCAAACTTTTCTTATCAGCACCCCTCAATATATGATCATAATCACTAACAGATTTTCCTACCATGAGCGTGTACAAGATAACGGGCTTAATGTGATTGCATTTGAATGAAGAGAATGAATAATATTTAAGCAAAAGTCAGAGTCATAATAAAATACTTCAGATTTGTCTTCATGTGATGGGAATCTTTGACCACAATGAGTGGTTATGTGTTACTACGGTGCTCTTGGTATTTGATGTCTATTACTTGATTTTCCTATCTAGCCGGCAACCACGTATGATTAGAGTCGTCGTGTCCTGTTTCAAACATGTGCTAAAAAGAGTTACCATTTTTATGCTTGAGCACAAGCAAAAGTTCAAGTACGGGGGAATCTGATAACGCAAATTTATATCATTTTTTGGCTTGATTTACATGAATTTTAGTTGCATGTTACAATTCTCAAAAGACCTAATTGAAGCTAGGTTCACTATGAAAGCATATTCGGCAAATTTATTGTTAAACTGACTCATCCTGTTTGTTATGTAATCAATAATTATCTTTTGTACATACCATATGTGCTTCCACCAAAAATATATATTCAATTTCAAAAACTCGCATGTGCATTGTGTTACAAATACTTGTTAAAAGAAATGATTTTTACTTGCAAATCAATACTCGGCATCTGATTAATTCAGCAAACAGTTCAATCAAAGAAGAACTAAATCAAGACGCTCCTAAGTAGGGGCATGGCATCTGGGGGTCTTACCAATCGGTAGCAATTTTTCATAATCAAGGGGCAGGTCCTCTAAGCTCCTGCTAGTCAAGGTCAAAAGGGTTCAAGAGGCACTATCCCTAAACGCCAGTTAATTGGGGGGCATACCTCTCGAGAATTCAAATAATGGGGCAGTTCGCAGCATTGTCATATCAGACCTAGATGGATCCAAATTCCTTTTCAAGCAATTTACTTTGCACCAGTATTCAACATTGAAAGTAGTACTTCCCATCGAAGGGTCACTCTGTGGAGAATCCTTGATTATCATCACCATGGAGGGAAATGAACCTCTGCTCATAAGAACTCCAAGGCAGTCAAAAGCATTATGCTTGAAAAAGAAAAGAAAATGGGGCAATACAAGACTGTAGGGGCCATCCCTCTCCGTACTTTCAAGGCGTTCAAAGTGGATCATGTCAAACATCAGCAACCGTTGAGTTCAGAATGAGTATCGGGAGACCATGCTAGCAAAACTCATGTAACCTATAAACAAAGAAATTCCGTGACAAAACATAATTTCAAGCCTTAAACCATTCAATTGCCCACCACAAGGGAACATTCATACACCTTCAAATCATATTCATGCATTATTCATGTTCGCGTCCATCTAGCATCAACGCATACATTGGCATCCCTGTGACTAATTTGCATTACCACTCAAAACTCAAATCAATTCACCAAAATTCAAAATCCTTTGGCAACCCCAAAACGCAATTTTTATTCAACCTCAATCGGTTATCCAAAAAAAAAAAAACATTGATTCTCCTTGGTCCCCAAAGGTCAATCCTCACTGGCATTTCAAAAGTCTACTTGGCCTTTCCCATCAAAAGAAAACCAAGATTCGCATAACACATTCATGTTGAAGCCCAATTTGTTGGAACAAAAGTGGTTCTGACAATTGTCTGCTTAAGTTTTGATGATAACAAAGTATTAATGAACAATAGGGTATTTTAATATTTAATCTAAGTGTGCAGGAACATTAGTGAAAAGTCTTCATGCACTTCAACTTAGAAGTTCTGATGGTGATCAGAAGCTGTAACACAAGTTCTGATCAGAAGCACCAATGCGAAGTCTGATGATCTATCAGAAGGATGATCATCAGGAGCACATGTCATCAGAAGAACACAACACCAGAAGCTGTATTGGGAATACAGACTTCTGAGATCAGTCGTGTGCTGGAAGTTTCATGAAAGGGAATCACATGTTGGCTTAGGGATTAACAACGGTCAAATTCAAATATGTGTGAAGGAAAATCAAAGCACGTTGTAATATTATCTTGGGAAGATAATATGTGCATTAGTCACTTTCGCATTACCTCATTTGGACACACACAAAGCCTTAACCTGCAAAGTGAAGTCAACAAGTTTCCTTGTTGAGCTTAATCACATGTGACCACCTAGGAACTGCTCCAGCAAACAAAACAGCTTGACAACGGTCAAATTAGCAACGTCTCTATCTTGTCATATATATAGAGACCTCGAAGACATAGTCAAGTGTGGATTACAACTTGCAAACTGATCATATTCACAAGAGAGCAAACAGCGCTTCTGATAACAAACAGTCTTGCTTTATCACTTAGCTTTCATTAGAATCTTAAGTGTAGTTCTTGTGTTTAGTGTTGTAATTTGCCTTGAGTATTTGATTCTTATCAAGTACTCAAAGGTTCTCAAAAACAATATATTTATCATCTAGTTTAGGAAGTCTCTTGTTAGAATACTTGAGCATTGTGGAAGTCTCTTACTAGTGAGTTTGAGCAAGTGTAACAAAAGTGTTTTTAGTGAACTCCCTTGGAAGTGCAAGGGGACTGGACTACTCTCAACTTGTGAGAGGAACCAGTATAAATTGCTTGTGTCTTTTCTCTCTCTCTCTACTCTTCTTTATTGTGTTATCCGCTGCTAAATCTGATAAGTTCGAAAGAATTTAGAAGAAGCTTTTTAAACTATCCAAAACACAATTCAACCCCCCCTTCTTGTGTTTTTGTACCTTCAATTGGCATCAAGAGCCCGGTTGTCTTTAAGTCGCTTAACAGTGAGACATAAAGATCTTGAAAAACACAAAACTCTAAGTCACTATGTCAGGTGAAACCGAATCCACATCTACTGGTGGTCCTGGTCAAAGAGCTCAGATTCCATATGACTATGACAATGAGAAGTCTGGAAACAATGGCAAGGCACCTAAGTTCAATGGTGATCCTGATAACTTCAGCTGGTGGAAATGGCAAATCTATCCTTACATCATAGCTGAAGATCCTAGTCTATGGGAAATGGTTGAGGAAGGTGTTAGCTTCCATCATTTGCTTGATGAAGATGGCAAAGTGTCAACAGCTGTAATCAAAACATTTACAGCTGATCAGAAGAAAGAATGGAAGAAGCATAGCAGAGCAAAAACCATTATGGCCAGCTGTATCACTCATGATGAATTTCTAAAACTAGGAAACAGGCAAAGTGCTAAAGGCATTTATGACTCTCTTTGTTCTCTATATGAAGGAAACCAACAAGTTAAAGAAGCAAGAGCTAACCTGTTGGTTCAGAAGTATGAGTTGTTTAAAATGAAGGACAATGAGAGTATTGAAGAGATGTACTCAAGATTTCAAATCCTAGTTGCTGGTCTTTCTGTGCTGAAGAAAAGTTATACACCTGCTGATCACGTGAAGAAAATTTTAAGAAGTTTACCTCCTAGGTGGAGACCCAAGGTCACTGCTATACAGGAAGCAAAGAATTTGAACACATTAACTCTGGAAGAGCTAACCAGCAATCTCATCAGTCATGAGATGGAGTTAGCTTCTGATGACATAAAGAAGAAATTAAAAGCTTCAACAACTGTATCTACTTCCAAGGCTCTAAAAGCCAAGGTAGTAGAGTCTAATGTTGAAGAATCTGTGGGAGAAGGTCCTGAAGACAACTCTGATGAAGAATTCTTTGCTCTAATGACAAGATTCAGAAAGTGGGACAAGTTTGTTGATAAGTCTGGTGGTAGAAAATTTAATTCAAAAGGTTCTGGAAGCAGAAACTCAAACTACAAGGATAAGAAGGATGAATCTAAGAACACGTGCTTTAACTGCAAGAAACCTGGACATTTCATTGCTGATTGCCCAGATCTAAGCTCCAAAAATAAGGGAAGAAAGAGCAGTGTTAAAAATAATTTGAAGAAGAGTTTAATGGCTACGTTTGAGGATCTGGATAAATTGTCAGATGATGAAGCAGATGATGAAGAAGCAAATCTGGCATTGATGGCTACAACTGCTTCTGACAATGATAATGACTCTGGAGATGAATCAGAAACAGATGACATTGATGAGGTAACTTCTAATATTCCTCATGAAAAGCTATTACCTGCTCTTAGAGACACAATGAGACAATACATAAGCAAAGTTAAAAGTGTCAAGAGTTTGAAAAATGATGTTGGCTTGCTTGTTAAGAGATTTGATCAACTTCAAGCTCAATATGATAAATCTGTTTTAAAAATACAAGAGCTTGAAAGTGGTTGTGCCTCTTGCAGCAAATCTCATGACGTGCATGAAGTTGCATTGCATGAATTTGTTAATCAAAATGTCAATAAGAGTAAGGTGGCTTCCATGATCTATAGCACTACAAAGAACAAAGGTGAAGGACTTGGTTATTCTTCTTCTGATGATAAAGGACAACCAAGTTCATCAGTCTGCATTAGCTACCGGTAGAGTTGAGAAGGTTGATCAAACCAAAGCCTTGAATAAAGGCAAGTCTAAAGTTTCAGAAGTGAGAACTTCAGAAGCTAAGACCAGCACTTATTCAAAGCAGAAGCATGCTGAGGTCAGAATTCTAAAGAGACCAGAACCTAAGGCAACTAAGGTTCTGAGATCATCAGAAGCTAGCACCTCTAAAGCTAGGTTTGCTCAGCCAACTACAAACTCAGGCAAGAAGAAGTATGAACCAAAAAGGACTTTCAAAAAGTCATACTTCAAGAAAGCCTACACTAACCCAAACGGACCCAACAAGTTGTGGGTACCAAAATCTGAGTTTGTTTGTCTTTCAGGTTTGCACACTAAGAAACAAGAAGCCAAGTACCTGGTACTTGGACAGTGGGTGTTCGCATCATATGACGGGCGAGAAGGATATGTTCCTCACCCTGACTCCCAAAGAGGGAGGGAGTGTAGGGTTTGGTGGGAACCAAAAAGGAAAGATAGTTGGTATTGGTACAGTTGGTAACTCCTCTGCCTCTATTTCTGATGTACTTTTTGTAGATGGACTATTTCATAATCTTCTGAGCATAAGCCAATTATGTGACAGTGGATATGAAGTAATGTTCAATAAGAATGCATGTACTGTAAGCAAAGCATCTGATAAATCCACTGTGTTTAGAGGAAAGAGACAAGGCAATATGTATAAAATAAATATATTTGAATTAATAGAGCAAAATGTTTTATGCCTTCTGACAGTGAGTGATGAAAAATGGGTCTGGCACAAGAAACTTGGTCATGCTAATTGGAGATTAATTTCTAAACTTAGCAAGGACAACCTTGTAAAAGGCCTGCCTGAAATTAAATATCACTCAGAATCTCTTTGTGGAGCATGTCAGAAGGGCAAGATTTTCAAAAGCTCTTTCAAAACTAAAAACTTTGTCTCTACCTCAAAACTACTAGAATTACTTCATATAGATTTATTTGGGCCTGTTAGCACAGCCTCAATAAATGGAAAGAAATATGGACTAGTCATTGTTGATGATTACAGTAGATGGACTTGGGTAAAGTTCTTAAGAACAAAGGATGAGACATATGAAGTGTTTAGCACCTTCTGCCTTCAAATACAAAATGAAAAGGTTTTAAAAATTATCAAAGTTAGAAGTGATCATGGTGGTGAATTTGAAAACGAACCTTTTGAACTTTTTTTGTAATGAGCATGGAATTCTCCATGAGTTCTCATCTCCTAGAACTCCACAGCAAAATGGAGTTGTAGAGAGAAAGAACAGATCTCTACAAGAAATGGCCAAAACCATGATGCATGAAACTAACTTGGCTAAATATTTTTGGGCAGAAGCTGTAAACACTGCATGTTATATTCAAAATAGGATCTACATCAGACCTAAGTTGAATAAAACAGCATATGAATTGTTTAAAGGAAGAAAACCAAATCTCTCTTATTTTCATCAATTTGGTTGTACTTGTTACATTCTGAATAATAAGCTCCATCTAAAGAAATTTGACTCTAAAGCATTTAAGGGTATCTTTATTGGATACTCTGAACGCTCCAAGTCATACAGAGTGTATAATTCTGAAACTAAAACAGTTGAAGAATCTATGCATGTTAGATTTGATGACAAAGAGCCTGACAACAAAAAGTAAGAGCCTGTTAAAGAACATGCAGGTAGTGAAGAATCAGATGATGAATTCCCATAAGTGGTTAGAAGAACAGACAGAACAGAACAAGAACCTGTTACTATGTCAGAATCTGCAATTGCTTCTGATGTAACAACTGCTTCTGAGAACAATGCTTCTGATATTCACCCAGAAGTGCAGACAGATGAAGCTGAGTCTGATTCTGAAGAAGTTCCCAAGAGATCCTTCAAATATAAATCTTCTCATCCAGAAGAACTAATCCTTGGTAACAAGGATAGTCCAAGGAAAACAAGATCAAGCTTTAGAAATGAAGAATCCCTGTTTGGTCTAATATCTCTTATTGAACCAAAAACTATTGATGAAGCTCTAAAAGATGATTCATGGATTCTAGCCATGCAAGAAGAACTGAATCAGTTTGAAAGGAATGATGTCTGGAATCTGGTTCCGAAGCCTAAAGGGAAAAACATCATTGGAACAAAGTGGGTCTTCAGAAACAAATTAAATGAACAAGGAGAAGTAACTAGGAACAAGGCTAGACTTGTTGCACAAGGGTACAGTCAGCAAGAAGGAATTGACTATACAGAAACTTTTGCTCCAGTTGCAAGACTGGAAGCAATAAGGTTACTTCTATCCTATGCAGTTAATCATAATATAAAACTATATCAAATGGATGTTAAAAGTGCCTTTCTTAATGGTTTCATAACTGAAGAAGTATATGTCAAACAACCTCCTGGTTTTGAAAATATACAATTTCCTGAACATGTCTTTAGACTAAAGAAATCACTATATGGTCTCAAACAAGCTCCCAGAGCTTGGTATGATAGACTAAGTAATTTCCTAGTTGAGAATGGATTTGAAAAAGGAAAAGTTGACAATACCTTGTTTAGAAAAACATTAAAGAAAGACATTTTAATCATCCAAATTTATGTTGATGATATAATTTTTGGTTCAACTAATGCTACCTTGTGCAAGAGTTTTTCTAAGCTTATGCAGGATGGATTTGAAATGAGCATGATGGGAGAACTAAAGTTCTTTCTTGGTATTCAAGTGAATCAAAAGGAGAATGGCACCTATATCCATCAATCCAAGTATACTAAGGAACTTCTGAAGAAATTTAATTTGGAAGAATGCAAACCAATGAACACTCCAATGCATCCCACATCAAGTCTAAGCTTGGATGACTCTGATGGAAAAGTTGACCAGAAGCAATACAGAGGTATGATTGGTTCACTTCTCTATCTAACTGCATCTAGACCTGATATTATGTACTCAGTATGCTTGTGTGCGAGATTTCAATCAGATCCTAGAGAATCTCATCTCACTGCTGTGAAGAGAATCTTTAGATATTTAAAAGGAACAACAAATCTTGGATTACTTTATCAGAAATCCAACAATTATCAACTCAATGGATTCTGTGATGCTGACTACGCAGGAGACAAATTAGAAAGAAAATCCACAAGTGGCATTTGTCAATTTGTTGGTGAAAACCTTGTCTCCTGGGGTAGTAAAAGACAATCTACCATAGCATTGTCTACAGCAGAAGCAGAATACATATCAGTTGCTAAATGTTGCACACAACTACTATGGATGAAATATCAATTAGAAGACTATCAAATTAGCAGTCACAGTATACCTTTGTACTGTGATAATACTGCAGCCATACATCTTTCCAAAAATCCGATTCTACATTCAAGGGCCAAACATATTGAAATAAAACATCACTTTATAAGAGACTACGTTCAGAAAGGTGTCATTGATATTAAGTTTGTTGAGACTGAAAATCAATGGGCTGACATATTTACAAAACCTTTAACAATTGAAAGATTTGATTTCATAAAGAAAAATCTGAACATGGTCCTTGCTTCTGATTAAGTTTGGTTCTAGAATGATGAAGCTTCTGAGATTGATCAGAAGAGATTGATGTCAGAAGCCTCTGGTAAAGACTTCTGATGACAAGTGCTTCTGATATAACTCAGAAGCTAATGTATGGTTCTGACACGGAAGTGGTAAAGGTTGTAACTTCTTTCTTTTCAACTGACACCCACTAACGCGTCAGTTATTAAAATAGTCTCTAATGCACGTGTCTCTATGTGATTTGATGGGGAAGACAGTTTATGATGATTAAGTGCGGTTATCAATGCATAAAGTTAATTATCTTTTTCCCCCCCTTTTTGTGTGTACCTTGTTTTACGGTTTTCAAAAACCTTTGGTTTTCTAAAAGCACTTTACACTCTCACACAAACACCTCACAACCTACACGCATTTTCATTCTCTCTCAAAACCTCAGAAAAATTTCTTTCCTCCTCAAAAACTCTTAGCTTTCCCAGTAACCCTAACCCACAACCATGGATTCCGAATCGCTTCCTCCTCTTGTCAACATCTTCAAGGAGAGTGATCGTTTTCTGGAAGACACTGGGAATGTGTTAAGTTTTCCAGAAAAAGATCTAACCCTAACTACTGAGAAGTTGGTCGATTTCGAAAGCCTAGATATAAATGGGTTTGATGTGAAATCGTTCTTCTCTGCGCAAGGATGGGACAGATACTTTGAAATTCTCAACGGAATCATCTACAAGGATCTATGTACTCTATTTTGGATGAAGGCACAAGTGTACGATGATGTAATAGCTCAAGAAGAGGTTGATGCTATGATAAGAGACAATCCTGACCTAGAAGGAAAAACCAGAGAAGAAATGGGTCTGAGACCCTATGTTGGAAAAGAAATAAGGTCAGTGATACTTGGAACGTATATGGCTATAAGACCTGAACATATAGCAAAGATACTCAACACTGGTATGGAAGGGAAGATTTTTACTCCAAAAGTTGCTGAGAAAGGTACTCAGTTTCCAAAAGAGATGATGGAGTTGCTTTTTGATCCTGTTAAACTAAATGATTGGTACGAGAAGAAAGGAAAAGGCACAAAGCCTACTTCTGCTCAACTTCTTTCTTTGTACAACATTGTTTATCATGTTCTTATTTGCTCAATCTGGACAAGAGAAGGTGGTGTAGAGTACATGTCTCTTGACAGTGTCTCGTTTCTCTATGCTATTGTAACTGGTCAGAAGGCAGACCTTGCTGGTTGTTTGTTTGAGCATTTGTGTGATGCAATTAAGAAGAGCAAAACAAAGAACAGAAGAGCAGTACATCATCCAAGACTGCTGTCTGAACTCTTTCATCAAAGCAAGTTCTTAGAAATGATTAAACAGATTGATTCTGAGTATGCTCAAATTCTGAGCGCACCTTACACAGTTGAAAAGAAGGTAATCAATGAGTTAACCTTGAGTCACAAGAAACTGGTAGAGAGCACTGCATTAATCCATCCAGCTCAGCCCCTGATTCAAAGCAAAAATTCTTTCATCTATAATGATGACTTTCCAATGATCTCTGAGGCTGATGCTGAGCATGTGATTCAAGCTATGATTCTAGATGCTGCTGCACATGGGGTTTACATTGCTAGAGATGAAATTCCTTCAAAAGAAGTTTTTGAAGAAGCTTGTGAAAAAGCTGGTGTTGGTATGAAGAGGAAAAGAAAAAGGGTGGTGAAAGAAAACAAGCCTGCTGCCAAACCTCAACAAAGAAGAGGAAAGAAGCTTGTTGTTGAAGAACCTATTGTGGAAGATAGGACATTAAGGTCTGGTAGAACAATTCGTCTTGCCTCTGAGCAAGAGAATGAAGCAAAGGCTAGAGAAGCTGCTGAGCACAAGAGAAAGGCTGCAGAGATGCTATCAAGGAAAGAAGGAAAGAGGATTCCTAAGCTAATTCTGCAACCCAGCAGTGATGAATCAACAGATGAGGAAAGCCCTCTAAATCAAAGGAGAAGAACTGAAGGAAACACATCAGGTACACCTTCTAATCTCATTTATAATAAGTCTGTTGCTGATCATGATGTATCTGATAACCTGAATCCTAGGGTAGAAACCTTAATTGAGATACCTGTTGAGTCTGACTATGCTGAACCAAATCCTCAACCTGGTGAAACCATTCCTGACTCATCACCAGATGATACTCTACCAATCAGAACACTGTTAAACAACTCACCTTTTGTTGTCCAACCATTGAATGTAGCAGATGCTTCTGTCATTCCTGAACCAGCTGTTGATCAGTCTCCTGTCATCACAGTTACCCCTGAATCAGATTATCAGACCCCTCATTCACCTCCACAAAATCAATCACCACCATTCACACAACCTGTAAATTCTGATACTCTGGTAACAAAACCATTCAACTTTACTGATGAAACACCTGTGTCTCCAAAAGATACATGCCCTGACCCTAAGCCAGTAATAACTCATCCACTTATCACTGAACCTGAAGAAACTAATCAACTAGAAAAAGTTGTTGATGAACCAGTGAGTGAACATGTTGTGGACAATGTTCAAGAAGTTGTTGCTGATGAAACAATTTCACAACCAACTGAAACCATCCCACAAACACTTCAATCTCCAGTCATTCACAATGTGTCTTCTGACTCATCATCATCTGAGTCAGAATCCTCAGAATCGTCTTCATCAACTCTTCCAATGATCTCTAAGTTTGCCAAAACTCATGCTGAACCACTTGCTTTAGAAATCCCTCAACCTCCCACTGAACCAAACATTCATGACCTCATCTTTCACCAAGCCCTACCTTATGAGGCATTGATTGATAGAATCAATGACTTCTCAGTTGAACCATCAGTTTCATTTTATGATCAGTTAACAGAACTTATTCACAATGATGGTTACAAGGTAGAATTCTTTGCTTCCAAGATGAAAATTGTTCCTGATCAAGTTGCTTGGAAGATGGAGGAGCTGTCTGAATGTGTGACCAAGGTTGTACAAGCTATTTCAAGAAGGACTATCAGAAAGCTTGTGCTAGCCAAGAAAAGAAAGCTAGAGGAATTGGAGAAAGAAAGTGTTGCTTCAACAAGTCAAGTGCTGTTGATAACAGACAAATCTCATGAAGAGATTGAAAAAGAGAGACTTGAAGAGGCTGAAAGGCGTGCTGCTGAGTTAGAAGCTAAGCTGACAGCAGAAGCTAGGATAGCAGAAGAGGCCAGACTGGCAGAAGCGAGATTAGCAGAAGAGAGGTCAGCAGAAGCTGCCAGATCAGTAGAAGTGATTCAGTCAGAAGGTGGCCAAGATACTTCTGTTGATGAAAGATTGCAGCTATGGAAGCTAGACAGGAGCAAAGGTTCGCTGCATTGGAAGCAAAACAGGATGCCCAAGGTGCTGAAATCTCTAACATGAATCAATCCTTGAAGGCCATTCTAGACATCTTGCAGAACAAACATACCTAACCCTTCTCTCATCTCCTACCCAACCTAGGATTTCTATGCACTTAATTACGTATTTGGATATTTTTTTTGCGTGTTTTGTTGAAACTTATTGGTTGTGTTAAAACTGAATGCTGTTTCTTTTAGATGCATGTGTGTTAATTGCTTGGTCTGTTTAGTTATTTGTTTTACATGCATTATAAAGCCAGAAGTATCTATAGTACGAATCAAAGATAAATTTTTATTGCAAACAGTAGAATTTAGAGTACATAAGAATTCTAAAAGCTACTACTTAGAATCTAATTCAGACACGGCCGATCCTTCAGATGAAGAGGGTTCTTCTGGAGGAACATAAGTCTCCAGAAACCTTGCATAATCAGGATCTGTGCTTGTTGAGTCTGAAGCGGATGATGAGCCTTCAGCAGCTATAGGATCATATGCTCTCAAAAATTCTGCATAATCAGAATCAATCTCATCTGAATCTGTTGAGGAACAGATAGTGATTGGTTCTGACGGTTTTATCTTTGAACGAACTCTACAACTTCTTCTGAGTGGCCTAGATGAAGATGCTCCACCCTTTCCTTTACCATTTATTGGTCTTGGACTTGGTGGTTTCTTAGCTTTCTTCTTCTCTGCCAACTTCTTTCCATTGATATCTCTTCTATCCTTATCCATTTTCCTACCTTAATGAAAATATGGAAGTGTTGAGACACATGATATGGGAAACGTTTTTATAGAGTTTTGTTTTTACTTGAGTCAGTCCTGGTCAACAATGTCATTTATGACATAGTTGTAACCAATTCTTGACCTTATCTCTTTGAAACTCTTTCTTTGACTGCATTTATTTCTCTTTATACCAAGTTTTTAACGAAAAGAAAAGCGGGTACATAGGTAAATAATAAAGGTTGAGTATGGATCAATTTTAATCCAAAAATATTTTTTTTTAATCCAAACATGTTTATTACAAAAGTACAGAATAGAAATTTCTATTCAGAATAGAAATTTGATCCTACACTCTCCTCCTTAATTATAAACCTATCTCCTTCCAACACGAGACTAAGCCCTTTATCATCCTTTGGCTTCCTCTCCTTAGCTTTTGAGCGTGCAGTTGATTCCACGGATGTAGTCTTGCCATCTTCACGATTGGCTTCTGTTGATTTTCTATCAACTGGATTCTTCCTTCTTGCACTCTCAGATGCTGTATCCAAAAAGATTCTAGTTTCCTTATTCATTGCCACTCTGAAAATGTTTTCTTGCAATGAATATGGTTTCTTCATGGTCATTGGTTTTATAGAACAATATGTGATGTTTTTCAATACACACCGCTTTCACTGACCAATAGTTTGCGTTGACTGTTCTTCCTTCTCTCTTCCTTTCACGTAAATGTTTTTTGTTGATGACAAAAGGGGGAGAATGAGGAATTAATTTGACTGAAGAACTTAAATGCACTTTACTGAAACTGTCATTACATTTAAGTTTATGCCTTACGCAAACGTTTTTATTGTGGGGAATATATGTTAAACTTGAAAGAATTGAACATATGATATTTCAAGAAAAAGTGCAATTTTTCTAGAAGTATCAGACTTAGGGGGAGAGCTTGCAAAACTCTTTTCCCAAGAGTCAAATATGTGAAAATTAGTTCAAATTTAAAATATAATCTTAAACTGAATTTAATTAATCAATGTTTAACTCAGGGGGAGTGTGCAAAACTCATAAACCTGTTTTGAAACTTGATAAATTAATTCAACAACCATTGTAAATTAATACTTAGTTTGTCATCATCAAAAAGGGGGAGATTGTTGGAACAAAAGTGGTTCTGACAATTGTCTGCTTAAGTTTTGATGATAACAAAGTATTAATGAACAATAGGGTATTTTAATATTTAATCTAAGTGTGCAGGAACATTAGTGAAAAGTCTTCATGCACTTCAACTTAGAAGTTCTGATGGTGATCAGAAGCTGTAACACAAGTTCTGATCAGAAGCACCAATGCGAAGTCTGATGATCTATCAGAAGGATGATCATCAGGAGCACATGTCATCAGAAGAACACAACACCAGAAGCTGTATTGGGAATACAGACTTCTGAGATCAGTCGTGTGCTGGAAGTTTCATGAAAGGGAATCACATGTTGGCTTAGGGATTAACAACGGTCAAATTCAAATATGTGTGAAGGAAAATCAAAGCACGTTGTAATATTATCTTGGGAAGATAATATGTGCATTAGTCACTTTCGCATTACCTCATTTGGACACACACAAAGCCTTAACCTGCAAAGTGAAGTCAACAAGTTTCCTTGTTGAGCTTAATCACATGTGACCACCTAGGAACTGCTCCAGCAAACAAAACAGCTTGACAACGGTCAAATTAGCAACGTCTCTATCTTGTCATATATATAGAGACCTCGAAGACATAGTCAAGTGTGGATTACAACTTGCAAACTGATCATATTCACAAGAGAGCAAACAGCGCTTCTGATAACAAACAGTCTTGCTTTATCACTTAGCTTTCATTAGAATCTTAAGTGTAGTTCTTGTGTTTAGTGTTGTAATTTGCCTTGAGTATTTGATTCTTATCAAGTACTCAAAGGTTCTCAAAAACAATATATTTATCATCTAGTTTAGGAAGTCTCTTGTTAGAATACTTGAGCATTGTGGAAGTCTCTTACTAGTGAGTTTGAGCAAGTGTAACAAAAGTGTTTTTAGTGAACTCCCTTGGAAGTGCAAGGGGACTGGACTACTCTCAACTTGTGAGAGGAACCAGTATAAATTGCTTGTGTCTTTTCTCTCTCTCTCTCTACTCTTCTTTATTGTGTTATCCGCTGCTAAATCTGATAAGTTCGAAAGAATTTAGAAGAAGTTTTTTAAACTATCCAAAACACAATTCAACCCCCCCTTCTTGTGTTTTTGTACCTTCACAATTATCATTGGCATGCATCAATAATGCATTTCATTTCATGCATAACAATATACTACGCGTAATCACAAATGTGTCTGCATCACAGTGCACTCAAAGCTCAGTCTCCGCCAACATTTCATTTCATGCATACATCATGCATTTCTTACAGCATAGGCCATGACATATAATTCATGAGCATAAGTCATGCATACCAAGAAATGATACCCCTCAAGCACGTTAAGTGGGATGACCTCATCCCCATCAGATCAATTTATCTTTGTCCGGCTTACAAGCCTGCGACAATGTGTCTTTCAGTCTTTGCCCGGCCCATATGCCTGCGGCGATAACTTTTTTTTGTATATTTGTCCGGCTTGCAAGCCTGCGACAATTTACCTTTCTCCGGCGAACAAGCCTGCGACAATTTTTGTCTGGCACACCAGCCTGCGACAATTCATCCAATATCATTGTCCGGTAGTCAAGCCTGCGACAATTTGTCTCTATCCGGCTCATAAGCCTGCGACAGCTTATCCTTGTCCGGCCCATAAAGCCTGCGACAATGTAATCAATCTTTGTCCGAACTCAAAAGTCTGCGACAATTTGTCTCTGTCCGGCACACCAGCCTGCGACAATTCATTCGTCAATCTCTGTCCGGCCCATAAGCCTGCGACAGCTTATCCTTGTCCGGCCCGTAAAGCCTGCGACAATTTAATCAATCTTTGTCCGACTAAAAAGTCTGCGACAATTTGTCTCTGTCCGGCATACCAGCCTGCGACAATTCATTCGTCAATCTCTGTCCGGCTCATAAGCCTGCGACAGCTTATCCTTGTCCGGCCCGTAAAGCCTGCGACAATTTAATCAATCTTTGTCCGACTAAAAAGTCTGCGACAATTTGTCTCTGTCCTGCCCATAAGCCTGCGACATTTTATCTTTCAACTTTTGTCCGGCCACGGGCCTGCGGCAATCATGCTCATTCCAAGGATCTAGATCCCTAAGGGAAAATGACCTAACTCTTCTTACTCACCCCAAGGGGTAATGATTTCATATCATTGGTATACAGGCACCCTCAGGGGCAACGCCTTTTGGATAGATGCACCTTTCAAGGTGACAAATGGATAGATACACCTTTCGAGGTGAAGATTACCTTTTGGATAGAAGTACCTTTCGAGGTGACGAATGGTTATCTTTCAAGGTTAGGCATCATTCGGGACAATGCCTACTTTTAGTTGAAGTACCCTACAGGGCGATGACTTCTTCTTGGTTTAGTTACCCTACGGGGAATGGTTATCTTTCAAAGTTAGCCATCATTCGGGACCATGCCTGCTTTTAGTCAGAGTACCCTCTAGGGCAATGACTTATTCTTAACTGATCACCCTACGGGGAAACAGTTATCTTTCAAAAAATTAGCCACCCTACGGGACAATGCCTATTTTCGGTTTAAACACCCTTCGGGGCGAGGAATATCTTTAGGATCTAAAACATCGTCAAGGCGATAATCGATCTTTCACTTTCATAAGGCAAAATTATGGGTATTTCTTATATTTAACTATCTTTCAAAGGCATTTAAAGATATTTAAATAGGGGCAGCTGTCATACCCCAAATTTTACCCTCCAAATTTTAGTACATACTTAATTTAGTCAATTTTATTTATTTTTCTGACAAGAAACTTTTTCTATTTATTTTTATTATCACTTTTTTTTGTTTGTCCAAAATTATAAAAATAGAGCATATATATAAAAAGAAAATATAAAAAAGAAGTAAATCAAAACAAAAGAAAACCAAATCTTTGGTCTTGAAGAGCAAGCAAGAGAATTAACACTAAAATATAAAATGAGAGCAAATCAATCATTAAAAACAAACAAAATCTCTCAAATTAATTTACAAACCAAATCTCTCAATATTCATTCAAGTTTTAAAAAGCCTAATTCAAAACTATAAATAGAGGCTCTTTCTACACAATAATTCACACACCAATTCTTCATTCATACCACAAAATTCTTCATAAACCACAATCAATTCTCCCTTACACAACCACTAATTTCCTTCAAATCCAAAACAACTATCATCAATACATCACTACCATCACCGTACGCAAAGCATTCTAGGACGCTGCTGCCGTCAGAGTCGCGTCGTCGTCCTTTAACCAGGTTTTTTCTCTCTCTCGTTTGCATATGTTTTTGTTGCTCTATACATTCTCCTTTTATGTTGCAGGTTCTGTTTATTGTTTTGGATAAAAAAAATAAGGCTTATCTCTTTAAAACCATACACAATAGCTTTTAATTTATTTATGTATATATATAATTATGTATGTATGTATATGTTCTTATGTGTACTTGTGTTGTTAGTGCCTATGTTTGATGACAATGTTTGGTTAATTTGGCAAGCTTCTGTTACGTACATGTTTTTAGTTTGTCTGTTAATAATTTAATATCATGTTTTAGAATTAACTAGTGTACACTATTTTGAGTTTCTATAGGATATTAGTCGTCCAATTTTAATTGTTTATTATAAAATTTTTAAACACCAAGTACAAAAACATCATTAAATAAATATGGATTAAAAAAGAGGAGGCGGATGCACATCCGTTCGCTTCTCGACTAATTGGGGGCTTAGTGCACACTTTGTCCGACTTTAGTCGTCTTCCACTCAAACCCATAAAAAAAAAACATTAAAAAACATCAACACATTCAAATCAAATTTTTCGCCTTCGGGCCAATTCTTAAAAGTCATTTTAAGAGGTAAAATACAAAATTCTTTTCACAAAAAACACCAACCAACAATATACCCAGAACTACGTAGCTTTGATTTCCTCATCGCACCGGAGGATACGTAGGAGCAAGAGTCATCTTGTCAAGCATAATAATAAAAAATATAATTTTCCCCCTTTTCTTTTTATGTAAATATCTCTTAATAAAATAAAAATATAATAAAAAACATGTAAATAAAACTCTAAAAATTCTTAATACCCTAGAACTAATTAGGAGGTTCCCGTTGAGTACAACGGATGTGAGGGGTGCTAATAACTTCCCCTTGCATAACCAACTCCCGAACTTGGAAATGGTTGCGATGACCATCCTTCCATTATTTTTAGGTTTTATCAATATTTTCCTATTAAAATAAAATTTGGTGGCGACTCTGTGTCATTCCGAGTGTCCTAAACGCTCGGGCGATTTTCGCGGCGCGACAGCTGCTGCCCCTATTTAAATATCTTTAAATGCCTTTGAAAGATAGTTAAATATAAGAAATACCCATAATTTTACCTTATGAAAGTGAAAGATCGATTATCGCCTTGACGATGTTTAGATCTTAAGGGTAGTTCCCGCCCCGAAGGGTGCTTAAACCGAAAATAGGCATTGTCCCGTAGGGTGCCTAGTTTTTTGAAAGATAACCGTTTCCCGTAGGTAATTGAACCAAGAAGAAGTCATCGTCCCGAAGGGTACTTCAAAAAGGATAACCGTTGCCCCGCAGGGTTCTTAGGTTAAAAGGTAGTTGTCACCTCACTAGGTGCTAAATCGAAAGGAAATCGTCGCTCCGCAGAGCGTTTCCGCTAAAAGATAGTTGTCGCCCCTCAGGGTGTTTAAAGGAAATCGTCACTCCGCAGAGTGTTTCCGTCAAAGGATAGTCGTCACCCCTCAGGGTACTCAAACTAAAAGGAAATCGTCACTCCGCAGAGTGTTTCCGTTAAAGGATAGTCGTCACCCCTCACTCCGCAGAGTGTTTCCGTTAAAGGATAGTCGTCACCCCTCAGGGTACTCAAACTAAAAGGAAATCGTCACTCCGCAGAGTGTTTCCGTTAAAGGATAGTCGTCACCCCTCAGGGTGCCAACAGCGTTAGGTCATCTCCCCTCAGGGTGCTTAGATCCTAAAGATAAATGGTTGCTGCCCTGCAGGGTGCTGACATAATCAGATCTTCTCCCCTCAGGGTTCTTAGATCTAAAAATAAACTGGTTATTGCCCCGCAGGGTGCTAACATAATTAGACCATCTCCCCTCAGGGTGCTTAGATCTAAAAATAAGTGTGAGTGGTTGCTATCAACCCGTGGCCGGGTTAATCTGATTTGCTGGGGATATGAAGTACCCGCCTAACATTCCATGCTGAGGAAACTCTAGATTTATTTCTGGTTATGTTGCCCATGGTTTTGTGCATGATGATGTTATGTATGAATGATGCCATGCATGAATGATGCATGATGCAAAATTGGGTGTTTACTACCGAGATTCTATGAGAAATACCTACTGTCGAGGTTTGCTGTATAATCTACCGTCGAGATTTTATGAGAAATACCTACTGCCAAGGTTTTCTAGATGATCTACTGTCGAGAATAATTTGGGAATCTATTGTCGAGATTTTATGAGAAATACCTACTGTCGTGGTTTTCTAGATGATCTGCTGACGAGATAAATAACTACTGCCGAGGTTTGCCAAGGGATCTACTGACGAGATAAATAACTGCTGCCGAGGTCTGCCAAAGGATCTACTGACGAGATAATGATGGGAATGATGATCGTATATTAATGCATGCTATCTGGTGCATGTTATGTCATGCATGATTGATGCTTGTTGTGCCATTTGTGACTGATGAAATAAAATGCTGGGGAAGCCTGAGCTTTGAATTGGATTTGCCAACGGAGGTTGGACTTTTGATTTGATTTGCCCATGACAATGGGACTTTTGACTTGGAGAATCTTAATTATGCTATGAATGCATTGTGATGCAGATGCATTTGTGATGTATGTTATGCATGAAATGAAATGCATTATTGTATGTATTGAATGCGTGTCGATGATAATTGACTTTAAGATGGATGTTAAATGGCTCTTGGTTTTCTTTCGATGGGAAAGGCCAAGTAGAGTTAATGTTTTTGGATAACCGATTGAGATTGAATAAGGATTGACTTTAGGGGTTGCCACCGCCAACAGATATTGAATTTTGAATTTGATGAATGAATTTGAGTTTTTGAATGCCAATGCATGTCTTGATGCTAGATGGATGCGAACATGAATGATACATGAATATGATTTGAAATTGTATGAAAGTTCCCTTGTGGTGAGCAATTGAATGGTTTAAGGCTTGAAAGTGTGTTTTGCAACAAAGTTTCTTTATTCAAAGGTTATAGGAATTTTGCTAGCATGAGCTCCCGACACCCATTCTGAACTCAACGGTCGCAGACGCTTGACATGGTTCACTTGAACGACTTGAAAGTATGGACAGGGATGGCCCCTACAATAATTTGTCTTGCCCCTTTTTCCTGGGCATAATGCTTTTGACTGCCTTGGAGTTCTATGAGCAAAGATTCCTTTCACTCCATGGTGGCGATAGTCAAGAATTCTCCGCAGGGTGACCCTTCAATGGGAAGTACTACCTTCAATAGTGGTGCAAAGAAAATTGCTGGAAAAGGAATTTGGATCCATCTAGGTCAGATATGACCTTGCTGCGAACTGCCCCATTATTGGATTTCTCGAGAGATATGCCCACCAACTAGCTGACGGTTTAGAGACACTGCCCCAGGCTGCCCAATTCTTGAACACTTTTGACCTCGATTAGCGGGAACTTGGATGTCCTGCCCCTTGATCATGGGGAACTTGCCACTGATTGGTAGGCCCCTTAGATGCCTTGCCCCTAATTAGGAGCGTCTTGATTCAGTTCTTCTTTGATCGAACCGTTTGCTAAATTAACCAGATGTCGAGTATTGATTTGCAAGTAAAATTGTTTCTTTTGCCAAGTATTTTTAACACAATGCACATGCGGGTTTTTTAAATTGAATATATTTTTTTTGGAAGCACATATGGTATGTACAAAAGATAATCATTGATTACATAACAAACAGGATGAGTCAGCTTAACTATAAATTTGCCGAATATGCTTTTACAGTGAACCTAGCTTCAATTAGGTCTTTTGTGAATTGTTCATGTGAAATTCATGTAAATCAAGCCAAAGAGGACATAAATTCGTGTTATCAAATTCCCCCGTACTTGAACTTTTGCTTGTCTTAAGCTTAAAAATAATAACTCTTTTTAGCACATGTGTTTGAAACAGGACACGACAACTCTAATCATACGTGGTTGCCGGCTAGATAGGACAATCTAGTAATAGATATCAAATACCGAGGGCACCGTAGTAACACAAAACCACTCGTTGCGGTCAAAGATTCCCATCATATGAAGACAAACCTGAAGTATTTTATTATGACTCTGACTTTTGCTTAAATTTTATTTACCCTTTTCATTCAAGTGCAATCACATTAAGCCCGTTATCTTGTACACGCTCATGGTAGGAAAATCTGTTAGTGATTATGATCATATATCGTGGGGTGCTGATAACAAAAGTTTGGTAAACCCCTTTTTCTCTCCCAACTTGCAGTTGTGGGGGATCGGATCGTAACCCGCCCTACCAAGTTCAGAATCAGACACCTCTGAACCAACTACTAAAAGGGTTTATTTACCATGGTTTTACTTTGTATGTTCAACGACTGTTGAATTAAACGACCGAGTGATGGTCATCCAACTTAACAAGTGCATTTCCACTTTTAAAATCAACTAAAGTATGTAAACTTTCATTTTTGGATCATTCACTTATGTTCATTGATTTCCCACTTAGTTTGTGCTTAAGATGGTGCCGACTGCTAAGATAAACTACTAAGGTTTACTTTAAGATTTAAATTCAAGTCTTTGTCATCATTAGTACTCAAATTAATCTTACATATTTCTGGGCGTCTAAGGTGTTAAGACGGTACCGATTTTATTGAATCATTACTAAACCTTCATAATGTAGCCAAAAGTACCAAAACAACCTATATACTCTTAAAGTGTCATGTCAAGTATCAAACCAAAACTGCTTGCTTTTCTTAAAAATTTGATATATCTCAAGAAAATGGGAGAATCAGACAACAACGAAAACATATCCAAGAATGACTTAACTTAACATGAACTAACTAATTTTTATTTTGAAAACGCCTTTCATCATCAACCAGTTTTTTTTTACCATTGAAAGCATATATCAGCAAAAATCAGTTATTTATTTTCATCATCCTCGCTCCAAGTTTGTAAATAATAAAACAAGAAAAGAGTGGACACGAATGGATTAATTCCAAAGACATGCATGTTTATTATATTAGGAATACTAGTCAAAAGTTACAACTTTAAAAGCAAAAGAATTAAATTAAGACTGGAAGTTCAAAGTCGAATGATCCTTGGAAGGGATCTTTCTTGATGATTGGCCAACCATGAGGGATGCTTCTTGGTGCTTTTGCACTTTGTTGAAGAAAGGGTGACCATTGATGAATGGAATGCCTCCTTTGAAACTTAACTTCTTGTTGTCGATGAGTTCTTGAACCTTATACTTGAAAGCTTTGCAATTTCAATGGTGTGACCCGGTGCCCCTTGATGAAAGTCACATTTGGTGTTTACATCACAACCTGGCGGATATGGCGGTACCCTGGGCTTGAGAGGTCTCGTCTCTACCCACCCTTCATGCATTCTCATGCATTCGTCGTTGTTAATTTTATTGAGGTGCCATGGACGGCTGTTGTAGTAAATGCTGCCGAGACAAGGGTATCATCCATGGTTGTAGGGTTTGAGGCGCTGGATGGCCTTGTGACTGATAAAGTAACAGGTTGTCATCTTTCCCCAATAGAATTCTTATTATCAACTGGACTTGAGTGTTCAATTGGGCAACCTCCACCCTTAATTGCTCGTGGCCTTTCTTGAGTTCTTCCATACTTTCTTGAGACATTCCTCCAAGTCCGTTCATGGGTATCGGGATACCTGCTTGCGGCATTATAGTTCGAGGACGGTGAGGAAAGAAGAGATGTGACTATTTGTTTTGAGGATGTAAAAGTGCATGAGAATGCAGATGCATGAAAATGCATGAGTATGCAAGAATTTTTTTTTTTTGATGCAAATTTTATGAGGGATGTGTTTAACATAACGACCTACATAGGAGGGCTCTTTATGTTAGGCCAGTTCTAAGTTTTTCTACCCAAACCCCTCACAAGGATGGTTTTAAGGGATTTTGTTTTTTCCTTTTTTTTTTGAAGGCTCCATTTAAGGTGGTAGATTCCTTTGATTCTTCCACATGATACATGGTGAAATTTCAAAGGGTCTCCCTTAAATGGAGTCTTTGGGTTCTAAAGGGGGGTCCTAGAGTCGCTGACCGAATCCAAAGTTTTGCCAAGCGGAGGGGCTAGCCCATTCCTGACAAATCCTTTTGAACCAGTCTACTCTAGGCGGAGTCTTCGTACATCACCCATTGGGATGTGCATCCCATAGGTCCATACTACCAACTCCTAACTTAACTTAGGGTTTTTCTCAAACTTCATTCAAAAATAAACCCACCCACAATACATAAAAGAGAATATAATAATGCGGGAAAAAAAATAAAAACATAAAATAAAACAAGAATAAAAAACAAAGTAAACAAACAAAACAAATAACCCTAAAACTAGAGGATAGGCTTAACTCTCTAATTTTAAATATCCCCAGCAGAGTCGCCAGCTGTCGCGCCGCGAAAATCGCCCGAGCGTTTAGGACACTCGGAATGACACAGAGTCGCCACCAAATTTTATTTTAATAGGAAAATATTGATAAAACCTAAAAATAATGGAAGGATGGTCATCGCAACCATTTCCAAGTTCGGGAGTTGGTTATGCAAGGGGAAGGTATTAGCACCCCTCACATCCGTTGTACTCAACGGGAACCTCCTAATTAGTTCTAGGGTATTAAGAATTTTTAGAGTTTTATTTACATGTTTTTTATTATATTTTTATTTTATTAAGAGATATTTACATAAAAAGAAAAGGGGGAAAATTATATTTTTTATTATTATGCTTGACAAGATGACTCTTGCTCCTACGTATCCTCCGGTGCGATGAGGAAATCAAAGCTACGTAGTTCTGGGTATATTGTTGGTTGGTGTTTTTTATGAAAAGAATTTTGTATTTTACCTCTTAAAATGACTTTTAAGAATTGGCCCGAAGGCGAAAAATTTGATTTGAATGTGTTGATGTTTTTTAATGTTTTTTTTTTTATGGGTTTGAGTGGAAGACGACTAAAAGTCGGACAAAGTGTGCACTAAGCCCCCAATTAGTCGAGAAGCGAACGGATGTGCATCCGCCTCCTCTTTTTTAATCCATATTTATTTAATGATGTTTTTGTACTTGGTGTTTAAAAATTTTATAATAAACAATTAAAATTGGACGACTAATATCCTATAGAAACTCAAAATAGTGTACACTAGTTAATTCTAAAACATGATATTAAATTATTAACAGACAAACTAAAAACATGTACGTAACAGAAGCTTGCCAAATTAACCAAACATTGTCATCAAACATAGGCACTAACAACACAAGTACACATAAGAACATATACATACATACATAATTATATATATACATAAATAAATTAAAAGCTATTGTGTATGGTTTTAAAGAGATAAGCCTTATTTTTTTTATCCAAAACAATAAACAGAACCTGCAACATAAAAGGAGAATGTATAAAGCAACAAAAACATATGCAAACGAGAGAGAAAAAAAACCTGGTTAAAGGACGACGACGCGACTCTGACGGCAGCAGCGTCCTAGAATGCTTTGCGTACGGTGATGGTAGTGATGTATTGATGATAGTTGTTTTGGATTTGAAGGAAATTAGTGGTTGTGTAAGGGAGAATTGATTGTGGTTTATGAAGAATTTTGTGGTATGAATGAAGAATTGGTGTGTGAATTATTGTGTAGAAAGAGCCTCTATTTATAGTTTTGAATTAGGCTTTTTAAAACTTGAATGAATCTTGAGAGATTTGGTTTGTAAATTAATTTGAGAGATTTTGTTTGTTTTTAATGATTGATTTGCTCTCATTTTATATTTTAGTATTAATTCTCTTGCTTGCTCTTCAAGACCAAAGATTTGGTTTTCTTTTGTTTTGATTTACTTCTTTTTTATATTTTTGTGTCTTTTCTTATTTTGTTTCTATATAAGTTTATATATTTACCTTCTTTTTATATATATGTTTTATTTTTATAATTTTGGACAAACAAAAAAATGATAATAAATATTTTTAATACAAAAAGTTTCTTGTTAGAAAAATAAATAAAATTGACTAAAATAAATATGTACTAAAAATTGGAGGGTAAAATTTGGGGTATGACATTAAGGTTTTATCATTATTTTCCTTTCCCCTCATGGGATAAATAAAATATGGTGGTGGCTTCATTGTTTACATTTGTGCATTGCATTTCATCATTGCATATCTGTATATTTTTTGCGCCGGGTACTATAGGTAGAGTATCCTAAGAATATGCCTTCATCACTCTTGGCGTCCAATTTCCTTCGTTGTTCTCTATCAGCTAGGATATAGCATTTGTTTCCAAAGACATGGAAGTACTTGACAGTTGGTTTCTTATTCTTCCATAGCTCATATAAGGTAACATTTGTGCCAGCTCTCAGAGTGACTCTATTGTGTATATAACACGCAGTATTCAAGGCTTCTGCCCAAAAATGATATGGAAGATTTTTAGCATGTAACATTACTCTAGCTGACTCTTGCAAGGTTCTATTCTTTCTCTCAACCACACTGTTTTGTTGTGGTGTAATTGGTGAAGAGAATTCATGTGATATCCCTTCAGCTGTACAGAACTCAGAGAACTTGTAATTCTCAAACTCCTTTCCATGATCACTTCTTATCTTCAAGACCGTACTATCTTTTTCTCTTTGTATTTGAACACATAACTCCTTGAAGACATCAAAAGTATCAGATTTCTCTCTAATGAATTTGATCCAGGTGTACCTTGAGAAGTCATCAACCATTACAAAAGCATATCTCTTACCACCTAAGCTTTCCACTTGTATAGGGCCCATTAAATCCATGTGTAATAGCTCAAGTATTCTGGAATTGTAAGATGTTGTAGCTGATGGTGAGGCTTCTTTGTTTGTTTCCCAATCTGACACTCACCACATACGTTCCCTTCTTCAATTTTGAGTTTTGGTAGACCTCTGATTGCTTCCTCAGCTATGGCATTCTTTATACTCCTTAGATTCAGATGACCTAACTTTTGGTGCCATAAAGTTACTTCATCTTCCTTAGTAAGCAAGCAAGTTGACAAGCCAACTTCCTCTCGTGGTTCCCATAAGTAACAATTATCCTTTGACCTTACACCTTTCATTATGACTTCTCCTTCTTGATTAGTGACCAGACACTCAGCTTTTGTAAAGTTAACTAACAATTCTTGATCACATAGCTGACTGATACTAATTAGATTGGCCGTCAACCCTTTCACAAACAGAACTTTTGTAAGTTTAGGTAGACCTTTTCTTTCCAAGTTTCCTATCCCCTTGGTTTCACCTTTAGAGCCATCACCAAAAGTGACAAAGCTTGTTGCATAGGACTTAATATCAACCAGAAAGTTCTCAATTCCAGTCATGTGCCTGGAACAGCCACTATCGAAGTACCAATCTTCCCTAGATGTTGCTTTTAAAGATGTGTGAGCAATGAGAGATACAAGCTTCTTTCTAGGTTTCCAGTCTTTCTTGACAAATTTCTGGGCTTTGCTTGCTGTATCTTACTAGGGTGTCCATGGAGCACGAAACAATAAGGTTTTATATGACCTTTTCTCCCACAGTAGTGACATATCCTTGGTTGAGGTTTTTCTTTTACTCCCAGATGCTGTATAGATTGCTGAAGCAACTGACTTGGCCTTGCTGAAAATGTTTCATTGAGAGGTGGATACATAGTATTCTGAATATACTTCTTCTTTTTATTGAACTTCTCATAGTCAAATCCAACTCCTTTAGGCCTACCTGAGATTTGTTGAGTCAGGATATCATCTAATTTCTCAGTACCATTGGTCATCATAGAAACAAACTTCCTTTGCTCTCTGATTTGTGAATTCAGCACGGGCACTTCTTCTTGGAGATCAAGGATAGTTGATAAGTATTTTTCATTTTCACCCCGGAGCTGGGATATGGTCTCCTTCTGTTGCTCATTAATTCTGAACTCTTCAGCACTTTTGGTACATAATTCCTTATATGCAGCTGCTAATGCATCATAAGTTAAATCTCCATCACCTGATCCTCCATCAGATAGACATATTCCTGTTAGTGCAGTATGTTCTTTGCAGACCCAGTCTCAATTTCTACCTCAGAGGTGTCTTCATCTGACCAAGTTGCAGTCATACCTTTCTTCTACTTTTTCAGATATGTAGCACATTCAGTTCTAATGTGACCATACCCTTCACATTCGTGACACTGA
The DNA here is from genome assembly GCA_951804385.1 of Trifolium dubium. Lineage (NCBI taxonomy): Eukaryota > Viridiplantae > Streptophyta > Magnoliopsida > Fabales > Fabaceae > Trifolium > Trifolium dubium. Next base: position 29,708,785 of record OX638062.1, on the reverse strand, counting down.
ACACCTTTGCTTTGAGCAGGTTTTTCATCAGTTCTTGGACTCTTTTGAGAGGCAGTGTTTCTGTTGAATTCATATGATTTTCCCTGCGCATATGTTCTAGCATTTCCTCCAGCAAATCTTAATCTGGGTCTTCTGTCCATAGATTTCAGCACCTTGCTAAACTGTTTTCCAAGCATTACTACAGCATTTGATAGGCCTTCATCAGTATCTATGGAACTCCCCACATCATCTTCATCAATGTTTGAGGCAAGAGCTATACTTTTATATTTCTTTTCTACCCTCTCATTGATTTTCAACTCAAACGTTTGAAGGGAACCAATTAGCTCATCAACTTTCATATCACTAATATCTTGAGCTTCTTCTATTGCACACACTTTCATATCAAATCTTTTGGGTAAAGACCTTAGAATCTTGCCTACTAGTTTTTCATCAGATATCTTTTCTCCCAAGGATTCAAATGAATTTGCATACTCTAGTACATTCAAATGAAAGTCACGAACACTTTCTTCTTCCAACATCTTAAGATTCTCAAACTGGGTTGTTATAATTTGAAGTTTTGACTTTTTCACCCTCTGAGTACCTTCATGAGCAGTCTTCAAAATATTCCAAGCATCCTTTGCCATAGTGCATTGATTGATCAGTCTAAACATGTTTTGGTCCACTCCATTGAATAAGGCGTTTAAAGCTTTGGAGTTTCCAACTGCTGCAGCATCTTCAGTCGGGGTCCAATCTTCTTCAGGTTTGAGTTCATCAGTATCAACATTATCAGCGTCTTTCACTTTGGGATGGTCCCATCCTCTGAGTACAGCCTTCCAAGCCCTGGTATCTAGTGATTTTAAGAAAGCCGTCATGCGAGACTTCCAAATATCGTAGTTAGAATCACTCAGCAGGGGTGGCCTGTTCACCATTCCTCCTTCTTTATCCATTATGCCAGAAATAGTTCCCTGGAGCTCACCCAAACGAGCAGGGTGCCTGCTCTGATGCCAATTGAAATTCCTGGCACTCAGTAGTAAGATGCTTTAACAATTGCTAAAGCGTCTACTTGCAACACAGACAACAATAAAAACAATAAAGAACAGGAATGTAAATAACACAAGTGTTTGTTGACCCAGTTCGGCGCAACTTGCCCTAGTCTGGGGGATACCAATCCAGGAGGAATCCACTACTATAGTCCTAGTTCCAAGACACCAGTAAACAATCCATTTACTGCTCCTAACCTAGCAACCACCTTGTGCAACTCAACCTAGGAACTCCTAGGTCAAAGGCGCCCCGCCTTACTCCTTACTAACAACACGAACACAGTGTTGTTCACAATTAAACACAACGCTTATGATGGTGAGAACACACTCAAACATAAACAGCAACCTATGTCTTTAGCAAGTATCAAAGTGATACAAGAAAAGACTCACAAAGTTCACTAAGTAAAATAAGGATTACACACGCTTTAGTGAACACAATAAAATTCCCACAAAACCTAAACTAGGTTTTACACAAGTATATATAGAGCCTTCAGCGCAGCTTGACTTGTCCCTTAAGAAAAGGAGTCTTCAAAAATATATCCAATAAAAATAAACCAAATCCTAAAATATGGGAATTATATTTTAGAATTAAATCTTCACGTTGGAGATAACTTCTGACCCAAGGCGCGTTCTATTATGCCAGCTATGCATGATAAAATATATTTTTAAAACAAATCTTCTCAAGATATATTTCAAAAATAAAAACGCGCGCGTCCAAACACCTTCAGGACTCAACATACTCAGATGCTACAGCATTTTCTAGAGCATGTGACAAAATGGGTTTTTGCAAAAATTATAGCCAACATACAAAAACGCCAACAATTCGACCAAGGTAATTACATCAAAAGTCATATTTACTGTCATTCACGCCGACTGAACAATTATACTAATTGTTTGTTTTCAGGCTAACGACAATAAAAGAAAACCTTCTGCCTTCATTTCGGGCAGGATATCGAAAAAATCAAAGAGTACATCACCTTCTCCATCAAAGGGCGACCCCGACGAAAGCTCCTCGTCTGGTGAGGAAGGTGGAAAGGTAATTCATGGAATCTCCCTGAAAACATTCAACGTTCACGTTTTTGTTCCCGACTATAATTATTGTGTGAACAAACCCTTTTTTTTTCATTTAGTCCGACAGCATGCCGACCCGTTCCAGCCTAAGGCTACGATCAACATAGATGGCAAAACCACCAAAGCCTTCAGTAGCCAAGCCGAATACGTCGTTCCCTCAACCTACCATCGAAATCTCGGATGATTCTTCCGACGGCCATTCCTCTTCTCCTGTCCAAGCATCTCGACGCAACAAATCTTCCCCCCACGACAAAGAGCACACATCAGCCCCCCTAGACGTTGATGTGGAAGATTATGTTGCTGATCCTTAGTTGTCTCCAGTGCGGGAAGAAGAGAATGTTGCTACTGGCAACATGAATGCCGCTCTCGATAAGAAGAAGAAACTGAAGAAAAGGAAGAGGCTGCATCACCAAGCCGATCCTTCTTCTCGGTGGGAGAGCACCAATTCTTAGGCGGCGACCACTAAGGTATTCTGACTCACTTAGTCTTTTCCTTCGTAAACTATGAATTTTTTATTTGTCTTCGGCCTTACTAGTCGTTTGGTGCTTACTCCTGTTTTCCTTTTCGACATTTCAGGACTCCACTCCCTAATCGACAAACCGCCAACTCAACAGGCCGTTGACCAACCACCAGTTGATCGACCTCACATAATAGGGTTTGAATTCAACGATGTACCTCCTCGCTCGGACGAGCCAACCCCTCTGGCAGAAGATCACTTCCTGAACAACTTCGTTGCCAGATTGGCCAACAATGTTGATGTTACCCCACAACAACCAGCTGCTGACAACATTGTTGCAAGCTCGCCTCACGCCGACAACGTCCCTCCTACCGAACCAACCAACAACGCTGGCCACCATCATGTTGATGAAACCCAAATCCACTCTGAGGAGCCGACTGGATTCAATTTTTATGACGACGAAAATGACGACACAATGAATAGGGATGAGTCGGGCCACACCCCGGAACGCCTGGATAAAGAAGACTTCATGAAGCTAAAATAGAGCGACCCAGTGCGTGCCCTCTACCTTTTGGTGCAATACGCCGCTGTTTACTAGGAAATTTGGTAAACAACGACTAGTTTAGAAGCGAGTGAGATTAACTAGTAAAAATCTCGGACATGTTTGTGCAAAGTGTTTTAAAATGTATTTCCCAAAGTTTTGATAAAGAAAAAGTCTAAATCTATGCCAATTGCGAGGAACACGTGAATTCGACTCACAATTGTTGATTAATAAGACAATTTTAAAGTAAAATGAAAGTAAAAAGACAAGCGTAAGAACTTGTTGAAAAGAAAATAAATTGCATAAAAGTTGTAAAAGATTACAAAGAAAATAAAATTGGTGTGCAAACCACGTACATTGATCCTATGTGATTTCGTTTCTCAAGTGTTAGGTACTTTGAAATTCTGCAGGAGTATGTGTACAAAAGGTTTTTCAAACTTAAGCCTGCCTACAAGCCCTATATTTATACTAAAACTGCATGCAGCAGTTGTAACCCTAGAAGCGACTAGGACTAGAACGTGTCTCACTAGCACGTTTTTGCAAGTAACTGCCCACTTATTCTTGTCGACTCTGTTCTTTTGTTGCAGCGACCTCCGGTTGCCTCTCCATAACTTTTTCTTCGCGACCCCTGCAGGCTTCTCTTCTTCTTGTTGTCGCAGTGACATCCTAACCTTGTTGTGGCAATACTTGAAATTTGCTAAGTAATTTAGGTTTCAAAACCTTAGAGTATTTTCATGCGGACTTGTCTTTGTGACGACTTGTTCCCTCACTGATCGCGACTAATTCATCAATGTTACGCATCGGCTTTGTTAGCCGGCTAGTCGCGGTGACTCCATTTAGTCGCCATAGCCTTAGTCGAAAATATCGACTAACAAATTGCCCCCCAAAACCATTTGCTTCGACTATAATAGGAGAGGATAGTGGTTTTGAAACGTTTTCACCTTTTGAATGCACCTTTTGAAACTGTTTTTAACCGTCACCTCGATCGCCGGCGAGTAATGATGGCATGCGAAATTTCAGCTACGTGGGGTGACACGTGGTGAGTCTCAAGCGCTTCAGCGTGAAAACCCAACGGTTTTCCTTTCCCTTTCTCTTCTGATCAGGATTTATGTTTGTTATAAATACCTCTTTAGTGCCTCACTCCAAACTTTCCTCTTCTCTACTTTCAATACTATTTTTAGCAGAAAAGAAATCACCATTGTTGCTGTCTCTAACTTCCTGGTTTTTTTCTTTTCTTCCAAATCCTTCCACCCAATTATTCCATGGCGTCTCCGAGCTGATCTATTCCCCCAACTACTCCTGTTGCAGTGAACATGGCAGCGCCGCTTGATCGACGATTTGTGTATCAATAAATATTTATAAACTGCAAGTGCACAGTTTCGTCGTTGAGTTTTAAAAGATATCGAACCACAGAGACCAACAGTCGAACTACCGTATTTCTGTCGTTGCGGTGTAAATCTAAGGCTAATAGATGTTTAGGGTTGATTGGAATTTTTAAAAGAAAATTAAAATTAAGATTTAAAATTGATTAAAAGCGGGATATCGGTAAGTAACTTAATCGGCCTTCGGGAATTTAATAAATTAATAGCGCTCGAAAAAGGGTTTATTTTTCAGAAGAACTTTCTCAATTTAAAGGTCTAAACCTCACACTCTCGTTTTGTTGATAAAAACCATACCTTCTAAGCTAGGAGTTTTACTGTCACTTTTCTACCACCTTAGCTTCGAAAGTATATTTTGAAAATCATTTAGTTCTAATTAATCCTAACGTGGCTCTCGCTCGTTCAAAGATTAATATCAAATTCCTACTATCTAGTTAAAACCTCAAACTCTCGCTCTATTGATTTTAACCTTAGTTGCTTTCTTTTACTCTCGTTCAAAAGCTTTGAATTAAATTAGGAATTTGAATCAGAAAAAATAGTTTAATAAGTACGCGCTAAATCATTATTAAATTCCCTTCGGAGAATTAATTCACATACCGATATCTAGGAATTTAGCTAGACATAGTAAAGAAATTAAATAAACAAAAACAGAAAATTAAGTAAAGTATAATTAAATAAACGAATAAAAACATTAAATAAAAAAACCTGGAATGAATGCTGAATTAAATTGACTGAAATAACTGGAATAATATTCTTGACAGGAAAGTGAAAACAGAACTGAAAACGGATTCCCGGTGTGGAAATACCGTTACAGTTACTGTAACAAGAAATAAAAACTGACTGAAAAGTAAAGAAAATAAAGCGTGCGGAGAACAGAATTTCGTCCTCTATTTATAGAGGGAATTTTCTGGCTACGATCCACAAAAATAGGAGATGATAAGCTCTCCTTTGTTTTTATCCAATAGCCACACGATTAGGAGAAACGGTTGATCGAACGCCTGCTTGCTCCCCACGTTGCGCAAAACAGTTGCTACTGGGCTTTCACTGGGTGGCGCTCGCCACCCATTCTGTGGCGCTCGCCACTGGGCTTCCAACTGGTGGCGCTCGCCACCCCCATTGTGGCGCTCGCCACTGTGCAAATTTGGGCAAATGCCCATTTTTTGGGCTTTGCACCCCCTTTTTGCTCCGTTTTTGCCACTTTTTGCTCAATTCTCTTCTCCGACCTATTTTATTCGACAAAAGTAAAAAAATATCAAATACTAACATAAAAAGACATAAATGAAATAAATACGTATGCAAATGCAACTAAAATTCACCTAAATCAAGCTAAAAATACGATATGATTTCGTGTCATCACCGCTGTAGAAGGGTAAAAACCAGGTCTCCGTTCCCGAACCCTCAAGAACGGTTGAAGAAGTAAAAATTTGGAAATGTCAGGTACTCATTCCATTCACTCTCTCTGATACGATGCATGCCTTCGTTGGTCCGTTGCCCAAAAAAGCTGATTTGCATAAGGATTTCAAATCTTTCATCCCTACTCATCCTCCTTGCGCCCCTAGGGGCATGGCCAAAAACACGTCCTTCGCTATGGATTTTATTAGGCAAAGAATCTTTAGAGCTGCACCCTACCTTAACCATGAGCCCTATTTCAACTGGTTGAATCGAGTCCAGGATGCAAAGAGTAAGCCCTGGAAAGACTATGGCATCTTCGACTTGATCTAGCTGTCTAGAGTAGGTCCTAGATACGACCCCGAACTCTTAGTCGCAACTCTGCATTTTTGGGAAGGGTCGACCAACACTTTCCAGTTGTCATGTGGCATGTTAACTCCCACTCTTTTTGACATGGCTGCCATAACTGGGCTAACCCCCCTTGGCGACACTTACAACCCCGACTACGAAACCACCTGGACCTTCGACCCCAAATTCGCTAGTTACAAGACCTTTATCCCAAAGTATGCTGGCACAACTGGGGCGGTATTTGATGAAGAGCATATTGCTTTCCTACCTTTGTGGTTATCCCACTACATCTTTTGCTCTGGTTCCCTAAGAATCTCCACTAAATTTATGGCTATGGCCACCCAGATCCATGATGGTGTCCATTTTAGCTTAGGCAAGCTGCTTCTGGCTTTGTTTTACGACACCCTGACCGACAGTGCCACTGCCTTAGTCTCCTTGCCACCTAACAAGTCTATCAACATTGCTGGTCCCATGTGGTTTTTGCAACTCTAGCCTGTCGCCACTTTCGAACACCAGCTGAAGATGCACATTCCTCCCGAACTTACTCAATTCGCTAACAATTCTGACATTGCCGGTTACCGACTGGCCTCCATGTCCTTTGTTGAAGCGGGCAGGCCTGTGAAGGATCTATTTTTTGTCATGTTAAACCTCTTCCTTGACTGTACTGATTTTACCCCAGCCATGGCTCCTTTCGTTTCCCGCGGTTGCGGTCCCGACTGGTTTAGATGAGAATTCCCTACACTTGAGCCGGCACACCAAGTTGCTAACACTGACTTGTGGAGAACCTTCCTCTCTCCCACTCTTCTGTCGAGTCGGCTCACTAATGGAAGCAAAAAATTTACCTTGGTTGGCTATCAACCCAATTAGGTAGCCAGACAAATGGGCTTCAGCCAGCTCCGACCCAATTCTATTTTTAAAACTGCCGGTGCGATCTGTGGAGCACTCGACAAGTTTACTGCGACTGAATGCGCTCAGAAGCTAGCTGCGACTGCTGCCTTGTCTTGCGACTTCCGACCCTTTAGTTACCAGCCCAGTTTCTTCTGTACTGACAAATTTTGCGATTGGTGGAGTGCCCATTATAAAGTCGTTGCTATAGACAGGGATTCATTTGTGCGACAAATAACGGAAGCTTTTCCTGATTTGTAGAACAAGGTTTCCAAAACCAAAGGTACGCACTTTAAAGAAGTCAAAGCTTTCCAATCATTTTTTGAGGTAGTGTACGATCCTAGGAATCTTAGGCGCACCGTTTATGAAGATGGTCAATCTTTAAAAATAAAATATAAAGATAAACTTCATGAGTTCAAAATTCCTCCCTACATACGGGAGCGTTATGAATACGCTTTAAGGAATGATTTGATTAAGTTCCCCCCTCTTCCGACATCGGAACTTGGGATGGCTTTCGCCTTAAAACCAAACCACTGGTACTGGGATGGCGATTTGAACTTTTTGAAAAAAGATAATCGACGAGTTTCACAAAGGGTTACCATCGCCAAAGGTTCTCAGGATCACTATCCTGCATGGACACGTCATTTTCGACCAGCTGTGTCGACGGTTAAACCCGTTCCTGCAGGTGATCCTTCAATTCATGCTAAGTTTTGTCTTATTATTTGATGTACTTAAAGTTGACCCTTCTGATTTTCTTTGTTACAACTGTCGAGTTGGTTCCTACTCCCGTTAAGCCCCTTCTGTCGGAGCAAGATAGTGGTGCATCCGTTTCTGCCACCGTTGCGGTAGCCTCTCCAAGCCATACTCAAGGCGAAGGGATTTCGGCTAAGGTAGTCACTTCTATATTTCTTCTACCGTTATTTTTGCCGACTGTACGACCACACTAACTATTTGTTTCCAGGCCAACGACAACAAGAGAAAACCTTCCGCCCCCACTCAGGGTAGGAGATTGAAGAAACTTAAAAGGGCTTCACCTTCCCCTTTAGAGCACGAGCACACTGAAAGCTCTTCAACGGAAGAGGAAAAAGAAAAGGTAATTATTTGGATCAAATAGAGCAACCTCAGCATGTGAATCTCTTTCTAATTGACTACCATTATTTCCTTTCTTAACCTATCTTTTCGATTCAGTCTGACAGCCTTCCGACTCGTTTCAGCTTGAGGTTACGGTCAACGGTCAAACTTCCAAAGCCCTCAGTGACCAAGCAAGGCATCTTGTCTTCTCTTACGACCGTTGAAATTTTAGATGACTCCTCCGACGGCCATTCCTCGTCTCCTGACCGAGAAGTTCGACGCGACAAATCTTCCCCCTAAAAAAAAGATCAAACACCGACCCTCATAGACCTCGAGGTGGAAGATTCTGTTGCTGGTCCCCAACTCTCCCCGGTGCAGGAGGAAGACCATGTTTCCCCCGGCGACGTAAGCACAGCTGTTGCAACGAAAAGGAAACTAAAAAAGAAGAAGAAGAAGTTGCAACATGAGGCTAATCCCTCTTCCCGCCGAGAAAGCACCAATTCTTGCGCGGCGACCAATAAGGTATTTTGACTTGCTTATTCTTTCCTTCGCAACTTGTTTATTTTTCACTTTAGCTAGTCTCTTTTTGATACTCGCTCATGCTTTCTTTTTCGCATTCCAGGACTCCACTCCTAAAGAATACTCCAGCATCAAGTATACCATTCCTGAAACTTCGTCACAACCTGGTTCAACCAGTATGCCTTCCATTGACAAGCCGCCACATCATTCCACCACTGACCAACCATTCGTTGATCAGCCACACATAATGGGGTTCGAATTCAATGTTGAACGCCCTCCTTCTGGTGAACCAATCCCATTGGCAGAAGATCATTTTCTTGCCAACTTGGTCGCCAGAGTGTCTGGTGAGGTTGAGCTGATGTCCCGCCGACCAACAACTGACAACATTGTCATGAACACACCAGATACCAAGAACAACCCGACTGCTACTCAACTCAACACTGCTGTACCCCGTACGGTTGATCTGAATACATTTCAGGAACCGCCTGCTGTTGCGGCCGGGCCTGTCGGGACAGAAAATGATCACCAAGCCACCGACGACAACCCTCCTTCTGCAGAGAAAGTTGGATTCCACTTTTGTGATGATGATGATTAGGACGACGATGAGATGGAACATGAAATTGTTTCACCCGGCCAAAGATCTGATTACCCTTGGGATCGCATGGGTAGAGAAGAATTCATGAAACTAAAAGATAGTGACCTAGTGCGTGCTCTTGATCTCTTGGTGCAATACGCCGACCATCCTCAATTGCTTCAACAACTCAAGGAAAAAGCTTTTGATGTCGATCTCATTTCTGCTCTGGCTGATAATCCCGCCTTGGCCTACGAAATCAAGACTCTCATTCGACCACTGATCAACCCTCATGCCGATTATGCTGTCGCGCGCAGTGCGCGCTCTTTCGAGCTTTTATTGGAACAAACCCTCCGCGACTTGGCTAAGATCAAGGCCCTTGATGATCGTATTGGTCAACAGGACGCAGCTGCCAACGACGAATGGGGAATAACGCTTGCGGTAAGAGCGGAAGTCAAAGAGCTTGAACGTCAAATTGCTTGTAGTGACTTCCCATCTGAAGAGCTCAATGCTTGCGACCAAAAGATTGCTGCCTACACCAAGGAAATCCACGCTCTTAACAAGAAACTTAAAGCTGAACAGGCCAACAGGACTAAACTACTCAATGCTGCTTGCGTGGAGCTTAGTAAGCAGGTTGAAGCGAAAGCGGCAGTCGCGGTTGGTCATGGCATCAAAAGTCAAGCACTACGCCGAGAAGTCAGCTCACTTTTCATGACCAAAGAGCGACTAAAAAATGGCCTGGATATCTTGAGGGAGCGATTTGACCAAATCAAAGCAGAATTAAAATTTTGATTTTAACTTAGCTTTTCATCTTAGTATTTGTTTCATTTTGTGGCCTGTATCGCCAAGACAATTTTATTTGGGTTAATTAGTTTGTAACTTGACAACGCCACTTCTGATGGCAATTTACTTTATTTCGTTTTTCCATATCGACTGCTTTATATTGCTTACTCGTCGCTTATGATTATTTCTTGCAACGTTGGTTTGTACTTTTTTAAGTACTTACCATTTATTCGCAATATTCTATGATCGTCGCCAATTTCTTCAATTTGATAGGCGCCGTTTGAAAACTTTTGGATGACCTTGAATGGCCCTTCCCAGTTTGGTGACCACTTGCCTAAAATTTTGTCGTGACGATCCATAGGCAATATTACTTTCCATACTAAGTCGTCCAACACGAAAGTTTTTAACTTAACTTTTCTGTTATAAACTTGTGCTAATAATAAACTTGAGCATAATATGGTGTTGAAGTCAATAACTTAAAACCAGTCTCGTTGGCGAAGTCCACCATCTTTCGACCCGTAAATATTGTTCCTTGGTCAGTCGTGATCGTTTCTGGAATCCCATATCTATACATTATATGATTTTGAATAAAACTGATCACTGTCTCTTGGTCGACATTTGGTAATGGAATTGCTTCGATCCACTTAGTAAAATAGTCGATTGCGACTAAAATATATCGGTGCCCCCTTGACGAAGTTGGTTTGATTTCACCGATTATATCTAACGCCCAACCTCTGAAGGGACATGGTTTGACAATTGAGTGCAACTCATGTGCAGTGACATGTTGAATGCCTACGTGCTTCTGGAACTCTTGGCAACCCTTGGCAAACTCAATGCAATCTTTTAGCATTGAAGGCCAATACGCTCCTTATCGGAACAACAACCATTTCATCTTATGGCCAACTTGATGAGAACCACAAGCTCCACTGTGCGTATCAGAAATTGCTAAATATGCTTCGCTTTCACTAAGACATTTTAACAAAATTCCTTGAGGAGTCTTTCTAAATAAATCGTTCCCCAAAATAACATAACTCACCGCTCTGTATTTCAGTTTGCGACTAACTCCATTTGTGGAATTTTGCAAATAGTCGACAATTTCTTTACGCCAGTCATTATCAGTCAAGTTGCCAATGGCCAAACTTTGAAAACACTCTAGATTTTCTAGATTTTCTGAAGCGTCACTTTGTGGAGTGTCTGATACTGACCCTGCCCCCACAAGTTTTGGCGTTGACAACGCTCTAGGGCTTGACGTCGCAGGTGTGTCTTGAGAAATCATTTTTTCTTTAATTCCAATCAATTCTTGCAAAAACTTATTTGGCACTTTATACAAAGAAAACCAATTGTGCTAAATCATTAGCAATTTGATTTTCAAGTCTAGGAATGTGTTCTAGTCGAACCAACTCAAAGCAACTTAATAACATCCTTGCGACTGGGAAATATTTAATCAAGTTTTCATTTATGCACTTATACTCTTTGGTGAGTTGTTTGATTACTAATTCTGAGTCGCCCATTACAACCATAGATGTTGCCCCCAAGCCTAGCAAAATTTCTAAACCTGTGATCAAGGCTTCATATTATGCTTCATTATTAGAGCAATGACTACCCATAGTATATTTGAACTGGGTAGGAATTTGAGAAGGTGAAATTATCAACATCCCAATACCAGAGCCAAGTTTATGACTTGAACCATCAAAATATAATTTCCAAGGTTCAGTCTCGACATAATTTTCAGTCACCTCGACGACTGAATGATCAACAATAAAGTCAACGATAATTTGACCTTTAACGGCTTTCAAATGGCAATAGACCAATGAATATTCAGTCAATGCTAACGCCCACTTACCAATGCGACTATGCAAGATTGGCTTTGATAACATGTGCTTAATAACATCAAAGTGCGAATAAACATAAAAGTCAACTTGCTTTATATAATGCTTCAATTTAGTACATGAGAAATACAAACAAAGACATAACTTTTCAATCGCACTATATCTTGTTTCTGCATCATTTAATACACGACTAAGGTAATAAATAGGTCTTTCGACTCCATCATTATCCTCCTGGGCTAACATGCTGCCTATGGTTTTGTCTGATGTAGAAATATACAGTTTCATGGATTTAGTGCAACTAGGCGGCAACAATAAAGGAGGTTTTGTCAAGTATTCCTTGATCTTATCAAACGCTTGTTGATGCTCTTGCCCCAAGTGAAAACTTCTTCTTTCTTTAGACGCAACAACGTAGAGAACGGTTGTGCTTTGCCACTAAGGTTGGAAATGAACCTTCTTAGGAAATTGATTTTTCCCAGCAGCGACTGAAGTTCTTTTTTAGTTGTTGGAGGCTGTGTTGCTAAGATAGCCTTCGTTTTGTTTGCATTGATCTCTAGCCTTCGTTTTGCTCGCCACCCATTCTGTGCACTGGGCTTCCAACTGGTGGCGCTCGCCACCCCCATTGTGGCGCTCGCCACTGTGCAAATTTGGGCAAATGCCCATTTTTGCTATGCTCCTTTGTGGGCTGCGCGAATTTGGGCTTTGCACCCCCTTTTTGCTCCGTTTTTGCCACTTTTTGCTCAATTCTCTTCTCCGACCTATTTTATTCGACAAAAGTAAAAACATATCAAATACTAACATAAAAAGACATAAATGAAATAAATACGTATGCAAATGCAACTAAAATTCACCTAAATCAAGCTAAAAATACGATATGATTTCGTGTCATCAAATTCCCCCACACTTGAACCATTGCTTGTCCTCAAGCATAAAAGAATAGTGAATCGCAAAGCATAAGTAAAAACACATGACACGATCATCTTACTCGTACGTGGTTGCTGGCTAAACTATGAAAATCAAATAACAGTGCAAATAACAAAAACACCGTGATGACACAAGAGACTCCCGGTTATGTGAAAACAGACCTGAAGCATTTCCTCTTGACTCTACCTCTCACCTAAATTTCATTCCCCCTTTTCATTCTAGCGCAATCACATTAAGCCCGTTATCTTGTACACGCCCATGGTAGGAAACCTGTTAGTGATTATGATCATCATATAGCTAGGGGTGCTGATAACATAAGTTTGGTAACCCCTATTTGCTTTACCCACTTCGCAGTCGCGGGGGATCGGATAATAACCCGCCCTACCAAGTTCAGAATCAGACACCTCTGAACCAACTACTAATGGGTTTCTATACTATGGTATTTTTTTCCTTCTCATGTTTCAACATTCGCTGAATTTTCATCAATTATTTCAAGGAATCAACCAATAGCATTTATAACATTTATAATCAAAATCATTCACTTATATTCTTCGGTTTCCCACTTAGTTTGTGCCTTGAGATGGTGCCGACTGCTAGATAAACTACTAAGGGTTCATTAAAACTCAAGTTCAAAGCTTTGTCAAAATTTGTACTCAAATCAGTTTTACACACTTCCGGGAATCTAAGGTGGTAAGACGGTATTGATTTTATCTAACCGTTACCCAAATTCCACAAAATAGCCTAGATAGTGCAAACAACCTATATACTTTCAAACAACCAACACCAAGCATCAGAACTCAATACTTTTGCTTTTCACAAGAAAATTTTTGGTATGGCTCAAGAAATGGGAAAATCAGACAATAACAAGACCATCACGCAAGATCAACTCAATCTAAGTGAACTATCCTAAGGTTTTATTATGCATGCAAAACTAAATGACTGAAAGTAAAGGAAAACGATAAAGCTTCCTCCCCCACACTTAAATCGAGCATTGTCCCCAATGCAACGACTAAAGGTGAGTTTGGAAGGGTACAACCTGAGAGAAAGTAACTACTGGCGGTCCGGGCCGCGCCTCCTCGTGCGCCTCTCATGTGGTGGAGGTCCTGCACCTAGCTGCTGGAAATAGCCATCAAAATCATCCACGCGTAAGGACATATCTGCCATGCCATCAATCAAGCCACGCTGGTCGCTCTGAAACTGCTGCATCATGCTCATCATCTCTGTCTAACGAGTCTGGATGTCCTGGATATGCTGGTCCCGCTGGGCATCTAAAGTGTAGTGCTGCCTCATCTCAGCTAAAACGGTATCAAGCGTGGCTGTGCCACTCTCATGGGCAGCTCCAGAAGTAGTACCTGCAAAATAACCAGAAGAAGTGTGTGTGCTGTGTGCATTAGTTTCCGGAGCCTCGTGCTCTTCCTCAGATCCGTCACTTTCTCCCTCATCAGAGTCGGGGAGACAACGGAAGTTGTCTGTCGAGCGCACATTGAAGCGCGCAGGGTCAGGGAGGGTGATATCGGGGCAGGCTTTGTTATCTATCATGAGAATGTATTTTCCATCAGCCCGCTGCTTTACTAGCCTCATGTTTCGTGCCACGTCTAAATCAATGGTACGAGAGTCAAGTGGGGTAAGGGTAGAAAGTTGCGCCCCGTGGTTTAGCAAGCGTGCTAAGGTTGTGATCAGACCACCAAAAACAATTGCCCCTTTGGACTTAACCATCGAAAACATGTGATACATCATAAAGCGAGCAGTATGGACCTTTTCTTTTGAGACGCTGTAAGTGAACAGCAGAAAGAGCTCTTTTTCATTGACCTTGTTAGAACCAAGGCTGCCAAACACAGTGCAAGCCAAAAGATGGCGAAAGTAGCGAATAACGGGGTTTTGGATTAATGACGCTCTGTTACCCTCAAAACTACTCATATCCTTGCCAGTTAATCCCCACCAAAGTTTCTTTGCGGCATTTGGCCACCCCACTTGAGTAGGCAACTCATCTTTCACTCCCTCGCCGTGTGGTAAGTGCAACAACTCGGCTAACTCATCGTAGCTAAAATTGTAATCAACATTAAACAAACGGAATCTCACACGGTCGGGGGTGGGGTTTAGTTCTAAGATAGCCTTCGTTTTGTTGGTCGCTGATATATGTTGGTCGCTTGATCTTAGCCCTGATAAATGTTGGTCGCTTGATCTTGCAAAGTGTCTCTAGGATCTTTTTCAAAACCTAGAGGTTCATCCTCGTAGATACAATCTAGTCGCTGCGACTTTTCTGAGTCCTCTTCCACACTGGATTTACTGGCCTCGACAACCGTTTTTTGTTGAATGGCAGCTTCCATAACCGCTTTTTGCTTATTCTCGACTAAGTAAGCCAAAATTCTAGCCCATGCAGTGGGCTCATTCATCATTAACACCGTTTGTATCCCAACCAGATGCTGGGATTGTTCCTTCCTCTGGTGGGAGCCCATCCATCACTTCTCTCTCCCAAATGAATCCATGGGTAGGATCCAACTTGATGGAGCATATCACATTATCTTGGTGCTCAAATCCAGAGTCAGCAGGACCTATAGGCGATATATTCGCCAAGTTTTTATCAAACGACCGACCAGACACTTGGCCAACTTTAGCCAAAAAGTAACTTTGGTCGGCTTCAATATTCTCGACCAACCCATCTTCTCTCCAAAAAGTAACAAGGGTTTCAAGTGGCTCCTCATACCTAGATGAGGTTGCTCGACCACAGCTTGTTGTTCTTCAACACAACCATTATTGATCACATAATAGCATAAAGGTTTATGCATGGACATGGCTTCCAAGTCGTCAACATCCTCAACTTCGTCTACTTCCGTTAAGACATCAAATTCTCTTGGCAGAATCGACACTTCATTCACTAACACATCAAAATCAGGTCTAGAGTCGGGATCCTTCAACTCCATCTCCTGGTCAGTCTCTTCCTTCTCCACAATAGAAGGTCTGCGAGTCGCTTCGACCGGTTGCACATTCTGTCTGATGATGACAGGCTGAGCATTATGTCGAATCACCACAGCACGATTGGTGTTCTGAGGAATGTTGGGATGAGCATGCATTCTTGCTGCCTTCTCTTGTCGCTGATGGCGACGCCATTGGCTCCTTGTCATTGGATTATTTCCCTTATAGTTGTTGATATAACCAAACTTGTTGGAACCATTTGACCCCTTAGGATTAGTGACCTTCCTCTCATCTTTAAATGGCTTGCTGCCATACCCAAAGTATTGACCACCAGCATGCACCCACTCACCGACGGGAGCAAACATATTTGGGACATATGTTTTCTTCTTTTGCCAATGACTCGACGGACAACCACGAGGGCTTGCCCCCCTCTTGACAGCTTGATTAGGCTTGTTGTCGGCCAGTTTTCCTTTGTTGTAAGGTCTATACCGCTGGAGGCTTTTGGTTGCCTCTTTGTCGAATACAGCACTGCACCTAGGACACATCATCACTTCAGAACTTCCTATCTTGCAGCGATTAAGGAAGTCAATCAACTCCTCTTCAGCATTTGGATATACACTTTGCATCTTTTCTGAATATTCTTCTTCGGAAATTCGTTCAGTGGTTTCAGAATTTTCAGCAGCTGCGACCACATTTTTATCGTTAGAGTTTTCAGTCGCTTCGACCGCATTGATGCTCAAGACCTGCATCGCTCCAACTATATCAGCTTCGACCATATTGATCATTACTGGTTCAGCATACATTGCTTCCTCCACTTGAAATGGATCAACATCCACTTGCATAGGAGCCTTTTCCTTCTCAGCAAATTTCAGTCGTCCTTCGTTCAAAGCCTTTTGAACTTGATCCCTGAAAACAACTCATTGAGATTTTTTATGACCCAAGTAATGATGAAATTTACAAAAACCTTTTTTCTTTCTTTGTTCTATTGGTGGAGTTTTTAAACCACTTGGCACTATTATCTGGCCATCAACAACCAACAGATCAAATATCTCGTCATATTTAGTTACATCAAATGTATAAGTTTTAGCAATAAATCTATAATTTTTTGGCTAGACCGGATTTTTACCATTCGAAGGCCTTAGCGACTTACAAACATATGGCGGCCCTGGTTTTATTTCAGCCAAATTAATTTCAGTTTCTTCGACAAAATCGCTTGTGTTGTCGAACTCTTGATCACTATCATTCATTTCGACATATGCAATTTTCTCTTTTTAATGAAACTTAGTGCTTCTCGATTTTTCAGCTTTTAATCTCTCGACCTGACGAACTCTATCATCAAGTTGCGCCATATCACGCAAATGTTGCGTGTCGAGCTTCTTCCTAATTGAATAATCTAGGCCACCAGCCGCCATCTCGACTAACTCATGCTCAAGGACTTGAGTAAAGCATCTTGCTTTAAGAAGTCTAAACCTGTTAAGATAATCATCAATGGACTCAACGACTTTCTGTTGCACGCTAGCCAATTCCTTAAGACTTATTTTCGACTGGCCCATGTAAAACTGTTCATGGAAAAGTCGCTCCAACTGAGTCCACGTATACACAGAATGTGGAGCTATGGTGGTAAACCATGTAAAAGCATTTTTTGTCAAAGAATTTGGAAACAATTTCATTCGTAAATTTTCATTGTTTGCCATATCCCCAGCTTCTGTTAGATACCTAGCTATGTGCTCGACTGTGGATTTAGTCGCGTCGCCAGCGAACTTAGTGAATTTCGGGGTTTTTCAACCCCTTGGCATTTCAGTTTGCAACACATACTCCGACAAGGGAGATACGAAGTTAGGCTTGTGCAAACCAACACTGACGCCATTTTGGGTAAGAATTGTTTCGACTAAGTTTGCTAGATTATTTTGACCATAGTCGTCTTGTTGGGCGTTTCTCAACACTTCGTCAGCATTCTGATTGCGACCAACAAGAACCACTTCTGGCTCTCCCTATTCCTGGACATGTCGTTCTAATACCCGAGGCATATGAGGCTGCCTATTTTCGACGACTTGTTCAGGATTTGGCCTATTTACCTGCACTTGAGGAATAGGCTGAATTGGTGTATGAGGACGACCAAAAATATTAGCGATGCGACCCATTTGTGTCGCCAGCGCTTGATAACTTTGATTCGTATTTTGAATCATGGGGTTAAGCACTATTCCCATTTGTGTTGTAAGTAAGTTTACCATCTCATGGTTGCTCTCATCCATTTGTTGTCGCATTGACAACAAAGCGTCAGTTGTTAAACTTGGTTGATTGACTCTATTTTGGATATTGGGAGCAGGGACCGTTGCGACACTAGAATAAGTCGCAGGGTGTGAAAAATAGCCAGCCATCATAGATGTTGGCATTCCATAAGGGTAACTTGCACCAGGGTTAAAGAAGGGCATTTGTTGACTTGTATAGTCGAAGACACTTCTATTCTCAACGTTCGTGCCAAATGGAAATTGTAAAGCAGTTGAGAAAATTTCATCCGCCGATGTAACCGCTATTGAACTCGACGACAGGATCATGGATCCTATCGTTTCAGAAACGGTTGCAGAAGTAGTAAACTGTATTTCTGACTCATTCATTTCTCTTTCAGGGCTACTCTCAGGATTT
Organism: Trifolium dubium; assembly: GCA_951804385.1. Lineage (NCBI taxonomy): Eukaryota > Viridiplantae > Streptophyta > Magnoliopsida > Fabales > Fabaceae > Trifolium > Trifolium dubium. The sequence continues at coordinate 29,690,446 of OX638062.1, read as the reverse complement.
TGATTGTTGTTGTTGTTACTAGCATTGAGACTATTGTTCGTAGTTCTCCCTCTTACCATTTTAACACTTTTGTAAAAAAATTTAAAAAACAATTTTAACAGCAAAAACAACGTTACACCAAAATCAACACAGAACAAACGTTCGAACACAGAAAATATGTTCAAACTTCAAAATTTTGCACAAACCGTCCCAACGGGCGTGCCAATTTGTTTACTGGGAAATTTGGTAAACAACGACTAGTTTAGAAGCGAGTGAGATTAACTAGTAAAAATCTCGGACATGTTTGTGCATAGTGTTTTAAAATGTATTTCCCAAAGTTTTGATAAAGAAAAAGTCTAAATCTATGCCAATTGCGAGGAACACGTGAATTCGACTCACAATTGTTGATAAATAAGACAATTTTAAAGTAAAATGAAAGTAAAAAGACAAGCGTAAGAACTTGTTGAAAAGAAAATAAATTGCATAAAAGTTGTAAAAGATTACAAAGAAAATAAAATTGGTGAGCAAACCACGTACATTGATCCTATGTGATTTCGTTTCTCAAGCGTTAGGTACTTTGAAATTCTGCAGGAGTATGTTTACAAAAGGTTTCTCACACTTAAGCCTGCCTACAGGCCCTATATTTATACTAAAACTGCATGCAGCAGTTGTAACCCTAGAAGCGACTAGGACTAGAACGTGTCTCACTAGCACGTTTTTGCAAGTAACTGCCCACTTATTCTTGTCGACTCTGTTCTTTTGTTGCAGCGACCTCCGGTTGCCTCTCCATAGCTTTTTCTTCGCGACACCTGCAGGCTTCTCTTCTCAGGCTTCTCTTCTTCTTGTTGTCGCAGTGACACCCTAACCTTATTGTGGCAATACTTGAAATTTGCTAAGTAGTTTAGGTTTCACAACCTTAGAGTATTTTCATGCGGACTTGTCTTTGTGACGACTTGTTCCCTCACTGATCGCGACTAATTCATCAATGTTACGCATCGGCTCTTTTATCCGGCTAGTCGCGGTGACTCCATTTAGTCGCCATAGCCTTAGTCGAAAATATCGACTAACAGCTGCGTTCCCGGCTGCACTTAACATGGCAGGTCCATCATCAATCGATGTTGACCATCCCCAATTGCTCCAACAGCTTAAGAAGAAGGCTTTCGACATCGACTTAATATCTGCTCTAAACGATAATCCTGCCTTGGCTTCTGAAATCAAAAATCTCAGCCAACCACTGATCGATCCCCATGATGACTACAATATGACTCGTAGTGTGCGAGCATTTGGACTTTTGTTGGATCAGACTCTCCGCGACTTAGCCGAAATCAAAGCACTTGAAAGCCGCATAACCCAACAAGAAGTAGTTGCTACCGCAGAGTGGGAGATGACTCTAGCGACCAGAGCTGAAGTCCAAAAGCTGGAGCGGCAAGTAGCCAGCAACGATTTCCCATCTGAGGAACTAAGCGCCTGCGACCAAAGGATAACGGCTTATAGGAAACAAATCCACTCCTTCAACAAAAAGATTGCCAAGGAGTAGAAAACCAGGACTAAGATACTCAATGCTGCTTGTGTCGAGCTCGACAATCAAGTTGAGGCCAAGGCCGCTGTCGCCGTGGACCATGGTCTCAAAAGCCAAACAATGCGACGCGAAGTGAGTTCGCTTTTCATGACCAAGGAAAGACTCAAGACCGGCTTGGAAATCTTGAAAGAGCGTTTTGATCAAGTTATAGCAGAATTGAAGTTTCTTTTGCATATTTGTTCTAATTTGTGGCATGTGTCGCCAAGACAATCTTTATTCGGGTTATTTTGATTTGTAACTTGACAACGCCACTCCTGATGGCAATTTATTTTATTTTGTTTTGCCATTTCGACTGCTTTACTTTAATTACTCGTTGTTTATAATTATTTCTTGTAGCATTGGTTTATACCTTTTCAATTATTTACCATTTATTCGTAATATTCTCTGGTCGTCGCCAATCTCTTCAACTTTGAAGGCACCATTTGAAAACTTTTGAATAACTTTAAATGGCCCTTCCCAGTTTGGCGACCATTTGCCTAAAATTCTGTCGTGACGATCCATAGGCAATATTACTTTCCACACCAAGTCGTCCAAATTAAAAGTTTTTAACTTAACTTTTCTGTCGTGACCATTTACCATTTTTTCCTTTTGTCGCATCAAATGATCTAACGCGACTAATCTTTCTTCATTTACTTCAGTCAGCTCATCAAACATCATTTCCCAATAATGATCACTAAGGATTTCATGTTGTCTTTGAATTCAAACTGATTGTAAATGTACTTCGACTGGCAACACATCATCATGCCCAAATGTCAGATGGGGTAGTGTTAGTCGCTTCTCTAGGAGAATTTCTACAGGCCCATAAAACTTGATCTAATGTCTTATGCCAATTCCTTGGTTTCTTATCAACATGTTTTTTAATCAAACCAATAATAATTTTATTAGCAGCTTTGACTAGACCATTTGCTTGAGCATAATATGGTGTTGAAGTTAATAACTTAAAACCTGTCTCGTTAGCAAACTCGACCATTTTCCGACCAGTAAATACTGTTCCTTGATCAGTCGTGTCGTTTCTGGAATTCCGTATGATTTTGTATAAAATTGATCATTGTGTCTTGGTCGACATTTGACAATGGTATCACTTCAATCCATTTACTGAAATAATCGATCCCGACTAAAATGTATATATGCCCCCTCGATGAGGTAGGTTTGATTTCACCAATTAGATCCAAAGCCCAACCTCTAAAAGGCCATAGTTTGATGATCGAATGCAACTCATGCGCCAGAACGTGTTGAATTCCTGCATGTCTTTGACATTCTTGACAACCCTTGGCAAAATCAATGCAATATTTTAGCATAGATGAGAACCACAAGCACCACTATGCGTATCAGAAATTGCTAAGTATGCTTCGCTTTCAGTAAGGCACTTTAACAAAATTCCTTGAGGAGTTTTCTTGAATAAATCGTTCCCTAAAATTACATAACTCACAACCTTGTATTTTAGTTTGCGACTAGCTCCATTTGTGGGATTTTGTAAATAGTCGACAATTCCTTTACGCCAATCATTATCAGTCAAGTTATCAATAGCCAAAATTTGGCCAGACTCTAAATTTTCTGAAAAATTTCCTGAATTTTTTTGAGAAAAGTCATTCTGTGGAGAATCTAATTCTGACCTTGCCCCCACAAGTTTTGGCGTTGACAACGCTGTAGGACTTGATGTTGAAGGAGTATCTGGAGAAATCATTTTCTCTTTGATTCCAATCAACTCTTGCAAAAATTTATTTGGCACTTTATAGCCGGATGCCAATTGTGCTAAGTCGTTAGCAATTTGGTTTTCAATTCTAGGAACATGTTCTAGTCGAACCAACTCAAAGCGACTTAAAAGCATGCGTGCGACTGCAAAATATTTAATCAAATTTTCATTTATGCACTTGTACTCCTTAGTGAGTTGTTTGATTACTAATTCCGAGTCGCCTTTAACAATGATAGATGTTGCCCCTGTTGAGGCAAAATCCGAATTTATTGTTTTAAAGATAACAAACCTCTTAATTATATTTTAATGTATAATTTTGGTCATTGTGTTATCTAACAAGTGCTTTTGAGTGATATTAAAAAGATAGGAATTATTATGCAAAGCAAAACATTTGATATCAGCTCTGAGAATGATACAAGAAAGACAGACATCATTCTCTCATCATTCTCTGGACTCCAACGTGTTTGTTCTTCAAAGTCAAAGCACTTATTTATTTTAAGTGATAAATGAACAAGACAAAGGAGGACTTTTCATGAGGATTTATGCACAAGATCTCTACAGCAACATTTCCTTTATGGCAAGAATCTTGATCAAACATCTTATGGGACTTTCTATTCTAAGCCATCACATGGAGCAGGTGCCAAAGAATGTTCTTTGACCTCATAGGCATAATAAATTAAATATCTGAATTTATTATGATAGAGAAGAACATGGACCAATGAGGAGAAGACAACAACTTTCTAACTATGAGTTGTTATGTACTTGCAAAGACTTATTCAATGTTCATTCTCCAAGATGTGTTAGTCCTTTCTCCAACAAAGGCTACACTCTACTATTCATCAAGGTTGTACTTGAAAAGTACTTTTCCAACAGCCCTTGATCAGTTACAGCTGGTTACTTGAAGATAAAGCTGTCCCCACACCATTGTCCCACTATTCTATGAAGATACTACAAGAGAATGTAACAGTTCTGTGAGAATGTTCTTTCATCATTCTCCCTGAAGCATTGTTCTCATATGACAGCAGAATTCAAAGGCAACGGTCACACTTGCTCATCAAGCAATGATAGTACAATGCCAGCTCATCAAGACGCTCCTCTTGGAGAACATTCTCTGAACATTCTCCAACTCACTTTTCATATGTGAGTAACGGCTAGTTTAATGTTCTCTGATTTTCTCACACATTCTCCAAGATTCCAAAGGCTCTTCAACAACTATAAATAGCATGGAATACAGCAGGAGCAAAGGCAAGAGTTTTGAAGCAATATCAATCATCAATTACTTGTCTTTCACGCACAAGAATCATAAACTCTTCTTTTGATCTCTTTCACTCCAAAGCTTCATAATTGCACACTTGGATCAGCAATTCATTTGAGTGATTTTCAGAGAGATTTTTATAGTTACTTAGAAAGCTTTATAAACCTGGTTTGGTTTGTTGTTAAGCTTTAGATCCAAACAACTCTTTGTAATAAGAAAAGAACTTGCTCATCAATACGTTACTATTGGTTGAGTAACTACCTTAGAAGGAAAGGTAGAGATCACCTTGGGTATAAGGTGGAAGATAAGCTTGTATAGCTTGACAGAAGATTTTGGTCTTGGGCTTAAGATCAAAAGAGAATAGTGGAAACCCTCACTTGGTGTGGGAAACTGGACTAGCCCAATTAAGGGTGAACCAGTATAAACTCTTTGTGTTATACTCCTTCTCTTTATCCTTATTTTCTTGCAAAACAGACACACTTACACACACCATAATATTCTGAAAGAATATTACAAGAACGTTCTCTGCAATCTAACATAGGCTGATCAGAGAACATTCTCTTAACATTCTCTGCTATCTGTTTTGGTTTAATTCATTCATTTAAGTTTTGATTTATCATATAACTTATACTACTAACAAATTGAGTTTAATTTTAAAGGGTCACAATTCAAACCCCCCCTTTCTTGTGAAAAACTTTGCTACTTCAGCCCCCATGCCTAATAAAATTTCTAAGCCTGTGATCAAAACTTCATACTTTGCTTCATTGTTGGAGCAATGACTATCCATGGTGTATTTAAACTAGGTAGGAATTTGCGAAGGTGAAATTACCAGCATTCCAATGCCAGAACCACGTTTATGACTTGAACCATCAAAATATAATTTCCAAGGTTAAGTCTCGACATAACTTTCAGTCGCTTCGACAACTGAATGATCAGCAATAAAGTCAGCGACAATAAAGTCGCTTCTACATATTATTCAGTCAATGCTAGCGACCATTTACCAATGCGACTATGTAAAATTGGCTTTGATAACATGTGTTTAATAACAAAAGCATAGTTTTTTAGTTGACTAGCTTTATATAATGCTTCAATTTAGTACATGAGAAATACAAACAAAAGCATAGTTTTTTAGTTGCACTATATCTAGTTTCTGCATCATTCAATACACGACTAAGGAAATAAATAGGTCTCTCGACTCCATCATTATCCTCTTGAGCTAACATACTGCCTATGGTCTTGTTAGATGCAGAAATATACAATTTCATAAATTTAGTGCGACTAGGTGGTAACAATAAAGGAGGTTTTGTCAAGTATTCCTCGATCTTATCAAATGCTTGTTGATGCTCCTGCCCCCAAGTGAAAACTTCTTCTTTCTTTAGTCGCAGCAGCGTGGAGAAAAGCTGAGCTTAACCACTAAGGTTGGAAATGAACCTTCTCAGGAAGTTGATTTTTCCCAGCAGCGACTTGAATTGTGATTGTGTAACGTGATAGTTGAAACTTGTTGATTTTGTTTGTGTTAGAAATTTGATTGCAAAACATAACCTAAATTCAATTTGTCGTTAATTGCTCCAAGACTTGTACTACCTTTCCTTTGATCGAAGGTAGCCTTCCGCGTACTCAAAATATTTTTGAAAAACTCGTTGTATAGAAAGAGTCACTTATTCACACCCCTCTAAGTGATCTCCATATAGTCTAACACTGTCGACCAACACCTTGTTGATTCCGACTCCGTCAACCTTTGCTTGTATAAACAAAGGTTTCAAATGGCTCCTCATACCAAGATGAGGTCGCTCGACTACCGCTTGTTGCTCTTCAACGCAACCATTGTTCATGACATAGTAACATAAAGGCTTATGTATTGACATATCCTCAAGGTCATCACTATCTTCAGCTTCGTCGACTTTTGTCAAAACATCAAACTCTCTTAGCAGAATCGACACCACGTTTACCAGCACATCAAAATCAGGCTCAGAATCAGAATCCTCGACTTCATCTCCTAATCAGTCTCTTTCTTCTCCACAATATTTGGGAGTGGAGGAAAGATTCTTTCCTTAGCAGGTCTGCGAGTCGCCTCGACAGGTTGCACATTCTGTCTAATGATGACAGGTTGGGCATTCTGTCGAATCACCACAGCACGGTTGGTATTCAGAGGAATGTTGGGATGAGCATACATCCTTGCAGCCTTCTCTTGTCGCTGATGACGACGCCATTGGGTCCTTGTCATTGGATTTTCGCCCTTGTAATTATTGATGTAGCCAAATTTATTAGGACCGTTTAGCACTTTGGGCTTGGTGAACTTCTTCTCATCTTTCAGTGGCCCGTTGCCATATTCAGTGTATTGCCCACCAGCATGCACCCATTCACCGACAAGAGCAAAAGTATTTGGAACATATGTTTTCTTCTTTTTCCAATGACGTGATGGACAACCATGAGGTCTTGCCCCCCTCTTGACAGCTTGATTAGGCACTACACCTAGGACAGAACATAACTTCAGAACTTCCCAGCTTGCAGCGATTGAGGAAGTCGATCAACTCCTCTTCAGCATTTGGGTAGACCCCTTGCATTTTTTCTGAGTATTCTTCCTCAAAAATTCGTTTAGTGGTTTCTGAGCTTTCAGCAGCCCCGACCACATTTTTGTCTCTAGAGCTTTCAGTCGCGTCGACCGTATTGATGCTCAAAGCCTGCATCGCTCTGACTATATCAGCTTCGACCATATTGATCATCACTCGATCACCATAAATTGCTTCCTCCACTTGCAATGGATCAGCATCCACTTGCATAGGAGCCTTTGCTTTCTCAGCAAATTTCAGTCGTCCTTCAATCAAAGCCTTCTGAACTTGATCCCTGAAAACAACACATTGAGTAGTTTTATGACCCAAGTAATGATGAAATTTACAGAAACCTTTTTTCTTTCTTTGTTCTATTGGTGGAGTTTTTAACCCACTTGGCATGATTATTTGGCCATCAGCAACCAATAAATAAAAAATATCATCACATTTAGTCACATCAAATGTATAAGTTTTAGCAATAAATCTATCGTTTTTAGGCTCGACAGGATTTTTGCCATTTGAGGTCTTAGCATTTTACAAACATATGGTGGCCCTGGTTTTATTTCAGCCAACTTAATTTCAGTCTCTTCGACAAAATCGCTTGTGTTGTCGAACTCGTGATCACTATCATTTGTTTCGACATATACAATTTTCTCTTTCTTATGAAACTTAGTACTCCTAGATTTTTTCAGCTTTTAGTCTCTCAACCTGTTGCACCCTATCTGCAAGTTGCGCCATGTCACGCAGATGTTGCGTGTCGAGTTTCTTCCTAATTGAATAATCTAGGCCACCAGCAGCCATTTCGACAAACTCATGTTCAGGGACTTGAGTAAAGCATCTTGCTTTAAGAAGTCTGAACCTGTTCAAGTAGTCGTCAATAGATTCTGGGACTTTCCGTCGCTGATGACACGAAATCATATCGTATTTTTAGCTTAGTTTAGGTGAACTTTAGTTGCATTTGCATATGTTTTTAATTCATTTATGTCTTTTTATGCGGGTATTTGTTTTGTTTTTAGTTTTGTCTAATAAAATAGGTCGGAGAAGAGAATTGAGCAATAAGGGCCAAAAACGCAGCAAAAAGGGGGTGCAAAGCCCATATCCGCGCAGCCCACCAAAGGAGCCCAGCAGAAAGGGGCAAATGCCCCCAGAAACCTTGTGGCGGGCGCCACCAAGCCCAAACCAATTGAAACAGATTTTTGCGAGACGTGGGGAAGTGGCATTCGTCTGATCCGTTTTCTGTTCCTATCGTGTGGCAATTGGATGATATCAAATATGAGCTTATCCCTTCCTATTTTCATGGATCGTAGAAGTTAAAAATCCTCTATAAATAGAAGCTTGATTCTCAGATCAGACTACGCTTTATTTTCTTTTATTTCAGTCAATTTAAATTCCCCGCATTGTAAACTGTCTCGGTTCTTCCACATCGGAAGTCCGATTTTAATTCCGTTTTCAATTCCCTGTCAAGAATTTTACCTTCTTTAATTCAAGCAAGTTTATTCAGCAATTCTCTCCAGGTTTTTATTTAATGTTTTTATTTAATTATTTATTTATGTTTAATTTAATTTACTGTTTTTGTTTATTTAATTTCTTAATTATGTCTAGCTAAATTTCCTAGATATCGGTATGTAAACTAATTCTCCGAAGGGAGTTTAATGATGATTTAGCGCGCGCACTTAAACTATTTTTCTTATTCGAATTCCTAATTTTAAAACTCCTATGCTTTGAGTGAGAAAAACAAAGCAACTAAGGTTAAAATCAATAGAGCGAGAGTTTGAGGTTTTAACTAGATAGTAGGAATTTGATATTAATCTTTGAACGAGCGAGAGCCACGTTAGGATTAATTAGAACTAATTGATTTTCAAAATATACTTTCGAAACTGAGGTGGTATAAAAGTGACAGCAAAACCCCTAGTCTAGATTGTATGGTTTTTATCAACAAAACGAGAGTGTGAGGTTTAGACCTTTAAATCGAGAAAGTTCTTCTGAAAAATAAACCCTTTCCACGTGCGCTATTAATTCATTAAATTCCCGATGGTTAATTAAGTTACATACCGATATCCCGCTTTTATTTAATTAATTCAATTCTTAATTTTAATTTAATTTCTAAACATTCTAAACAACCCTAAATATTCAATAGCCTTAGATTTACAAAGTAACGGTAGAAATACGGTAGTTCGATTATTGGTCCCTGTGGATTCGATATCTTTTAAAACTACACGACGAGACTGTGCACTTGCGGTCAATCAAATCTATTGATACACAAATCGTCGACCAGTCGCACACTAGCTAACTCTTTCAGACTTATTTTCGACTGGCCCATGTAAAACTGTTCATGAAACAGTCGCTCTAGTTGAGTCCAAGAAAAAACAGAGTGTGGAGCTATGGTCGTAAACCATGTAAAAGCCTTTTTAGTCAAAGAATTTGGAAACAATTTCATTCTTAAATTTTCATTGTTTGCCATATCTCCAGCTTCTGTCAAATACCTAGCTATGTGCTCGACTATAGATTCAGTCGCATCACCAGCTAACTTAGTAAATTTTGGAGTTTTCCAACCCCTAGGCATTTCATCAACATTTTGATTTCGACCAACTAGAACCACTTCTGGCTCTTCATTTCCCTGTATATGTCGCTCTAACACATGAGCCATAGGTTGTTGCCTGTTTTCGACAACTTTTTCAGGGATTGGCCTATTCACTTGTACTTGAGGAATAGGTTGAATTGGCGTCTAAGGACCACCAAAAAAGTCAGCGATGCGACCCATCTGTGTGCTAACGCTTGGTAGCTTTGATTCGTATTCTGAATAATGGGATTAAGTACCGTTCCCATTTGAGTTGTGAGCAAATTAACCATGTCGTGGTTGCTCTCGTCCATATGCTGTCGCATCGACCGCAGAGAATCGGTTGTCAAAGAAGATTGATTGTTTCGATTATGGACGTTTGGTGGTTGCACCGTTGCGACACTAGAATAAGTCGCAGGATGTGAAAAGTAGCCAGACATCATAGATGTTGGCCTTCCATAAGGATAACTTCCACTAGGATTAAAGGAGGGCATTTGTTGACTCGTGTAATCCAACACACTTCTATTTTGCACGTTCGTGCCAAATGGAAACTGAAAAGCAGTTGAGAAATTTTCAACTTGGTAGGGCGCGTTACGATCCGATCCCCCGCAACTGCAAAGTGGGTAAAACAAATAGGGGTTACCAAACTTATGTTATCAGCACCCCTCGATATATGATGATCATAATCACTAACAGGTTCCCTACCATGGGCGTGTACAAGATAACGGGCTTAATGTGATTGCGCTAGAATGAAAAGGGTGAATGGAACTTAGGTGAGAGGTAGAGTCAAAAGGAAATACTTCAGGTCTGTTTTCATGTGATGGGAATCTTTGACCGCAACGAGTGGTTTTGTGTTACTACGGTGCCCTTGGTATTTAATAATTATTACTTGATTTTCCTATCTAGCCGGAAACCACGTATGATTAGAGTTATCATGTCTTGTTTCAAACCTGTGCAAAAAAGGAGTTACCATTTTTATGCTTGAGGATAAGAAAAGCTCAAGTACGGGGGGATTTGATAACACAAATTTATATCATTTTTGATTTGATTTGCATGAATTTCAAATTGCATGTTATAATTTTCAAAAGACCTAATCGAAACTAGGTTCACTATGAAAGCATATTCGGCAAAATTATTGATAAGCTGACTCATCCCATTGTTGTAATCAATAATTATCTTTTGTATATACCACCTGTGCTTCGGCCACAAAAATATTCAATTTCAAAAACTCGCATGGGCATTGTGTTAGAAATGATTTTACTGGCAAACTGATAATTAGCATCAAAGGAATTCCAATGGTCAGGACAGAGGCGAACTGAATCAAGATGCTCTCAACTAGGGGCAAATCATCTATGATTATGCTAATTAGCGGCGAACCCTCATCATCAAGGACATATCACCCGGAGATTATGCTAATCGAGGTCAAAACGCTTCAAAAATTGGTCAGCTCAGGACGGCACCCTTAAAACGCCAATTGGTTTGGGGCATGTCCTTGAAGGATTCAGGCATCGGAGTGATACACATTAGGGTCATGTCGCATTGAAAAGCCATCATGGACGGAGAGGAACCCTTGCTCGATAAAATTTATGGCAGTCAAGGGATATCATGAGGAAAAAGGGAAAAGGAAAAAAAGCTCGCTAAGTCGAAAACCCGAAGGGGCGGCTTAGGCAACAAAGAGCGTCTCGGTGGATCGAAAACCTGAAAGGGCGGTCCGGGCAAAAATTAGGGACACTAAAAAAGGGAATACTCCCGGTGGATTGAAAACTCGAAAGAGCGGGCCAGGCAAAAGTTAGGGATTTACAAAGAAGAAAATGAGCTGCAGCAGGCCAGCTTAGGATCACCTTGTGGTTAAAACCATGCTTCGAAGACCCATCAGACTGGGGGCAAGATGAGCTACGACAGGGGGCAAGCTCTCTTCGTACCTTCAAATCACTCAGGGAAACTCCGCCATACATTAGCAAATTTTGAGTTCAACATGGGAGTCGGGATATCATGCTAGCAAAGCAACCTCTAAAAGAAATTTGTTTTGAAAAACATGTTTTAAAACCTTCAATCATTAAATTGCCCACCATAGGGGAATTTTCATACATATTCAAATCATGCATACATAACATGACCAAAAACCAACGGTAAATCAGCAAGTTAAAAGTCCAATTGCCACTGGCAAATCCAATTCAAAATCCGGTTTCCCCAGCATTTCATCTCATGCATCAGTCGTACATGGCATAACACGAAAGAATAACTTGCATTCATATGAAATCTTCATGCATAGGATACAACACACATTCACATGCATGCATGGCATAGCTAAAAAGGTCAAACTAAAGTTTTCTCAGGGATTGTTACTCAGCAAAAAACGCTAAATGAGTACTCCATATCCCCAACAAATCAGATCAGCCCGGCCATGAGCTGGTAACGGTCACTCACACTTGTTTCTAGGGTTTAAGTTCCTACGGGAAAATGGTTACCTTTCAAAGCCAGGCATCATTAGGGGCAATGCCTGTTTTTAAGTCGAAGCACCCTAACGGGACGGTGACTTCTTCTTGGTTTAATGGGAAATGGTTTTCTTTCAAAGATTAGGCATCATTAAGGGCAATGCCTGCTTTTTAGTTGAAGCACCCTAACAGGACGGTGACTTCTCATTGGTTTAATTGGAAATGGTTTTCTTTCAAAGAGTAGGCATCATTCGGAACAATGCCTACTTTTAGTCGAAGCATCCCTCGGTGTGATGACTTCTTCTTCGTATAATGGAAAATGGTTATCTTTCAAAGTTAAGGCATCATTAAGGGCAATGCCTGCTTTTTAGTTGACGTACCCTAATGGGACGGTGACTTCTTCTTGGTTTAACGGGAAATGGTTTTCTTTCAAAGATTAGGCATCATTTAGGACAATGCCTTCATCTTGGTTTAACAGGATATGGTTATCTATGGGATTTAGGCATCATTTGGGACAATGCCTTCATCTTGGTTTAATAGGATATAGTTATCTATGGGATTTAGGCATCATTTGGGACAATGCCTTCTTCTTGGTTTAATAGGAAACAATTATCTTTTGAATTTAGGCATCATTTGGGATAATGCCTTCTTCTTGATAATAGGAAATGATTATTCATTGGATTTAGGCATCATTTGGGACAATGCCTTCTTCTTGGTTTAATAGGAAACGATTATCTTTTGAATTTAGGCATCATTTGGGATAATGCTTTTTTCTTGATAATAGGAAATGATTATTCATTGGATTTAGGCATCATTTGGGACAATGCCTTCTTCTTGGTTTAATAGGAAACAATTATCTTTTGAATTTAGGCATCATTTGGGATAATGCCTTCTTCTTGATAATAGAAAATGATTATTCATTGGACTTAGGCATCATTTGGGATAATGCCTTCTTCTCAGTAATAGGAAACGATTATCTATTGTATTTAGGCATCATTTGGGATAATGCCTTCTTCATGATAATAGGAAATGGTTATCTTTAAGACTTAGGCACCGTTTGGGACAATGTCTTCTTCTGGTTTAACAAGATATGGTTATTTATTGGAGTAAGGCATCATTTGGGATAATGCCTTCCTTTAGGTTCAAGCATCATACGGGGAAGTTTGTCACTACACAGACAAAATTTTGGGTATTTTTTGTATTTAATTATCTTTTATCGCACAAAACGCAATTTAAGATATTTAAATAGGGGCAGCTGTCATACCCCAAATTTTCCCTCCTTATTTAAATATCATATCCACTTTATTTCGAGTATAAAGGTTAGTCGAATTGGTAATTATTTAAGGATAAAAAGGTTTGTAGCTTAAGGGTCATGGGTTCAAGTCCCGCTTGTGACCTTTTGGTTTTTTTGATCATTTTTGTTTTTTTTGTTTCTCACTTTTTTGCCTATCACGTTTTCATAAAGATACATTTGTGTCTTTTATTTTTGTTGGCTCAAATAAACAAAAACATAAAAATAACAAATGAGATATATATAAAAAAAAAAAGGGGGAGTAATCCGCGAGAAAGGAAAACAAAAGGATAGTAAGCATGAACAAAGTCACAAACTTGGAAAGATACTAAAATCAGAAACAAATTTTTAGTCCATATCCGATAACAAAATCAGAAAAAAGAGGAAGGATTTATACTGAATTTCTATCCAAATCAGTCCCAAAAAATAGAGGATTCAGTTCAATTCTACTACTATAAATACATACACTGAAATCACACTCAAAACACACAAAAAAAAAACTCACAGAACTTCGCAGAGCATAAAAAACTCGTGCAAACAGCCCCAAACCCACAGTTGATTTTTCTACACACTGTAGAAAATCAACAACAAACCTCAACCTCCGATCGCAGTACCTCGCAAATAGGAGAGAAAAGTCAGAATTTGGAGTCGCATCGGAAAAGCGAAAAACAGAACAGAAATAGAGAAAAGAAAAATTACTTACTAGCGTGGAATTCACGGCACTCCCGGTAAGTTCATCCGATCCTTGTAAACACATGAATGAGTATTCTGATTTTGTGTAGAGAATTGTATGTGCTTGAACCTAGACTTACTATTTGATTATGAATGCATTCACTGATTTATTATGCAATAACAGAAACTAAAAAACAAATCCGGATCTAAAAAAAAAACTATCGGATTAAATAAATTTGGGGGGATTTTGATTTTCGGTTTTTTGCTAATCTGTGTTTAATCGGTTAGAAAAGCGTTAAAAACCAGTTTTTGGGTTGATTTCGGGTTAAAGGAGTTAATTTTTTTTGGGAAAAATTGGGTTGATTTCGGGTTAAAGGAGTTAATTTTTTTTGAGAAAATCATGATATGAATGGAAAATCAAGGAAAAACTAGTACATATCCCCCTGTCAAATTCTGTGCGCGCGCGTGCACACCCTTACCGTGCACCCTCATTGCTTGATCAAAATCAGACAGCCCATGAACTCTGGGCGTGCTGGGCCTCCTATGTGGCTTAGGCCCATTTCGTTTTTTTCTGTTTTTCTCATGAATACCACTAATTACACCCCCTGGACTGCTATTTACACCCTGGTTCTGGTTAGTAATTATTTAATCTATCTAGTTAGTTTAATTGATTTAATTTATTTAAATTGACTCTAAATTGATTATTTAATTTAAAAATGACATAAAAAATACGAATTTAATAATAATTATTATGGGATAAAAAAGAGATACACGGATATACATTCGTTCATCTCTTGAATAATTAAAGTCAAGGTGCTTATCTTGCCGGCTGATTATTCGTTTCCCATAAACAAACATAATTCAAATATTGGATTAAAAAAGGGGCGCTCGAATGAACATTCGACCTTCTCTCGATTAGTCAAAGAACTAGCGAACGCTTTTTTCTATTGATTAATTGTATTCCGCTTTTAAAAAATACCAACACATATTAAATTAATTCTTTTGCCTTTGGGCCAATTATTTAAAATTAAAATGGAAAAATCTTTTCACAAACGAACATGTTCGCAATCAATTCTATCGTGATACAAACAAAGCTTAAGCCTCCACCATGCGAGCATACAAGCGACGTTTAACCACTAGAATACGATTAAAACATCGTTCTCTAAAAAACACCAACAAACAATGGATACCTAGAACTACGTAGCTTTGATTTCCTCATCGCACCGGAGGATACGTAGGAGCAAGATCATCATCTTGTCAAGCATAATAATAAAAAACTTAAATATTCCCCTAGAATTAATTAGGAGGTTCCCGTTGAGTACAACGGATGTGAGGGGTGCTAATACCTTCCCCTTGCATAACCAACTCCCGAACCCAAAGATGGTTGCGATGATTGTCTTATCCTTTAAGGTTTTATCGATATTTTCCTCAAAATAAAATTTGGTGGCGACTCTGTGTCATTCCGAGTGTCCTAGACGCTCGGGCGATTTTCGCGGCGCGACACTCATTTTTGCTGGGCTCCTTTGTGGGATGCGCGAATTTGGGCTTTGCACCCCCTTTTTGCTCCGTTTTTGATACTTTTTGTTCAATTCTCTTCTCCGACCTATTTTATTCGACAAAACTAAAAACAAATCAAATACTAACATAAAAAGGCATAAATGAAATAAATACATTTGCAAATGCAACTAAAATTCACCTAAATTAAGCTAAAAATACGATATGATTTCGTGTCATCATCTACTCATAACAGACCCATCCGAACTGAACCAAGTAAACTTTTTCCCCGCGACAGGTATATCTAACACCTCCATAGCATCTACAAAACAATTAAAGTCCAACTGCTCACTACGGATGGAACTGCTGACCCCTCCTTTATGTTCACCAACATTCAAAACAGAGTTGAAATCACCCCTAGACACCATTCACCCTTCTCATTATTCGGTTTAAAATCAAGTAATTCTTGTCACAATTTTCTCTTCCCGGATAGAGAACATGGGGAGTATACATTAACAACCTAAACTAAAACCTCCTTCCACATCACACAAACACCTAAGAAGCCATTACAATAAAAACTATAACGAAGCTGAAACAGATTATCATTCCATACAGTTAAAAGACCCCCTTGTTAGACTATATGGCGATCACGTAGAGGGGGGTGAATAAGTGACTCTTTCTATACAACGAGGTTTTAAAAAAAAATTCGAGTACGCGGAAGGTTACCGGATCGATAGTCTACTTTGCACCCTTCGATCAAAGGAAATGTAGTATAAGCCTTAGAACAATTAGCGACAAATTGAATTTAGGTTTATGTTTTGGCAATCAAAATTCTAACACAAACAAAATCAACAAGTTTCACAATCACGAAACACAATCACAAATTCAAGTCTCAAATCAATTGAATTGCGGTGAACACTTACGATCACGAATTCAATTGATTCAATTAATCAATAAAACGAAAAGTAAAAGTGTAGGGATAGAGAGACACAACCAGATGATTAGGGAGTTCCCTTGGCTTTCACGTCGTCCTCGCTTCGGGTCAGGTACGTCTCCCCCCAAATCGTCAAAAGGACGATTTGAGCAATTTATTAAAAAACTCTTTGATAATGCACAATTTACAAAGACTCGAATAACCCTATTCAATCTAATGCAAATTGAGCCAAGTAATCTCAACAATACTAGAAGCTTCAACCTCTGATTCCAACGTCCCAACCTTGCGCCGTCTTCGTACCGAAAACCTTCGCACCGAATGTCCAGCTGATTCCTTCGCTTCCTAGATGTTGAACCTTCAAGATATCGCACAATCTTGAATCCCTTGATGAAAATCCAAACCTCCAACACAACTCAACTCGATCGCAATTCTGATTCACCGCGAATTGCACCGAACGTTATCCACCAAATCAACTACGAACCTTCGATTGATCCCATACTCAATCTCAAATTTGAAGTGACTTGATAGAAGATGAATAACTTGTGTTGAATAAGTCTTTGATCCAAAATTTCTCTTAAACCTTGATCAAATGTGTTTTTCAGATGGATTCTCACACTTACAACAAACACTCACATTGCTATTTATAGTGAAAATAGAATTGAGCAAATTTAGGCAAAACAGAACATACTTGTATCGATCGATACAAACACCTTGACCAGCGTTCAAATTTGAAATATTTGACCTATGTATCGATACAAACACGAATATGTATCGATGCATGCAAGCATGATTCGATACACAATGCTTTCTCTGATTTTTTAGAGAGTTAGGTGTGTATCGATACATGCAAGCATGATTCGATACACAAGTGACTCTCTGCCCCTGAACACCAGATTATGTATCGATACACATGAAGTATGTATCGATACAAAATGCTCAAAATCAGTCTGAAGTAGTTTCAGGACATTTGTATCGATACAAGCATATATGTATCGATACAAAGAACCTTAAAATCAATTTTTCAAAGATTAAAAGTAGTTTTTCGCTGTCAAGTTGTTTCTAATGTTGCCAAAATATGTTCTACACTATTTTCATGGGTTTTGACAATTATTAAAACATGGGAGTGAACTGGTGCACTTACATTCTCCCCCTTTTTGATAATTGTCAAAACTTTCCATAAGCTAAACTAAGCCTATACCTAATATGCAATAAAATAGCAATATGTATATAGACGCAAACATCAAGGCTAACCATAAGCACGCTCCCCCTGAGTTGATGCCATAATGCGTTTGATATGTTGATAATAAAGAGTTCTTTCCTTAGCTTGTGCAATCCAAATCTAGTGCACTTACACCCCTGATTGTCTTACCCACGCCTTAGCCACCCAACAAACATCCTTATGACCCAAAATCTGCTTTTTTAGTTTCTTGTAAAAAACACATATCAAACGCATCTGATTGCAAAACTTGAGACAATCTTCATCGTTTGGCTGAGCTACCCTAGCCTCTCATGTTAAACAACATAACCTTCATCAATTACTACGCTTGCTTTGCTCCATGCCTTTACTGTCCACGAAATCACGCTCTACGCTTGAATTTTCTTAACCAACAACATATCTTTCGCTGAACCTTCGACACCCTTCTAAATCTTCGATGCAACTTCTTTATCATGTTTATCCCAAAATTGTTTGTTGCAATTTCGAATATTCGTCGAATTGATAAGACTACAACAGAGGATATATCGGCTGATGAAAGTGAATGCTCCTTGACTTGCTTCATCTTCGAATTACAAGGTTTTCGCAAGCAAGTCTCTGCCGCGATCAAAGGCGATCTGCGCGAGCTGGCTTTAGTTGCATTTATAGCCTGTCGGTCAGATTCATGAAGAGAAACACTTTTCTGTAAAAAATTTAGCTGAGTCTGAGTCTTCACACCAGTAGTCACAATTGATATATGTTCAACTGATTGTAAAACTGGGCCAGTGTGTTGTTCTTCTTTAGATATCCTTGTGGGTTGCATTAATTTACTAGGCCCAATTTTAGGTACTCCCTCCTTTACTGCCTCTAAACCTACACCAGTTGGGCCTTTACCATTTGGGTCATTACCCTTAGGCAGTAGGCCCACTCCACCAGAAGAAAAACATCACCAGAAGAAAAACATCACCTCTTGATCGAACACTGCCACTAGACTCCTCAGAATTGACTATAGGATATTCAATTTGCAACACTTTTGTACCTTCCACACTAACACCTTTAAAAGGCACATTTGAATTTTGTGAAATATGATTAACATCCACCATTTTCGCTGCTCCCATATTGCTCCCAACACCGCTACCACTAATTCCATCTGAAGCTTGCTGATCTTTATGGGCACCTAAGTAAGGAGTTATTGCCAATAAGCTACCTTCCTCATCAATTATAGGTCTTTCTTCCATCTCGAACCCCTCCTCCTTAACATCTTCCTCCTCGTTAGAATTCTCATTATCCTCATCCCTACCTTCCCCGTTATTATTTTGTGGAATCATAATGCGCATAGGTCCGTATGAATCTTCGACCACACGCAAAGAAAACTTTGTTCCATTTACTCTCACCTTCAAAAATTCGTCCACCACTTTCTGTCCCATAGTCCTTATCTTCAACCTAGCAACATCCATGGAGATTTTTTACTTGTCGCATCGTCTTCATGAAGATAAGTTCCCCAATGTCGTGTGATCAGCTCAAAGAAATTAGCGTTCCATGTATGGACCGGTATGCCATAAACACGGAGCCAAACCAAGCGTTCATGATCGATATCTTCCATTCTCCACGGTAGCACTTCACTAAACCATTGGTCCAACCAAGAGCATCCCTCTTCCAACAATGCAAGAATCTCACCATCGTCTTGACCATCAAGCAGTGCCAAATTTGCACATAATGGAGTAACTTTCACCCCGAAATATCCTTGTCTATGAAACGCCTCTTGAAGGTTGTATGTCATACCTGCTTGCCGCACCACCCCTACAAAAGCCTTCTCAACCCTAATCATATATTCCTTCTTAGTTACATAGGATCTAGTTAAAGCTGGCTTCAGTGGTTCCGAGTTGAGCGCTTGTTTGAATGTACGATTATGGTCCTTCCTACCTTGCTTCGGATTAGCAACTTGTTGTGGTCGGGCATGATGACTGTTATCCTCTCTAACCTTGGTCTTTTCTTGTTGCTTCCTATTCTCCTTCGTTCCCCTGTTCTGCCACCATCTTGACTATATCGGGATACATTCATAGAAATTTTATCTCTCCCTATGATAATAGTGTCAAGCCTTTCACTGAATCTTTGTACGTCTCTAACATCTACGAAACGTGCGAACCCGAATCTGTGTCCACTCCTGTCTCGTTTTGGCAAGTATTATGACCTCTGCTATGTCCCCAAATTTGTGGAAAACATTGTACATAGCTTTGGCTCCGAAATGGTCTGGGAAATCAAAGAAAAAGTAGGTCGTGTGGATAGTCTTATTAACATAACGATTTGTTGCTATACCAAAGCGCGGGTTCTGATTATTCCTCCTCCTCGCATGACGACCTAACACTGGTTGCCAATCGTCATCGTCCAGAACTTGTTTACGGAGTACATAGAACATAATTACACTTGAATAAAACTTAGGAGGACAACAAGTTGTGATGTTGTGTTTATTTCTTAAACATATAATTGAAAATATGTTTTTTTTGTTAGAACAATGTTTATTGGTTATTCATTATGGAAAAATAAGAGAGAATAAACTTTTTTTGAAAAAAGTTAAAAGAGTGAATAAACCTTTTTTGGAAAAGATAATTTATTTTTTTTCTTTTATTTTGGCACAAAAAATTGACCTTTTTTCTCTTGTATTTTTGAAAGGTAGGAGTACCTACACGGTAAGATATGTTTAGATATAAATTAAAACTTTTGGTTCACAAAAAAAAAATTAAGTTTTTTTGTATACTATAACATATACTATAGCTTGGTCTCAAATTATAAAGGAAAAAAACTTTTTTTGTCCCAAATTATTTACAAAAATTAAGTTTTTTTGTATACTCTATCATTTGCAAAAATGTTTTTCACTTATTCTCATAAAATTAAATACAAATTTAATTAATATTTTTTCTCTCATTTTCTCAATAAACAACAACAATAAATACGATTTGACATCTTTTTCATGCAAATTATTTCAAGAAAAAGCCACAAAATCACACTTCAAATTCTCATTTTTTGTTTTCTCACAAGTGTAATTTTTTTTTTCTTATTATTTGAGACAGCGGGAGTATCAATTTTTATTTACGCAAGAGTACATGTAACAAACAAACATATATGCACGAAATGACTAGTCAAATGAAAGATAGATATCATGGATAAATAATTTAAGGGTTTAAGTATCATTTTCGTCTCTGTATGTACACAAAATTTTTGTTTTAGCCCCTGTATTAATTTTTATTTTAAATAAGTCTCTGAATCAACTAAACTTTTTACAAGTTTCCTATAAATTTTCCTACAAATTTTCCTATAGATTTTGCTTTAGGCCTAAAATTAAAAAGTTTGGTTGATTTATGAATTTATTTAGAACAAAAATCAATATAAGGATTAAAATCAAAATTCTGTGAACATAGGAACAGAAATGATAATTACGCTATAATTTAATTACGAACCACCTAGTTGGTAGTCAGTAATTAATCTCAATCAGAATTGGAGAGGATTTTTTGCATTAAATTCTCAAGGAAGAAAGGGTCATCACTGGATATTGGGACTGCGGAGTCATTAGCATTCCAAATAAAAACACCAAGAAGTAATTTAGTGTTGACAAGGTATTTGCAGCCCTCAATAAAGTCTTCGTCTTTCATCTCACCATTTGTGTCATTTGAATCGGTGCTATATCCAACAAGAAGTTTATTAATATCGTAGACATGCGTTAGAGCACGGAATTTTTTGACAAAATCATCTTTTGAAGACACAGTTTCATTGTTGAATTGATAATCAACAAAGTGAATGTCATCGATGTATTCTCGGTACAATCTCTTGTAGTGGGATGAGGAGATATTCGACGGAGAAATGGACACAAAATATTTATGTGGGAAAACATTGCTTACATTTCTTATAACTTTCCCTATGCAATTAGCAAAATCAGCTGGAGTAGAGGATTCGCCAACATGCTCATAATTAATATCAATACCATCAATTATTACATCGGAACCGGAACTATTACGGAAACTTTTGTCCGTGTAGTCTGCAATGATATCTTTGATGGTGTTTGTGGCGCTTACAATCCATTTGTCATTGTCAGCTGGATTGAATGGAAGTCCACGGCCGCGACCTCCGATGCTTATTACGACCTTCACTTTAGGGTGCGCGTCTTTGAGAGACTTCACCTGGTCGGCACCGAAGTTATCATAGCTCCAAGTATGCTGAAAATTTCCTGTACCTTTTCCTTCACCATCATATTCTTCTGTGGCTATTCCAAGAATGAAGTGGAAGTTAGGGATCTTATCATTGATGATTTGAGTTGGGAAAGAAAAGTTAGTCGGGTAGTCCTTCACACCGATGTATTCACGGAAAATTGTGGGGTGGACAACAACATTAATAACATCATTGACATTATTAGACATCGTGAAAATTCTGTATTTTTGGAGGAGTATATAAATTAATAATAGTGTATATATATATATATATATATATATATATATATATATATATATAACAAAAAACAAAAAAACTAGCTAGTTTGTGATTTTAATGGATGGATGAAGTTGTGATTTAAAACCCCCTGACGCCCTTTTATAAAGCTACGGATCACATGGGCTCGATGGGGTATGCAAATTGTTCAACTATTCAATATATAATTATTTTGGTGAGACATGGTGTACTTGATCTTCGTGATTTGGGGTTTTTATCTCTCAATCACTCACTCAATAATATATATATTTTTTTTTGACGTATCACTCAATAATATTTTAAACGATATAAATTTTATAAAATAAATTATTGAATTGAAGTTTATATCATATAGATCATTTGTGTAAAATTTTAAACAAATTTAAAATTATTTAATATATTACTGAGACACATCAAAATTAACGATTTGTGTCATATTTTTAAACGTCATTAATCTTCATGTGTCTCAATAATATATATATATATATATATATAGTGTGTAACACATATACATGTTATATGTGAAAGTTATGTTAAGTGTTCACACTATGGTTGTTAGGGTAATAGTAACGTGAATCAGAGATAGTGGAGATAATGTTGATGATAAGGAATATTTGGTGTAACATATAATTTTGAATTGTTGTATTTCTCTATCATACAATCTTTTTCGGGCTCGTTTGGTATGCAGAATAAAGAAAGGGGATATAATAAAATTATTATATTCTATTTAAATATTTTGTTTGGTGCACTAATATGATAGGATAAATTAAACTTATTGTTAATTCTATCCCATTGACTCTTTGGTGTTTTAATCATTTTTTTAAGTTGGGTTACTAACCTGATAGTGATAGCATAATTATCCCACACACTTTCTCATCTCTCCATAATTATATGAAATTAATTAATTACGAGTATTTTTTAATTCATGTCAATTAATTAATAAAAAAAGTCAATTACATATATGCTTTTTTTTTAATAATACATTTTTTCTTTAGGATAATTTGGTTATTTAAATATAATATGTATCTTATCATATCAATATGAAGTGTGTACATCAAACACGTGATAGGAAAAAATGATGCTATTTTTTTTTATAATGTGTACATCAAACACATAACAAGAGATAATATTTATCATGTCATTATTCTATCATATCTTATCCATTTTCTTATCATATCTTACCTCTATTTTATATGGCGCACAAAACAGATCTAATATGAAACTATAAATAACTTTTACTTGTCGTTGTAATAAAATTAGTTTTAACACTCAAAGTGCCTATTCATGTAACCTCTAATAATAAATCAACTACTATGTTAGCCCGTGCCGTGCCGTGCGCGGGAAAATTTTCTTTTTAATATTATTTATTAATTTATTTTTAATTATTATTTCAATATTTAAAAGTGAATTGGAGTTATTATATTTTATTAGTTGTTTAAATATACACTGTTGAAGTAAAGATATTGTTTTAACAGAAATTTAGAGTAAATATATTCTAAAACGTATAAATGATATAAAATAAAAATAAAAGTTAGATTAAAAATATATTATTTAAAAAGTTAAAAGTTGAATGATAATAAAACAATTTTTAAAATTTAGAAAAATAGGAAGTACTAAAAACATTTTTTTTTTGTCGAGCCCGAGGTATCCATTGCCGAACGCAGTGACTAATCCTTCGCTGAATTGGAGGTACTAAAAACATATTTAATTTATTAAAATAAAATTTAAGAATGTAAATCAATATTTTAATTTAGTTTATATTAAAGAAAAATAATATAATTTAATATTTTGAAATTTAAATAGTCTTGATTCAATATAGCCTAATTCTTATGTATTATACACAAAAGATGCGTTTGTTTGAGATATTTTTGAAAAAGATTTTTGTAGTGTATTGTTTTTTCGTTAAAAAATTTTTCGCAAATAATTTTGTTTATAAAAGTTTCAAATAATTTTTTATTTTTTTTATAAAAGTATCAAATGAAAAATCTGTTTAACGGACCTTACCAAAATATACTTCCATATTCAGCTACCTTCTGACATTTATTATAGAATTATTCAATGTATGTTAAACTACATATTTTGTTTAAATACAATGTAAAAAAAAGATAATTTTATCATAGTTCTTTCACCTTGTTTCAACTTGTTTTGTCGTAATTCATATATAAACTTCAAAAACAAAAAAATACATATAAATAGACAACCTTACTGTCGCGCCGCGAAAATCGGCCGAACGTTTAGGACACTCGGTTTGACACAGAGTCGCCACCAAATTTTATTTGTTAAGGAAAATATTGAGAAAACCTTAAAAACAATGGAAAGGTGGTCATCGCAACCATTTCCAGGTTCGGGAGTTGATTATGCAAGGGGAAGGTATTAGCACCCCTCACATCTGTTGTACTCAACGAGAACCTCCTAGTTAATTCCAGGGTATCAAGAAAATTTTAGATTTCATTTTCATGTTTTTTATTAGAATTTTTATTTTATTAAGAAATATTTACAAGAAAGGGGAGAAATTAGGTTTTTTATTATTATGCTTGACAAGATGACTCTTGCTCCTACGTATCCTCCGGTGCGATGAAGCAATCAAAGCTACGTAGTTCTGGGTACAAGTTGTTGGTTGATGTTTTTTAAGGAACGATGTTTTAATCGCATTCTTGTGGTTAAACGCCGCTTGTATGCTCGCACGGTGGAGGCTTAACCTTTGTATCACTTTTTGAATTGATTGACAAACATGTTTGTTTTATGAAAAAGAGTTTTATTTGACTTTTTAAATTAGCACGAAGGCAAAAGGTGATTTGAGGTGTTGATATTTTTTAATGTTGGGAGACGAGTAATTGTTAAGAGAAAGTGTGCACTTAATCCTCAATTATTCGAGAGATAGGCGACTGTACATTCAGCCATCTCATTTTTATTCTCAAATTGTTATTAAAATTTTATTTATGAAAGACAAATAGTTGTTTAGAGAAAGCGTGCGCTTAATCCTCGCCTATTCGAGAGATATACGAATGTATATCCGGTGATCTCATTTTTAATCTAAAGTTACTATAATTTTGTTTATGGAAGACAAATAACCGTTTAGAGAAAGTGCGCGCTTATTCCTCGACTATTTGAAAGATAGGCGAATGTACATCCGGCCATCTCATTTTTAATCCAAATTTAATAAAGGTATTTAATTGATAATTAAGTAAAAATATCAAAATGTGCATTTTTTGTTAACAAGTTGTCATGCTGCCATGTATCACAACCTCTGTCCTAAAACTCAGAATCAAAGTGTGTACATCAAGTTAGTAGTACTTATTTATTTTATTTTGTCTAACCAAGAAACTTAAATGCACATAAGTGCCATAAACTTAAAAATAAGGTAGTTAATGTTACGGTGGGGGCTTTGAGCCCATATGATAAGACAATATACTTCAACTAAAAAATAACATATCTAAGTTTACAAACCTATATAATTAAACATTATGCTAACGATATGCTTTAATATGGCATAGAGATAAGCTTGAAGCAATTAAACCAGCAAAGCAAGCACTATGAAACTCAAAAACAAACAAAACACATAAACGGAACACAGTGAAAGGAAAAGCCTAACCGAGTGAGAAGCAGCGCTCGCCGGTGAGAGAGAGGAAGTGCCGACGGACTCGGCTGTGTTGATGACCGGTGGTGGTGCGGCAGCGGCGGATATGGCTCTAGTTGTAATCGGCGGCGGTAGTGTATTTAAGAAGACAAAGACAATCTCCTTCTACTCCCTCTGTTCTATTTTGTTTGTTTCCTTTTTCTGTTCCTATTATTTCAGGGATTGATTGTGTTTGGTTTATTTTGGAAACCGATAGATTATTGTAGTGAGTGAGTGAGGTGATGATGGTTAAGGTGTTGTTCTTGAGTAAAGAACACACGCAGGAAAAGAGGAAAATGATTCAACTTTTGGTGGGTTTATGGTCGTGTGTGTATGTGTTACACAACCAATTTTAAAAGACAAAGGAAAAGGGCCAGCTAAAGATATTGGACCAAGCAGCAAACCAAAGAGAATCATCAAGAGGCCCAACCGATATAAAGACTAAGAGAGCTTGTCACTACAAGACAAGGACAAAGGGATATCAAGAGGCTGTCATATAGTTCATTGTTATCTCATGAAATAGAATAAACCAAAGGAATATTAGCTGTCATTTGTTTTTTTTGTTTTGATAAGGGACACGTGCCTCTAGATGCTAAATTATAGGAAGTTTGTTAAACATTAGTAATATATATGATTGTATCTGTCATAACCAGAGGCAAGCAAAATTTCAATCAAAATTCTCTCTTTTAGACTTTCCCTGAAAGGGGAATTTAATTTCTGTGCATTCATTCTTATCAATTGGTGCTCTCGTCTTGAACTTTGGTACTCCGTAACCAACCTCCCGCCAACCCTCCTCCGCCGCCTGAACCACCGTCCCTCCAAGAACTCCAGAACTCCATTAATGCATTAGCCGCCGCTTTCACACAGTTCCGTGATACTCAGGACAGTCGTCATGCTAGTTATCTAAATTCCTTTGAAACCTTAAATTCCCAAATACCAACCACTCCTCCAACCAACGGCCCTTCTTCATCCACCGCAGCTGATACTTCTCCTAAACCACCAAAAATACGCCTTCTTCCATTTGATGGATCCAACCCACTCGATTGGGTTTTTCAAGCCAATCAATATTTTGATCATTACTCCATCGCTAATTATCAACGTCTTTCTCACGTTCCCGGCTACATGACCGGCGACGCTCTCAGATGGTTTCAATGGATGTATAAAAATCATCTCCTCTCCACCTGGGACGACTTCACCACCGCTCTCGAGACCCGTTTCGGTCCTTCCTCCTTTGACAACCACCAGCAAGCTCTATTCAAACTCAAGCAAACGACCACGGTGGCTGAATATCAGCGTGAGTTCGAACGACTTTGTAACAGGGTAACTGGTCTCTCCTCTGTAGCTATTGTTGATTGTTTTGTATCTGGTTTAAAAACCCATATCCAACATGAGTTAGCTATTCACCGTCCTCACTCCATTTCCCATGCCATCGGTTTAGCTAAATTAATTGAATCTAAATCTCTTGCTGCCCGTTCATTTTACCCAAATCTTTCCAAAAATCCACCTCCAAAGCCCCCATTATTACCCACCCCATCTGCTAAATTGTTGTCACCATCTACAAATTCCACAACTAGCTTACCCATTAAACGTCTTTCACCTTCCGAAATGCAACTCCGTCGTTCGAAAGGTCTCTGTTTTAACTGTGATGAAAGGTTTCACACTGGCCACCGTTGCAAGAACAAACAGTTCCTTCTTCTCCTAGGTGACGATGATTCCGTTAATGATGTTGACCCACTTTATGCCCTGCTAGCTCCAGAACCCCCTGAACCACCTCCAACAACTAATTCAACCGACATACCTCCTTCTAACTCAGTCCCAGATACCACTTCATCACCAACCCCAAACTCAGAATCTGAACTTTTTCAATTGTCCCTTCAAGCTGCTACAGGTCACCCATCCCCACGAACCCTTCGTTTTGCTGCAACCATACAAAACCACTGTGTTACTGTGCTAGTATATTCTGGTAGCTCCCACAACATTATCCAACCCCGGATTGCTTCTTTTTTACATTTACCCGTACAACCATTGTCTTCCTTTACAGTCATGGTTGGCAATGGTGAACACCTTCATTGCACCGGTATCTGTAACAACATCCCTATTGTTATAAACGAACACATTTTCACCATTTCCCTATATGTCTTACCCATTCAAGGCGCAGACATTGTCCTAGGAGTTCAATGGTTACAGACCTTAGGCCCGTTTGTTTCAGATTTCACCATCCCATCCATGCAATTTTACCATCATGACTCACTACTTACCATCAATGGGTCTAAACCTTCATCTGCAACACAAGCTTCTTTTCACCAAATCACCCGAATGTTACACACCAAATCCATTGCTACCTCACATTCCATTACAATGTTATCTCCCACTTCAGATCCTCAACTAATCCCTCCATCAGATAACCAACTTCTTGCCGCCTTACAACCAGAATTACAATTGACCTTACAACCTTACCTACACATTTTCACCAAACCACACGGCCTCCCACCCAACCGCCCTCATGACCATCATATTCATTTACCACCTACAGTTTCTCCCATTAACATTAAACCATATCGTTACCCCCATTACCAAAAAGAGGCCATGACTACCATCATTGCTGACATGTTGGCCGATGGCTTAATTCAACCTAGCACTAGTCCTTATTCATCGCCGGTATTACTTGTCAAAAAAAAGGATGGTTCGTGGCGATTTTGTGTAGACTACCGTGCTCTGAATGCCATTACAATTAAGGATCGTTTTCCCATTCCCACCATTGACGAGCTACTTGATGAGTTACATGGCTCTAAATTCTTTACAAAGATTGATCTCCGTTCTGGATACCATCAAATTCGCTTAGCTCCAGAAGATGTCCATAAGACCGGGTTTCGCACTCTTGACGGCCATTATGAGTTTCTTGTGATGCCATTTGGTCTATCAAACGCACCCTCCACATTCCAGGCCGCAATGAATGATCTTTTAAGACCTTTCCTTCGCAAGTTCGCTTTGGTGTTTTTTGATGATATCCTAGTGTACAGTCCTACTTGGCAGGAGCATTTGTTTCACCTTCAACAGGTCCTATCTTCCTTATCCCAACATCAGTTTTATGCCAAGTTATCCAAGTGTCAATTTGGAGTGTCATCTGTTGAGTACTTGGGTCACATAATCTCAGCTGAAGGTGTACAAGCTGACCCTTCGAAACTCCAGGCTATGGCTTCGTGGCCTACTCCAAAGAATGTAACATCTTTACGTGCATTTCTTGGATTGACAGGATTTTATCGTCGATTTGTCCTAAATTATGCCACCATTGCAAGTCCATTGACAGATTTACTCAAAGCTAACTCATTTGTGTGGACTGAGGCAGCAAACACAGCTTTTACTTCACTCAAATCTGCCATGACCAACCTTCCCTTGCTTACTTTACCTGATTTCACCATACCATTTAAAGTAACAACTGATGCATCACTTACTGCCGTGGGTGCAGTGCTGTCCCAAAATTCCAAACCTTTAGCATTTTTTAGCAAGAAACTCAGTCCTCGGTTGAGTGCTTCATCCACATATATCCGTGAGCTTTATGCACTAACGGAAGCTATCAAAAAGTGGCGGCAATACCTTCTAGGATCCACTTTTAAAATCTTTACCGATCACAAAAGCCTTAAATGTCTCATGACTCAAACCATCCAAACTCCAGAACAACAAAAATGGTTAACCAAATTAGTGGGCTATAACTATGAAATTCACTACAAACCCGGCAAGGAAAATGTGGTTGCGGATGCTTTATCTCGAGTACAAGATACACCAATTGAGGGAGAATGTGCATTGATTACTTCCCCCATTTCCCCTTTAATTTCACAATTGCAATTTTTTTTTTCATCTCACCCTGCAGGTACCAAATTAATTCACAAGGCTAGGACAGATTCAAAGATGCAGCAGCGGTTCCAGACCAAAACTGGTCTTCTATACTTCCAGAATAGGTTGTTTATTCCTATTGAATCTGGTCTCATATCTTCCTTGTTGCAGGAATTTCATTCATCACCAGCTGGTGGTCACTCCGGAATTAGAGCAACATTGGCCAGACTTTCAGCTTCATTCTATTGGCCAGGCATGCACAAAGATGTCAAACAATTCATCAATGCTTGTGCCGTTTGTCAACACAACAAGTATTCCACTCAATCCCCATATGGACTCTTGCAACCGCTACCAATGCCGCAACAAGTATGGGAAGACATTTCAATGGACTTTATCACACACCTTCCACCAACTCACAATCGAACCTCTATTTGGGTAATTGTCGACCGTCTCACCAAGTTTGCACATTTCATTGCTCTCCCGGGATCTTTTACTGCTGCTTCTCTTGCTCCAATTTTCATTAATGAGGTATATCGCCTGCATGGAGTGCCTAAAACAATTGTCAGTGACCGTGATCGTGTTTTTGTGAGCCAGTTTTGGCGTGCTCTGTTTCATCATCTAGGTACTACACTAACTTTCAGTAGCTCGTACCACCCTCAGACTGATGGACAAACGGAAGTCCTGAATCGATGTTTGGAAACATATCTACGTTGTTTTGTTAGTGAGGAACCCAAACTTTGGTTACGTTTTCTACCGTTAGCAGAATTCTGGTACAACACATCTTTTCACTCTGCTATTGGCATGACCCCCTTTGAGGCATTGTATGGCAGGAAACCGCCTAACATGGTTCATTACAACTCTGGTTCTAGCAAGATAGACAGTTTGGATGAATTGCTAACACAGAAAACTATCATTTTGAAGGTCTTGAAGGAGAATCTCACTAGAGCTCGCAATCGAATGACAGTCCAGGCCAATCGTCATCGTCAGGATCGTATGTTTGAAGTTGGCCAATGGGTTTATTTAAAACTCCAACCTTACCGTCAACACTCAATTCACAATAGAGAATCTCAGAAACTTGCTAAACGCTACTATGGACCATTCCGCATCCTCAAACGCATTGGCAAAGTGGCTTATGAATTGGATCTTCCTTCAACATCTCGCATTCACCCAGTCTTTCATGTATCCCTCCTCAAGCTGTGTATCGGACAACCTGTAACGCAGATAGCTCCTATTTTTGATCTGTCTTCGTACACACCACTCACTCCAGTCCCTATTGCTATTAGCAATCGTCGTATTTTACCTGATGGTACTGAAGAATTTTTAATTGAATGGAAAGATTTACCTGTCACTGAAGCAACTTGGGTAGACAAAGTCACATTTCAAAGTCAGTTTCCCAACATTAATCTTGAGGACAAGATTTGTCTTGATGATGTGGGTAATGTTACACAACCAATTTTAAAAGACAAAGGAAAAGGGCCAGCTAAAGATATTGGACCAAGCAGCAAACCAAAGAGAATCATCAAGAGGCCCAACCGATATAAAGACTAAGAGAGCTTGTCACTACAAGACAAGGACAAAGGGATATCAAGAGGCTGTCATATAGTTCATTGTTATCTCATGAAATAGAATAAACCAAAGGAATATTAGCTGTCATTTGTTTTTTTTGTTTTGATAAGGGACACGTGCCTCTAGATGCTAAATTATAGGAAGTTTGTTAAACATTAGTAATATATATGATTGTATCTGTCATAACCAGAGGCAAGCAAAATTTCAATCAAAATTCTCTCTTTTAGACTTTCCCTGAAAGGGGAATTTAATTTCTGTGCATTCATTCTTATCAGTATGCAGAATTGTGTTTGTGCAGATTTTTTTCTCCCTTTTCTTTGTGAAAACCAATCCTATTTATAGTGTTAGAATTAGGTTTGAGAAATAAAGTTCGAGATCAATTTTGTTTGATTTCATTTGTGTAAATTAGGAATGAATTCATGTAACCTTTGCAAGTAATTCTGTATTTAGAAGATTTGCTTCTTTTTTATATTTTGATTTGTTTTGGCTTTATGTTTCAGTGCTTTTTCCTTGCTTGCAACCCAAGAGGAAGAGATTTGGTTCAAAAATATTAATTATATTTTCTTTTGCAATTGCTTGGACATAAATTTTCTCTTTGTAATAACAACAAAATATTTTGGCAAAAATACATTTTTTGGGTGATTTTCGGACAAACAAATATTTAAAAAATATATTCAGAAAAAATGAAAACTCAAAAAGTCTCTTGTGGGGATCAAAGCATTGACCTCGCACAAAGACATATCACCCATGTTCTCCTCATTGGCAGTCCAACTGCCTTTTTATTTCGATAATAACTTGAGTTAAATATTATATGTACCAAAATTAAAAGGTAAAATTTGGGGTATGACACTTACATATCACAAGACTAACACATTTTTGCATAAAAAACTCACATTCAATGATCTTCCTAAGTTTATTGTAGATTCATTAAATTGAATCTCATCAAACTACGTTTTTTTTAAACATAGTGTAAATTAAAATGTACTTTTCCATCGTTCTCTCACTTTCTTGTTGCAAATTTTTACATAGTAATCAAAGTGTAAATTTATAGAACGAAGAAAATACAAATAAATAGGCAACTTGTGTAAGTGCACCAGTTCACCCTTATGTTTTAATAATTGTCAAAACACATGAAAATAGAGTAGAACATATTTTGGCAACATTGAAAATCACTTGACAGCGAAAAACCTTTTTTAAACTTTGAAAAATTGATTTTGAGGTGTTTTGTATCGATACATAATCACTTGTATCGATACAAATGTCTTGAAACTACTTCAGACTGATTTTGTGCAATTTGTATCGATACATAAATCTTTTGTATCGATACAAAACTGGTCTCTCAAGGGTAGAGAGTCACTTGTGTATCGAATCATGCTTGCATGTATCGATACACACCTAACTCTCTCTGAAAACCAGAGAACGTATGATGTATCGAATCATGCTTGCATGCTTCGATACATATCAGTCACTTTTTCAAGAAACTGATATATGTATCGATACATACTCGTGCTTGTATCGATACATAGGTCAAATATTTCAAATTTGAACGCTGGTCAAGGTGTTTGTATCGATACAAACCATCATTTGTATCGATACATGTCTGTTCTGTTTTGCCTAAATTTTCTCAATTCTATTTTCTTTATAAATAGCAATGTGCTTTGTTAATGTAAAGAGAGAGAACCTGTGATAAAGTGAAATAGCTTTGAAAAACTCTTTGGATATCAAATTTGGTGAATAATTTGGATCAAAGGGTCATTCTTCACAAGATCATCATCTTCCATCAAATTACAATTTATTGAAGAGTGAGTATGGGATCATTCGGATAAAGATTGTACATTTGATCGATAACGTTCGGTACAGCTTGCGGTGAATCAGAGTTCGTGACCGGGTTGATTTGTGAAGAAGGTTTTGGGTTTTCTCGGTGATTCAAGATTGTGCGATATCTTGAAGGATCAACAACGAAGGAGCGAGGTACTCAGCTGGATGATCGGTGCGAGGTTTTGCGTACGGTCAGAGGGAGAAGCTTCATTACTTGTTGAGGTTATTTCGCATAGTTTACATTAGATTCGATATAGGGTTATTGGAGTCTTTGTAAATTGTGCACTAGAATCAAATAGTTTTTTAATCAATAAACGCTCAAATAACCTGTTTGGTTATTTGGGGGGAGACGTACCCGGCCCGAAGCGAGGACGACCTGAAAACCGTTGGGAACTCCCTAATCAATCATTTGTGTCTTTCTTCCTTTATCTTTTACTTTTTGCAATCGTTTTAATTTTCCGATTCAATTGAATTTTTGTGTTCGTAAGTGTTCATAGAAATTCAATTGACCTATATCTTGATTGTAATTGATTTGGAATTGAACTTGTGTAACTTGATTGATTTGTGTTTAGACTGTTTGAATTGGATATTTTGTACACAATCGTTTCTTACTTGTTATCATCGTAAGTTCAAGGCTTATACTACATTTCCAGTGATCAATTGGGTGCAAAGAGACTACTGATTCGGTGGGACTTCCGCTCATATCTTAAACAATTTTTTTAAAACGACATTGTTTAAAAGGGCCACTTATTCACCCCCCTCTAAGTGGTCTAGCCAAGTAGTCTAACAACTTGCATATCACAAAACTCCTAAATTTTTCTGTAAAACAAAAATTTTCACATTCAGTGATGTTCATACGTTTATTGTAGATTTATTCATCGAATTCTGTGAAACCACATTTTTTTAAATATAGTGTAAGTTAAGATATATTTTGTCATCGTTCTCTCACCTTGTTTCATAGTAATTCACATGTAAATTTCGAGAGCAAAATGAAAAAAAAAAAAATAGACAACCCATGAATATCACAAATCTCCCATATTTTTTTGTCAAAACAATAAAACCCATATTCAATGACCTTCCAACATTTATTCAACTAAATCTTATCAAAATCCATTTATTTTAAATACAATGTAAATTAAGATATTTTTTTCCTAACGTTCTCTCATTTTGTTCAAGTTGTTTCGTAGTAATTCACATGAAAATTTAAAAATAAACAAAAAAATAGACAATTTTGCATATCAAAAACTCTGACTTTTTTTCGTCAAAAAAAAAAAAAAACTTTCACATCACTATAACAAAAAGTTGTTATATCAGCGCCCTTAGACAGCGCTTAGTAGGATAAGCGCTGCTGAAGGGACATGCGCGGCTTTAGGCAGAGCTTGTTTAAGGAACTTTTAGTTGCATTTCATATGTTTTTATTTCATTTGTCTCTTTTTATGCCAGTATTTGTTTCTATTTCAGTTTTGTCGAATAAATTACGTCGGAGAAGAGAATTGAGCAAAATGTATAAAAAATGAAGTAAAAAGGGCGGTGCAAAGCACAAATCCACGCAGCCCACAAGTGAGCCCATTAAACAGCAGTGTGGCGCCCGCCACAGAGTCCCAAATCCAGGGAAACTGTTTTTCCTATACTGGGGAGCTGGCAACAGTCTGATCTGTTTCGTCCTCTTTATCGCACGACTTTAACAAATCGTGATCTTTTCCTATTTTTTGAGATCGTAGAAGTCAATATTTTTATATAAATAGGAAGACACAGAGAACATAATGTTTCTCTTTTCTTTTTCACGTCCTTTTCCTTTACTTTACATTCAATTTTAATATTCAGTACAATAAACTGTAACGGTATTTCCACACCGGGAATCCGTTACCAATTTTAATTCCATATTTTAATCAAAAAATTTGTACCGGTTATTTCAAGCTATTTTATTCAGTTTTCAGATTCAGAATTTTTACCTGGTTTTTATGCGCTTAATTAATTATTTATTTATTATGTCGTATTTGCTTTACTGTTTTAGTTTGTTTGTTTACTACTCCATGTCTAGCTAAATACCTTGCTATCGGTATGTGACTTTAATTCACCGTAGGTGATTTAGTAATGATTTGACACGCAACTTTATAAATTATTTTTCTGATTCGGGTTTCTAGTTTAATTCTTAAGCTTTTGAAGGAAACTAAAATAAAGCGATTAAGGTTAAAATCAACAGAGCAAGAGTTTGAGGTTTTAACTAGATAGTATGAACTTGATATTAATTTTTGAACGAGCGAGATTCACGTTAGAATTAATTAGAACTCATTGGTTTTCAAACTATACTCTCGAAATTAGGTGGTAGAAAAGTGACAGTCAAACTTCTAGCCTAGAGAGTATGGTCTTTATCAATTAAGTTACATACCCATATCCCACTTTATTAATTAATTTAAAATCTCTAATTTAAATTTGTAAACAATTCCTAAAATCCCAAAATATTCATTAGCCTTAGATTTACACTGTAACGACAGAAATACGGTAGATCGACTGTTGGTCCCTGTGGATTCGATATCTTTTAAAACTACACGACGAAACTGTGCATTTGTAGTTATTAAATATTTTTGATACACAAATCGTCGATCAAGTTTTTGGCGCCGTTGCCGGGGACCAATTTAGTCGATATCGTAACTCCGTTGTTACACCGTAGAGACTAAGGAATTTTTAATTTTTAATTCATTAGTTTAAATTTGAAAGAATTCTAGGAAAAGTCCTTTGCGCATAATTTGATGTATAACCCAAATTTCTTTTATAATGACTATCCTCCAAATTTCTAAGACTGCAATTTCTAATGAGAATAGTGATGATGATGATGTTGTCAAGAGTTTCGGGGAGGAGAAAGTGGAGATCGAGAGAACTTTTCCGATACCACTCTGAAGAGAGGTTGTCAAAGAGGTAGAGAAGGGGACACTACATGTTCTTCCTTCTCCCCATAACCCACCGGTCCTTATCCCCCAAAGGTTGGTAGTAGCTAAAGTAGACCCACAATCCCGAACAAGTGAGGAGGTAGAAAATTTAAAAATCAATGCACATGTGGTTGAGGTCTGGATAGAAAAGAGAAAATTCGAGGAGAGCGAATATAGGGGAGTCATTTGTACAAAATGGATGAGGGTAACGTTTGAGAGGACGGGTGAAAAGGTTAAGTCTAAACAAAAAAGGACAATTGTAATTGAACCAAAACCACGGCCTCGATTTAGTAAAGCCTCCTTTTACCCGACCTACATAAGAAAAGAAAAAGGTCAGAAATCTGAACCACCCTATAGGTGGAAAAAGAGAAAAAGCGAGGGGTATGTGAGAGCACTTGATATGTGGCCATGGAAGCCTAAAGCTAAACGGGGTAAAGAAAAATAAAAACGTTAGACTGTCGAGCTACCGACACTAAACAAAGCGCTTGGTGGGAGGCAACCCACATGTAGGTTTAAATCTTGTTTAGTCAAAAGCTAAAAAAAAAAAAAGAATAAGAAAATTATCTTTTTAATGTATTGTAAGTGCACCAGTTCATTCACTTGTTTTAATAATTGTCAAAACACATGAAAATAGAGTGGAACAAATTTTGGCAACATTAGAAATGAATTGACTTTAAAAAACTATTTTTAATCTTTGAAAAATTGATTTTAAGGTTCTTTGTATCGATACATAATTACTTGTATCGATACAAATGTCCTGAAACTACTTCAGACTGATTCTGTGCAATTTGTATCGATACATATATCGTTTGTATCGATACAAAACTAGTGTCTCAGGGGCAGAGAGTCTCTTGTGTATCGAATCATGCTTGCATGTATCGATACACAACTAACTTTCTCAAAACACCAGAAAACGCATGATGTATCGAATCATGCTTGCATGCTTCGATACATATCAGTCAGGTTTTCAAGAAACTGATGTATGTATCGATACATACTCGTGTTTGTATCGATACATAGGTCAAATATTTCAAATTTGAACGCTGGTCAAGGTGTTTGTATCGATACATACCATCATATGTATCGATACATGTCTGTTCTGTTTTTCCTAAATTTACTCAATTATATTTTCTCTATATATAGCAATATGAGTTTTTGTTTTAAGGGTGAGAATCCATCTGAAAAACACATTTGATCAAAGTTTAAGAGAAATTTTGGATCAAAGACTTATTCAACACAAGTTCTTCATCTTCTATCAAATCACTTCCAATTTGAGATTGGGTATGGGATCAATCAAGGGTTCGTAGTTGATTCAGTGGATAACATTCGGTGCAATTCGGGGTGAATCAGAATTGCGATCGGGTTGAATTGTGTTGGAGGTTTGGATTTTCACCAAGGGATTCAAGATTGTGCGATATCTTGAAGGATCAACATCGAGGAAGCGAGATAATCAGCTGGACGTTCGGTGCAAAGGTTTTCGGTTCGAACACGGCGCAAGATTGGGACGTTGGAATCAGAGGTTGAAGCTTCGCGAGGTGGCCTTCCGCGTACTCGAAAATATTTTGAAAAACTCGTTGTTTAGAAAGAGTCACTTATTCACCCCCTCTAAGTGATCGCCAAATAGTATAACATGTATCATTGGTTATTGTTTGTTTTTCTGGATTATCATATTTATTTTCCTTTCTTTTTAGATACTTTTATTTTTCTCACGATGTATCAAGCTGAGAATCCATATATCAAGTTCAGAGGAGTAGGACAGAAGAAGGACTATGAGATTCACGCTCAGAGAGATATGCACCTAGCCATCTATCCTGACAGCCTCACCATGACCAGACTGGGAATCCGCGAGAGTGTCATGTACTTGCTTAATGAGGTGGGCTGGTCTAGCTTTGTGGTAGGTAGGAGGTTCAGTTCTTACCGTGGTTTAACCCTTGAGTTCCTGAGCTCTTTTTCTTATCACACTACAACATTTATCCTCTTAGGCAACCTGTGAAAAACAATGCTAGAAACGTGAAAATCGTTGCCAAAAAGAATAAGGGACTTTTTTCAGGCCTCTGCTATTGTCTTAGGGGCGTTTTTTTCACTTTTTTGGCCACACTTTGCCAACACGTCGCCTATATAGTAGGAAAAGGGGACGTTTTACCTTGGTATCTTAGGCAACGCTTTTCACACGTTGTCATAGATTGCAACAATTAATAAACGTTCCCTTAAAGTGGTATGGTGAGAACATCTGAGGCAACGCTTTTCAAATGTTCTCAAATCTGGCAACCATTATAAAGTGTCACCTAAACTTGAAATAGTAAGTTTACATACAAATTTACAGGTAACATAAATTGCATGTATAAAAGCTGTGCTAGTAAAATCTTCATAAATTAATTCAAAAATACACATAGTAGACACAATGTCTAACATTACTTAATACTACAATTAAGTTTAATACTTAGAAAAGTATAAGTCTAACAAAAGACATAGTTTTTTTAAGTTTAATGCATAGTGCAAGGCTAAAAGAACATCATCCAACTCATTTAAGTTTGTCGAAGTCATCTTCATCTTCATCATACTCTACATCATCTATGTCGTCTTCTTGTAGTTCATCAACTACGCCGCCCTCATCACTTGCATATTCCTCTTTGGATTCATCATTTACGGTGTCCTCTTCATCGTCTTCATTGAACTAATTAAAGATTAAAGATTATATGCATTTCAGGTTGTTGTCAATAGATAATTGGAAGGATGAATTCAAATCAAACCATGAAACCACTAATTAGAGGATAAAATTACTACTATAGTTTTGTTACCCTTTAATTTTAATTGAAACACGTGCAAGTAGTGTAGTTACCAAAGAAGATGTATAAATTTAAAAACATCAGATAAATCAAAACAAAAGCTAAATAAAAACTTTACCAATAGAGAAAAGGTTGTCAAAAATAATACCTGAACAACGCAAAGAAGAAAGACCGCAGTAAAGAACACAACAACTCAAAGAAGCAAGAACGTAGCAATAGGTCTCCAACAGACCAGGCCAAACTTCAAGTGTTTTCAGAATCTTTTTTCCATTCAAATTGAAACCAAAACAATCTAAACTTTAGAACCTTTTTCAGTTGCAGATTGGTAAGTTAGCATTAAGAAACTACTTTAAGTGTTAAACCAAGTAAGACTTCTACAAACAGGGAAAATTAAAATCATACATTACATTATAAAATCATGTCCCGCCTAACAGGTTAGTGAAAAGAGCCATGGAATGACATCTGAATAAAATAAGAAAAACTGTAAAATAACTAATCAGGAACATACCTTGTTCTTATCTACATCTTTAACCTGCTTCATCAATGCCACAACTTCAGTAGCAACCTGCTGGAATAGGTAAAAATATAAAGATGTGTATGCTATAATTATAAAGATGAAGAAAGCACTTTCCCAAGGCCATAAGAGGCAAGCTCAAAAGAACTAGGAAGCTAGCCACTCCAAAGCCTAATCAATCAAAAAAAAAACTCACCATAATTAGTATCTATTTCTTGAACCTGTGGCACCACTATCTCTTTTGGCAGTCACCTATCTAAGACAACCCTCCTCTTTTATCAAACATAGTCAATTCCTAAATATAACATGGCTTAAATAATTACTAATTAGTAAATTAAATACATAGAACACCACCAACTTAGCTAAATATCAAATTAACAATAGTAGAATAGAGCAATATGAATATCTTAGTGCTAACTCTACTTCTCTTTCCATCTCGTCAATCAATATAATTAACAAGTTTAAACCTCCCTTCTAACAAGAAGTCTTCATAAACACAACTCAAGTACCTATTTGTTTGTTTGTATCCATACAAATATCAAATTTAAACCTCAGCTTTTCTACTCCAAAGAACTACTGCCACAAACAAATTCAAATTAAAACCCTCTAAAATCGAATCAAAATACAAAAATAACAAATAATCAATTCGTTTTATCAACCAACCAAACTGAACGCAAATAAAATTGAAATAGAATTAGAAATTATGTTTAGAATAATAAACAATGGGAACACGAAACCAAAATCAGGGAACTAGGGTTTGAAGAACCTCACTTCGGACCAAAAAACTTGACCTAGGGCTTCAAGCGATTTAGCAATACCTTGGAAAACTAACTGAAGAAGGTTCTAGAAAAATCATCATCGGAGATAACACAATCGACACAAACAACGACATTTTTGGCCTGAGGGACTGAGGAGTAAAACGACGCAAACAAAGGAACCATCACCCTATATCTTTATCATTGCCGATCTTGTTGAAAATGATAAGAGAATCAGGGAGGAATAAAGGTGATTCATTTGGGAAAGTGGCTCGGGATAGATCCTTTTAACGAGCTAAACGAATGGGAGAGAGAATAGTTTGTTTTTTTTACTTTTATTTACGAGAGAAGAGTTTGTGTTGTTTTCAGTTTTAAATTTAATCTTTTTTTTTTTTATATATTTTTTAGTCTTCGTGAAATTCTCTAACATGACTTTCAATTCATATTTTAAAGTTAACTTATGTGTGCTATTTATAATTTTGAATCATCTATTGCAGTCATTTTGGTATATCAAAAAATTCAATTTTTTAATAATAAAGTATTAAATATAAATTTTTGAAGTATTTAATTTTAAATTTTCATATCGATTAAAAAATAATGAACTTTTATTGGAATATTTTTTATAATATAATAAACTTAAATATAAAATCTTTTACAAAAAATATAAATACAAAACCTCATTAAAAATT
Organism: Trifolium dubium; assembly: GCA_951804385.1. Taxonomy (NCBI): domain Eukaryota; kingdom Viridiplantae; phylum Streptophyta; class Magnoliopsida; order Fabales; family Fabaceae; genus Trifolium; species Trifolium dubium. The sequence continues at coordinate 29,649,859 of OX638062.1, read as the reverse complement.
TGAATCATGCACATAATTGATTGAAAAAAGAATTATGACCGGAAATATTTAGAGGATAAAAAAAGTAGAAACTTTGTTTAGAAAAAATAAAAGTAGAAGTTCATGGCCAGTTTAGTGCGCTGGATAGAGTAGAGACAAGATATTATAAGAAGATGGTTAAGAATATGATAGGATACTGACATAATAAATATTATTCTGTCATGTGTTTGGTGTACACATGATAAAAAAAATAGTATTATTTTTTCTATCACATGTTTGATGCACACTTCATATTAACATGATAATATATACGTTATATTTAAATAACCAAATTAACCAAATTATCCTTAAAGAATAAATATATTATTTAAAAAAAAGCATATATTTAATTGACTTTTTTTTATTGATTTATTGATATTAATTAAAAAACATTAGTAATTAACTAATTTCATATAATTGTGTAGAGATGAGGATGAATTATGGGTGGGATAATTATGCTTTTTGAACAAAGTGTCAATCAGATAAGATTAAAATAAATTTAATTTATCCTATCATATTGGTGCACCAAAAAAAATATTTAAGTAGAGTAGAATAATTTTATCATATTTTATCTCTTTATCTTGCGCATCAAACATGCCCTCAATGTTTAAAGAAAAAAAAAACATATTAAATCTTATTTTTTTTTTTGTTTCAAAGAGAATGTTAGATGATTTTGTTTGTAAGAGATAAGGAAAGAAGAATTTTAGTGAAAAAAACAAATTAATTTAAATTTTATTAATGAAGTACTTTTTATGCAACAACTCAAAAATGTTGCTTTTTTTGAGGAATATTGTTACAATTGAAAAACGTTCCCAGAAATGCTTTAGGGGACGATTATTGAATATTGCTAAAGATATAACATTGGAACACGTTAAAAGAGTTCCCATTGAAATTATAGGGAAAAATTATAACTTGTTGCGAAAACAATATGGGCTACATGCGTAAAACGTTGCCTAAGCTTTTTTTAGGCAACAATTTGTGCTTGTTGTTTAAAAGAGTGTTGCCAGAGACCAAAAAAGTTGTAGTGTCACCCTGAAATAGGGATGGGATTCAACAAATGCCTGATAAACTTTAGAATGTTCAACAATGACTACACATTTAACAATAGAGAGATGGCCAACATCCTAGGTTTCCCAAGCGACCCTCATACTTTCACTGCCGTTGAGGAGAAAATGTTCCCTTACCGTGAGTTAGATTATTTCGACGGTAAAATCTCAGGAGATGGCCATGCTACCTGGAAAACATGCGTTTTGAAAACATACACAACCAAGCTTTCTGATACTTCCACAAAATCCTAGCCCACTCTCTTTTTGGTAAGGCAAAAAAAAACACCTCTGTGTCCCGCGAGGAGCTTTTTATCATGTTATGTGCTTCACAGTCTTGCCCTGTTAATGGGGCCACCTTTATGATGAACAATTTATAAAAGATAGCCCTCGAATTCCAAGGACCTATCTTGGTTGGTGGTCTAGTTACCATGATTGCCGATGCTATGGGACTGAGATTCTCCCTTAACCAGCTTCAGCCATTAGGTGAAATCCGACGGATGGACATAGACTTCTGTTTTACAATGGACTCATTGGGAATTTAGGACCGAAAAGGTTTGACCTCCTTATCAATTATCAAGTCGTACATCGTTTCACCTTGCCTAACCAAAAGACCAGTGTTCATGACAGAAGGAATTGGCTTTATGATTTGGGAGAACAACATGATGCACATCTATCACCCCCCATCTTTACCTCAAGCCTATGAAAACCTTGACCCATATCTCTCTGATGCTGAACCAAACGAGCCTTCTACTTCTGCTTCTGATTCTGTTTCTGCTACTGTTCATGTTGTTGCCCTAGTTGAGCCCCCGACTGTGAGCAATGCTGCGTTTGCCGCATTATAGAATGAAGTTGATACGATCTTATAACTTTCTGGATACCACGAGCGCGCAAGTAGAGACTATTTAGGACGAGCTAGGTGTTATAATAAATGAACTTGAACGCCATCATAGTGGCTTGGACCTTCTCGACGTTTTTACCGCACTCCTAGGATTTACATTTAACTTCCTTGCTTTAGAATAATAAATCCTAGGCACTTTTTTTAGTAGTTTAATTTTATTTCCAGAAATTATCAATAACTATGTTTGAATTATGAAATAATAAAACTCCTGTTGAGAGACCATTTGTTTTATGATGCTCTTGTGTGCTCAATTATTTTCTCTCTGTGAAAATTGATCTCTGGGATAAAAAGTTATAAAGTTATAAATTGATCTCTTATTGGAATAAATTGAAACTATGTGCAAGCTGTATGGCTTCTTTTAGATAGGTACATGTACTGTGAATCAAATGAACAACACACTACAGGATAAAAGCAAGAAACAAAAAAAAAATTCTGCCAATGTGTTGTGTGGCGCCCGCCATAGGTACTGTGGCGCCCGCCACATAATTGAAGAAACATGATTCTGCCAAATTTTTCACAGAAAACGCGTGGAAGCTTTTTGTTTTGAATGACTTTGGTCTCTTGCATGCTTGATAGGAACTTAATTTGCTCTGTGATTTTGACCGTGCAGTCATTTTTCCCATCCATATTCCCAACTACACAACATTAAATCCCCATTATTTTCCCCTATAAATACATTCTTCATACATTTCCCAAACCATTCACTTCACAGAGGCATTCATTTTCTTGCTTTCTTAGAATTTTGTTCAAAGCAGGAGGCATGGCACAACAAGAAGAATATGAGATCAATTTCCAAAATACAGCCCAATCTAAGCTCTACTGTCTTCTCCTCCGCAAGGAGTTCGAACCAACGAGGTAGTGTGAACTACTTACTTCAATTATTCAAGCTAGACTATTTTCTTTCCTTTAAGGATCCTGTTTATGTACAAATCACCGCGGAGTTTCTTAGTTCTCTAAATCAAAACTCCACCCCCGACCGAGTGAAATTTCGTTTGTTCAACATAGATTATGATTTTAGCTTTTACGAAATAGCCGAGATGTTGCATTTTCCCCACGGTGAGGGAGTGAAAGACGATGTACCCACTCATATGGGGTGACTAGAGGCTTCGAGAACCTTTTGGTGGGGAGTAACGGCGAGAGAAACGAGTAGCTTTGAGAGTAATAGAGCATCCTTAATCCAAAACCACGCCATTTGTTATTTTCGCCAAATTCTAGCCTGCACTATTTTTGATCGCTATGGTTCCAACAAGGTAAATGAAAAGGAGCTTTACTTGTTGTTCACTCTTATCTCAAAAGAAAAGGTCAATGTCGCCCCACTCATGTTATATCATATGTTCTCTATGGTCAAATCCAAGGGGGCAATTGTTTTTGGGGGACTTATCACCACTTTAGCGCGAGTGCTAAACCACGGGGCTGAACTCTCGGCTTTGACCCCACTACCTCCACGTACCATTGACTTAGACATGGTACGAAGCATGAAACTAGTGAAACAACGAGCTGATGAAAAATATATTTTTATGATAGATAACAAGGCCTGTCCTAATATTGTTCTCCCTGACCCGTCTCGGATAAATGTGCGCTTAACGCACAACTACCGATTGCTCCCTGACCATGAGGGCGCCCCAGCGTTCATGTTCATGGATGCAGCTGCTAGTGGGGGCGCGAGTGGGGAGCGTGATGAAGAGGAGCACGAAGCTCCAGAGACCAATGCACATACCACACACACTTCTTCTGGCCATTTTGCAGGTACTTCATCTGAGAGCAGGACATGAGGCAGCGCTCCGCATTAGATGCCCAGAGAGACCAGCGGGTCCAAGACATCCAGACCCACCAGACAGAGATGATGCAGATGATGCAGCAGTTTTAGAGTGACCAACACGGTTTGGTTGATAGTATGGCGGATATGTCTCACAGATTCTGACTTTCTTTCTCACCTTTAGTCATTGCATTCGGGACAATGCTCGATTTAGGTGTGGGGGAGGATGATTTATCGCTTTCTTTACTTTTCAGTCATTTATTTTCATGCATAATAAACCCTAGGATAGTTCATGATAAAGTTGAGTTAATTTTGCGTATTCTTTCTATTGTTGTCGGATTCTCCCATTTCTTGAGCTATACCAAAAAAAATTGTGAAAAACAGGCATTGAGTTTTGATATTTGACATGGCGTTTTTAAGAGTATATAGGTTGTTTAGCACTTTTAGGCTATTTTATGAAGGTTGGGTGATGGTTCAATAAAATCAGTACCGTCTTAACACCCTAAACCCACAAAAATATGTAAAATTAACTTGAGTACCAATTTTGACAAAGTCTTGAACTTGAGTTTCATGTAACCCTTAGTAGTTTATTTTTGCAGTCGGCACTATCTCAAGGCACAAACTAAGTAGGGAACTGATAAATATAAGTGAATGATCTGAATATAGAAGTTTATGTATACTATTGGTTGATTCTGAGAATGATTGATAAAATTCAGCAAATGTTGAAACATGCGAAAGAAAAAATACCATAGTAGAAAAACTCATTAGTAGTTGGTTCAGAGGTGTCTGATTCTGAATTTGGTAGGGAGGGTTACGATGCGATCCCCCGCAACTGCAAAGTGGGTAAAGCAAATAGGGGTTACCAACCTTATGTTATCAACACCCCTCGCTATATGATCATAATCACTAACAGTTTCCTACCATGGGAGTGTACAAGATAACGGGCTTAATGTGATTGCGCTAGAATGAAAAGGGTGAAAGAAACTTAAGCAAAAGGTAGAGTTAAAAGGAAGTATTTCAGGTTAGTTTTCATATGATGGGAGTTTTTGACCAACAAAGTTGGTTTTGTGTTACTACAGTTCTTTTGGTGTTGATGCCATTGTTTGATTTTCATTTCTTAGCCGGCAACCACGTATGATTAGAGTAGTCGTGTCATGTGTTAAACCTATGCTATGCAATTTACCATTTTATTGCTTTAGGACAAGCAAAAGTTCAAGTGTCGGGGTATTTGATCGGACGAAATCATATTGTATTTTTAGTTTAATTTACATGAATTTTTAGTTACATTTCATTTGTCTCTTTTTATGCCGGTATTTGTTTCTATTTCTATTTTTTTCGAATAAAATAGGTTGGAGAAGAGAATTGAGCTAAAAGTATAAAAAATGAAGCAAAAATGGGGGTGCAAAGCACAAATCCACACAGCCCAAAAGTGAGCCCAACAAACAGCAGTGTGCCGCCCGCCACAAAGTCTCAAATCTAGGGAAACTGCTTTTTCCTATACGTGGGGAGCTGGCAACAATCCAATCCGTTATGCCTCCTTATCGCACGACTTCAACAAATCCTGATCTTTTCCTATTTTTTGGGATCGTAGAAGTTAATATTTTTATATAAATAGGAAGACACAGAGAACATAAAGTTTCACTCTTCTTTTTCAGTACAATAAACTGTAACGTTATTTCTACAGCGGGAATCTGTTACCAATTTTAATTCAGTATTTCAATCAAGAATTCTATACCGGTTATTTCAAGCTATTATATTTAGTTTTCAGATTCAGAATTTTTACTAGGTTTATATGCGCTTAATTAATTATTTATTTATTATGTCTTATTTACTTTACTGTTTTAGATTGTTTGTTTTCTATTCCATGTCTAGCTAAATACCTTGATATCGGTATGTGACTTTAATTCACCGTAGGGGATTTAGTAATGATTTGGCGCGCAACTTTTTAAACTATTTTTTTTATTCGGGTTTGTAATTTAATTCTTAAGCTTTTGAACGAAAGTAAAATAAAGCGGTTAAGGTTAAAATCAACATAGCGAGAGTTTGCAGTTTTAACTAAATAGTTGGAACTTGATATTAATTTTTGAACAAGCGAGAGCCACGTTAGAATTAATTAGAACTCATTGGTTTTCAAAATATACTCTCGAAATTAGGTGGTAGAAAAGTGACAGTAAAACTTCTAGTCTAGAGAGTATGGTCTTTATCAATAAAACGAGAGTGTGAGGTTTAGACTTTTAAATCAAGAAATTCTTCTGAAAAATAATTCTTTTCTCGCGCGCTGTTAATTTACCGAATCCCCATAAGTTAATTAAGTTACATACCGATATCCCACTTTATTAATTAATTTAAAATCTCTAATTTAAATTTCTAAACAATTCCTAAAATCCTAAAATATTATTTAGCCTTAGATTTACACTATAACGACAGAAATACGGTAGATCGACTGTTGGTCCCTGTGGATTCGATATCTTTTAAAACGACACGACGAACCTGTGCACTCGCAGTTATAAAATAATTTTGATACACAAATCGTCGATAAAGGCTTCAAAGTTAGCTCCGAGGTGTCGGTTTCTCATTTGCAATATGCGGATGATACTCTTTTTATAGGGGAAGCGTGTGTGGAGAATCTTTGGGCTTTGAAGGTAATCTTACGTATGTTTTAGCTCATTTCGGGGGTAAAGGTGAATTTCTCCAAGAGTCGGCTTTATGGTGTGCATGTAGGGAGTTCCTTTTTGGAAAGTGCCGCGTAGTTCCTTCATTGTAAAATTGGTTGGTGGCCTTTTATCTATTTGGGGTTTCCGGTGGGAGCTAATCTGCGGAAATTGTTGGCATGGGAGTCGGTGATAAAAACCATTGAAAGAAGGCTTCTCTCATGTAGAAATCTGTATGTTAGTCTAGGAGGGAGGGTGGTTCTCTTAAATTTGGTTTTGGCCTCAATACCGGTTTTCTATCTCTCGTATTTTAAACTCCCTCTTAAGGATCGGAAGAGTATTATTCGTATCCAAAGGAATTTCTTGTGGGGTGGCTCACTAGGTCTTAGAAATAAAATTCCTTGGGTAAGTTGGGCGGGTGTGTGTCGCTCGAAAAGTAAAGGGGGGCTTGGTGTAAAGGATCTTAAATGGTTTAATTTAGCTTTAATATCCAAGTGGAGGTGGCGTCTTTTGTTGGAAAATGATTCCCTTTGGAAAAAGGTTTTGAAGGCCAAATATGGGGTGGTTGACCGGAAAAATATCTCTATTGGGAGGAGGAATTTTTGCTCTTTATGGTGGAAGGATTTGGTGGATTTAGGTGTTGAAAAAGATGTGGTGGGAGATTGGTCTCATAATATTTTTTTAAAAAACGTGGGGAATGGTGCTTCGACGAGATTTTGGTTGGACCATTGGATTGGGGTGGCACCTTTGTGCGAGACTTTTCCCTGACTATTTAATTGTTCCCTCCAACCAAATTGTGTTATTCTTGAGATGGGATCGTGGGAGGGAGAGATGTGGATTTGGTGCATAAAGTGGAGGAGAGATTTTTTTGAGCGGGAACAAGAATTATGTGAGAGGCTTTAGATTTCTCTTGAAGGTTGTTCTCTTTCCAATGTTGCCGACTCTTGGTCTTTTGCGCTTGATGGGGTGTTCTCGGTTAGTGCGGTTTATTTGTATTTATATTCTAATTTTCCCCCTCCCTCGGGAGTGTTGGCTTCTCCGGGGTTGGTGGCTCATGTGTGGAAGAGTTGGGCGCCTTCTAAGGTCATTGTGTTCTCTTGGCAAACTCTCCTTGGAAGGCTCCCAACTAGAGCAAATCTTGTTCGGCGTGGGGGTGCTTCAAAGAGGTGTGGGCGAGCATTGTGTGTGGTGTCAAGGGGTGCCGAAGGCGGAGAATCATCTCCTAGCCTCGTGTCCTTTAGCCTGGAAAGTGTGGTGCAAGGTTTATAGGTGGTTCGAAGTGGATACCGTGTTGCCGGAGACTATATCATCCTTGTTCGAGTCCTTTCTTGTTTCATGTAGGAAGGGTAAAAATGGCTGGAAAGGTGTTGTCATGATTTGGCATGCGGTAATTTGAATGTTTTGGAAAGCTAGGAATGAAGCAATATTTCAAGCCAAGACTTTTGATGTGGACGACATTTTTGAAGGAATTAAAGTGGTCTCTTGGAAGTGGTTGTTGGCTAAAAAGGGGAAGGCTCCTTGTCTTTTTTATGAATGGAGCATTAAGCCCATGGATTGTATTCTTAGATAGTTTATTTTGGGCGGGTTTGTTGCATTGTTTTTCTTTTTGGTCCGGTGTAGGTTCGGTTGTTTTGCTTACGATGGGCGGTGTTTCATTTGTACTTCTCCTTCTTTATGGGTAAAGTATGTCTTGTACTTTGTTCCATTTTCTCCCTATATATAAATATATATTTAGTTTGCTATTCAAAAAAAAAAGTAACATTAGACAGCGCTTATGAGTGATGAAAAAACGCTATCTATTAGGCTAACATTAGACAACACCTATGGAGGAATAAAAAGCCCTGTCTATTGGGTAACCTTAGACAGCGCTTATAAGTTAATAAAAAGCGCTTTTATATGGTATCATTAGATAGCGCTTGCAAATGAAAGAAAAGCGCTGCCTATTAGGGTAACATTAGGGAGCGCTTATTGGTGAACAAATACTTAGACAGCGCTTATGGATTTAGAAAAGCGCTTTCTTTTAGTGATCGAATATAAGCGCTGTCTATGATTAAAAAGTAATTTACACCCATCCGAGAAAGAAAAAAAACCATTCGTGAAACCCTTGACAATCTTCATCTTGAACCCTTGGCAATCTTTCATCTTCTTCATTGAAACCCATCTTCTCTATAAACCCATCCGTGAAACCCTTTCTCAAGCGCGCTTGGTGAGGTTCTCTTGAAACGCTTTCGATGAATCTATCGTTCTTTTGATTCTCAACTCGAACCCATCCTATTTTGTTCACTGAAACCGTCTTGATTTTGTGTTTCTTAAGTCGAATCCATCATCTCTTTATCTTAACCCTATTTTACCATTGGAATTACTGAACCACAACCCCTCTTATCTAATCACTGTCACCATCGAAACTCAAATCCTCTTCCCCCATCAACGAACCATATCAAATCCTCGTCAATCATCATCGTACGCTCGCATCTCATCATAACGTGATAATCGTACAACCTCATCTATCTTATAAAATTGGTGAGTTATGAAAATTAACTGTTTTAGGGTTTAGTATATATATATTTATCTTTCATTAATCTTTGATTCTGATGATTAACGGTTTTATCCTATGTAAGTTTTTATAATCTATGCTTAATTCAGTGATTGCTCCATATATCTAAATGACCTAGTTTTTTTCTTTCAATTTGTGACATTTATTTTTATGACATTCATTGTTTTTCGTCTTCTCGTGACTCATGTTCCCCTTTTCCTTCTTGCGACCAAGACTTAGGGTTTCATCTCTTTATTTATTTTTGTCAATTTGGTTTTGGTTATTGATTTTTGTTCAAATTATACTAGTAGATGATTGGTTATTGCCATCTCCACTTCAATTGCTTTTTTTCTTCCTCTTGAGGTAGAGTTTAGACATTTCATTTGATAATTTTTACAATTTGTTATTTTGGTTGTGTTATTGATGTTAGTTGTGGAATTTTGGGGACTTCATTAAGATTTGACTAAATTGAGTTTTCATGTGTTTGTAAAATGAGGTTACGTTCCTTTGCTTAATTGGTGCCTTCTTCTTTTCTTTCAATTCTAATCTATGACAATATAAGTATCAATTGATAGTCTTGATAGTGTAGTGTGGTTTACCTGTTATAATACCTGTTACAATCATTGAATTAGCTCATTGCTCACAAAAGTTGGAGCGAAATATTTACTTGGGTTGTTCGTTTTCAAGCCTTAAAATATGAAGAAAGGAGGAAAATATGGCTGAAAAACCAAATATGTAAGGCTTTAGATTGAGGTTGATGTTGTGGCAGATGGGCAAGCTTGTTCCTAAAATTGATATTGAAAATCACAATTAATGGTAATTATCGTCAATTCTATTTATTTTATGCGATTATAACCTAAGGCAAACTAGCAATGACTTATGTTATGTACATTGTGCAATCATTATTTTCATGATATAATAATGACTTTTGGCATGCAGAGATGAATATGTCAACAATATAACCATTCATGTCATGTTCTAATTTTATATACAAGGTGTAAAAGAATCAGCTGCATCATAGTAAAGATGCACCATAGTAAGTGCAATACTAACTCTTTAATATCTCCTTGGAAAAGTAACGTTTTATGTGGTAAATATTTGCGACGTTTTAATCCTTTTTTTTCTGCTTAACCAATTTAGTCCGTTGCTCAATCTGCTGTGGAGAGGGTGCTGGCTCAGTTTTATTCGTTCCATTGCTCCTGATTTTTTTCTCTCTTTTGTGGCATATGTTTTAGCATTACTTTTAAGGTTTTGTAGGATCTATTTTTTTTCTGCCATTATTTCTATTTTGGTTGTGCTTTGGCTTGCTTTTCTGCCCTTCCCATACTTTCTTTTCTAATTTTGAGTTGTATTAGTACATTTTATGATACTATGATTATTATATCTACAGTTTTTTTTTTTTTTTACATATGAATAGAAGGTAATCGGGCAACAAGATACAACCTTAAGGATAAAACGGTCATTGCAACCATCTTTGGGTTCGGGAGTTGGTTATGCAAGGGGAAGGTATTAGCACCGCTCACATCCGTTGTACTCAACAGGAACCTCCTAATTAATTCTAGGGTTTAATATTTCTTAAAGTTTGTTTACATGTTTTATTATTAAATTCATTATTTATTTATTGAAGAGATATTTACAAGAAAGGGGGATATTTAAGTTTTTTATTATTATGCTTGACAAGATGATGATCTTGCTCCTACGTATCCTCTGGTGCGATGAGGAAATCAAAGCTACGTAGTTCTGGGTGAACATTGTTTGTCGGTGTCTTTTAAGGAACGATGTTTTAATCGCATTCTAGTGGTTAAACGCCGCTTGTATGCTCGCATGGTGGAGGCTTAAGCATTGTTTGTATCACGTTAGAATTGATTGCAAACATGTTCGTTTATGAAAAAGATTTTTATTCGATTTTTAAATTGGCCCGAAGGCAAAAACTTAATTTGATGTGTTGGCGTTTTTTAAGAGCGGAAGAGAAATAATCAGTGGAAGAAGCGTGCGCTAAATCTTCAATTATTCGAGGGAAAGGTGAATGTTTATTCGGATGTCCCTTTTTTAATCCATATTTAATTTTAGTTTGTTTATGGAAAACGAATAATTAGCCGTCAAGGTATGCACCTAGACTTTAATTATTGGAGAGATGAATGGATGTACATCCGTGTATCTCTTTTTTATCTCATAATAGTTTTTATTAAATTTATATTTTTATTATATCATATTTAAATTAAATAATTAATTTAGAGCCAATTTAAACAAATTAAATGAATTAAATCAATTATATAAATTAAATAAATAAAAATACCAGAACCAGGGTGTAAATAGCAGCCCAGGGGGTGCAAATAGAAAAGAACAAGGCCCAACTCAGCTGAGGGTGCACTGCACTTGTTGTAGGCGCGCGCGCGTGATTGGGGAGGGGTATATATTATGTTTTTCAGCCAAAGCTATTCATTTTGCAAGAAAATTTATCTCTCTTCTTTTTTCCACTCAATTTTCTCTCTTCTCTCTCTTCAAGAACACGAAGAACATTCATATGAAAGTTCATGCAATATTCATAGATTCTACGAACCCAGAAATCGGCAGCCATACACCACCGCCGTTTCCAGTTTCCGGCGGCAGCACAACCGTGTGTCGTCGTCCCCGCCGCTGTACCGTCCAGATTCCGGAGAGTTTTCCGGTTGAGATTCAACCGGAAAACTCATAACTTCATACCAATTTTCCGGAAAATTTCCAGAATCTATTTGATGACACGAAATCATATCGTATTTTTAGCTTAATTAATGTGAACTTTAGTTGCATTTTCATATGTTTTTATTTCATTTATGTATTTTTATGTTGGTATTTGTTTTCTTTTCAGTAATGTCAAATAAAATAGGTAGGAGAAGAAAATTGAGCAAAAAGTGTCAAAAATGGAGTAAAAAGGAGGTACAAAGCACAAATGCGCGCAGCCCCACAAAGGAGCCCAGCAGAATGGGGCATTTGCCCCCATCAGCCTGGTGGCGGGCGCCACAGAAGTGGTGGCGGGCGCCACCAAATTCAAGCCCAATTGAAACAGCATTTTGCGAGACGTGGGCAGAAAGCACGCGTCTGATCAGTTCCTATCCCTAATCGTACGACAATTGGATGAGATCAAAAGTGAAGCATATCCTCCCTATTTTCATGGATCGTACGAGGCAAAATTCTCCTATAAATAGAAGACTCAATTTCAGATTTGATCTCGCCTTTCCTTTTATTTTTCAAGCAGTTTATATTTTTAGTTTCATTAACTGTAACGGTATTTCCACACCGGAAATCCGTTACGAATTCTGTTTTCATATTCCTGTCAAGAATTCTATACCGATTACTTCCGTCATGTTTAATTCAAGTTTTCCAGATTTTCTATTTTCAGGTTTTTAATGCGTTTAATTATTTATTTATTTGTCATGTTTAATTTAATTTACTGTTTTTATTTATTTGTTTCCTTCTTCATGTCTAGCTAAATTCCTAGATATCGGTATGTAATTTAATTCTCCGAACGGGATTTAATAATGAATTAGCGCGCGCACATATTAAACTATTTTTCTGATTCAAATTCCTAATTTAGTTCAAAGCTTTTGAACGAGAGTAAAATAAAGCAACTAAGGTTAAAAGCAATAGAGCGAGAGTTTGAGGTTTTAACTAGATAGTAGGAATTTGATATTAATTTTTGAACAAGCGAGAGCCACGTTAGAATTAATTACTTATTGATTTTCAAAATATGCTTTCGAAACTAAGGTGGTAGAAAAGTGACAGTAAAACTCCTAGTCTAGAAAGTATGGTTTTTATCAACAAAACGAGAGTGTGAGGTTTAAACCTTTAAATTGAGAAAGTCCTTCTGAAAAATAAATCTTTTTTCGCGCGCTACTGATTTATTAAATTCCCGAAGGTTGATTAATTACATACCGATATCCCGCCTTTAATTAATTTAAATTCTTCTTCTTAATTCAAAACAATTCTAAACCCCTATTCATTAGCCTTAGATTTACATCGTAACGATAGAAATACGGTAGCTCGACTATACAGTAGCAAAAGATCTCAATACCTTAAGCCTAGAAGAGTTAACTAGTTCTCTCATAAGTCACGAGATGGAATTAGCTTCTGATGAGCCCAAGAAGAAATCAAAGTCATTGGCCCTGCCAGCTACTTTGAAATCTCCTAAAGCTTTAAAGGCTAAAGTTATTGAATCTGATGCTGATGAATCTTCTGTAGATGAACAGGAGGATGGATCAGATGAGGAACTCTTTCCTCTGCTTTCAAAGTTCAGGAAATGGAATAAGTACAAAAACAACAAAGCTTCTGGAAGAAGTTCTGGTTCTAAGAGTTATGGGAACAAAAGCTCCAATTCTAAAGACAAGAAAGATGGTTCTAAAAATAGCTGTTTCAACTGCAAAAAGACTGGTCATTTTATTGCTGATTGTCCTGATTTGAACTCCAATGATAAAGGGAAAAAGGGCAACTTCAAGAACAGAATGAAGAAAAGTCTTATGGCTACTTTTGAAGATCTTGAGAAGTTATCAGATACTGAAGAAGATGATGAGGAAGCAAACATAGCACTTATGGCTACAACATCTTCTGATAATGAATCTGATATGGAGAATGAATCTGATACTATTGATATTGATGAGGTAATCTCTAAACTTCCTCATGATAAGCTTCTTATTGCTCTAAAAGACACTATGAAGCAATACATAAACAAGTCAAATGATTTCAAAAGTTTAAAAACTAAATTGACTTGCTTACAGAGAAATCTGACCAACTTCAATCTCAATATAATGAATCTCTTTTGAAAATTAAAGAGCTTGAAGAAGGTTGTGTTGCTTGTAACAAATCACATGATAAGCACGAAGTTGCTCTTCATGAGTTTGTTATACAAAATGTTAACAAGAGCAAACTTCTGTTTTGAATAAGGGCAAATCAAAAGTCTCAGAAGATAACAATTCAGTGATTCTTGATAACTCAAATTCAAAAATGAGATACTCAGAAGTAAAGATTCTGAAGAGACCAGTTCCTAAACCGACTAAGGTTCTAAGAACTTCAGAAGCTAGTACTTCTGATACAAAGTCTGTGAAACCTATTAGAAGTTTTGGCAAGAAGAAGTATGCTCCTCTAACTGGTTTTCAAAAATCATACTTCTACAAGGCCTACACTAACCCATCAGGACCCAACAAGTTGTGGGTACCAAAATCTGAAATAGTTTATGTTGCAGGTTTGCACTCAAAAAGAGAAAAACTCAAGTACATGGTACCTGGACAATGGCTGCTCTCGACACATGACGGGAGAAAAGCATTTATTCCTCACCCTGAATCTGAAAAAGGGAGGATCTGTAGGATTTGGTGGGAACCAAAAAGGCACAATAATTGGTACTGGTACAGTAGGTAATTCCTTCTCTACTGTTATGAAGTTGTTTTTAATAAGAACACATGTACTGTAAACAGATACTCTGATAAGTCTGTAGTTTTCAAAGGAAAAAGGAAAGGCAATGTTTACAAAATCAATCTTTTTGAATTAGTAGAACAACAAGTTGTTTGTCTTCTGACTCTGAGTGAAGAAAAGTGGGTCTGGCACAAAAGATTAGGACATGCTAACTGGAGATTAATCTCTAAGCTAAGTAGTCAAGATCTTGTGAGAGGCCTACCTGTTCTAAAATATTAGTCAGACACAATTTGTCAAAAAGGGAAGCTTTTCAAAAGCTCTTTTAAAGATAAAAACATTGTCTCTACCACAAGGCCTTTGGAACTGCTTCATATTGATCTATTTGGACCAGTTAGTACTGCTTCAATAAATGGTAAGAAGTATGGACTTGTCATTGTAGATGATTTCAGTAGATGGACATGGGTTAAATTCCTTAGATCCAAGGATGATACATATTATGTGTTTAAAACCTTCTGCACTCAAATACAAGTTGAAAAAGACTTGAAAATTGTTAAGGTTAGAAGTGATCATGGTGGCGAGTTTGAAAATGAACCTTTTGAAATCTATTGTGAAAACAATGGAATTCTTCATGAGTTCTCTTCTCCTAGAACTCCACAGCAAAATGGAGTTGTAGAGAGAAAGAACAGATCTTTACAAGAAATGGCCAGAACCATGATGCATGAAGTTAACCTAGCAAAACATTTTTGGGCAGAAGCAATAAACACTGCTTGTTATATTCAAAATAGGATCTATATCAGACCTTTATTGAATAAAACAGCATATGAATTGTTCAAAGGAAGAAAACCTGATATTTCTTATTTTCATCAATTTGGTTGTACATGTTACATTCTGAATTCTAAAGTTCATTTAAAGAAATTTGACTCTAAAGCTTCTAAGGGTATCTTTATTGGATATTCTGAATGCTCTAAGTCATACAGAGTGTATAATTCTGAAACTAACACTATTGAAGAATCTATGCATGTAAGATTTGATGACAAAGAGCCTGATGATGATAAGTCAGAGCTAGTTGAAGTTATTGCAGATATTCCAGATTCAGAAGTTGAAACTGTAGAGGTTAACAAGAGTTCAGAACCTGAAACAACTTCTGATGATCAAGAAACTGCTCCTTCTGAAGATGTTCCAACTCCTCAAATTGATAATGATTCTGATGCTGAGATTGAAGAAGTCATTAAGAAGAATTCATTCAAATATAAGTCATCTCATCCAGAAGATTTGATCATTGGAAACAAAGAAAGTCCTAGAAAAACAAGATCAAGTTCACACAATGAAGATGCAATGGTCAGTTTGGTTTCTCTCAATGAACCAAAGACTATTGACGAAGCTCTCAAAGAAAAAGCTTGGATCTTAGCTATGAAAGATGAACTACATCAGTTTGACAGAAATGAAGTTTGGAATCTAGTTTCTAAACCAAAAGACAAGAACATTATTGGAACAAAATGGGTGTTCAGAAACAAGCTCAATGAGAAAGGAGAAGTAACTAGAAACAAAGCAAGATTAGTTGCACCAGGTTACAGTCAACAGGAAGGAATTGATTACACAGAAACTTTTGCTCCAGTTGCAAGATTGGATGCAATCAGGTTATTTCTTTCCTATGCAGTTAACCTTGGTATCACTCTATATCAAATGGATGTGAAGAGTGCATTTCTTAAAGGTTTTATTACTGAAGAAATATATGTCAAACAACCTCCTGGTTTTGAAAATATTCAAAATCCTGATCATGTTTATAAACTGCAAACGTCACTTTATGGTCTTAAACAAGCTCCTAGAGCATGGTATGATAGACTGAGTAACTTTTTAGTTGATAATGGTTTTGAAAAAGGACAAGTTGACTGTACACTATTTAGAAAAACCTTGAAGAAAGACATTCTGATCGTCCAGATCTATGTTGATGATATTGTTTTTGGTTCAACTAATGCTACTCTATGCAAGAATTTCTCTAAGTTAATGGAAAAAGAATTTGAAATGAGCGTGATGGGAGAGATGAAGTTCTTTCTTGGAATTCAAATAAATCAAACAAAGGAAGGAACTTACATTCATCAAACCAAATATACAAAGGATCTCTTGAAGAAGTTTAATCTTGAAGATTGTAAGCCAATGAATACTCCAATGCATCCAACAACAAGCATGAGTCTAGATGAATCTGAAGGCAAAGTTGATCAGAAGTTATATAGAGGTATGATTGGTTCTCTACTCTATCTAACTGCATCTAGACCTAATATTATGTTCTCTGTATGCTTGTGTGCAAGATTTCAATCAGATCCTAGAGAATCTCATCTCACTGCTGTGAAGAGAATCTTTAGATATCTGAAAGCTACTTGTAATTTTGGATTACTTTATAAGAAATCCAAGAAATATGAGTTAAATGGATTCTGTGACGCTGATTATGCTGGAGATAAACTTGAAAGAAAATCAACAAGTGGCAGTTGCCAATTTATGGGTGAAAATCTTATCTCCTGGTGTAGCAAGAGGCAGACCACCATTGCTATGTCCACAGCAGAAGCAGAATACATTTCAGCTGCAAAATGTTGCACACAACTTCTTTGGATGAAATATCAATTAGAAGATTATCATATAAGCAGTCACTATATACCTTTATATTGTGATAACACTGCAGCCATTCAGCTTTCCAAAAATCATATTTTACACTCTAGAGCAAAACATATTGAGATCAAACATCATTTTATAAGAGATTATGTTGAGAAAGGTGTTATAGATATCAAGTTTGTTGATACTGAAAGACAATGGGCTGATATTTGATACTGAAAGACAATGGTAGTGGAACAGTTTATAACCTTTTTAATCTAACTGCTGTCCACTAACGCACCAGTTATTTAAATAATTTTCTAATACACGTGTCGTTTTGCAATTAGATGAGTATTGGTTTATGATGAGTTTAGCGCTTAAAATGAATATGACTACTCTGTTCTTTTGTGTGTTGTACTGTTTGTTTGTTTTCTAAAAATATACACCTTTATCACTTGCACACAAACACGATCACAACCCACACTTTTTCATATTCTCTCTAAATCTCCAACGCTTCAGTTTTCTTTCTTCCCTCTCTAGCAAAACCAAAACCCTAACCCTCAACAATGGCATCATCATCTTCTACTGGTTCTATATCTGTAAAACCCATCGTTGATTTGGAAAATCAAAAGAAGTTCACAATCAGAAAAGACTCTATGACCTTCAAGTTTAAAGAGTTAAAGTGCATGGTAGAGAAACGGGTGGATTTTGAGAGTCTGAAAGCAAATGGTTTTGATTTACAGAAGATGTTCTACTATCAAGGGTTAGAACGCTACTTCATGATTCTGAATGGTCCAATCTTTGAAGAAATGGTAAAAGAGTTTTGGATGAAGGCGTATGTGTATGATAAGCAGTTAGCTTATATTGAAGTTCAAAATCTGGTGAAGAAAAATCCTACGTTGAAAGGAAAATCAAGAAAAGAATTGGGTCTTCCTGAGTTTACCCAAACTGAAATTAGATCCAACATTGCTGGTATGGATATCAAAATCACTGCAGATCATATTGCAAAGGTTTTGAACCTACCAAATCAAGGAATTCATCTTGCTGGTTACAAGACTAAGCCACAAGATCCAACGGTTCAAGCAACTCTGTTTGAGAATGTCACCTCAAATGGAATAAAAGATTTGAAAACATTCTTCAAAAGTGTTTACAAGGTACTGTTTGAATCTATTGCTACAAAAGTGGGTGGAACTGACTGCATTTCTTCTGAACAGAAATACTTCATGTATTATCTTCATAGCTTTGTCAAAATGAATGTGGCTAAATACATTTTTGATCATCTCTGTGAAATGATTAAAAGTAGTATGGAAAAGAATCACACCAACTGTCATCATGTTAGGTTGCTATCTCACATATTCTATCTGAGCAACTTTCATGAGATTCTTAAGGAAAACTACCCAAGTTTTGTTAAACTTACTTATATGGAATCAAGAGTTGTTGATGGAAAGTCTTTAAAGAAGATGTTCTTAGTTAAAGGTAAGGTTGTGGTTCCTAACAACCCTTTGCTAATGAACAAAGAAGAAGAAGTGATTGATTCTTCCTTTCCTGCTGTTGATGTTGAAGAAGGAAAGAAGATTGCTGATGGATGTTTCAATCATTGGAAGGATAAGTATGGATTGGAAACTCCTGGAGATGAAGTGGATATAACCAAACTTGGCTTTGATCAGAAACAAGATTTTGTGATGAAGACCACTATGACAAGAGATAGAGTAAAGCTGAAAACTCCTTCAATTGGTGGTGTCAAGATCTTAACAGAAGAACAAATTGAGAATCTGAGGAGAGAAGAAAGGTCCAAGAAGGATGAGGACAACAATAAAAACAAGAGGAAGATTTTGGTTGAGTCTGATGAAGAAGAAGAGGATGATGATGAACCTCTAATGATGAAGAAGAAGAAGATAGCCAGAGAAAGAGCTGCTCACAAACGTCAGAAGCATCAAGGTACATCTTCTAATACTATTAATAATAAGCCTGCAGAATCTCAATTTAGAAATGAACCTACATCTGAACCTATTTTTAAAATTCCTTCTCCAATCAAACCTTCATCTGACCCTGAATCTGAACCAAATGTTTTAGATATGCTATCTGAACATTTGTCACCTCAAACCATTCATGCAGAAACAAACATCTTACCTGAAATCCCCTCCAAACCTTCTATTGTTATACCTTCTCCTTCTGAGAAATCAGGTCTTGATAAGCTTAAAGAAAAATATGGTGATCCTCTTAGTGATGTCAGTTCTGATTCTGATACTGAATCTGATAACACTAATCCCATCCCCACTCCAATTCATGTTGACACTCCTCCACATGTCACTCAACCTTCCATTCCAACCATAGAGATTATTAATCCCTTAACTCAATCCCCAGTCTCACCTCCATCTAACCTTGAACAACATATCAACCAAACTGTTTTTGAGCCTGAGATCACTTATCAATCTATCCTAGAAAGCATTCAAACTCAACACTCTAGCCAAAGTGTTTCTAGCATTGAGATTTTAGCAAGGCTTGTTAATAATGATGTTAGAAGAATGCACAGCTTAAAATCTGAACGTGGTATCATGCCAAGTCAAATTGTTGAAAAGTTTGATGAGATTGACAATGCTCAGAGGTTGATCATGGCTGCTTTGAAGAAAAAGTATGTTGATGAGTTAGTTTATGAACATCTGCAATTCACTGACTCTTTTGAAAATGCATTTGGAAGTGGTCTTCAAAAGAAAAGATTGATGTTAACTAACTTATCACATGATGAGATGGAAGCTCTAAAAGCTAAGGAAAGAGAACAGAGAAGTCTGGAACAGAAGATGATGCTGGAAGAAGATGTTAATGTGCTAACTTTTGATACTAGGATGGTTGAAAGTTCTGATGCTGCTGCAACTAGGATTCTAAAGGTTGAACAGATTCAAAGAGAACAAAAAGATAAACTCTTAGTGCTGGAAGCTGGATTAGAAGAGGTTAAGACTAATCAGATGGATCTGAAAGAAACTATCAACAAGAATGCTGAGAAGTCTGACAAAGCTCTTGAGAAGCTGATGATGTTGCTCACCTAAAGACTTCCTTCTAACCCCTCCTCATCTCAACCCTAGGATTCTATGTTTGCGCACAAAATTGTTTTTAAGTGGTTGTAATATTTGAACAAGTTTACTTTCTGTTAATTGCATGAACATCTTTTGCTTGCTTAATTTGTTTTATTTGCTGTTAACTGTTTGCATTGTTTTAGTTCAAATATGTTTTTGCAAATTATGTCAAACACAAAGAAATTATAGAAAAAGATTTCAAAACAGAATCATAAATCTTTATTTGATTAAATAGAATATCATTACATAAGATCCTAAATCTATTTAGAATCTAAATCTGACTTATGTGAGTTACCAGAGCCTGAGGTTTCTGTTGGAGAATGATAATTCTCCAAGTACCTCAGATAATCAAAATCTGGCTTATCAGAACCAGAAGAGGATCCTTCTGAAGAACCTTCACATTGATCTGGATCATATGTTCTGAGAAATTCTCTATAATCAGAATCAATATCATCAGAATCTGATGAGAGATTGATGTATACTGGTGGTTGTGGCTTTGTTTTTGATCTGGTTCTATAACTTCTTCTAAATGGAACTGAAGAAGATGCCCTTAACCTTCTTTTGCTTTTGGTTTTGTTTTCTGTGGTAATTCTTCTATCCTTATCCATTATTTCTGATAATAATGTGTGGAAGTGTTGAGTGTATTGTAATGGTGTTGCGCTCTTCTTTTATAGACTTTTTATAGAGTCAAAGTCTCTCAGTTCTTGGAATTAGACAATCCATTTAATGGAGTTGTTGTAACTGTTTTCCTGACTTGACTCCTTGAAAGTTGTGTTTTTTGACTGATCTTTTTATGCGCTTTTTAAATGTCTTTACTTCTTTTTATACAAACTGTTTTTGTTTGATGACAAAAGGGGGAGTAAGAGTCATTATTTATTGAGATTAGAAGCGCTAATAACTGAAACCAATTAAAAGAATCTTTTTAATTTTACGTTTTTGTAAATTATTTTATCTGTTTATTTATTCTGGAGAATAATATTTTATGTTGAACTAAGTTCTTCATATGATGATAAATGGAAAGAGTGCAATTTTTCCATTAATTATCAGACTCAGGGGGAGAGCTTACAAAACTAGTCTCTAAGAGTCAAAATATGAAGAATTTGAGTCAAAATAAAATCATATTCTTAAACTATTTTAATTACTAAATGTTACAACTTAGGGGGAGCATGCAAAGCTTATAAACCTCTGTTGAACATAGTAAATTAAAATAACAACCATTGTTAATTAATACTAGATTTGTCATCAATCAAAAAGGGGGAGATTGTTGGAACAAAGGATGTTCAGAATCTAACTCTTATGCGTTTGATTTGCTAAAAAATAAAGGACTGGACAGGACAACTTCTGTTGTACTGTGTTTGATTTTAAAACTGTTACTGGGACCGGACAAACTGAGGGTCAAGGGACTGGACAAAATCAGATATTCTTGTCCCCCACAGAACCATGGGACAACTTTTTGTCCTCAGCACAACTTGTCTAAATCAGCAAAGTAACATTTTCTCCATCAAGTATCATACAAGACAAAATTTGTTCAATATCATAAATATTTGTCCTGTGTTGTTCTGCCTTGTACTGTCCTTTACTGTTCTGTCCAGTACTTTCATTTTGCAGATCAAACGCACCCGTGTTTTGATGATAACAAAGTATTAATGAACAATAGGGTATTTTAATATTTAATTTTGAGTGTGCAGATTAAATAAATTATGTTGATTAAATTAAGCTCTGAAACAAAGCATTAGCATAGATATCACAAGCATAGATATCAGAAGCATAGATATCAGAAGCATGGACATCAGAAGCATGGACATCAGAAGCAAAGATATCAGAAGAAACGCTAATCAAAAGCAAGTCATCTCAGAAGATTAATTTTGAATCAGAAGCAACGTATGGAGAATACCAACAGTTTCAGAAGCTGAAGACTCAGAAGCATATGTCTGATACATAGGCTCTGAATAACAAGCCAGAAAAGTCAGTGTTAACTGATAGTGATTCAATGATTGGAAATCATTTGAATTAAAGGCTGTGATTGATTGATACATCATAGTACTACAACCTTATCATCAAGGATTGTGACGTTAGTACTATTTTACTCCATAAGGGCGAATATTCTCAAGCAAAAGGAATAACAGGATAAGCATTACCAGAATTGGCAAACATCCCATGTTACCTTGTCCTTTTTCACAGCTGGCTTGAAAATGACCTCTGCAACGGTCATTATCTTCAAACGTCTTTATTTTCTCTTCACATATAAATAGAGAATCTCTTTTTGAAGATCAAGGTAACAACAACACACGCACTTATACAACTTTACTCCTTTACATAAAACTGAAAGCACTGCTTCTGAAACTATTTCTGTTGTGGTTCTAACACTCTGTTTTTCTAATTCATTAGGATTTCTGTGTTAGAGTCTTAAGAGTCTTGAGTTGTAATCTTGAGAAAACTCTTGATTTTATAATCAAGTGTTTATCACTTTCTATTTTATTTCTTTTATATTAGGAAGCCTCTTGCTAGTGTGCTTGAGCAAGTAGGAAGTCTCTTACTAGTGTGTTTGAGCATTGTAATAGTCTAGGTGATTATAGTGAAATCCCTTGGAAGTGCAAGGGGACTGGACTACTTTCGGTTTGTGAGAGGAACCAGTATAAAATTGCCTGTCTCACCTCTCTCTCTCTCCTTACTCTTTTGTGTGAGTGTGTTAATTGTGTTTCTTTATCCGCTGGTGCTTCTGAAAGGTTTCAGAACTTGCAAGAAGTTTTTAAAACGCCAAAACACAATTCAACCCTCCCCCCCCTTCTTGTGTTTTTCACACCTTCATAGAGGAAACTAATAATAGTTCTGGGCCGCCAACTTTAGCTTCCTTGATGATACTATCATCTTCATCCCCATCAACATCCTCCCCTTCTTCGATAGACTCTTCTTCTTCCTCTTCAGCAGAATCACTCGAAGCTATACTTGGGGTAGGAGTTGGCAAGTTTGTTTGGTTTGTCATTTTCGAGCCACCCCCAAGTTCCATGTTCTTCCATCCCCAAGTATTAACAGGTTGATGTGTATCCACAAAAATGGAATCAGGTTCAGTTCGAGTGGTTGCTTGAGGAGAGGACGATTTAGCCTGAAAAATACAAGTTGAAATGAAAAAGGTTAAAATTGCTAATAGATGAAGTATAGTTTGAGACTATATTTATATGAAAAAGTAAATTAGGCTAAGTAAATTTACTTTGCCATATTTTGCCCATACAAATTTCTCCATTGGAGTAGGACTTACATGCTGGTCCTGTTGGGGGTTATCCCTGGGTAAGTTCTCAGCCTGGCACATTGACAAATCAAGTCAGGAAATTGGTTAAACTTGAAATTCTATTCGAGTGTAACATAAGCCAATTTAATAGAATACCTGAGTGTTTTCAAAATCTTCCCCAATTCTTCCTAGAAGGGGATTCTTGTCTTGACCCTTTTGTCCAGAAGTTTCCTGTTGAAAACAGTATTGGTTAGGTACATAATTCATTGCGAATGAAGAATTCAAACTGGTAAAAATTTATGTACCTCATTCACATTGGTGTCCAAAATTGGTTCTGCTCGAATAGGAGAAGTTTTACCAACATTTGCATCATCATTAGGCCCAGGTTTGCTAACAGCTGAATCTGATTTTGAGGGCTTAGAAGAGTTGCCTCCCTTGTGTTTCCTGTGTTTTTTCTTCTTCAAGCCTTCACTCTGCGTTGTTTGTTCAAGATGTTGGGATTTTTCTCCTTCTTGAGCAGTTTCATCCTCAATAGCTGCTGCCACAGTCGATGCACTATTCGTCTTCTTCTCTTTGTTCTTTTTGTGTTTTTTGGATTTAGGGACGGCTAGATCTACACCAGAAGGTACATCCTTTTGCTCACTACTCTCAGTTATAGGGGTTGATTTGTGCTTCCTCTTTAAAGGTCTTTCTGGTTCTTTTTCCTATAAAGAACAAAGGCATGAGAAAGACCACATATATGAAAAATTAGTTGAAATGTTTGTAATAAGCATTCAAGTGACTAACTTCTTCATCCTCTAAGACCACAATACGTGGGAGCGGGGGTTCCCTTGAAGGTTTTACAAAAGTATGTTTTTCTCTTGTGATCTAATGAAATTTCAAAGAGAGGCATATAAGAAGAAAGTTCAATTGAATGATTCAAAACAAAAAAAATTGGTATCGAAATATACCTTGTCATTTTTTGTTTTGGTTCTTTCTTCATCTCTTCTTCTGTCTTCATCGTCTTTTAGATGAATGCCTCTAGCATTTGTTGGCTTTACTCGAGCGGTTGGCTTGTTGGATTCATCCTCTGTAGTTTTTCCTAAGTGTTGGAAGAAGTTAAGTTTAGCAATTGTTTTCTAGTAAAAGAGAAATAAAGGACTATTGTCATAATATTTACCTTTGTTTTTGAGAGCGGATTTCAAATCTTCAAGCTGTTCGTGAAGAAAGCCACTGTTGAGTCTTGCAATGGTAGAGGTGATGTTATCAGCCAAGTGCGAGGTATAATGTTGTTTCCACCAATTGTAGTACTTTTTAGTACAATAGAAAGAAAAGTTGAACTCGATTGGGTTCACATTATAGCCAAAATTGGCAGCAGCCTTCAAGTACATGGCAAACATGTCCTTTGAAACTTCTGAACCATCTACCAGGTTCTTCTCTCTTTTGAATAGACATTTGGGGAAGGTTTGTGATAACCGAAATTGCCTTGAAACCAAGTTTGGTTGGTAGCCCACCAGCACATGGTGCTTCGAGGTGCTACCAATCCTGCAAGAAAGAATGGTAGGGTGCAGATAGTTTTGCCATAGTTCATTGACCTCGAGGCAGGGAACTCATCTTGCAGCCAGGCAGGTCCTACCAATCTTGTCACAAATGGAGCGTGACGTGGTTGAAAATGGGAGAAGTGTAGAAAAATCTTCATATACCTGATGAAGATTTCTTGGGGATCAGTTTCACTCGAGTTAGAGGTTAACACAGCTAACTTAACGCCCTCAATCGAGCGTTTATCCACTATAGCTTGAAATTGAGGGGGAACCATCAGCTCCATCTCTCGAGTGAATGTGGCGTTGAGCCATAGTTGAAGTAACCATAAAGGTACTGATACTGGAAAGGGAGCTCCATTTTGTGCTTTTTTCAAGTTGTCACAAAACTCTCCCATAGATTCATACAGTACACCTAGCAATAGGCGCCCAAGTGCAACAATGTTACCCTCATGTATTTGAATTGCTAAGGGAATGTACATTTGGGCCACCTGTAAAGACTTCGAGCAGAAGACGAAGTGTGCTAGCCAAAGAGTGAGGAAAGCCACATGCTCTTCATCTGAGACTTCACCCTCACCATGATGCTCTTGAATAAACTTGTAAAAAGTTTTTTCTTTGAGGTTGAAGTAGTTGTTCTTGCTAGACTTCAAGGGGTCGAATGTCTCCCAGTTGGCCTTAGGCCAGTAATCGAAGCCACGTCCAGTAAAGTGGGAGTCATCATTCCACAAGGGAATTGGAATGTGTGAGTGCTCCTTTCGTAGAACATCAGTGCAGTTGTGAGCATTTCTTGATTATAAGAAGGGCTATATCTGGAGATTCGAATTATGTCGAAAATGCCCAAGTTTTCCAGACTGCTCCCCACTCTTTCTCGACTCGATCCAACCACTTGGTATATGTTGGATTCTCACAATGTGGTGCAGACCTCCACATATTATGAGGCTTTTGAATGAAAGTGAAGTTGAATGGGTCAGTAAGGAAAAGTTTGGGTTCACAAGTGTTGGGTTTTTGTATGTTGGCTACATTTTGCAAAAACAACTACTAGCCAAATGCTGAGACAAATGCTGTAGCATGTGGAACAACATTGTGTGACCTGATTGTTGCGGGCCAACACGCGCTATATTTATGTGCAAGATCTTTTAGAGATTCTATGAAGTTTTATATTTAACCTAGCGTGCTGATCAAGACGCGCTTGGCAGATGAAATGTAAAAGGCTGTCGCCTTGGTGTATTTCCATATTTAACTTTGATATATTTGGAAACAATATTATTGCACTTGAAGAATTGTTAGCTGGACCTGACAACGTCCAAGCTATGTTTTGAAGCCCAAAACCCGTGCTTGCTGAGTACTATATATGTATGAAGACAAACCCTAAGTTGGGTGTGTTGAAAACCGTGTGTGTACTAAAGCGTGAGTATTAAGTTTTCTTGTTAGTGTGAGTCTTGCTTGTATCTGTTGATTCATGTCAAGTACTCTGAGTTTTTGAGTTGTAATTGTGTACTACTCCTAAGCTGTGAAGTACGGAGTTAGTTGTGTCTTGAGAGTGTGACTCTTCAACCAAAAGAACAATTGATAACAGTGCTGGTTGTACTGTTTGGTAGGAATTGAGACGGGGTCTCATATCTAGGAGTTCCTAGGTAGAGCAGCACGGGATAGGGTCTAAGTGCATAACCAAGTAGTGAGGCTACGTTGGTGTATTTCACTAGAGCTATTATAGTGGGTTCATTCCTGGATTGGATTCCCCCAGACTAGGGCAGTTGCGCCGAACTGGGTTAACAAACTCATTGTGTTCTTTACCTTTCAGTCACGCTTATTTTACTTTGCTACGCTAAGTTATTTTATTATTGTGTGACAAATGCTCGGACACTAGTGCTAACATTGTGCACAACATTTGTCTGTCTGGTTGCCAGAATTTCAATTGGCATCAGAGTAGGCACCCTGCCCGATTGGGTGAGCTCGAGGGAAGATATTTCTGGCTAAGATGGACAAAGAAGGAGGACTCATGAATAGACCACCACTGTTGATTGGTGATGCTAACTATGATGACTGGAAGTCTAAAATGACTACGTTTTTGAAATCCATGGATCACAAAACATGGAGAGCTGTGGTTGTAGGATGGGAACCTCCTGTGGTTACTACTGGTAAGGAAGGAGAGACTGTCACTAAGCGGAAACCTGAGGACGAATGGAGCAAGGATGAAGAAGCATGGGCCAATGCAAATTCAAGGGCTTTAAATGCCCTAACCAATGGAGTTGATGCGCATATTTTCAAACTGATAAAAAAATGTACTATTGCTAAGGAAGCATGGAAGAAGCTCTAAACTGTCCATGAGGGTAACTCAAAAGTAAGGAGCTCAAGGCTGCAACTTTTGACTAGCAAGTTTGAGAACTTGAAGATGAAGGATGATGAAAGCATTCAAGAATTCCACATGAGAATACTCGAGTTTGATAATCAATTTGATGCTTTGGGAGAAAATATCTCTGAAGAAAACCTGGTAAAGAAAATGCTTAGGTCTCTACCTAAGAATTTTGACATGAAGGTTACTGCTATAGAAGAAGCCAAGGACATCTCAGAATAGAAAATGGGTGGACTAGTGGGGTCTTTACAAACATTTGAAATGGCTGCAAATGAAAGATCAGAAAAGAAGACAAAGAGTATTGCTTTTGCCTCTAAATCTGAGGACAGTGACATGGAGGCTGATGATAGCCTATCTGAGACTATTGTGATGTTGGGTAAGAAATTTAATAAAGCTTTCAAAAGGTTTGACAGACAAGCCAAGACACATGTTCCAGACAACAATCACAACATTAATAGGAATGCCAACAATCAGAGGAAACCAAAAACAGATTATAAGCCAAGTCAAGGCAAAGGTGTTCAATGCCATGAGTGTGAAGGTTATGGTCACATCAGAACTGAGTGTGGCACTTATCTTAGGAAGCAAAAGAAAGGGATGAATGTCTCATGGTCAGATGAAGATGACTCTGAAGAAGAATCTGAATCTACCGATCATGTAACTGCTTTAACTTGAGTATGTGCATCTGATGCAGAATCACACCATGGTGAAATGAGTTATGATGAACTGGTTGATTGCTACAAGGGTTTATGGCTCAAAAGTGTAGAAGTTGGCAACACTGTGTTAAAGCTGAGGAAGACCATTGCCTCACTACAGGCTGAGAAAATCAAACTTCTAGAAAAAAATTCAAGACTAGCTGGTGAAGTGGAGTTATACAAATCCAAGATGGATAACATGAACAAACAGGTGAGGATGCTGAATACAGGGACTGAGAAGTTAGAAGAAATCCTAGAGATAGGACAGAGTTCATAAGATTCCAAGGGTATTGGTTTTAACTATCATTCACTACGTCATCAGAAACCTGCATCTGTGATGAAGTTTGTTCCAGCTACTACTACCTATGATCCAACTATGCCAAGACAGATGCCCCAGCATCAGGTGAGACAACAGAAAAGCAGATACAAGACCAAGTCAAAGAAAAGATATTCTGGTTGGGTATGTTATCACTGTGGAAGAAAGGGACACATTCGACCTTATTGCTTTAAACTGTATGGGTATCCAGACAAAACTTATTCATCAAGAACTGAGCCTACTATGAACAATGTCAAGCAATCATGGAAGCAAAAGAGCAATACTATGGATCCAAATCAAGCAGAATCTGAAGGTGTGGAGATTGCTCAAATTGCTCATACATCTCTAAGAGCATCATCTAGTAGTGATTGGTATTTTGATAGTGGATGTTCAAGACACATGACTGGAAATAGAGATTATCTGACAGATGTCTTGCCTTATGCTACAAGTTTTGTGACTTTCGGTGATGGAGCCAAAGGAGAGATTAAAGGTATAGGGTCACTGATCAATGAAGGGCTACCTAAACTTGACAAGGTTCTTCATGTGAAAAGGCTAACTGCTAATCTTATAAGCATAAGTCAACTATGTGACAAGGGTCTGAAGGTCAACTTTACAAAGGATGAATGTCTAGTTACTGATAGTAAAGGTGATCTCCTGATGAAAGGAGAAAGGTCAAAGGATAACTGTTATCTATGGGTCTTTCAAGACAAAGCTGAGTTGTCTACATGTTTAATAACTAAAGAGGATGATGTGAAACTGTGGCACCAAAAGCTTGGACATCTGAACCTCAAAAGCATGAAGAAAGCTATTGCTGAAGGAGCCATCAGAGGTTTACCAAGGCTTCAGATTCAAGAAGGAAGCATATGTGGAGAATGTCAGATCGGAAAACAGATAAAGATGCCTCACCAGAAGCTTCAACATATGACCACATCCAGAGTACTTGAGTTATTGCATATGGACTTAATGGGACCTATGCAAGTTGAGAGCCTAGGAGGAAAGAAGTATGCTTTTGTCATGGTAGATGATTATTCTAGATACACTTGGATTGACTTCATCAAAGCTAGATTCGTTGCTCAAGGTTATGCTCAGATTGAAGGAGTAGATTTTGGTGAGACTTTTGCCCCTGTAGCTAGACTAGAAGCTATTAGACTCTTACTTGGAATTGCATGTATTCTCAAATTCAAGCTGTATCAAATGGATGTCAAGAGTGCATTTCCGAATGATTATTTGAATGAAGTAGTCTATGTGGAACAGCCCAAGGGCTTTATTGATCCAGCCTTTCCAAATCATGTCTACAAGTTGAAGAAAGCATTGTGTGGATTGAAACAAGCTCCTAGAGCTTGGTATGAGAGGCTTACTGAGTTCTTGGTGAAAAATGGCTATAGGAAGGGAGGTAATGACAAGAGACTTTTTGTGAAAGATGAGAGAGGAAAGCTTATGATTGTACAAATATATGTTGATGATATAGTCTTTGGAGGAATGTCTGACCAAATGGTAGAGCATTTTTTTCAGCAAATGCAATCTGAATTTGAGATGAGTCTTGTAGGTGAGTTGAATTTCTTTCTAGGTCTTCAAGTAAAACAAACGGAAGACACTATATTTATCTCTCAGAGTAAGTATGCTAAGAATATGGTCAAGAAATTTGGTATGGAGAATGCTGCCACCAAAAGAACTCCTGCTCCTACACATGTCAAGCTATCCAAAGATGTCAAGGGAGAAGATGTAGATCAAAGTTTATACAGAAGTATGATAGGAAGTCTTCTTTATCTAACTGCAAGTAGACCTGATATCACATTTGCTGTTGGAGTATGTGCTAGGTACCAAGCTGAACCAAAAATTAGCCATCTGACTCAAGTGAAGAGAATTTTAAAGTATGTGAACAACACCAGTGATTATAGTTTGTTGTATTCTCATGGAGAGAGTACTATGTTGGTAGGATATTGTGATGCTGACTGGGCTGGAAGTGCAGATGATAGAAAAAGCACTTCTGGTGGATGTTTCTTCCTAGCTGCAGGCAGTAGTTGTACACAATTGGTGTGGATGAGACAGATGTTGAGTGAGTACAATGTCAAGACAGATGCTATGACATTATATTGTGACAACTTGAGTGCAATCAATATCTCTAAAAATCCTATACAACATAGTAGGACTAAGCACATTGATATTAGACACCATTTTATCAGAGATTTGGTTGAAGAAAAAATTGTTGCTATTGAACATGTTTCAACTAAGGAGCAATTAGCAGATATATTTACAAAAGCTCTTGATATTGCCCAATTTGAAAAACTGAGAAGGCGGTTAGGCATTTGCCTAATTGAGGAATTGTAGCAGTTATTGTGTGTGAGGCGTGCATCAGTTATTTTCTCTCCCCTCAACCGCTACTTGCACGTCTATCAAGGAATTAAATCAAAACTTCCCTTATACAACACAATCACACGCAATCATCATTATTCCTCACAACATCTTTCTGACACACTCAACCGCTCTCTTGCCGCTCCCATTGCTGTTCAAAAATACTCAAATCTCCAAATTCTCAGAAGCTTTACTACGATCATGTCTACTTTAACTCAATCACCAATCGCGAACGCTCAAACTTCCCCCAAAGTTTCTGAAACCACTTCTCCAAGGGTTATGGATGTTCAACCGCTCGCAACAATGATCGATTCATCCGCAATCAAACAGCGTCCTAAAGCGCTGGTGTCAAGAAAGAGGAAAACCAGAAAAGGATCTACTTCTTCTGCTGCGAAGAAGACTGCAAAATCAAAAAGTAAGAAATCCTCTTCTATTCAACGTGTAGGTCTAAGCATGCATGATCTATACTGTAAGGAAAATCCTTTCCAATCGACTGTTGTAGAGCCAGATGTTGACACTTCTGTCAACGGATCTGATGAAAAACCCTCTGAGGGAGATGAACCGTTTGTTGAAACCCTAGGTTCTGCTAATCCTAAAGTAGACGAAAAGTTGGATGCTAACAACTTGAATGTGCATGATGTTGACCATGCTGATGTTAATAACAAGACAATTACTGATGATGGTGATGTTGCTGAGAAGGTTGTTGTGACAGAGGAAACTGTTAAACCCTCTGCTGATATGTCAAATGCTGTGCCAGATGCTCAAGCATCTTTGGCACAAGCCAATGTGGAGTATGAGGATGTTCTAAACACTCCCGACACTGTGGTGGCTGAAGAGAATGACTCACCCAAGCCTCAAGATCAGAATGTTGACACTTTTGAAGATGATGGTAAGTTTGTTGATGTGAATATTGACCAAACTGATGTGGTCAATGTTGATGAAATGGAGTCTGAAGACAGACCTCAAGAAAAGACTCCTGTTATTGGTGTTGCTCGCAGTACAAGGAGCAAATCCACTGCTGTTGCATCCACTGCTGGTACTGATGCTAAGAAAGACAAGAAGAAAACTGCTGATACTGGGAAGAAGCCCATTGGCCCCCCCAAGTCTTGGAGTAAAGTAACTCCCAAGCCTGATCAGAAGAAGAAGAACAGCCTCAAAAGAAAGGATCATCCCTCAAGTGATTCTGATTTTGAGATTGCTGAGACAGATGCTGCCCCATCTGGTGGAGCATCTAGAAGAACTGTCTAGGGAATGAAAGTCCCTCTGGTTATTCCTCCAGCTCCTCTGGATAATGTCTCCTTTCACATGGAAAGTGGAGCTACTCGCTGGAAATTTGTTTATCATAGGAGGCTTGGATTGGAAAGAAATTTGAAGGCAGATGCATTCAAATGCAAGGAACTTATGGATATGCTGAATTTTACTGGGCTGATAAAGAAAGTGAAGAACCTGGGTAACTGTTATGACAAGTTGGTTAGGGAATTTGTGGTCAACATCTCTGAAGACTGTGATGACTCTAGGAATCCAGAGTACAGGCAGGTGTTTGTTCGTGGTAGGTGTGTTAATTTCTCTCCACAAATCATCAATGCTTATCTAGGGAGGTCCACTGCAGGCATTCTTGAGTTGGAAGTGACTGATGACACAATCTGCAAGGAAATAACAGGTAACAAGCTTAGACACTGGCCTAGACATTTGTTTGCTGCAAAACTGTCCCCCTTATATACTGTGTTGAACAAAATTGCAACTGGTCCCCAACCACTCATTCTAATTCTGTTGTAACTGGTTTGGCTAAGCTCATCTATGCAGTTGGTACTCAATCTGCATTTGATTTTGGTTCTTATATTTATTATCAATTTTTAGAGCAAGCTAAGTCTTTTGCTGTTAAGTTCCCTATTGCATTTCCTACCCTGCTGTGTGATATCATTCTGTAACAACATCCTGATATCTTGGTTTGGATTTCCTACCCTGCTGTGTGAAGAGCCTGTTAGGAGGCCTAGTCCTCTTGCTTTGGATTGGAAATCTTTATCCCAGCCACAGGCTGATGAGTTGGCTGGCACTTCTGTCCAGACAACTGGTATTATGAGTAGACAAGCTATGATTGATGAGCTTACTGAGGTCAGTTTGGATTTGGGTGCAAAGAAGCTTAAGGTTGACAGGGTTATAGCTGCTTTGAAAGCTGAGGCTGAAGCTGAGGGTGAGCTGAATGCCCAAGGTCAAGACAAGGAAGAAGAAGGAGGACATGGTAATGCTTCTGCTGCTGGTGACACTGAGGAAATGTTTGATGCCTCTGATGAAACTACCTCTTTCTAATGCTGGTGTAATTTTTTTTCTTTTATTCATTTACTCTGCACCTATGTGTGCTCTATGGTCTGTAATAACTCTATTTGTGGCCTCTCTGTGCCTCTGCGACTTATGTGACCTATGTGACTGATGTGCTACTCTATGATATTCCTTATGCATGATAT
This sequence comes from Trifolium dubium, assembly GCA_951804385.1. Classification (NCBI taxonomy): domain Eukaryota; kingdom Viridiplantae; phylum Streptophyta; class Magnoliopsida; order Fabales; family Fabaceae; genus Trifolium; species Trifolium dubium. The sequence continues at coordinate 29,617,003 of OX638062.1, read as the reverse complement.
TATGTTTGTCAGAATTTATGGCTAAAAAGGGGGAGTAGTATATGTTAGATTTTTCTTATGCCTGAAGATGATTTGTTGCATGCTCTTGAAGTATGCTATGTTTATGCATGAAGACGTACTATTAGAATATTCTTTTTCTTATGATCTGAAGATGCTCAGACACATGCTATGTTTGGACAGATGCTCTAACATTTGTCTTATTGAAGTAAGTATGTTATTTTATGTGCATGCATGTTTTGAGGGGGAGCGCGTATGATATGAATGCATGTGTTGAGGGGGAGCACGTATCTCTGATCTCTATCTGTTGTGGAAGATTTATCTTTTTAAGAGTATGTTTTCATCTCTTTATATGAACCCACTATATGTGAAATGTTTATCTGGCGATTTCTGTGAGGCTAGGCGTATTATGATTCCTGATCATGAATCCCTCTGATATTGTTACAAGCTATCTTTGCTGAAAGAATTCTCTTGAAGGTAGTTTTGTTATGTGCCATGATAGTTTTGTTGCTTATGCATGATGTGAGTTTGAAGAAGTTTTGTGTATCTCTCCAAAGAACTGGCTATAGATTGTTTTAGCCAAAATTTTACCAAAGGGGGAGATTGTTGGGTTTTTGTATGTTGGCTACATTTTGCAAAAACATTTACTAGCCAAATGCTGAGACAAATGCTGTAGCATGTGGAACAACATTGTGTGACCTGATTGTTGCGCGCCAACACGCGCTATATTTATGTGCAAGATCTTCTGGAGATTCTATGAAGTTTTATATTTAACCTAGCGTGCTGATCAAGACGCGCTTGGCTGATGAAATGTAAAAGGCTGTCGCCTTGGTGTATTTCCATATTTAACTTTGATATATTTAGAAATAATATTATTGCACTTGAAGAATTGTTAGTTGGACCTGACAACGTCCAAGCTATGTTTTGAAGCCCAAAACACGTGCTTGCTAAGTACTATATATGTATGAAGACAAACCCTAAGTTGGGTGTGTTGAAAACCGTGTGTGTACTAAAGCGTGAGTATTAGGTTTTCTTGTTAGTGTGAGTCTTGCTTGTATCAGTTGATTCATGTCAAGTACTCTGTGTTTTTGAGTTGTAATTGTGTACTACTCCTAAGCTGTGAAGTACGGAGTTAGTTGTGTCTTGAGAGTGTGACTCTTCAACCAAAAGAACAATTGATAACAGTGCTGGTTGTACTGTTTGGTAGGAATTGAGACGGGGTCTCATATCTAGGAGTTCCTAAGTAGAGCAGCACGGGATAGGGTCTAAGTGCATAACCAAGTAGTGAGGCTACATTGGTGTATTTCACTAGAGCTATTATAGTGGGTTCATTCCTGGATTGGTATCCCCCAAACTAAGGCAGTTGCGCCGAACTAGGTTAACAAACTCATTGTGTTCTTTACCTTTCAGTCACGCTTATTTTACTTTGCTACGCTAAGTTATTTTATTATTGTGTGACAAATGCTCGGACACTAGTGCTAACATTGTGCACAACATTTGTCTGTCTGGTTGCCAGAATTTCAACAAGTCTTTTTGATGGGAAAAAACTCACTCACTCGAGATAGTTGAGTTGCCTCATTTGGAAAAGGGCCTCCAAATGCAAAAACATCACAACCCACAGAAAAAGGAATGACGAGTTCATCTTCCCAGCGTTGTTGTTCTTCTGTTGTGCCAGTAGGTTCAGGAACCAGTTCAATATTATGAGCTTTCAGAATCGTTTGATCCCATTTGCCAGCAAAAGGAACTGGTTCTTGTTGATCAGCCATTGAAATGTTTTGAAGATGAACAGTTAATTAAAGGGTTTGATTTTGAAATGGTTCGTTCTCAAATCTGTTGAATCTAACAGATCTAAAGTTTGTTTAGTCAAATTAAACACTAGTTCAGTGTCAAAAACAAACAAGCAGTTTAAACAATGGATGAGAACGATTTGTGAATGAAGGCGGAAAGTTTTGAGTAGACGGAGAATAAGAGAGTGAACTGATGCAAATTTGCAGAAAAGTGATTAAATGGTGACCTAATACTATTTATAAGCATTCTTTTCAGCCGAATTAAATAAATCAAAAAGAAATTAGAAATTTCTTTCAACTTCCGCAGTTGCCACGTGTGCCATAATCTCTGTGAAAGCGAAATCGTGTCAGAAGTGGGAAACTGCGCTGACGGTTACACTCATGATTAATGTCACGTGCAATTAATGTGGAATAAAAAATGCCAAGTTCTCCACTCGATTCATTCGATTCGAAATTGGCATTTTTTGGGGGCAATTTGTTAGCTCATATTTTGGTTAATTCAAAATATGCACTAAATGTTCTTTGAAGATAATTAATAAATCTTCAAGCATGGAAATCAATGTTTCCAAATCATTTTATTGTGATATGAAGGTGAAGGGTAGTGTCTTTAAGAACATTAAAATCAAAGAAATTCAAGAAATTCAGGAGATGGAAAGTATTCACAAGTCAAAGAAGTAAATCAAGATTTGATTCGAGTCATCCATGTTTCGAGTAACTACCTAGGATTGTTCGAGTTCGAAGGTTGCTTCAAGACTTAGCATATTTTCAACAATTCTGAAGATTCAAATGTCAAACCATTGCAACGTTTCATTCAAGTTTGGCAACTATTGGCATTCAGGAATGAAGATTGTGTGGCAAGACACTTGTCAAATGGTTGTTATTTAGTCGTTATTAGATAGCCTTAGATTTTATCTATAAATACTAGTTCATTTGTTGTAAATCACATCACAAATTCTCATACTTAAAATCCTTAACATTCTGAGTACCCAAGCGTTCGAGCGAAAAGAATATGCAAGGCACAATGTATGATTCTGTGATCACCATTTATTAGTCAATGCAATTTACTTGTTTTCTTTTACATTCTTAGCATTTTACTTCATTGAATTATTTACTTTTTCTTGTCAATACGTACTCATTTTGAGTATTTTTACTTTTCTTGTCAATCAAGTTATTTTCTTGTCATTTCATTTACTTTCTATAAACAAACTTGTTCATTTACATTAATGAACATTGTTATTTTCAAACTTGAACAATAAATGCACAAACATGTCCCGAGATTCTCTAGTTGGTCTCTCAAGCATTGCAAACTAGCGATTGTTTACCAAAAATCAGTGTAAACAAATTGGCACGCCCAGTGGGACTGGTTTTGTGCGTTTTTATTTTCAAAGTTTTCTTAAGAATTTTGCTGAAAATTTTCTTCTTTGTTGTTTTGGAAAGTTGTGTGTGTTGTTTTCAAAATATTACATTGTTTAGTGCATGCAATTGAGAAGTGGTAGGATAAAACCAGAGATGGTGAGACCTAGAGGCACTAACGCTAGTACAAGCAACAACAACAACAACAGTGATGACAATAATAATGTCAATAACCAAAACAATCAAGATCCTGATGATGTTAACCCATTATTGGGGCATGTAGACGCTTCGAGCGCTCTGACAACATCAGCCACAGATGCAACATATGTGGGGGCAACACAGGCAATTCCTGTATCTTCTTCCATGCCCTCATTAACATCTAATGCTGCAACCACAATGGCTGAAAACACATCAAGCATGCCTTTACAAACTATTGGTGGGGTTCCTCCCCCATTCTCAGGATCTTCATTTGACTTTCGAAGTCAATCAGGGGGTTTGTATCAGTCCCAAAGATCTTATCCATATGGAATGCCTACAACCATGATGCAAAAGGTGTATTCACACCCTGCATTACACTCTGATAGGATAACAGTGAGGTCTCCCTTTCCACAAGGGCAAAATTCCAATAACGCTAAAGGTCGAGTGAACCAACCAGCCCTCACTACAGATTCACTTTTATCTATGAGGCAACAAATGGATGAGAGTAATTATGATATGGTGAATTTACTCACTGAACAAATGGGTACAATAATCAACCCACAGAAATAGGAATGACGAGTTCATCTTCCCAGCGTTGTTGTTCTTCTGTTGTGCCAGTAGGTTCAGGAACCACTTCAATATTATGAGCTTTCAGAATCGTTTGATCCCATTTGCCAGCAAAAGGAACTGGTTCTTGTTGATCAGCCATTGAAATGTTTTGAAGATGAACAGTTAATTAAAGGGTTTGATTTTGAAATGGTTTGTTCTCAAATCTGTTGAATCTAACAGATCTAAAGTTTGTTTAGTCAAAATAAACACTAGTTCAGTGTCAAAAACAAACAAGCAGTTTAAACAATGGATGAGAACGACTTGTGAATGAAGGCGGAAAGTTTTTAGTAGACGGAGAAGAAGAGAGTGAACTGATGCAAATTTGCAGAAAAGTGATTAAATGGTGACCTAATACTATTTATAAGCATTCTTTTCAGCCGAATTAAATAAATCAAAAAGAAATCAGAAATTTCTTTCAACTTCCGCAGTTGCCACGTGTGCCATAATCTCTGTGAAAGCGAAATCGTGTCAGAAGTGGGAAACTGCGCTGACGGTTACACTCATGATTAATGTCACGTGCAATTAATGTGGAATAAAAAATGCCAAGTTCTCCACTCGATTCATTCGATTCGAAATTGGCATTTTTTGGGGGCAATTTGTTAGCTCATATTTTGGTTAATTCAAAATATGCACTAAATGTTCTTTGAAGATAATTAATAAATCTTCAAGCATGGAAATCAATGTTTCCAAATCATTTTATTGTGATATGAAGGTGAAGGGTAGTGTCTTTAAGAACATTAAAATCAAAGAAATTCAAGAAATTCAGGAGATGGAAAGTATTCACAAGTCAAAGAAGTAAATCAAGATTTGATTCGAGTCATCCATGTTTCGAGTAACTACCTAGGATTGTTCGAGTTCGAAGGTTGCTTCAAGACTTAGCATATTTTCAACAATTCTGAAGATTCAAATGTCAAACCATTGCAACGTTTCATTCAAGTTTGGCAACTATTGGCATTCAGGAATGAAGATTGTGTGGCAAGACACTTGTCAAATGGTTGTTATTTAGTCGTTATTAGATAGCCTTAGATTTTATCTATAAATACTAGTTCATTTGTTGTAAATCACATCACAAATTCTCATACTTAAAATCCTTAACATTCTGAGTACCCAAGCGTTCGAGCGAAAAGAATATGCAAGGCACAATGTATGATTCTGTGATCACCATTTATTAGTCAATGCAATTTACTTGTTTTCTTTTACATTCTTAGCATTTTACTTCATTGAATTATTTACTTTTTCTTGTCAATACGTACTCATTTTGAGTATTTTTACTTTTCTTGTCAATCAAGTTATTTTCTTGTCATTTCATTTACTTTCTATAAACAAACTTGTTCATTTACATTAATGAACATTGTTATTTTCAAACTTGAACAATAAATGCACAAACATGTCCCGAGATTCTCTAGTTGGTCTCTCAAGCATTGCAAACTAGCGATTGTTTACCAAAAATCAGTGTAAACAAATTGGCACGCCCAGTGGGACTGGTTTTGTGCGTTTTTATTTTCAAAGTTTTCTTAAGAATTTTGCTGAAAATTTTCTTCTTTGTTGTTTTGGAAAGTTGTGTGTGTTGTTTTCAAAATATTACATTGTTTAGTGCATGCAATTGAGAAGTGGTAGGATAAAACCAGAGATGGTGAGACCTAGAGGCACTAACGCTAGTACAAGCAACAACAACAACAACAGTGATGACAATAATAATGTCAATAACCAAAACAATCAAGATCCTGATGATGTTAACCCATTATTGGGGCATGTAGACGCTTCGAGCGCTCTGACAACATCAGCCACAGATGCAACATATGTGGGGGCAACACAGGCAATTCCTGTATCTTCTTCCATGCCCTCATTAACATCTAATGCTGCAACCACAATGGCTGAAAACACATCAAGCATGCCTTTACAAACTATTGGTGGGGTTCCTCCCCCATTCTCAGGATCTTCATTTGACTTTCGAAGTCAATCAGGGGGTTTGTATCAGTCCCAAAGATCTTATCCATATGGAATGCCTACAACCATGATGCAAAAGGTGTATTCACACCCTGCATTACACTCTGATAGGATAACAGTGAGGTCTCCCTTTCCACAAGGGCAAAATTCCAATAACGCTAAAGGTCGAGTGAACCAACCAGCCCTCACTACAGATTCACTTTTATCTATGAGGCAACAAATGGATGAGAGTAATTATGATATGGTGAATTTACTCACTGAACAAATGGGTACAATAATCAACCCACAGAAATAGGAATGACGAGTTCATCTTCCCAGCGTTGTTGTTCTTCTGTTGTGCCAGTAGGTTCAGGAACCACTTCAATATTATGAGCTTTCAGAATCGTTTGATCCCATTTGCCAGCAAAAGGAACTGGTTCTTGTTGATCAGCCATTGAAATGTTTTGAAGATGAACAGTTAATTAAAGGGTTTGATTTTGAAATGGTTTGTTCTCAAATCTGTTGAATCTAACAGATATAAAGTTTGTTTAGTCAAAATAAACACTAGTTCAGTGTCAAAAACAAACAAGCAGTTTAAACAATGGATGAGAACGACTTGTGAATGAAGGCGGAAAGTTTTTAGTAGACGGAGAAGAAGAGAGTGAACTGATGCAAATTTGCAGAAAAGTGATTAAATGGTGACCTAATACTATTTATAAGCATTCTTTTCAGCCGAATTAAATAAATCAAAAAGAAATCAGAAATTTCTTTCAACTTCCGCAGTTGCCACGTTGCCATAATCTCTGTGAAAGCGAAATCGTGTCAGAAGTGGGAAACTGCGCTGACGGTTACACTCATGATTAATGTCACGTGCAATTAATGTGGAATAAAAAATGCCAAGTTCTCCACTCGATTCATTCGATTCGAAATTGGCATTTTTTGGGGGCAATTTGTTAGCTTATATTTTGGTTAATTCAAAATATGCACTAAATGTTCTTTGAAGATAATTAATAAATCTTCAAGCATGGAAATCAATGTTTCCAAATCATTTTATTGTGATATGAAGGTGAAGGGTAGTGTCTTTAAGAACATTAAAATCAAAGAAATTCAAGAAATTCAGGAGATGGAAAGTATTCACAAGTCCAAGAATTAAATCAAGATTTGATTCGAGTCATCCATGTTTCGAGTAACTACCTAGGATTGTTCGAGTTCGAAGGCTGCTTCAAGACTTAGCATATTTTCAACAATTCTGAAGATTCAAATTTCAAACCATTGCAACGTTTCATTCAAGTTTGGCAACTATTGGCATTCAGGAATGAAGATTGTGTGGCAAGACACTTGTCAAATGGTTGTTATTTAGTCGTTATTACATAGCCTTAGATTTTATCTATAAATACTAGTTCATTTGTTGTAAATCACATCACAAATTCTCATACTTAAAATCATTTACATTCTGAGTACCCAAGCGTTCGAGCGAAAAGAATATGCAAGGCACAATGTATGATTCTGTGATCACCATTTATTAGTCAATGCAATTTACTTGTTTTCTTTTACATTCTTTGCATTTTACTTCATTGAATTATTTACTTTTTCTTGTCAATACGTACTCATTTTGAGTATTTTTACTTTTCTTGTCAATCAAGTTATTTTCTTATTATTTCATTTACTTTCTATAAACAAACTTGTTCATTTACATTAATGAACATTGTTATTTTCAAACTTGAACAATAAATGCACAAACATGTCCCGAGATTCTCTAGTTGGTCTCTCAAGCATTGCAAACTAGCGATTGTTTACCAAAAATTAGTGTAAACAGCGCCCTGTGATTGTGTGCGCTGATTTAGGACAGTCAGAGACTAACAAGTTGCTGAATGTCCTAAGAAAATACCCAGCTGCTTTAGGATACAACATATCTGATCTAAAAGGGATAAGTCCTTCTCTTTGCATGCATCGCATTTTCCTCGAGGAATATTGCAAGACCTCTCGAGAACCGCAAAGAAGGATAAATCCCATTCTAACTGAAGTAGTTAAGAAAGAAGTGGAAAACCTTCTGGATGCACGAATCATATACCCGATCTCCGATAGTAAATGGGTCAGTCCCGTTCATGTCGTGCCTAAGAAAGGAGGAGTGACTGTAGTTACCAATGAGAGAGGAGAGTTTGTAGCACAAATGGTCGTAACCGGAAGTAGAATGTGCATTGCCTATAGGAAACTTAACAAGGCCACGCGCAAGGATCATTTCCCTTTTCCCTTCATTGATCAAATGCTTGAGCGTCTGGCTAATCATTCATACTTCTACTATCTAGATGGTTATTCGGGATTCTTTCAAATCCTTATTCATCCCGATGACCAAGAGAAAACGACTTTCACTTGTCCTTTTGGCACATTTGCATATAGGCGAATGCCATTTGGATTGTGCAATGCCCCCGCAACTTTCCAAAGATGTATGACAGCAATCTTTGCCGATTACATCAATGACATTATGGATGTCTTCATGGATGATTGCTCCGTATGCGGGTGATGACACGAAATCATATCGTGTTTTTAGCTTAATTTAGGTGAATTTTAGTTGCATTTGCATATGTATTTATTTCGTTTATGTCTTTTTATATTAGAATTTGATTTGTTTTCAATTTTGTCAAATAAAATAGGTCGGAAAAGAGAATTGAGCAAAAAGTGTCAAAAACAGAGCAAAAAGGGGGTGCAAAGCCAAAATTCGCGCAGCCCACAAAGGAGCATAGCAAAAATGGGCATTGACCCAAATTCACACAGTGGCGAGCGCCACAGTGGTGGTGGCGAGCGCCACCAATTGGAGGCCCAGTGGCGAGCGCCACAGAATGGGTGGCGAGCGCCACCCAGTGAGAAACCCCAGTAGCAACTGTTTTGCGCAACGTGGGGAGCAAGTAGGTGTTCGATCAACCGCTTTTCCTAATCGTGTGGCTATTGGATAAAAACAAAAGAGAGCTTATCATCTCCTATTTTTGTGGATCGTAACCAGAAAAATCCCTCTATAAATAGGGGACGAGATTCTCTTCTTTCCCACGCCTTACTTTTCCTCTAATTCTGTCAGTTTATATTTCCAGTTACAGTAACTGTAACGGTATTTCCACACCGGGAATCCGTTTTCAGTTCTGTTTTCAGTTTCCTGTCAAGAATTCTGTACCGATTATTTATATCAAGTTTATTCAGCATTTACTTCCAGGTTTTTATTTAATGTTTTTATTTAATTATTTAATTATGTTTAATTTAATTTTCTGTTTTTGCTTATTTAATTTCTTTAATATGTCTAGCTAAATTTCTTAGATATCGGTATGTAAACTAATTCTCCGAAGGGGATTTAATAATGATTTAGCGCGCGCATTTATTAAACTATTTTTCTGATTCAAATTCCTAATTTAATACAAAGCTTTTGAATGAGAGTAAAATAAAGCAACTAAGGTTAAAGTCAATAGAGCGAGAGTTTGAGGCTTTAACTAGATAGTAGGGATTTGATATTAATCTTTGAACGAGCGAGAGCCACGTTAGGATTAATTAGAATTTATTGATTTTCAAAATATACTTTCGAAGCTAAGGTGGTAGAAAAGTGACAGTAAAACTCCTAGCTTAGAAAGTATGGTTTTTATCATCAAAACGAGAGTGTGAGTGTAGCGGGATTTTTGAGACATACCCCACTACAGTTTGATCTTTCATTTCCAAATTGGGAGGAAAGAGTCGAAAACCTAAAGAGAAAGAGATTCTAAGGTACGGGGGTTAGTTGCGCTTAAGGAAGGTGTTAGCACCCCAAGCGCCCATGGTACTCCATGGTAACCTCTTATATGTTTTTGTGCTTTTTTTGATTTCAAACATGCTTTAAGAATGGAGGGAGAAGTTGTATAGAAGAAAAAGAAAGAAATTAATGTCATTTAAAGTCTCACCTTTTAAAGATCAATATAAACACACTAAACCATTCCCCCTTTGATAGGATAATGATTGAATTCTTGCAATGTTTATAAGGATCGTCAAAATTTGAGACTAAAAATGATAAAAGTCTCTTAAAAGTGAAAAGATAGTAAAACAGAAGTTAAAAGAATTTTCCTTAAAGTAAATAAAAGAAAAGAAATGTAAATATATTTTTTCTTTTGTAAAAAAGGATTTTTTTTGAGTAAAGTAATTATTGTATTGTAGAGAAAATGTTTAAAAGGAAAGAAATAGTAAGAAAGTGTATATTTTGTTATAAAAAGTTAAGTGTAAGTAAAAGGTAAAAAAGGGTTAAAAGAAATTTCCTCAAGGTGAATAAAAGGAAAGAAAGGTAAATATATTTTTTGCTTGTAAAAAAAGGTTTTCTTGAAAGAAATATAATTATTGTATTGTAAAGAAAATGTTGTTAAGAGAAAGAAAAAAGTTGTAAGAAAGTATAAATTTTGTTATATATAAAAAAAATAAAATAAAAAAAAGAGTTAAGTGTAATATATATAGTTAAATGAAATAATGACGTTGCGACTAAAATGGACCTACGATTGTTTTTGTTATCTTTTCAAATATCGGGTTTTTTTGGGTAGGCAAGAGATTTTGCCGCAAGAGACCTCATAACCAATTGAAATTTGATTATAAGCTCTCTCGCTTGAAAATGAATATGGCATTGTGTGTGCAGTGTAAGCTAGGAAAGCAGTAAAAACAATAAATAAAGTCCTACGCTATTACAACCCAATTGAATAATTAATATTTACAACCATATCGAATTGAGCAAATAATAATAAATGACATAAATAAATAAATGCGATGCACAAAGCTATAAATAAAATAAAATGCAAGTGCGAAAAATAAATATGAGAATGAAATGCACCTAAAAGACATGGTAAGAAGAAAGTAGCATTTTTTTAAAAGAGTGAGATGTGTGTGAAAATGAGACGGAGGTAAAAAGAAAGGACTATTTTGCACTTAGTCACAACAAAAACAAGCACAAGCACACAAACCACTCATGAAAGGTCAAGCAATGACATTATCAAGAAGCAAAAATGAAGAAAATCATATAACATGTAAGATTAGCATGAATGTGTACTTATCATTTTTAGTGTCATAGTCAAGCATAAGGGCATAAATATTTTAAGTCAAGAACATATATATATAAAAAATCCAAAACTATCATTCAAGAGCTCTTATATATTAATCATGTTATGTCAAGAAGCAACACGTGCTTAATCAAGAAGAAACAAAAAAAGAAAAAACAAATACCAAAGTATGAATGCATGAATTTAGGCCAAAATGGTCCTTAACTTTTATTGCAAGTGTTAGAGCTCAATGATCTAAAACGTAAAATATTGTCTCTAACGTGCATTTTTAAATGATGCAATGTCCTAGCCTAAATGCATGTATGCATGTAAAAATGTGAAGTGAATCATGTTATGTGAAATTGTAGTGTAGCATGTGAATTGTAGTGTAAAATGTATCATATTAAAGATGCGCGAGCATGCACATGATGCAAATGGTTCTATCTCTAGTACATGCAAAGAAAAAAAACATGAAGACATATCGTAACTAAATAGTAAAGAAGAGCATACATTAACTTAACACTCCCATTCATAGCATATATAAAAAAGAAACTAACACTTTTCAAAGAAGCTAAGCATATGATCAAGCAACTAACAAGCAAAACTAAAATAATAAGTAACATTAATGTCATATCTTAATTATTTTTTTCATTTTTTTTATGATATTCATTCTAAATAATTAAAATAAAATGAACAAGAGGTCAAAAGAAAATAAAAGAAATTTTGTCACAAGATTTTTCAAGTTATGCACTTTTCAAAATAGGTAAGTTTTTTTTTAAATTTTGTATTAATATTTAAACTTAGTAATTTCACAAAAAAAAAGGACAATAAATTCACACATATATTTTTTATGGCAAATTAAACCATTAAATCATACCTCTAAAATCAAAAGAAATAATAAAAAAACAAAAAAACAAGGAACACACAAAAAAAACAGATCAAACAACAAAAAAAACGTCACTGGGCCTGAAGCCCAAATACTCTCTCACAGCCCCAAGGGGCGCGCATAGCAGCCCTGGGGGTGCACGCAGCAAACAAAAAAATCATAAAAAAGGGGAATTGGGCTGAATGGGTAGCGAACCGGGTCAAGCCAGACCCGGTCCACAACCCGGTTCACAGAACCGGCTGGGGGGGCGCGCTGAGAAAGTTAGGGGGCGCGCGGAGTAACTGATTGAATGGGGGGAGTATATGTGATTTTGCCTGTTTTAGTTAAAACCATTTCTTCTCTTCTTCTTCTCTCTGTTCTTTACTTTCTCTTTTTCCTCTGTTTCTTTTCACCATTTTTCCAACAAAACTCATGAACCCTAACCCCCAAAATCCCCAAAACTTGTTCAAATCGATGAACACAAAACACAAACCCTACACCAAATCACCTTCTAAACACATATCCAACTTCAAAAACATCAAACAACTCATAAATCGCTCGGATCGGGGGTTTTGAGTCCGAACCCTAACTTCTTTGATTTTCAAAATTCATACACAAACCTTTCCTAAATCATGTTTCAAACACAAATTACATTCAGAAACAACATAACAACAAACAAAAATCTCGAATCGAATCCAAACAGAATCCCTAAAATCCCAAATCCGAACCCTAATTCAACAATCCATTTCAAAAAACTCAATCACATGTTCATACAAACAGAAGCAAACACAAGAAACTCGTTCAACATGCAAGAATCATAGATCTAAAAAATAGATCTACATATATTTGTTTGCGAAAATGATGAATGAGAATGCATGAACAGAGATGAAGGAAAAGACTAACCTTTCCTGCAGTGAATCTCCTAGTAAGTTATCTCCTTCCCTTTTCCTTTGATTTCGTCCCTCCTCTTTTTCTGTTCTGTTTCGATCTCTCCTTCCTTCTCTGACTTTTCTCCTTTTTTCGGTTTTGTGAGGTACTTGATGGTGATGATGGAAGCCTGTTGTGAGAGTTTGATTTCGTTCACTGATTTGTGAAGAAATCAAGTTAGGGTTAGGTTTAGGTTTTTTGATTGTATTTGTGGTTTTTGTTTCTATGCCGCTTCTCTCAGAAAATGTTCTCGCCTGCTCTCTGAGATTTTGCTTCTGTTATATGCTAGGAGCATTAGGGTTTTGTGTTTAAATGGAGAAATAGGCAGAAGGGCTTTGTTGTTATCAGATTGTGAATTTGAAAATTTTGTGTTGTAATGGGAAAGGGACAAGAAAAATGACACTGTCTTGTGCGCTGGAAATTTCAGAAAAGCATTGGATCCATTTTTTTCAATTTTGAGATTTTTTTGTACTGTGTTGTTTGTGAATGTGTTTGCTGTTCTATCTCTTTGATTCTGCTTCCTTGTGATCAAAACAAACGAAAAAGAAAAAAAAAGGAAAAGAAAACTAATAATAATAATAATAATAATAATAAAACTGTTTTTTTATTTAATAATAGTAATAAGACCGAAAGAAAAAAAAGTAACAAAGAAAAGCTTATTTTGTTTTTTTCTTACTTAATAATAATAGTGGTAACAATAATAAAAATAAATAAAGTAATAATGGGGATGATAAAAAAAATGATAAAATGAGTTGTAAAATAATGAGTGGTAATATAATAGTGCAAAAATAGTAATAAAAGAAAACGTTAGTAAAAGTGGTAAGTAAAAAAAAAGGCGTTAATGATAATGAATAGTAAAGAACGGAAATAAATAAATAAAAAAAACAACAACTAAAATATGACGGACAACCTTTAAATAAAAACGAGCGTAAATAAATAATGGCGAAAAATGAATGTATGCGATGATATATTTTTATAAGAGGTTTTCTTTTGTATTTTAATGCGATAACAAAGAAATTGGATTTGAGGTCCAAAATTGGGGTACAACAGTGAGGTTTAAACCTTTAAATTGAGAAAATTCTTCTGAAAAATAAACCTTTTTCGCGCGCTATTAATTTGTTAAATCCCCGATGGTTAATTAAGTTACATACCGATATTCTGCTTTTATTAATTAAATAAATTCTTAGTTTAATTTCTTTTAATTCTAAAATTCTAAACCCTTATCCAATAGCCTTAGATTTACATCGTAACAACAGATGTACGGTAGATCGACTGTTGGTCCCTGTGGATTCGATATCTTTTAAAACTACACGACGAGACTGTGCACTTGTGGTCAATCAAATCTATTGATACACAAATCGTCGATCAGCGGGCAAAGTTTTGAAGGATGCTTGAAGAACCTAAAAAAGGTACTTGAAAGATGTGAAAAAGTCAATCTTATACTTAACTGGAAAAAGTGCCATTTCATGGTTCGTCAAGGTATTGTTCTTGGACATATAGTGTCCAACAAAGGGATTGTGGTAGATAGAGCTAAAATCCAAGTCATAGAGAATCTACCACCTCCCAAATCTGTGAGAGAAGTTCCAAGCTTTCTAGGACACGCCGGTTTCTATCGGCGATTTATTAAGGACTTCTCCAAAATTACAAAGCCATTGACCGGGCTGCTAATGAAAGATGTCGAGTTCATTTTTGATGAGGAGTGCCTAAAGGCATTCCAACAGTTAAAGGCAGCTCTCATTTCTGCACCCATCATGCAGCCACCTGATTGGAGTTTACCATTTGAGATCATGTGTGACGCTAGTGACTATGCTATAGGCGCGGTCTTAGGCCAAAGGAAAGATAAGAAACTTCATGCTATCTATTATGCTAGTAGGAACTTAGACCCCGCGCAGATGAACTACGCCACCACAGAAAAATAGCTCCTGGCTGTTGTGTTCGCGGTCGACAAACTCCGTTTAAGCATTCAGGTTCGGATTCAAGCATTCTTAAACAAGTCTCAGGTTCGGATTCAAGCATACATGGGTTTTGCATTAATTTCAGAGCAAACAAGTAGCTTTCATGTTTCAAAGGATTGAGAACACTTACCCGGAGTGCCGTGAATTTCCCGTGAGTGAGTAATTTTTCTTGCTTCTGGTTGTAGAGTACGATGTTTTCTGGACTACTTATGGTGTCCTAATGCATATAAAAGTGTAAGGAAATATTTCTTTCTATTTTATTTTCATCAATTTTCATATTGAGTTCCCTAATTTTTGAATCTAGGAAGGAAAGAATAACGTCTACCACAAGGTCTAGTGGTTCAAAATGGTGCTCGATGAAGCTCATCATATTAAAACTCATAAAAGACAAGTTGCCTAAGCTGCTATTGCTTGTCCTCACAGTGTCGTTGATTTCTAATTAGAACACCGCTACTCAAGAGCCTGTGCAATATTTCTTTTCATAATTTGATGGTATGATAAGTCTTAACATAATCTAGAAAATTATGATATTTTTTATCTTATAAGCTTATTAACCTTATTTAACTTCCATATATGATATACAAAAGTAAATCAACATTTTAGTCCATGGCTTAATAGTGGTTTTGGTTATGAATAAAAGTCTTAATGAAAGCCTTAGTGGAAGCCATAGTGGATGTCCATCCTACCTCTTCCATTTCCTATAACTCCCACTAATGAGTGGATCTTTATTACCTTCTTCTATCTCTTCATTATATGTGTCCTATAAATAGGACTCTTGTTATATGATGTAAACACACACAAAAGAAGAATAATACAAAGTTCATTTCTTATCTATCTCTCTTCACTAGCTCTCTAAATTTATTTCTAACACGTTATCAGCACGAAGCTCTAATCAACTGAGGTAATATTGATTCTTTCTTATTTTTGCTATTACTTGTTATGTCATTTTATCAATTTATTAATATATACTAATCTTGTTATTAGTTTATGAAAAAAAATTGAATACTGTTTCTACCACGTAATTCTAATTGCAACAATGGAGTTTTGTTTCTAACTAATACTAACGCAATACAGATTGTATTAACACTACTTATTATATCTATGTGAAGTGCAACCAACCATACAGAACATCATAAGTAAATTCACGAGAGAAAAGCAATGGCTTACATATTTGTTACCACTACTAATTCATATTTATTAGCACTACTAATTCATATTTGTTACTACTACTAATTAATTTAACGTACTTATATAAGCCATTTTATATGTGAATTTGTTCCTTTGTACATATGTAACTTTCTGGATTATTATTATAATTGTTTTATTCATTTACTTTTCTGCCAATTTTTTTTCTTTTAGTTTTCTTTAAATTTTTTTTGAGTGTTCAATATTGTTTGTGTTTCGTTACCGACATTAGAATGGTGAAGCACAACACTTTGATCATTCATATTACATAAATATTAATCGATTATTTATTTTATGATATATATTTGGATGTTCGATTGATACAATTTGATCATCCAATTATAGAGTTGAATACAAAGTTCTCATCTTCATCTATATCTCTATTATTTATATCTCTAGTTATTTTGATCATCCAAGCATGTTTATTTTATTTGTCTCGTGTTGTATTTTACCTCTAAGGAATTGAGGTTTGTTACTTGAATTGACTGATAAATAGCACAAATAAAATAAACTATGCTTAATTGCACATTTTTTTTTGTCTTTTAAGTTAGAAGCTTTGATGTAAGATACATTCTAGCACTTTTTAAGAAGTAAACAGCTAGAAAATATGTGGATTTAGAAAGTTCACCTATGTAAAAAATTGGCAATTTTAATCGGAGTGTAGTGAGATAATGTAAAGTTATATATTTTATCTAACTTGTTTAAATTTTTATTTTAGTACTCATCACGTCGAACCTTACAAAACTTGATTTTGAGGCTCTTGACATTTCGGGAAAGAACTATTTGGCTTGGGCTTTAGATGCCGAAATTCATTTAGATGCTGAGGGTCATGGAGAAACTATTAAGGAAAGAAACAAATCCACTGATCAAGAAAAGGCGAAAGCCATGATTTTCCTTCGTCATCATCTCCATGAGGATTTGAAAAATGAATACCTTACTGCTAAAGATCCACAAGTTCTTTTGAATAGTTTAAAAGAACGATACGATCACCAAAAAAACTATCATCCTCCCGAAAGCTCGGTATGATTTGATGCACTTGCGTTTACAAGACATTAAAAGTGTAACCGCATATAACTGTGTTGTGTTTAGAATTACTTCTCAATTAAAATTATGTGGAGAAAAAGTGACTGATGAGGATATGTTAGAGAAAACATTCTCCACTTTTCATGCATCTAATGTGTTGCTACAGCAACAATATCGAGAGAAGGGATTTAAAAAATACTTTGTTGATATCTTGCCTTCTTGTGGCCGAGAAAAATAATGAACTTTTGATGAAAAATCATGAAGCTCGTCCCACTGGTACCGCTGCATTCCCTGAAGTGAATGTAGCAACACACGACCACTTTGGGCAAACTCGTGGTAATATGGATGGTACCCACTTAGACGTTTGTTGCGGGATTTTTGTGACATACCCCACTACAGTTTTATTTTTCATTTCCAAAGGAGGGGAAAAATTGAAAACCTTTAAAGAAAGAGATTCTAAGGTACGGGGGTTAGTTGCACTTGAGGAAGGTGTTAGCACCTCAAGCGCCCATGGTACTCCATGGTAACCTCTTATATGTTTTTAGTGCTTTTTTGTACATGCTTTAAGAATGGGGAAAGAAGTTGTATAGAAGAAAGAAAAGAAAGTGGATAAAAATTAAGAAAATTTTATTTCATAAAGTAAATAAAAGAAAAGAAGTGTAAATGTTTTTGTTTGTAAAAGAAGATTTTTTTTGAGAGAATTGTAGTTGTTGAGAGAAAGAGGTTGTAAGAAGAGATGTTGTAAAGAAAAAAGTTGTTTGAAAACGAAAGTGTATTCGTTTTTTGTTGTTGAAAAAGTGTGTTGTAAAGAAAAGAAGTTCTTGTTGCAAAAAAATGTAAGAAAAGATGTTGTAAAGAAAAAATTGTTGTGACGTTGAGATTAAAGTGAACTTGCGCTTGTCTTATAAAAGATGGTACGTTTGTTTTGAAAAAAGGTTTTTTGTCTCGAAAAAAGTTTCGTAATCAATTTAAAATTAACTACGAGTCCTCTCCTTTGGAAATGAATTTGTTTTGGCATTTGTGTGTGATGTGTAAGCTAAGAAAGCAGTAAATCGATAAATAAAGTCCTACGCTATTACAACCCAATTGAATAATTAATATTTATAACCATATCGAATTGAATGAATAAATAATAATAAGAGGCAATAAATAAATAAATAAATAAATAGCAATGCATAAAAGTAAAATGCAAGTGCGGAAAATTAATACGATAATGAATATGCACACAAACAATTAAGAAGAGAAATCATAGCAAGATATTATATTCTAACTTAAAGGTGAAGTGTGTAAAAAAAGGGTGTGGGAGGCAAAGACATGATAATACATTTTGGAGTCCACTCACAACAACAAATAATTCTAACCTAGGCACACAAGCAACATGCAATTTTATTTATCAAAGAAAAAAAACTTTTATTTTTTATGAAGAGAATGAATTTAGGCCAAAAGGCCCTTCACTATTAATGCTAATGTTAGAGCTCAATGATTTTATAAATTAAAATATTGTCTCTAACGTGCATTTTAAAAAATGATGCATTGTCCTAATCTAAATGCAATGCATGTATGCATGAAAAAATGTGAAGTAAAATTGTAGTGTGAAATTGTAGTGTAGTGCAAAAATTTGTGTAAATGTCATGTAAAAATGCAAAAAAAAGTAGATTATGATGTAGTGAAAATGTAATGTTGCAAATGCATGTATGCATGTAATTAAAAAGTATAGTGAACATGTGATATAAAAATGTAATGTGATGTAGAGATTTTTGTGAAAAAAAAAAAAAGTTATGTGACAAAAGAATGCATAATGTGATGTAGGGTAAAAAAATATAAAATTTTAGATGCATGTATGCATGAATTTTAATAAAAAGCATGTTATATGTTTCATAAAAAATGAAATTAAATGAAGACATAATCATGTTATCAATCATCACAATAAAAAATAAAATTCAATCATGGCATATTTAGTTTTTTAGCATTTTTTTGTTGTTTTTATATTTTTGCATACTAAATAACTAAAGAAAAAGTAAACAAGACAAACAAACTAACATTTTGGTTTTTGACATCAAAATAGTTGGAAAAGATTTTTTTTTGGTTTTCCTATTTTTTTGTTTTTTTTCCAATAACACTTTAACTTAGTGATTTTTATAAAAAAAGGCAAACAATAAAACTCACACATATTTTTTGGTTTAAAATCTTTGACTATTAGTATTATAATTTGAACTCAACAATTTTATATAGAAAATCATTGTCTCAAACATACACCTAATTATTAAAATGAGATAAATATATAAAGAAGAAATTAAGATCAACTTAACAAATAGAACAAAAAAAACAGGACAAAAAACAGAGAAAACGAATTGGGCTTAATGGGTGAGGCCCAAAGAAAGATTCTTGGAGAACCGGGTCAAACCAGACCCGGTCCCTAACCCGGTTCAGCAACCGGTTGGGGGGCGCGCGCAGCAGCCCTGGGGGGCGCGCTGAGTAAAAAAAAAAATGGGAGGGTGTATATGTGAATTTTCTTTGCCATTTTTAGATAAAACATTTTCTTTCTTCTTCTTCTCTCTCACGCTCCCTTCTCTTTCTTTTTCTCTGGTTTTCTTTTCTTCATTTTCAACAAAGCTTCATGAACCCTAAACCCAGAAACCATCCAAATCATAAAACTCTAAACACAAAGCCTACCTAAAAAGCTCTCCTAAACACGAATCCGGCGACAAAAACGCCGAACAACCAAGCACACGGCCGGATCGGCCTTCACCGATCTAAACCCCAAAAAAGGAAAAAAAATCAAATTTGAAAACCGAACTCATAGATCTATCCTAAACGCACAGACAAGCTTCGAATCACGCAAATAAACAACGAAACCATGCTTATCGAAAAAGAAGGCGAAAATAAAACCCTAGATCTACAAATTGATGCATGTTCGAAATAAATGGGAGAAAAGGAGAAAAGGAACGAAAATCGGTACCAGCCTTGCAGTGAATCTTCAAGTAAGTTTGTGTTTCTTCTCTGTCCTCTCCTCTGTTCTCCTTCTTCTGTTCTGTTTATGACCTTCTTTGAACCTCCTTCTCTAACCCTTTTCCTTTTGATTTTCGTGCAAGGTGATGAAGATGGTTTTGGGGCTGGGGTGCGGTTTTGAGTTTCTGTTTTGGTTCAGTTCTTGTATTTTTTGTGTTTGTGGTTTTTTGTGATTTTTCTGTAATCTGAAGAGAGGGGGTTTGATGTTGTAAAAGAGTTTGTTTGGTTTTTTTTTTGATATTCTATCTTTTTTGTGATGTTGTTTTTGTTCTGTTTTTGTTTTTTTGTAGAGTTTTGGATTTTTGAAGGTTTGAAGGTTTTGGTTGAGAATTTTGTATTGTTGTGTTTTTTGCCGTTCCTTGTTTTTTTTTCTGTTTGTGAATTTGGTTCTGTTTAATAGAGGCACATTAGGGTTTGAAAGAATTAAAGTGGGAAAAAGCAGAACCTCCTTTGTTGTATCAGTTTTAGGTAGAGAAATTGTAATGAAAAAGAGAAAGAAGACAAAGAAAATGTCACTGTATTGCAGAACATGGTTTGAAGCATTGGATCCTTTGTTTTTTTCAATTTTTTTTGTTCTGTGTTTTTTTTTTGGTTTATTAGTTGACCGAAAAAAAGGGAGAAAGAAAAAAAAAGGATTAAAAAACTATTTTTTTGTCTATTTGTTTAAATAATAAGAATAATGATAATAATAATAATAAAAATAATAATAATGATAAATAATAATTGTGATAGTGATAAAAATAGTGATAAAAGAAAAAAAAGATGGAATATGATGATCTAAGGAATGTTGAAAAAAGTGAGTAATAATAATATAGAAATTTTTAATAAGAGGGTAATGATAAAAAAGTATTTTAGTAAAAGTGGTAATAGTAGAAAAATAAAGTCACTAATGATAACAAGTAATAAAGAACGGAAATAGAAGCACGACAACTAAAATCCGACGGACAACCTTTTGATTAAAAAGAACAAGCGTAAATAAATAAAAAAAGGCGAAAAAGAATGTATGCGATGATATATTTTTTATAAAAGATTTTTTTGTATTTTAATGCAAATAATAAAGAGAATGGATTTGAGGTCCAAAATTGGGGTACAACAGCTGCCCCTATTTAAGTTTCTTCACCCGGATAGATGAAGATTGAAATCTTTGTCTAGACGGGATTGAAGAGACTTAAATATAAAACGTGCACCATTTTTGGACCTAAAATCCTCTGACAGTGCTTATGATGCAAATATGAATGCATGAAATGCAGATGATCAGTTTTTTTGAATTTTTTTGTATGAATGTTGTAAAAGACAAACAAAAGAAGAAAACATAGTTAGGACTCCACAGGGGAAGAACATAACATGACCCGACTGGGAAATATAATAAGATGTGCCCCAAGTCCATTGGGAGGATGAATTCCACTGGGGAGCAGAGTAAAGTACTGGGGAGAATATTAATTACTATTATGTGGATGACAGTAATGGTGAAAAGAACATTGTCCACCGCCTTACAAAGAGACGGGTTGCAGATAAAAGACAACGTTTATAGAGAATAAGAGAGTTGTCCACCGCCTGACAAGGACGGATTGCAGATAAAAGACAATTTCTACAAGAAAAACAGAAACATTGTCCACCGCCTTGCAAAGTGACGGCTTGCAGATAAAAGACAACATTTACTGAGAATAAGAGTATCGTCCACTGCCTTACGAAGAGACAGCTTGCAGATAAAAGACGACCTCTATAAAGAATAAGAACATTGTCCACCGCCTTACAAAGAGACAGCTTGCAGATAAAAGACAACGTTTATAGAGAATAAGAGAATTGTCCACCGCTTGACAAGGACGGATTGCAGATAAAAGACAATTTCTACAAGAAAAACAGGAACATTGTCCACCGCCTTGCAAAGTGACGGCTTGCAGATAAAAGACAACGTTTATAGAGAATAAGAGAATTGTCCACCGCCTGACAAGGACGGATTGCAGATAAAAGACAATTTCTACAAGAAAAACAGGAACATTGTCCACCGCCTTGCAAAGTGACGGCTTGCAGATAAAAGACAACATTTACTGAGAATAAGAGTATCGTCCACTGCCTTACGAAGAGACAGCTTGCAGATAAAAGACGACCTCTATAAAGAATAAGAACATTGTCCACCGCCTTACAAAGAGACAGCTTGCAGATAAAAGACAACGTTTATAGAGAATAAGAGAATTGTCCACCGCCTGACAAGGACGGATTGCAGATAAAAGACAATTTCTACAAGAAAAACAGGAACATTTTCCACCGCCTTGCAAAGTGACGGCTTGCAGATAAAAGACAACATTTACTGAGAATAAGAGTATCGTCCACTGCCTTACGAAGAGACAGCTTGCAGATAAAAGACGACCTCTATAAAGAATAAGAACATTGTAACAAGAGCATCGTCCACCGCCTTACGAAGAGACAACTTGTAGATAAAAGACGACCTCTATAAGGAATAGGAACATTGTCCACCGCCTTGCAAAGTGACGGATTGCAGATAAAAGACAACGTTTATAGAGAATAAGAGAATTTGTGTGATCTTTTGTGTAATGTATTGATAAGGTTCACTGGGGATAAAGCCACCTGAAGAACTGTAAAATGTATCTTGTAAAGTACAAGCTTCTTGTGCGGAAAACTTGTCACTTGTTTGATATGTACAAGCTTCTCGGATGACGAGACTGCCACTTGTAAAATGGATACAACCTTCTCGAATGACGAGACTGCCACTTGTGAAATTGGATACAAGCTTCTCGAATGACGAGACTGCCACTTGTGAAATTGGATACAAGCTTCTCGAAAGACGAGACTGCCACTTGTGAAATTAGATACAAGCTTCTCGAATGACGAGACTGCCACTTGTAAAATGAACGATGACATACAAGCTTCTCAGATGACGAGACTGCCACTTGTAAAATGAATACAAGCTTCTCGAATGACGAGATTGCCACTTGTAATAATGTGCACAAGCTTCTCAGATGACGAGATTGCCACTTGTGAACATGACTGATGACATACAAGCTTCTCGGATGACGAGACTGCCACTTGTAAAATGAATACAAGCTTCTCGAACGACGAGACTGCCACTTGTAAACTTGGATACAAGCTTCTCGAACGACGAGACTGCCACTTGTAAACTTGGATACAAGCTTCTCGAACGACGAGACTGCCACTTGTAAAATTGGGTTGACGTCCAATCCGAGAACAAACCGGAGGGAAACTGTAAACAAGACGCTGTGTCCAATTGAAGAATAAATTCAACTGGAATTTTCCTTTTGTTGTAGGAAAAACTGAAACAACCATCTTCCACAAGAGAGGAGTCTAGTGGGGAATTTTTGAAACAAGAGGTGTACACTTATCTGCCTAAGCTGACACTCTAATTGGGGAGAACAACATGCCCATCCCGACTCTATTTTTGTAGACACGGACAAAACGAAGGAGATAGACATCTGTATATGATGTAGTAATATATGAATGATGTAAATGTTGATGGCACATATAAATGCTATGTTTGAATATATGAAAGTATGTATGAATGTTTGTATGTTATGAATGTATTTGTATGTGAAACATCTTTTGATGGACAGACAAAGTGACCAAACCGGAAACACAAGCCAACGTCGCATCACTGTTCAGGATATCTCAACGAAGTGTAAATGTCACTGTAGATAAAGTAAGAGAACCTCTTCTTGGAGAAGGAACAACTTCTCTGGGGAAACGACCGTTTTAACCGAACGATCTGTACATAAACTTGATTGTACTCAAGACAAAAAATTTCAATCTTCATTGGGGATGTACCCTTTTCTTGACATGATTGTTGACATTCTCTTAGAGAAAACATGTTTACTGTTGATGAACAACTTGAGAGAACAGAGACGACTTGCCCCTTGTTTTATATTGCTTGCTTCAGTCTAATGAATCTTAGAAGAAATCGCTCGAAGAGCGTGACTGGTTGACCTTTTACATTAGACATTGTATCAGTTAAATGTAGCAGTGCGCTAAGAGTTGAAAAATCTTTTCTGCTCATGGTATTGGCGACAAGAATCTTGCCATACTTCTCAATATGTGACTATTCAAGAAGATATGATCTTGACATAGTATGCCCCAAGTGCTTGAAACCTTGAAAGGTAGGATGTTCAACTTGTTTGCCCCTGATTGGCAGAATTCATATGTAACTTGCCCCTAGCTAGGAGCGTCTCAAGTCAGCTTTGCCTTTGATCAGACCATAGCTCAAATTTCTTTGATGTCAAGTATTATTTTGCAAGTAAAATTATTTCTTTTGAAAAGTATTTTTGATAAAATGCATATGTATGTTTTTGAAATTGAATATTTTTGTGATGGAAGCACATATGGTGTGTACAAAGTTAATTTGTGATTACTCAACAAACAGGATGAGTCAGCCTAACAATAAATTTGCCGAATATATGCTTTCACAGTGAACCTAGCTTCAATTAGGTCTTTTGTATGTTATAATGTGGCTGGGCTCACGGTTTTCAAAAGAAAGATTGTTAAGCTCAAAATTTATTTGGTCCCACCCATTCTTCTTGATGTTCTTCAATCTTAAATTCAATTAATTCAACTGATGCACTCAGTCGACAAGAGAATCTTTTTGGCAATGATGTCTGAGGTTGACACTTTGATCGAAGCTTCATTGATATTCTTTTTGAATAGACTTTGATGAGATTTCTTGAAGTGACAATCACTTTGTGTTTAGGAAGTTGTTCCTATTTTTTGAATCACTCTTTATTTGTATGGACTAGCTCTTTTCGAACTTTGAATTTGTGGTCCATCACGGTGCCCCTCTCTTTTTTTTTTTTTATGGGCTTTTTGTTGAATTTTTTTTTTGTAAATTCTTTTTTTGAACAACTCTTGTAAGATTTTGGTGTATGAATATTGTGACTGCCATATGAACTGTTTTGAGTCTCATCTCTTGACAGCTTCCTTTGTCTGAGGAAAGCATTGTGACTAAACCTCTAATTTGGTATGATCAGGCACATTGATTCTCTTGCATCAGGATGCATCATCAAATTAATTGAAAGACTACCCTGCCCTAGGTTATGATTAAGGGTTCAGAAAAAAGAAAGAAACACCGACTTCAGGCTCAAAGGGGCTGATTACAGATTATCTCCTTATATCTCCACTGTTTGGGAAGAGAAACAATGCCTTACATCGTCAACTAGGTTTTTCACCATTGAAAAGCATATATCAGCCAAAATTAGTTATTTATTTTCATCATCCTCGCTCCAAGTTTGTAAGTAATAAAACAAGAAATGAGTGAATACGAATGAATTTATTCCAAAAACATGCATGTTTATTATATTAAAAAGTACTTGACAAAAGACATAATGTTAAGAGCAAACAAATGCTTGACAAGAAAGAAATAAAAGCCTAGTGATCATAGGGGATGAGCTTCCTTGTATCACAGACTTCAACGAGATGAGTGTAGCAAAAGTAACATCAACAGCAAACCAGATTGCAACAAATCACTCCATGTAGAGCAGAGCTAGGTCTATATCCTCGAAAGAAAATTTGTTATCTCTAACCAACTTTTGAACTTCAGATTGTAGCAGATAACAATGTTCAATGTCATGGCCAGGTGCCCCTGAGTGAAAAGCACAAGAGAGCTCTGGTTTGTACCAATAAGGCAATTTTGCAGGTACCCGAGGCGGTGCTCTAGTCTGAATCAGATCTCTCTCAATCAAAATTGGAAACAAATCTGCATACAACATGGGGATCGGGTCATATTGAGGTGACCTCTTTAAAGCAAGATTCTGTTTGTTTGACTCTTGTGGAGCCAATCGTGGAATCTGATGTGGAACCTGTTGTGTAGCTTGTTGGAGAGGTTGTGATTGAGACTGTTGTTGAACATGATGCATTTGTTGAGCTTGGAAAGGCAAAAACAGTTGCTCAAGGAGAAGATGGTGGTTATTCTGCGCCACCATTAAGGAAGTGATCAGGGCATTTTTCTTTTCCAATTCTGCCCGAAGTGTGATGACTTCTTCACGAAGCTGAGTGTTCTCTTGTTCAATTGCTTCCATTCTTTTCTTTTGACTAACCAAATGTTGTAATTGCGAGTTGACTTTGGACGAGAGCGTCGGACCAGAATCTGTTAAGAACGTGAGACTCAACACCTTGAAAACTGAATCATGAATGCAAATGATGCATGATATGCCATGTGTATAAAATTTTCTTTGTCATGTGTGTTTTTTTTATTCAAAGGATCTTTAAAAGCAATGAGAGAAATGTAATCATGACAGGGACCTTGATTCATTAATAAATAAAAGGAAATACAACTGTTTGAGCACATAAAACAACAAAGACACGTACAAAAAAGAAATAAAGAAAAATTACATCGAATTGTTAAAAGCTACAAACAAATTAACATTACAAGCATTAGACAAATACATAGTAAATAAAACACACTAGTCCCTTCCTTGTGCAGTCTTCACTTCTTGTTCTTTCTCTGCCTTTTCATTTCTTGACCTGGATTCCTACCTCCATACAGCCACACATCCAAAGGATCCATCTCTTGGCTCTTTCCTTTCTTTGACTCTTCCATCTTTTTCTTCTCAAGCTCAAGAACACGACATTTCTCATCTAATTCTTTCTTCAATTTTTCTTTCTCAAGTTCTGACACATAAAACTTCTCTTCCCAAGAAATCTCCTCATCATTTGCTTCAGTTGGTTGCTGTTCTGGCGCAACTAGGGCCACAGGAGACAGAGATGTAGAAGATGAAGGTGTAGAGAGAGCATATGGTAACACAAGTTTGGCAGCTCTGGCGATGACCCAATCAGTATACTCTTTCAAAGCTACACAGTGTTGTTTCCCTAATTCACTCTTTGTTTTTCTGTTAATCTTTTCCCAAGCACCCGCAAACCTTGCCCTTGTGATGAGACTGTCTTTCCCATTGATGTAAAAAACTCCGTCCAATAAGAGAGTATTAGGACATTTTCTCATAGTAAAACCAAACTGACGCCTGGCAAGAGTAGGGTTATAAGTGATTCCTCCTTGTGTACCAATGAGGGGTACATTAGGAAAATCCCCACAGTTGTCGATGATAGTTCCATTGAAATAATCAGAGTTATACCAGGTTATGTCTGAATGAGTGATGGCCATGATTCGTTTGGACCAAAGGGTATGGCTTGGATAGTTTCCGAAGTCATTAGACTTAGGTAGGTGTGAGCAATACCACATTTGAAGTAATGGGGCACAACAGTTGATCCGTCCCCCTTTTGAAAACCTGTAGTGAATTGAATGGTAAGTATCAGCAAGCAAGGTTGGGACAGGGTTCCCAATCAAAAAGATCCGGATAGCATCAGCATCCACAAAGTAATCAGTGCTGGGAAATAGCAACAACCCATAGATAAGCACAACTAGAATGACCTCAAAAGCATCAAAATTTTTCTTCTCAAGAAACTCAAAAGCTTTTTCTATCAAGAAAGTTGAAGCTAAACCCGAACGCCCGTTCTTCAGAGCCATGTTATGTACCACTTCGGGCTCCTTCAAGTGTAAAGCAGACGCGATAGTTGACACTTCAAGCTCTCCATCCAATCCATAAAATGGTACTTTGTCTTTGACTGGTATTCCTATCCAATGAGCATATTCTTCCAAAGTTGGAACAAGTTGATAATCTTTGAAAGTGAAACAGTGGTACACGGGATCATAAAATTGCAGAAGGGTACTGAGTAATCCGGGGTCCACCCTACCATTGAGAACATCCATAAGCTTTCCGTAACGACGTTCAAAGTGGACATCATTTGGTACAAAAGTCGCGAGATGCCTCAACTTCCTCAAATCTGGAGTTCTGAAACTGAACTTCTTGGTAAGCTTCCTCTTTGAGTCCATAACTGTGATGTTTACATTTCCATTATTTTTAAATCCTTTGAATATGGAAAAAAAAGGTATCATGTATGCATGGATGTATGGATGATATGATATGAATATGCAACAACCACAAACATAAGCAAACATGGGTGGTTTAGGTGTCATGATGTTGGAGTCAAAGGGTAAAACCCGCCCAAAAGGTATGAACTATTGGTTTACTTTGTACCTGTATCACGGGTGCTACAAGGTTCCCAAAGTTATCAACTCCTCATTGGAGATTATCGTACCCACAATTGACTCGTGGTCCGATAAATATCCAACAAGAAAGTCTCGTCTGAGCGTAGTATCGCGGAACAACTAAAGTCAGGAAAAAGAAATTCCGTCATACTCTAGCCATCGCACTACATCCTAAAAGGGCTAAGATGGGTTAAATGTGACTAAAAGGTCCCCAAGCTTCTCGGGATTTCCGGAAATAGTTATTGCCAATACAATTGACTCGTATCAACAACTCCTATTCTCGTAAACCCTCCACTTGAGCGTAGTCGTATCACATGTGCATCATGAAATGAATTGACTCCAAACATGTCACTATGATTACACCACATTTTCTATCCTATGTGTGCACTCAAGCTCGGGTCAAGCTTGTCTCAACTCAAGAACCCCCCCACAATGTATATAAAGCATGTAAATAAATAAGCACATATAAACACATAAGTTAGGTTCAACCCTCTTAAGGAGAGAATCCCCAGTGAAGTCGCCATTTTTCTGTTGCGGGATTTTTGTGACATACCCCACTACAGTTTTATTTTTCATTTCCAAAGGAGGGGAAAAATTGAAAACCTTTAAAGAAAGAGATTTTAAGGTACGGGGGTTAGTTGCACTTGAGGAAGGTGTTAGCACCTCAAGCGCCCATGGTACTCCATGGTAACCTCTTATATGTTTTTAGTGCTTTTTTGTACATGCTTTAAGAATGGGGAAAGAAGTTGTATAGAAGAAAGAAAAGAAAGTGGGTAAAAATTAAGAAAATTTTATTTCATAAAGTAAATAAAAGAAAAGAAGTGTAAATGTTTTTGTTTGTAAAAGAAGATTTTTTTTGAGAGAATTGTAGTTGTTGAGAGAAAGAGGTTGTAAGAAGAGATGTTGT
Source organism: Trifolium dubium (assembly GCA_951804385.1). Classification (NCBI taxonomy): domain Eukaryota; kingdom Viridiplantae; phylum Streptophyta; class Magnoliopsida; order Fabales; family Fabaceae; genus Trifolium; species Trifolium dubium. The sequence goes on along the minus strand of OX638062.1, from coordinate 29,588,173 downwards.
AAAGAAAAAAGTTGTTTGAAAACGAAAGTGTATTCGTTTTTTGTTGTTGAAAAAGTGTGTTGTAAAGAAAAGAAGTTCTTGTTGCAAAAAAATGTAAGAAAAGATGTTGTAAAGAAAAAATTGTTGTGACGTTGAGATTAAAGTGAACTTGCGCTTGTCTTATAAAAGATGGTACGTTTGTTTTGAAAAAAGGTTTTTTGTCTCGAAAAAAGTCTCGTAATCAATTTAAAATTAACTACGAGTCCTCTCCTTTGGAAATGAATTTGTTTTGGCATTTGTGTGTGATGTGTAAGCTAAGAAAGCAGTAAAGCGATAAATAAAGTCCTACGCTATTACAACCCAATTGAATAATTAATATTTACAACCATATCGAATTGAATGAATAAATAATAATAAGAGGCAATAAATAAATAAATAAATAGCAATGCATAAAAGTAAAATGCAAGTGCGGAAAATAAATACGATAATGAATATGCACACAAACAATTAAGAAGAGAAATCATAGCAAGATATTATATTCTAACTTAAAGGTGAAGTGTGTAAAAAAAGGGTGTGGGAGGCAAAGACATGATAATACATTTTGGAGTCCACTCACAACAACAAATAATTCTAACCTAGGCACACAAGCAACATGCAATTTTATTTATCAAAGAAAAAACGCTTTTATTTTTTATGAAGAGAATGAATTTAGGCCAAAAGGCCCTTCACTATTAATGCTAATGTTAGAGCTCAATGATTTTATAAATTAAAATATTGTCTCTAACGTGCATTTTAAAAAATGATGCATTGTCCTAATCTAAATGCAATGCATGTATGCATGAAAAAATGTGAAGTAAAATTGTAGTGTGAAATTGTAGTGTAGTGCAAAAATTTGTGTAAATGTCATGTAAAAATGCAAAAAAAAGTAGATTATGATGTAGTGAAAATGTAATGTTGCAAATGCATGTATGCATGTAATTAAAAAGTATAGTGAACATGTGATATAAAAATGTAATGTGATGTAAAGATTTTTGTGAAAAAAAAAAAAAAGTTATGTGACAAAAGAATGCATAATGTGATGTAGGGTAAAAAAATATAAAATTTTAGATGCATGTATGCATGAATTTTAATAAAAAGCATGTTATATGTTTCATAAAAAATGAAATTAAATGAAGACATAATCATGTTATCAATCATCACAATAAAAAATAAAATTCAATCATGGCATATTTAGTTTTTTAGCATTTTTTTGTTGTTTTTATATTTTTGCATACTAAATAACTAAAGAAAAAGTAAACAAGACAAACAAACTAACATTTTGGTTTTTGACATCAAAATAGTTGGAAAAGATTTTTTTTTGGTTTTCCTATTTTTTTGTTTTTTTCCAATAACACTTTAACTTAGTGATTTTTATAAAAAAAGGCAAACAATAAAACTCACACATATTTTTTGGTTTAAAATCTTTGACTATTAGTATTATAATTTGAACTCAACAATTTTATATAGAAAATCATTGTCTCAAACATACACCTAATTATTAAAATGTGATAAATATATAAAGAAGAAATTAAGATCAACTTAATAAATAGAACAAAAAAAACAAAAAAAACAGGACAAAAAACAGAGAAAACGAATTGGGCTTAATGGGTGAGGCCCAAAGAAAGATTCTTGGAGAACCGGGTCAAACCAGACCCGGTCCCTAACCCGGTTCAGCAACCGGTTAGGGGGCGCGCGCAGCAGCCCTGGGGGGCGCGCTGAGTAAAAAAAAAAATGGGAGGGTGTATATGTGAATTTTCTTTGCCATTTTTAGATAAAAACATTTTCTTTCTTCTTCTTCTCTCTCACGCTCCCTTCTCTTTCTTTTTCTCTGGTTTTCTTTTCTTCATTTTCAACAAAGCTTCATGAACCCTAAACCCAGAAACCATCCAAATCATAAAACTCTAAACACAAAGCCTACCTAAAAAGCTCTCCTAAACACGAATCCGGCGACAAAAACGCCGAACAACCAAGCACACGGCCGGATCGGCCTTCACCGATCTAAACCCCAAAAAAGGAAAAAAAATCAAATTTGAAAACCGAACTCATAGATCTATCCTAAACGCACAGACAAGCTTCGAATCACGCAAATAAACAACGAAACCATGCTTATCGAAAAAGAAGGCGAAAATAAAACCCTAGATCTACAAATTGATGCATGTTCGAAATAAATGGGAGAAAAGGAGAAAAGGAACGAAAATCGGTACCAGCCTTGCAGTGAATCTTCAAGTAAGTTTGTGTTTCTTCTCTGTCCTCTCCTCCGTTCTCCTTCTTCTGTTTTGTTTATGACCTTCTTTGAACCTCCTTCTCTAACCCTTTTCCTTTTGATTTTCGTGCAAGGTGATGAAGATGGTTTTGGGGCTGGGGTGCGGTTTTGAGTTTCTGTTTTGGTTCAGTTCTTGTATTTTTTGTGTTTGTGGTTTTTTGTGATTTTTCTGTAATCTGAAGAGAGGGGGTTTGATGTTGTAAAAGAGTTTGTTTGGTTTTTTTTTTGATATTCTATCTTTTTTGTGATGTTGTTTTTGTTCTGTTTTTGTTTTTTTGTAGAGTTTTGGATTTTTGAAGGTTTGAAGGTTTTGGTTGAGAATTTTGTATTGTTGTGTTTTTTGCCGTTCCCTGTTTTTTTTTCTGTTTGTGAATTTGGTTCTGTTTAATAGAGGCACATTAGGGTTTGAAAGAATTAAAGTGGGAAAAAGCAGAACCTCATCAGTTTTAGGTAGAGAAATTGTAATGAAAAAGAGAAAGAAGACAAAGAAAATGTCACTGTATTGCAGAACATGGTTTGAAGCATTGGATCCTTTGTTTTTTTCAATTTTTTTTGTTCTGTGTTTTTTTTTTGGTTTATTAGTTGACCGAAAAAAAGGGAGAAAGAAAAAAAATGGATTAAAAAACTATTTTTTTGTCTATTTGTTTAAATAATAAGAATAATGATAATAATAATAATAATAAAAATAATAATAATGATAAATAATAATTGTGATAGTGATAAAAATAGTGATAAAAGAAAAAAAAAATGGAATATGATGGTCTAAGGAATGTTGAAAAAAGTGAGTAATAATAATATAGAAATTTTAAATAAGAGGGTAATGATAAAAAAGTATTTTAGTAAAAGTGGTAATAGTAGAAAAATAAAGTCACTAATGATAACAAGTAATAAAGAACGGAAATAGAAGCACGACAACTAAAATCCGACGGACAACCTTTTGATTAAAAAGAACAAGCGTAAATAAATAAAAAAAGGCGAAAAAGAATGTATGCGATGATATATTTTTTATAAAAGATTTTTTTGTATTTTAATGCAAATAATAAAGAGAATGGATTTGAGGTCCAAAATTGGGGTACAACAACGTTGTTGACTTCTTGGTTGATCCTTATGAAAAAATTGATCACCTTATTGAAGATGAAAGTGTCAAGAAATAAAGATCAAAAATGTCTCACTAGTAATAATATTTTTATAGTTTCTTTGAGTTCCCTATAATAATAAAAAAAAAATTCTTTCTATGCTAATGATAATAAAATTTTTACATTTAAATGTTGTTTCCAACTTTCATTGCTAATACTGATAAATATTATGTTTAAATAATTTTATTCTTACATGTATCCTTTGTTTGTTCACTTGAAAATTAACACTCTTGCAGCTTATTATTTATATAGAGTCGATTGTTCTTAGAGTATTTTATTTTGATATAAAGATTTCTGATTGACTTATGAACTATTTAATTTGAGATAACATTGTAAAAGATTTTATGATATTATTAAATGATCAAAGCTCATTGACTTCATTTATAAGGACGAATGTCACACTCTTGGAGTTTGACAATTATTATGATATACATGAAACTTTAATATAATTGATTTATATATTCTCTGCAAGAATTATTTTAAAGTTATTTTTTATACTACCAAATTATTGAAAGCTGCAGAAGAGCTAATATATTATTACAAGAAGAACAAAGTTTACTTTGAGAATATATATACTAGTGCAATTGAAGCATAAAATTATTGTAAACCAGAAGTTTACAAGTCATATTAAGTTTGGCAAGACGGTTGGGTTATCCGGATCTATTATGATGCGAAAGTTAATATAAATTGGATATGTTTTGAAGAGGCAGGAGTTCTTCAATCCAATAGTTTGTGTGTTATTAGTTCCCAAAGAAAATTAATATATATTGGAAAGTATTTGATAAGTATCATATGTCAACCAAGATTGATATGCTCATAATAATAAAAATATATGGACCTAAAGATCCATTCTTTAGACGTCTAAAGTTAAAAGTGTGATTGATACTTATGTTAAAATTCTACTTTGGGAACATGTGATCATTTAAATTGAGTTTTTGCTTCGCATCAAGCCAATAAATTAGTATATAAAATTCCTCCCATTAATTCCTCCCATTAATTTGCAATTAAGTTTGACTTTATAACATAATATTTTTATATAAGCATTTTTTGATGTATTGGTATGTTCCAGTTGCTCCAATATAATGCACTAAGATGAATTATTAAAGAATATTGGGAAAACTAATTTGACATGAATCTATATTCATAAAGTATGTTGAACTAAAAGTTGGAGAGTTATTTATAGCCCTGTAGGCTGATTATCAAGTGATGAATTAGTTTTCTTAATATTAGGGGAGAGAACAAGCAGCTGAAAAATATGAATCAGGAGTTCAAATGAATCACTTGAAAAGATAAATCTCATCTTGATCCTCAAGTAATTTGAACTATATGTTCAAAAGATAAATCATTTGCAAAGATTATGAAATAAATTATCAGCTACTAACGTTCCTATCAAAATAAACGTCCCTGCTGGACAGTCTTATATTGCAAATGAGTCTTAACTACCCTGAAGCGTGGTAGGCAAGTCGGTTCCAAAGATATAAATACTCAAATAAGAAAAGGAGCTAAAAAGGAATGATGACCCAAGCGAGAATTTAAAATTTTCAAAAGAGTATTAGACATAATTTATTTTGTTTAGTTCCAGAATAACTTATAAGGTACCTAAAATTTATGAAAATAAAGAGATCTCGATAAATTATGTCAAGAATGGAATACGTTGGAACCGCAATACAATTAAATCAACGTTGACGATATTTTTTTTATAGCGCTATATGTGATAAGAGATAATGAGGATCATGAACTAAAGTCTATTGAGAATTATAGATAACACAATGATTATCTAAAGAAAGTGACACGTACAATTGCTACATAATTAAAGTATCCTTGCAAAGTGAATAGATTTTTGGATCCAAAAATGAAAATAAATAAATATGAATGAGTTTTCGTGCGAAAATAAAAGTATGATATCTAGAGTTTGGCTGTGTTCAAGAGAATTGACTCAGAAAAATATAAGATCACTAATTGTGAACAAATGCCTTTTCAAGGCTCGAGAAACTTATGAATAATTAATTGGTCGTGAGTACTACATTTTAGTCCAATTGAGGGCAAATGAATTTTGATATATTATTTATTTTTAATGTATTATCAAGTATATATTTTGTTATTTTAGATTTGCAGGTTATTTGTATATATCAGTGTATCACAAACAAACCACAACAACATTCTTGTTAAATGATGAGGAAAGCTTAGCACTACATGAGATGAATCAAGAATGTGAAGCACATGATTAGTCAAATACAAAGAATTATGAATTTTCTTTTAAACGATTCTTGCAACAATTCAATATGAAGGTAATATCACAGGCACACCGCACCGCTAATTGTGAGAAGAATATATATAACAACTTTTTCTACAAAGTCACCTTCATGTAAAGCTTTTCAGCAATAAGTACAAAAGATTATTTGGCCTTCTTCGTATAAGATACAAATGTCTTTATGAGGGGGAGAAATAAATGTGTACTGCACTCTTTTTTCCTTGACCATGGTGAAATTCTGGCAACTAGACAGACAAACGTTGTGCACTATGTTAGCACTAGTGTCCGAGCATTTGTCACACAACAATAAAATAACTTAGCGTAGCAAAGTAAAATAAGCGTGACTGAAAAGTAAAGAACACAATGAGTTTGTTAACCCAGTTCGGCGCAACTGCCCTAGTCTGGGGGATACCAATCCAGGAATGAACCCACTATAATAGCTCTAGTGTAATACACCAACGTAGCCTCACTACTTGGTTATGCACCTAGACCCTATCCCGTGCTGCTCTACCTAGGAACTCCTAGATATGAGACCCCGTCTCAATTCCTACCAATCAGTACAACCAGCACTGTTATCAATTGTTCTTTTCGTTTGTTTGTTTGAAGAGTCACACTCTAAAGACACAACTAACTCCGTACTTCACAGCTTAGGAGCAGTACACAATTACAACTCAAAAAACACAGAGTACTTGACTTGAATCAGCAAATACAAGCAAGACTCACAGCTAACAAGAAAACCTAAAACACACGCTTTAGTTCACACAAGGTTTTCCACACACCCAAAACTAGGGTTTGTCTTCATACATATATAGTACTCAGCAAGCACGGGTTTGGGCTTCAAACATAGCTTGGACGTTGTCAGGTCCAGCTAACAATTCTTCATGAGCAAGAATATTGTTTCCAAAAATATATTAATATTAATTATGGAAATACACAAAGGCCTGTAACCTTGTTACAGCTCAGCAAACCTGCGCGTCTTGTTCTCCACGCTAGGTTAAACTTAAAACTTCATAGAATCTCCAAAAGATCTTCAACAGAAATATAGCGCGTGTTGGCGCGCAACAGTCAGGTCACACAATGCTGTTCCACTTGCTTACAGCATTTGTCTCCGCATTTGGCTAGTAGATGTTTTTGCAAAATGTAGCCAACATACAAAAACCCAACATTCTCCCCCTTTGGCAAAATTTTGGCTAAAACAATCTATAGCCAGTTCTTTAGAGAGATACACAGAACTTCTTCAAGTTCACATCATGCATAAGCAACAAAACTATCATGGCACATAACAAAACAACCTTCAAGAGAATTCTTTGAGCAAAGATAACTTGTAACAATATTAGAGGCATTTATCATCAGGAATCATAGTACGCCTAGCCTCACAGAACATAGCAAGATAAACAATTTCACACATAGTGGATTCATATAAAGAGATGAAAACATACTCTTAAAAAATTAATTCTTCAACAACAGATAGAGATCAAGGATACGTGCTCCCCCTCAACACATGCTTTTACATAACATACGCACTCCCCCTCAAAACATGCATGCACATAAAAAACATACTTACTTCCATAAGACAAATGTCAGAGCATCTGTCCAAATGTCTTCATGCATAACATAACAACTAGAGCATGTGTCAGAGCATCTTCAGATCATAAGAAAATTAATTCTAACATACATCTTCATGCATAAACATAGCATAGCAACTTCAAGAGCATAAATTCTGACAAACATCAATAATGCATAAGGAAAGGCATAGAGTAACACATCAGTCACAGAGGTCACAGAGTCATAGAGGCACATAGGGGCCCCAAATAGTGTTATTACAGACCATAATGCACACACATGTGCATAGTGAATGAATAAAAGGAAAAAAATTACACAAGCATTAGAAAGAGGCAGTCTCATCAGAGAGAGCAGACATTTCCTCAGTGTCACCAACAGCAGAAGCATTACCATTTCCTCCTTCTTCTTCCTTGTCTTGACCTTGGGCATTCAGCTCACCCTCAGCTTTAGCCTCAGCTCTCAAAGCAGCTATAACCCTGTCAACCTTCAGCTTCTTTGCACCCAAATCCAAACTAACCTCAGTAAGCTCAGCAATCATAGCCTGTCTACTCATAATACCAGTTGTCTGGACAGAAGTGCCAGCCAACTCATCAGCCTGTGGCTGGGATAAAGATTTACAATCCAAAGCAAGAGGACTAGGCCTCCTAACAGGCTCTTCAGCACTAACCAAGATATCAGGATGTTGTTGCAGAATAATATCACACAGCAGAGTAGGAAACGCAATAGGGAACTTAACAGCAAAAGACTTAGCTTGCTCTAAAATTGATAATAAATATAAGAACCAAAATCAAATGCAGATTTAGTACCAACTGCATAGATGAGCTTAGTCAAACCAGTTGCAATAGAATTAGAATGAGTGGTTGGGGATCAGTTATGAGCATCAATTTTGTTCAACACAGTATATAATGGGGACAATTTTGCAGCAGACAAATGTCCAGGCCAATGCCTAAGCTTGTTACCTGTGATTTCTTTGCAGATGGTGTCATCAACCACTTCTAACTCAGGAATGGCTTCAGTGGTCCTTCCTAGATAAGCATTTATGATTTGGGGAGAGAAGTTGACACACCTACCACGAACAAACACCTGCCTGTACTCTGGATTCCTATAGTCATCACATTTTTCAGAAATGTTGACCACAAATTCCCTAACCAGCTTGTCATAACAGTGACCCAAGTTCTTCACTGTCTTCATCAGCCCAGCATAGTCCAACACAAATCAAGTCATGAATAAAACTCTTAATGAAAGCCTTAGTGGAAGCAATAGTGGATGTCCATCCTACCTCTTCCATTTCCTATAACTCCCACTAATGAGTGGATCTTTATTACCTTCTTCTATCTCTTCATTATATGTGTCCTATAAGTAGGACTCTTGTTATATGATGTAAACACACACAAAAGAAGAATAATACAAAGTTCATTTCTTATCTATCTCTCTTCACTAGCTCTCTAAGTTTATTTCTAACAGTTTTATAATTGTCTTTGTTTTTTATAATTCCATCCAAGAGAACACAGATCCAGCTACATTCTCTCTTCATATTCATCTTCAAATCAAATTCATGGCTTCCAAATTGTTACTCATCATTATAATCATTATTGCTTTTTAAAATGTAATAAATTTATCCCTTCGGTCCGACTTCCTCCCTCTCTATAGCAAAACATGGTTTTCACCATTGAATCAAGTGCCTCCTGCCAACAAATAATCCAAATTTCGAATAAGATGCACAAGCCTAATATGTTATTAGTAAATATCTTTTATTTTGCTGCAAAGTGATGCATAAAATAGTTTATTTTTTCTCATCTATCAGAAATGAAAAATACCTCAGATTCTACAGTTGAATGAAATCAAAAGAAATCAATGGTTGAGCGAGTGAGCCTTACAACACCTGAACGCAGAAAACCACACCACTCCCCGAATTAAATGTGTTCGTAACTAATAGACCGAATGTTATTTTAACAACTTACAATTATTTGTTCCATTATGATAATCCAATTCAAACTCAGCAAGAACTTGAACAAACCTTCAAGAGTGCCGAGGATATAATTCATTAAGGTCTTGTGGTTTAGATAAACATCCACATCTAAGCCATTTCCTACATATGAGTAATAATATTCATTACGCATCACTTTGCAGCAAAATAAAAGATATTTACTAGTAACATATTAGGCTTGTGCATCTTATTCTAAATTTGGATTATTTGTTGGCAGGAGGCACTTGATTCAATGGTGAAAACCAAGTTTTGCTATAGAGAGGGAGGAAGTCGGACCGAAGGGAGAAACACGAGTGCGCGGCATACTAAAAGATGGTGGCTTCCATCACCTCAGGTACCAAAAACTGGTATTCATTAATTAAATTAAATATTGATCTTCATTGATATATTCGATGTTATGTTTCTATGTTGCAGTCAAGAAAGGAAAATCTTAGACAGGAACTGCACGAGGTATTGACAGCCAAAACAAGAGGTTTGATGAAATTGAAGTTGATCTTAATGTCGCGTATTATAACAATCTTCACTATAATCATTCTTACATACCATTTTTTATGCTTGTTATCAGATTACATTCATAATTGATGTGCTCTACGACTCTGTGTGAATGTTGTTGAAGGTTCGTGTTTGCCTCTAGTTACAAAATTACAGTGCTGTGAAAGATGCGATATGTTAAGGTGCTATTGAAATGTTTGGGGGACGTGTAAGCTAAGCTGAGGCATAGAAAGTTAGAAGGTCAGGACCAGTTTTGACTTTTAGAGGTGCAAGCCGTGTATTTTTCAGGCTGATGGTGGTGAGGTTGGTATGGAAGGGTGAACAGTATTTGTTGCCAAAATTCTGCATTTTTTTAGCTTCTTGAATTGATAGTTTGGGTGCATGTTTTTAGTTGAGGGGGTTGCATTTGATTTGATTGTATGAATGTTTGTACTATCTTGTATATCAAAACATTTAGTGTAAGTTGTTTAGGTTTGGCACAAAGTTGCATTTGACCACAACATAGGGGATAAGCACTTCTTTTGTATATTATAATGAGAAAATGGATATTTCATAGTGACTTGGTTTAGTTAATTAGTATAAAATTTAAATTTATTGATATTTTTTTTTGATTAAGGAATTTAAATTTATTGATGATTCTTTTATGTAAGATATTCATATATTGAGGATTTTTTGTTATGAAATATATAAGACAGTGCTATATAAGCATAAAGAACGCTATGTAAACGTAACATTAGACAATGCTTATGTTTATGAAGTGTTGTCTATGCTCCACCTAAGATAGAACTTATAAGTCACAAGCGCTTTTTAAAGGCTACCTAAGATAGCGCTTATGTTTATGAAGTGCTGTCTAAGGTCTACCTAAGATAGCACTTATACGCTACAAATGCTTTCGAAAGGCTACTTAAGCTAGCGCTTATGTATTACAAACGCTTTCTAAAGGCTACTTAAGTTAGCACTTATGTGTTAGAAGCGCTTTCTAATGTCCACCTAAAATAGCGCTTATTAGCTACAAGAGCTTTCTAAAGGATACTTAAGCTAGCGCTTATCTTTATTAAGCGCTATTTAAGGTTAACATAAGATAGCGCTTATGAAATGTAAGCGCTATCTAAGGTCTATCTAATAAAGTACTTGTATTTATGAAGCGCTTTCTAAAAGTACCTTAAGATAGCGCTTGTTGATAGGAAGCTCTTTCTAAACATAACCATAAGATAGCGCTTATTAAAAGAGAGTACTTTCTTAAGGTACCATAAGATAGTGCTTATTAAAAAAAAGTGCTTTCTAAACATAACCATAAGATAGCGCTTATTAAAAGAAAGCGCTTTTTAAAGGTACCATAAGATAGCGCTTATTAAAAGAAAGTGCTCTCTAAAAGTATCATAAGATAGCGCTTGTTAAAAAGAAGCGCTTTCTAAGGGTACCATAAGATAGCTCTTATTGAAAGGAAGCACTTTTTAAAGGTACATAAGATAGCAAGAAGCGCTGTCTAAGGGTGACTTTAGGCAGCGCTTTTCCTTAATTATTAAGCGCTGTCTATACAAAAGGCAGCGCCAGAATAGACACCGCTCAACAAGCGTTGTCTAAGGCCAAAATAAACACTTTCTAAAACTTCGATCATATTTGCTAACTTCGACCCATGTGGATCGTAGTTAGCAGCCCCCTATATATAAAACTTTGAGAAGAAGAAATGAAACTTGATTAAAAAAAAATATATCTATGCCATTGACTTAATTAAAAAATTGATTAAACTTTATTAAAAAAAAATTATATTCCCCTATAACAACCATTGTGTGGACATAAATTTTATAAAAAATTGATTATACATATTTGGGGAGTTAGTGGAGGATACTTGGCGAGTAGTGAGGATCACGAGAACTCCCACTATTCTACCTCTCAGTACTGAGTGAAAGGATATGGGCGAGACCCATCCTGATACGGCATCTAGATAGCACATTATATGTTAAACGGGGCCAAAGGGATAGTCCGGTACAACGACTTATTCAGTATTTAAAAATTGAAATTCTAACAATTACGTTCATTTCTAAAATAATTTTGAAATGAGTTATTCCGCATAATATCTCATTATTTACAATAAATTTTTTTAAGCCAATTGTTTTTTTATTTTATTATTATTACTTATATTAATAGCTTTATTATTTTAAATCAGTCATATTTATAAAAATCATTTTCAAATAAGATTTTTTCTTATTCTCGTAGAATTAAATGTAAAGTGTATTTAATTTTCTTTCTCTCTCAATTTCTCAATAAACAACCAATAAAATTTGGTTTTACATCTTCCCTATGCAACTTATTCCAAAGAAAATCCAAAAAACATAATTCATATTCTCGTGTTTTACTATTTCTTAATAACTTTGAATTTTTTTCACTTATAATTTAAGACGGAGGGGGTATTTATTTTCATAATGGAAGATAATATATATATATATATATATATATATGTATATATATATATATATATATATTTTTAAATTTTATTATTAATAATAGTAAATATTGAATTTTTTAATGAAAAAGTATAAAAAAATTAGTATAATACTTATTTATCATTTTAAAAATCAAGTGTATCTGTACAATAGAATTTGTCTATTGTACCATAGAAGCTCTCTTAATTTTATGAGAATAAGTAAAAAGTATTTTTGAAAAAAAAAAATTCAATATAATTTGGAAAAAAAAAATAGAAAGACGGTGTGATTATATATTTTATTCACTATACACATCCCCCTAACAACCGTAGTGTGAAAATGAATAAAGTAACATGTAAGGCTATATTAGGCTATATTGTTGAAGTATAATATTACAGTAAGCTATGTTGGAACAAAGGATGTTCAGATCTAACTCTTGGTGTTTTAATGATAACAAAGTATTAATGAACAATAGGATATTTTAATATTTATCTGAAGTGTGCAGATTAAATGAATAATGTTATATTAAAATAAGCTCTGAAACAAAGTATTAGCAAAAGGATATCAGAAGCAAAGGATATCAAAAGCAAAGGATATCAGAAGCAAGGATATTAGAAGCAATTCTAATCAGAAGCAAGTCATCTCAAAAGTTATGTTGAATCAGAAGCAACGTATGGAGAAGACCAACAGTTTCAGAAGCTGAAGACTCAGAAGCATATGTCTGATACATATGCTCTGAATAACAAGCCAGGAATGTCAGTGTTAACTGATAGTGATTCAATGATTGGAAATCATTTGAATTAAAGGCTGTGATTGATTAATACATCATAGTACTACATCCTTATCATCAAGGATAGTGACGTTAGTACTATTTTACTCCATAAGGGCGAATATTCTCAAACAAAAGGAATAACAGGATAAGCATTACCAGAATTGGCAAATATCCCATGTTACCTTTGTCCTTTCACAGCTGGCTTGAAAATGACCTCTGCAACGGTCATTATCTTCAAACGTCTCTATTTTTCTCTTCACACATTAATAGAGAACCTCATTTTTGAAGATTAAGGTTACGCACGCATACAACTTTACTCCTTTACATAAGACTGAAAGCACTACTTCTGAAACTATTTCTGTTGTGCTTCTGACACTCTGTTTTTCTAATTCATTAGGAATTCTGTGTTAGAGTCTTAAAAGTCTTGAGTTGTAATCTTGAGAAAACTCTTGATTTTATAATCAAGTGTCTATCACTTTCTATTATTTCATTTGTGTTAGGAAGTCTCTTGCGTTTTTGCTTGAGCAAATAGGAAGTCTCTTACTTGTGTGTTTGAGCATTGTAATAATCTAGGTGATTATAGTGAAATCCCTTGGAAGTGCAAGGGGACTGGACTACTCTCGGTTTGTGAGAGGAACCAGTATAAAATTGCTTGTCTCGTCTCTCTCTCTATCCTTACTCTTGAGTATGAGTGTGTTAATTGTGTTTCTTTATCCGCTGGTGCTTCTGATAGGTTTCAGAACTTAGCAGAAGTTTTCAAAATACCAAAGCACAATTCAACCCCCCCTTCTTGTGTTTTTCACACCTTCAATTGGTATCTAGACCTCTGGTTGTTACGCATCACTTAACAGTGAAACAAAAAGATCCTGAAAAACACTATGTCTGGAGAGTGAAGTCCAAAGAAAACTGCTATTCCATATGATTACAATTCTGAAAAGTATGAGAAATCTGGTGGAACTTATAGCAAAGCACCTAAGTTCAATGGTGATCAATCAACCTTCAACTGGTGGAAATATAAAATCTATCCTCATATCATAGCTGAAGATGAAGGTTTGTGGGACATCATTGAAGAAGGTGTTAGTTTTCAAGACAAGCTTGATGAAGATGGTAAGACTACAGCAGCTATCAAGAAGACCTTCACAACTGATCAAAAGAAAGAATGGAAGAGACACAACAAAGCTATTTCTATCCTTGCTAGCTGTATCACTCATGATGAGTTTTTAAAACTTGGAAACAGATCTAGTGCTAAGGGTATTTATGACTCTTTGTGTGCTACTTATGAAGGAAACCAACAAGTGAAAGAAGCAAAGGCTAATCTTCTGGTTCATCAGTATGAAATGTTTAAAATGAAAGACATAGAAAGCATTGAAGAAATGTATGCAAGGTTTAAAATTTTGGTTTCTGGTCTTGGAGTCTTAGAGAAGAGTTATACCACTGCTGATCATGTTAAGAAGATTCTGAGGTGTTTACCACCCAAGTGGAGACCTAAAGTCACTGCTATACAAGAAGCAAAAGATCTAAATACCTTAAGCCTAGAAGAGTTAACTAGTTCTCTCATAAGTCACGAGATGGAATTAGCTTCTAATGAGCCCAAGAAGAAATCAAAGTCATTGGCTTTGCCAGCAAATTTGAAATCTCCTAAAGCTTTAAAGGCTAAAGTTATTGAATCTGATGTTGATGAATCTTCTGTAGATGATCAGGAGGATGGATCAGATGAGGAACTCTTTGCTCTGGTTTCAAAGTTCAGAAAATGGAATAAGTACAAAAACAACAAAGCTTCTGGAAGAAGTTCTGGTTCTAAGAGCTATGGGAACAAAAGCTCCAATGTTAAAGACAAGAAAGATGGTTCTAAAAATAGCTGTTTCAACTGCAAAAAGACTGGTCATTTTATTGCTGATTGTCCTGATTTGAACTCCAATGATAAAGGGAAAAAGGGAAACTTCAAGAACATAATGAAGAAAAGTCTTATGGAAACTTTTGAGGACCTTGAGAAGTTATCAGATGAAGATGAAGACGATGAGGAAGCAAATATAGCACTTATGGCTACAACATCTTCTGATAATGAATCTGATATGGAGAATGAATCTGATACTGATGATATTGATGAGGTAATTTTTAAACTTCCTCATGATAAGCTTCTGATTGCTCTAAAAGACACTATGAAGCAATACATAAACAAGTCAAATGATTTCAAAAGTTTAAAAACTAAAATTGACTTGCTTACAGAGAAATCTAACCAACTTCAATCTCAATACAATGAATCTCTTTTGAAACAAATCACATGATAAGAGCTTGAAGAAGGTTGTGTTGCTTGTAACAAATCACATGATAAGCACGAAGTTGCTCTTCATGAGTTTGTTAAACAGAATGTTAACAAGAGCAAAGTTGCTTCCATGATTTACAGTGTGAGCAAGAACAAAGGATATGGACTTGGTTATTCTGCATCTTTTGATAAAGAAAAATCAAGTCAGTCTGTTTGTTTGAGCAAAACACCTCCTCCTCTCTATTCCACTTTCATATCAGAAGCTTGTAACTCTGAGAAAGTTTTACAAACTTCTGTTTTGGATAAGGGCAAATCAAAAGTCTCAGAAGATAACACTTCAGTGATTTTTGATAACTCAAATTCAAAAATGAGACATTCAGAAGTAAAGATTCTGAAGAGACCAGTTCCTAAAACAACTAAGGTTCTGAGAACTTTAGAAGTTAGTACTTCTGATACAAAGTCTGTGAAACCTATTAGAAGTTTTGGCAAGAAGAAGTATGCTCCTCAAACAGGTTTTCAAAAATCATACTTCTACAAGGCCTACACCAACCCATCTGGACCCAACAAGTTGTGGGTACCAAAATCTGAAATAGTGTATGTTGCAGGTTTGCACTCAAAAAGAGAAAAACTCAAGTACATGGTACCTGGACAGTGGCTGCTCTCGACACATGACGCGAGAAAAGCATTTATTCCTCACCCTGAATCTGAAAAAGGTAGGATCTGTAGGATTTGGTGGGAACCAAAAAGGTTCAATAATTGATACTGGTACAGTAGGAAATTCCTTCTCTACTATTTCTAATGTTCTTCTTGTTGATGGACTCTATCATAACCTTCTTAGCATAAGCCAATTATGTGATAATGGTTATGAGGTGGTGTTTAATAAGAACACATGCACTGTAAACAGATACTCTGATAAGAAGTAAAAAGCTTAGGTCATGCTAACTAGAGATTAATCTCTAAGCTTAGTAGACAAGATCTTGTGAGAGGCCTACCTGTTCTAAAATATCAGTCAGACACAATTTGGGGTCCCTGTCAAAAAGGGAAGCTTTTCAAAAGCTCTTTTAAAGATAAAAACATTGTCTCTACTACAAGGCCTTAGGAACTGCTTCATATTGATTTATTTGGACCAGTTAGCACTGCTTCAATAAATGGTAAGAAGTATGGACTTGTCATTGTAGATGATTTCAGTAGATGGACTTGGGTTGAATTCCTTAGTTCCAAGGATGATACATATTATGTGTTTAAAACCTTTTGCACTCAAATACAAGTTGAAAAAGACTTGAAAATTGTTAAGGTTAGGAGTGACCATGGTGGCGAGTTTGAAAATGAACCTTTTGAAATCTATTGTGAAAACAATGGAATTCTTCATGAGTTCTCATCTCCTAGAACTCCACAGCAAAATGGGGTTGTAGAGAGAAAGAACAGATCTTTACAAGAAATGGCCAGAATCATGATGCATGAAACTAACTTAGCAAAATATTTTTGGGCAGAAGTAATAAACACAGCTTGTTATATTCAAAATAGGATCTATATCAGACCTTTATTGAATAAAACAGCATATGAATTGTTCAAAGGAAGAAAACCTGATATTTCTTATTTTCATCAATTTGGTTGTACTTGTTACATTCTGAATACTAAAGTTCATTTAAAGAAATTTGACTCTAAAGCTTCTAAGGGTATCTTTATTAGATATTCTGAACGCTCTAAGTCATACAGAGTGTATAATTCTGAGACTAACACTACTGAAGAATCTATGCATGTAAGATTTGATGACAAAGAGCCTGATGATGATAAGTCAGAGCTAGTTGAAGTTATTGCAGATAATCTAGATTCAGAAGTTGAAACTGTAGAAGTTAACAAAAGTTCAGAACCTGAGACAACTTCTGATGATCAAGAAACTGCTCCTTCTGAAGATGTTCCAACTACTCAAATTGATAGTGATTCTGATGCTGAGATTGAAGAAGTAATTAAGAAGAATTCTTTCAAATACAAGTCATCTCATCCAGAAGAATTGATCATTGGAAACAAAGAAAGTCCTAGAAAGACAAGATCAAGTTCACAAAAGGAAGATGCAATGGTCAGCTTGGTTTCTCTGAATGAACAAAAGACTATTGATGAAGCTCTAAAAGAAAAAGCTTGGATCTTAGCTATGAAAGATGAACTACATCAATTTGACAGAAATGAAGTTTGGAATCTAGTTCCTAGACCAAAAGACAAGAACATTATTGGAACAAAATGGGTGTTCAGAAACAAGCTCAATGAACAAGGAGAAGTAACTAGAAACAAAGCAAGATTAGTTGCACAAGGTTACAGTCAACACGAAGGGATTGATTACACAGAAACTTTTGCTCCAGTTGCTAGATTGGATGCAATCAGGTTATTTCTTTCCTATGGAGTTAACCTTGGTATCACTCTATATCAAATGGATGTGAAGAGTGCATTTCTTAAAGGTTTTATCATTGAAGAAGTATATGTTTATAAACTGCAAAAGTCACTCTATGGTTTTAAACAAGCTCCTAGAGCTTGGGATGATAGACTGAGTAACTTTTTGGTTGATAATGGTTTTGAAAAAGGACAAGTTGATTGTACACGATTTAGAAAAACCTTGAAGAAAGACATTCTGATCGTTCAAATCTATGTTGATGATATTGTTTTTGGTTCAACTAATGCTTCTCTATGCAAGAATTTCTCTAAGTTAATGGAAAAAGAATTTGAAAAGAGCATGATGGGAGAGATGAAGTTCTTTCTTGGAATTCAAATCAATCAAGAAAAGGAAGGAACATACATTCATCAAACCAAGTATACAAAGGATCTCTTGAAGAAGTTCAATCTTGAAGATTGTAAGCCAATGAATACTCCAATGCATCCAACAACAAGCATGAGTCTGGATGAATCTGAAGGCAAAGTTGATCAGAAGTTATGTAGAGGTATGATTGGTTTTCTACTCTATCTAACTTCATCTAGACCTGATATTATGTTCTCTGTATGCTTGTGTGCAAGATTTCAATCAGATCCTAGAGAATCTCATCTCACTGCTGTGAAGAGAATCTTTAGATATTTGAAAGCTACTTGTAATTTTGGATTAGTTTATAAGAAATCCAAGAAATATGAGTTAAATGGATTCTGTGACGCTGATTATGCTAGAGATAAACTTGAAAGAAAATCAACAAGTGGCAGTTGTCAATTTATGGGTGAAAACCTTATCTCCTGGTGTAGCAAGAGGCAGACCACCATTGCTATGTCCACAGCAGAAGCAGAATACATTTCAGCTGCTAAATGTTGTACACAACTTCTTTGGATGAAATATCAATTAGAAGATTATCATATAAGCAGTCATTATATACCTTTATATTGTGATAATATTGCAGCCATTCAGCTTTCCAAAAATCCTATTTTACACTCTAGAGCAAAACATATTGAGATCAAACATCATTTTATAAGAGATTATGTTGAGAAAGGTATTATAGATATCAAGTTTGTTGATACTGAAAAACAATGGGCTGATATCTGTACAAAACCTTTAGCTGTTGAAAGATTTGATTTCATAAAGAAAAATCTCAACATGGTGTTTGTTCCTGATTTTTAAGTTCTATTGAGTAAAATTTGTTTTAAAAAAAAAATCTGATTAGTATCAGAATATGTTGAACCTCAGAACCTCAAGGTCAGAAGTTCTGATGTATAACTACTTTTGATAAATATCAGAATCAACAGAATGGTTCTGATGTGGTAGTGGAACAGTTTATATCCTTTTTCATCTAACTGTTGTCCACTAACGCACCAGTTATTTAAATAATTTTCTAATACACGTGTCTCTTTGCAATTAGTTGAGTATTGGTTAATGATGAGTTTAACGCTTAAAATGAATATGACTATTCTGTCCTTTTTGTGTGGTACTGTTTTTTTGTTTTCTAAAAATATACACTTTTATTCACTTGCACACAAACACGTTCACAACCCACACTTTTTCATATTCTCACTAAACCTCCAACTCTTCAGTTTTCTTTCCTCCTTCTCTAGCAAAACCAAAACCCTAACCTACAACAATGGCATCATCATCGTCTACTGCTTCTCAATCAGTTAAACCGATAGTTGATTTGGAAAATCAAAAGAAGTATAGAATCAGAAAAGACACTATGTCCTTCAAGTTTCAAAGTCTGAAGTGCATGGTAGAGAAAAGGGTTGATTTCGAGAATTTAAAAGCGAACGGTTTTGACTTACAGAAAATGTTCTACTATCAAGGGTTAGAACGCTACTTCAAAATCCTGAATGGTCCGATTTTTGAAGAGATGGTAAAGGAATTCTGGATGAAAGCTTATGTGTTTGATAAACAGTCTGCTTATATTGAAGTTCAAAATTTGGTGAAGAAAAACCCGCTGCTGAAAGGGAAATCAAGAAAAGATTTGGGTCTTCTTGAGTTTACCCAAACTGAAATTGGATCAAACATTGCAGGAATGGATATCAAATTTACTGCTGATCATGTTGCAAAAGCCTTGAATCAACCCAATCAAGGAATTCATCTTGCTGCTTACAAGACCAAACCACAAGATCCAACAGTTCAAGCCACTCTGTTTGAAAATGCTAACTCTAATGGACAAAAGGAGTTGAAGACGTTTTTCAAAGGAGTTTACAAGGTGTTGTTTGAATCCATTGCTACTAAGGTTGGTGGTACTGACTGTATTTCTTCAGAACAGGCTTTGTCAAGATGAATCTGCCAAGATACATCTTTGATCATCTCTGTGAAGTGATCAAGAATAACATTGAAAAGGGTCACACTAATTGTCATCATGTTAGATTGCTGTCACATATTTTCTATCTGAGCAACTTTCATGAAATTTTTAAAGACAACTACCCTACTTTTGTTAAAGCTACCTATGTGGAATCAAGGATAGTTGATGGAAAATCTTTGAAGAAGATGTTCTTAGTCAAAGGGAAGGTTGTGGTTCCTAACAACCCTTTGCTAATGAATAAAGAAGAAGAAGTGTTTGAATCTTCCTTTCCTGGAGTTGATGTGAAAGAGGGAAAGAAGATAACTGATGATTGTTTCAATCACTGGAAGAATGAATATGGTGTTGAGACACCAGGAAATGAAGTGGATATAACCAAACTGGGTTTTGATCAGAAACAATATTTTGTAATGAAGACTATTGTCACTAGAGACAGAGTAAAATTGAAAAATCCTTCAATTGGTGGTGTCAAGATCTTATCAGAAGAACAGATTGAAAATCTGAGAAGAGAAGAAAGGTCTAAGAAGCTTGAGGACAACAATAAAAACAAGAGGAAGAGAATTGTTGAGTCTGATGAAGAAGAAGAGGATGATGGTGAATCACTTATGATGAAGAAGAAGAAAATAGCCAGAGAAAGAGCTGCTCACAAACGTTAGAAGCATCAAGGTACATCTTCTAATGCTTTTATTAATGAGCCTGCTGAATCTCAATTTAGAAATGATGAACCTACTTCTGAGCATGTTTTTGTTATTCCTTCTCCAACCAAACCATCATTTGAACCTGTATCAGAACCTTCTGTTTTAGATATGCTATCTGAACTTTTGTCACCTCAAACTATTCATTCGAAAACAAATAGCTTACCTGAAACACATTCTAAGCCTTCTGTTGTTATACCTTCTCCTGCTAAGAAAACAAATATTGAGAAAATCAAAGAAAAATTTGATAAAACTTTTGGTGAAGTCAGTTCTGAGTCTGATACTGAATCTGATGATACTCCTCCTATCCCCACTCCAATCCATGTTTGCACTCCTCCACCTATCACTATGCCATCTATCCCAACCATAGAAATTATTAATCCTTTAACTCAATCATCTTCACAACCTGATTTCATTGTCAGCACACCTCCATCACCTCAAACTCCTATTTCTCCTCCATCTAACCTTGAGCAAAATATCAGCCCAACTGTTTTTTAGCCTAAAATTGCATATCAATCTATCCTAGAAAGCATTCAAACTCAACACTCTAGCCAAACTCAGCTTCAAAAACACCACTCAAAAGGATGGTGAGTCCTTCAAGGTCTATGCACAAAGATGGAGAGCGTTGGCTTCTCAAGTACGTCCACCACTCCTAGAAACAGAACTTGTGGACATTTTCATCAATACTCTGCAGGAGGCATACTATAAAAATATGATTGGTAGTGTTTCCTCAAACTTCTCTGATTTGGTCCGAGCTGGTGAAAGAATTGAGATAGGGATCAAGAGCGGTAGAATTTCATCTGTTGCTAAGAACAATACAAAGAAGCCGGCTAATAGTTTCAAAGAAAAAGAAGAGGAAGAAACAAATGTTGTTACTTCTGAGGATGACGAGGCTCCGCCAACAATGCCTGTTCAGTTTCCATATTTCCCATATCCATATGTGGCAACAATGCAGCATCAGCAGTACCCAGGATATCCTTTTCAAGTATCTGTGCCTCAACAACCACAACAGGCTCAGCAAAAGCCGAAGAAGGTCTTTGATCCGGTTCCAATGCCATATAGTCAACTCCTTCCGCATCTTATTCGTGGTGGAAGAGTGAAACCCAAAGCTTTGAACCTATGACTGCGCCGTTTCCATCTTGGTATGACGTCAATGCTAATTGTGATTATCATGCCGGAACTGAAGGTCACTCCACTGATAATTGCACGGCTTTTAAGTACAAGGTGCAAGAACTTATCAACAAGAAGTTTTTGTACTTCAAAGACGGCGAGCCAATTGTGAAATATAAACAGTCATTGATGCATTTAGGAACCGATGCGAATCAAGTTGGAACTTTTGAAAGTTGAAGAAAAGTTTGAAGAATGTGTCAGCTTCGTCGCAGATGGAATAACTTGATTAAATTGGGTTTGCTGTTGATGATTACTTCTGCTACTTTTTAGTCAGTGATATTAGGAAGCTCATCCCTATGATCGCTAGGCTATTTATTTCTTTCTTGTCAAGCATTTGTTTGCTTTTGAGATTATGTATAATAAACATGCATGTTTTTCGAATCAATCCATTTGTGTTCACCTCTTTTATCTTGTTTTATTGCTTACAAACTTGGAGCGAGGATGATGAAAACAAATAACTGATCTTTGCTGATATATGCTTTCAATGGTGAAAAAACCTAGTTGAGGATGTAAGGCATCGTTTTACTTTCTTTCATTATTTCATTAAAATAAAAAAAATTGAATTGGGCCGTTCTTGCATATGTTTGTTGTTATCTGATTCTCCTAGTTCTTGAGACATATCTTTTTTAGAGAAAAAAAATAATAATTTTGGTTTGATACTTGACCTGACGCTTTAAGAGTATATAGGTTGTTTTACACTATAGGCTACATTATGAAGGTTCAGAAATGATTCAATAAAATCGGTACTGTTTTAACATCTTAGACACTTAGAAGTATGTAAGATCAATTTGAGTACTGATATTGACGAAGACCTGAACATAAGTTTTAAGGTAACCCTCAGTAGTTTATCTTAGCAGTCGGCACCATCTTGTACACAAACTAAGTAGGAAATCGATGAACATAAGTGAATGATCCAGAAATAAAAATTTGCATATTTTGGTTAATGCACTTATTGAGTTAGATGACCCTCACACGGTTGTTTAACCCAGCAGTTGTTGAAAAACCATAGTAAATGTACCCATTTAGTAGTTGGTTCAGAGGAGACTGGTTCTGAACTTGGTAGGGCAGGTTGCTATCCGATCCCCCACAACTGCATATGGAAGAGAAAGAGGGGTGTACCAAACTTATTTTACCAGCTCCCCTCGATATATGATCATAATCACTAACAGATTTCTCTACCATGAGTGTGTACAAGATAATGGGCTTAATGTGATTGCGCCCGAATGAAAAGGGTGAATAAAGTTTAAGCAAAAGTTATAGTCACAATAAAATGCTTCAGATTTGTCTTCATATGACGAGAGTCTCTGACTGCAATATGTGGTTTTGTGTTATTATAGTACCCTTGGTATTGATGTTTATTACTTGATTTTCTTCTCTAGCCAGCAACCACGTATGATTAGAGTTGTCATGTCTTTTTTCAAACCTGTGCTAAAAAATGCTTAAGGACAAGCAAAGGTTCAAGTTTGGGGAATCTGATAACACAAATTTATATCATTTTCTGGCTTGATTTACATGAATCCTAATTGCATGTTATAACTCTCAAAAGACCTAATTGAAGCTAGGTTCCCTTTGAAAGCATTCGGCAAATGTATTGTTAAGCTGACTCCTCAAGTTTGTTGAGTAATTAATAATTATCTCTATTTTCTACACATCATATATGTTTCAAAAAAAAAAAACTTGCATGTGCATTATGTTCAAAACACTTTTCAAAAGAAATGATTTTACCTGCAGATTAATACTTGACATCAAAGAGATCTGAGTTGTGGTCTGATTAGGGGCAAAGCTGATTTGAGACGCTTCTAGCTAGGGGCAACTCATCTGTGGATTCTGCCAATCAGGGGCAAACAAGTTGAATACTTCGCTTATCGAAAGTGAATTGGTTCAAGAGTTAGTTACACTGCAAATATCAGTTGGTCAAGGACATACCCTTCAAAGATTCAAGTGCTTGGGGCATACTATGTCAGGATTATTTCCTTTTGAAAAGTTACATGTGGTGAGATATGGCAGAACCGTGGTTGTCAATACCATGGATGGTAAGAGTTTCTACTCTCAATGCACGCTGTTGTAATAAATAAAGATGTTGTTCCTCTTTGAAGGTCTGTTTGAACACCCGTCCTGCAACAGAAACTTGCAAGGGTCCTCATCTCAACAATGCCAGAGTTACTCAGATTCTCGATGCCGGGAAATTCAAATCCTCATTAACAGAAACTCAGAAATTCATGCATTCATGCATACATGCATTCACGCATACAAACTCTTGCATATCATCAGATAATTCATTCGCATTAGTTTTGCATTTAGGGATCAGATATACATAATCATGCATTCATGAAGGACAAGTTCAAAATGTTTGTTTTAACAGGTTGCGGACTTAGATCTCTCGTTCAGTGAAAAAGGTTGATGTACCTAATTCTCAGTAAGACGGTTATTGAATCGCAATTTCTCAACAAGAAGGGTTGAAGAATCTTTTTCCAGTGAACTGGTCAACAAAGTGTCATATCCAAGCAGAATCGCTCAGTACATCATATTCTCAATGAGAAAGGTTGAGGAATCGTCCCTTTCCCCAGTGAGACAGTTGATAATTGTTCATCCCAGTAAGTCGGTTGGAACACCGCATTTTCAGCAAGACGATTAGTGAACCATGATTTTTTGACAAAAAGGATTGGCGGATCTTTAACTTCCCAGTGAACTCATTTGGTTTTACCTTTGTCTCTGATGTTCAGCAAATTGGTCAACAGAGTTTCATCCTCGTCAGATTGGTCAACATTCTACACCTGTAAAAAGGGGTTGATGATAATTTTCCCAGTGAATAATTAGACAAGTGTTATCTACAGCAGATTGGTCTACATACAACTTTCTCAGTCATAAAAGTTAAATAGACCTGTTCTCCAGTGTTTTGTTCGAGATGGTTATCTCTAGTAAGACGGTTGAAATACTGTACTCCAGTAAATCGTTTGACAAACAATTTCCCCAGCAAAGTTGGTTTATGCACAGTATTCCTAGTGAGTCATTCGATAAATCATCTACCCAAGTAGGTTGGACAGCATGCCCAATTCTCAATGAAGTTGGTATTCCGTTCCTCAGCAAGTTGGTTTTACAACCATATGCTCAATGGAGTTAGCACACTGCATCTCCAATAAATTGATTGATGAATCATGTTCCTCAGCAAGACAATTGCTTGATAGTTGTCAAGAATAATAGCAGAATAATCAACTTTCTCTTTACAGCGAGTACTCTTTTTCAAGATACCTCAAACTTCAGCAAGTTTTCAGTAATCGCAGAGTTTGGATCGCAGTTTCCTCAGTAGAGGATAGATTCAGATAGATCTCAGTGGACGCAGAATTTGGATTGTAGTTTTTTGGAATGAAGGATAGGTTCAAATCAGTCTCATGTTTTCAATGGAATTAGATGTTTGGATCGCAGTTTTCTCAATAGAGGAAAGATTCAGATAGATCTAAAGTAAATGTTTGGATCGCAGCTTTCTCAGTAGAGGAAAGATTCAGATAGATCTTAATGGAAGTTAGATGTTTGGATCGCAGTTTCCTCAGTTGAGGATAGATTCAGATAGATCTCAATGGAAGTAGATATTTGGATCGCAGTTTCCTCAGTTGAGGATAGATTCAGATAGATCTCAATGGAAGTAGATATTTGGATCGTAGCTTCCTCAGTAGAGGATAGATTCAGATTGATCCCAGTGGGCGCAGAATTTGGATTGCAGTTTCTTCAGAATGAAGGATAGATTCAAATCAGTCTCAGTTTTCAGTGACCGCAGAGTTTGGATCGCAGTTTCCTCAGTAGAGTGTAGATTCAGATAGATCTCAGTGGGCGCAGTATTTGGATCGCAGTTTCTACAGAATGATGGATAAGATTCAAATCAGTCTCATGTTTTCAGTGGAAGTAGAGTTTGGATTTCAACTTCTACAGACTAAGTGAATAATTATTCAAGACGATTCAGGTTTTCTTTTGAGTTCAAGCACCCAGACGGGAGACGACTCGCTTTTAAGATCAAAGCACCCGGACGGGAGACGATCATTGCATTCTCAGGTATTCTGTTACTAATCATTCCAGGTATGTTTCCACCCTCATCTTCTATCTGCATCCATCTCACTGCATAACTTTCACATCACAAAACTAGGGCATTTGTATTTAATTATCTTTTACTTTTACTTCGAACGCATAAAGGCGCAAGTCATTTACGCATTTGAGTATAAGACAATTAAATAGGGGCAGCTGTATCCAATCAAATACTCAACAATCAACAATCAAATACCATCCAAAATCAACAATCAAATACTCAATCCTTATAATTTGGACGCTCCTGAATCCAAATCCGGCCTTTGTTTCGCCAAAACACGACCGGAAGGCAGTGAATCGAAGCCTCAAAGTTTCGGCCGATACCAAACGCTCCGATCCGGCCATTTCGTGTACAATCGAAGGTAAAGGAACATGGATTCATACGTTTGAGACCCTTCTGAAGCTTTCCCTTCTCTTACTTTTCGCTAAAAGTCGCCGGAAGTATCGTTTTGAGTTTTGTATCCCGTTCGGTTTCGAGGTTATTTCTCTCTACTTGTGCCTTATTTGTAAAAACTAATACTAGATTTAGAATCTATGCGAAATTCCGGTCAAAATGGTATAGCACATGTTAGTTTTGGTGACCGGATTAGTCACCGGTGAGGGTGACCGCCGCCGGCCACCTCCCCGCGCGCAAGCTCTGCGTTTTTTTTCAAAGGATGAAGACAAGCCACGTGGCGCGCGCTGGTTGGCTGGGTGCCTTCCGCGCGCGCCCCCCATTTTACTCGCTACCCCCCCCCCCCCCCTTCTGTTTTTTTTTGTTTGGTGCTGGGTTGGTGACCGGGCGGGTTAGACCCATGGGTCACCCGACCCGGTCCGTTTTGCTTATGAATAGACTTGGGCCTTAAGCCCAATTGTTTTTTATTTCTGTTTTTTTTAGTTCTGCTGCATGAACCCCTACTTTTATTGCTACACACCTGTTGTTTAATTAATTATTTTATGACTTTTATTGAATGAAAGTGCTTAATGAAAAATAAATGATTATCTCAAAAGTGCTTATGCAAATAAGCACTTTTGAAATAAACGCTTATTTAATCATTTTGTTTTTTTTCTCAATTAATTACGAAACTTTGAAAATAAAAAAAAGATTAAAAATAAATAGTCTCTGACGCATGACTTTGACTATTTTATTTTTAATTCGGAACCTTTGATTTGAAACTTTACAATAAAAGGGATTAAAAATAAATAGTCTCTGACGCATGACTTTGACTATTTTATTTTTAATTCGAAGCTTTTGATTTTGAAACTTTGAAATAAAAAAAGGATTAAAAATAAATAGTCTCTGACGCATGACTTTGACTATTTTATTTTTAATTCGGAACCTTTGATTTTGAAACTTCGAAATGAAAAAGGATTAAAAATAAATAGTCTCTGACGCATGACTTTGACTCATTTATTTTTAATTCGGAACTTTTTAAACTTAAAACGAAACCTTCTAAAAACAACGAGGCAGAGCCTGACGCATGACTTGTCTCTGTCTCAACTTTTGACTTGACTTTTAAGTTGACTTTTGACTTCTCAGTTTGACTTTTGCCTTGACCTTTTAGTTTGACTTTTACGTTGACTTTCCAGTTGACTTCTTATATGTTCATATCTGATGCATTTTTTATTATTCAGTAGATGGATTATATGTCATCTGCATTCATGCATTTGCATTTCCCTCTTCTTCTACCTTTCTTTTTCTTTTTCTTTTCTGAACTTGAAAACTTGAAAGCTTGTAAAACACTAACAAAATATTGAATGAAAAGAGAGATGTCTGACGCATGACTTTCATCTCTTGAATAGTCCAAGTACCTGCCGCATGGCTTGCGACTGAGGACTATTCTCATTCACTGAATATTCCTCACAAAATCTAAAAGACAATCAACCCACTCAACTGTTTTCCTGCTCTTGCGCAGTCAGCTCTTTTTCAACTGCTCTTGTGCAGTCAAATCTTTTTTCAACTTCTTTTTCCTAAATGGATGGCGCTTTATCCATTCCCCTGCTACAGACAAACGCTTAAGCCTCCGAAGCGAGCGTACAAGCATACTGTTGTATCAGTGGAATGCGACCTAAGCATCGTTCACTAAAAACAACCAACACACAACTCTTTCTTTTCAGGAAGAACTACGTGAGCTTTGACTTCCTCATTGTACTTGGGTGATACGTAGGAGCGAGAGCCTCTCTCTCGTCAAGCCAAATAATAAAAAACTCTTTTTTCCCTTTTCTGTTCAATACGCAGTAATTTATTTCTTTTTATGCGGTTATCTCTGTTTATGCAAACCAAAATTCCTCAAATGGTTCCCGTTGAGTACAACGAATATGAGGGGGGGTTAACTTCTTCCCCTCATGTAACCAACTCCCGAACCCGATCTTTTCAAGGTTTTATCATTATTTTCCTTCCCCCTCACGGGATAAATAAAATATGGTGGCGGCTTCATTGTTTACATTTGTGCATTGCATCTTATCATTGCATATCTGTATATTTTTTGCGCCGGGTACCACAGTGATATACCTGTTAAACCAAGTGAATGCTTAGTAACTATTGTTATAGATATGGTGACTCCAACCCGGGCCAATTTATCTTCAATTCTCCCTTCCAGGATCAAACTTTCCAAATTATAGATTTGTCTCTCTTACTTATTCCTTTATGCCGTCAATAGGCAAAATTTCTCAATTCAGCACCATCACAGTTTTCATATAAAAACTAACTTTATCACCACACCAAAATATTCATCGATCCATGCAAAATAAATGCTTCGATCTCACCTTGAAAAATAAACAATGATACTACTGTTATCATACAATTTAAAACATGATGAAGCAAATAAAAGAATCATTCAAAATAGAAAGAAAAACAAAAATCAATTGAGAAAAAAGTTTATTCTCTGTATCTCACTTTTATTCCTCTCCCTGCATCTCTTGTTGAAGAAAAATAAATTTTCATTTGTAAAAAGTAACCGTTATTGTTTTTAGACATTTAAATAGCAAACAAACTAAACTTTATTATAATGGTGCATGGTTTTTGAATGGTAAAATAGTATGAACTAAAAAGTACTTCAAAAATTGATATAACAATAACATATCAATTTTACAGTAAGTCACCATTTTCATGTATCCTTAATTAGTTTTATTAACACTATGAAAATGTTCCATTGATGAAAACATAAGGAAAATTCAAAAACTCATTACAAAAGAAAGGATGGAGAAAGAAAGGAAGTAAACATTTTGATTTACTGAAGGCATCGAGAATAAAGAAACAGGAACACTCAAATAAACAAATTATACATGGTGAATCAAACAATCAAATATGAGAATAAAAAGGAACACCCAAACAATAAATCTAATTGCAATGATGCATTTCAATAAATCTAAATGTATGTTTTATGGTGGTTGGCTTTTTTTTATGTTGTTACCTTTGTTTAAACCGTATAGAAAAACATAATTAATATGAACTATAATTCATAAGAAAACATACGTGAGAGCAATATCTATAACATACATGAGAATGACACGTTGCCGTGATCTTCAAAAATATTTATGTGCAGTAGTTATTGTTTGTTTCTTCTTTCCTTTCTTTTATTTGTAACTACTTTGGTTTTTCAATTTTTCACTTTCTTCTCATTTTTATTGTTTGGTAAACGTGTGATAATAAGAGTATATTGGGAACATAAGTGTTTTTAAGAAAATTGAATATATATATAGTCTCCTTGAGTTTATTTTTGTTGATAGCGACATTACATGTAATATGCAAGCATCAATATTCATATTCTTATAAGTTCAATTATTCAACACTAAAAATTGACAATTAAGCTTTATGTATATATATTTAAAGTGTCAACTGCATTTTAATTTTTATTATACGTTGGTTCTAGGAGTACCTCTTAGATAAATTAATTCGTTTAATATGTTATAATTGAAAATATATTTTATCATTCTAACTGTTGATTATATATATATATATATATATATATATATAATTAAGTGCACACATTATAAATAAATTCGTAGCTATAAAAATAAGTATGTCACAATTTAACTTTGTATTTCTGTTCTAGGAGCATAGATTCGACTCATACTCACACTAAGATTGTTACAAGGAAATGCTATCCAAATTAAAAAAAAAATTTACACACACACACACACACACACACACACACACACACACACATATATATATATATATACTAGTGTGTCTAAGCCCGTGCTGATATTTCTGAAAACACCGAATTCGCAGGAAACGTTCCATTACTTAGAAAAACAGCATCAAAATCCTTGAGAGATTACGACGGATTTTACTAAGAATACCAAATCCGCAGGACAAGTCTATACATGAAAAAAAAACCGCAGCATAATTCTCAGGAATACCTGCGGATTTTTCTAAGAATACTGAATCCGTAGGAAATATTCCTCTATGCAAATAATCCGCAGCAAAATCTTAAAGAATGTCTGCGGATTTATTTTCGCAGGAAATTTGTTAATTTCTAGTAGTGTCGCACGGTTTCACTAAATATTGAGCAAAACATAAAAATTAAATTAGATCAATTATTAATATTAATATTTTCAACCAAATAAAATTGATGATGAAATAGTATAATAAATATATAAAGACATATTCCGATTTTTACTATATATATATATATATATATATATATATATATATATATATATATATATATATATTGAAATATTCTGAATAAACTACGTTAATAGTACTAGTAGAAGTTTGCTGACATTCAACTGTTATTAAAATCTTCAATCCATCGCGCATTTTAACACGGAAAATGGCAACGTACAATTGTTCGTAAGTAAACACATGTCTTGGTAAGAAAATACCAACATATCCCAGAGTTTGACCTTGTCTTTTATTCCCTCACTACAAGAAAATTGACATATAGCCACGGCTACCTTTATCGACAATCGATCAATCTGTGGGTGTAGAAAAATAAAACCGTGGGTATAGAACTGAGCGAATAACTTATATGTTTTTTTTTTTGGTACATATATGTTTTTCACTTAGGTTTTCATTCGATCCATAGACCCTAACAACAAAATCAAACTCTCTTCTTTCTCAACACAAACTTCACTCTGTCTCACAATGCAAATTCGCCCAAATTGAAATAGATTCGCTCAAACCCTAACAACAAAATTAAATTGAAGTTGAAATCGCCTCTGTCTCACGTTGTCTCCAGCTTCAAATTAATTTCGGCATCACCCTCAACGCCTTTCCTGTCCATCTTCCATCTCTGTGCATTGTGAGGAGTTCTTCGACGCCTTCGCCGTTGTCTTCGCGAGCGGACTTCTGCAATACCTTGTCTTTTCTCTCCTGAACCATGTATAATTTGGGATTTCAATTTTTTGTCTATTTTGAGTTATGTATTTTCCACTGTTAAACTTGTATTTATTTTGATGTGTTTGGCATATAATTGTTTTCATCCTTGAACCCTAGATTTGGTTATGTTGTATGTGCACCCCCATCAATTTAAAGATTAAAGGTAGGATTTGAAGTTTTTTAGTGATTCAGACCATAAACTACCTTCGGTGCCAAAATCCAAGTCACATGTGATGCCATTGCTCCTATTGAGAAACTCATTAACAAAGTTCTCACTGAGGTTCCTTTTCTATGTACAGGCTACACCATGTTTTCTAATATTTGTCTAAGCGATAGATTGTGTTGAAGAGGATGAATTCTTGTAGTTTATTTTTCCTGACAATGTACATTATGTTCTTTCAGGTGATTCCTCTACATCGGTATTACCCAGGTAATAGATATTGCTAATATAACTGCAGGTAGCACCACATACACACACATACAAATTTAGGAAATTTTGTTTTGTTGGCTTGGTCTATATGTTTGTTTGATTTACCCTGATCACAGGTTCACGTTTCTAAATGGCTATTGTATTTTTTGGAGGAATAATGTAAGGTTAGTATCTGCAATTTTTAACTAATTAATGATCTAATTCTATAATAAGGCTTTGATTTGTTATCTTATATGGTTAGTGCTTCATTCATTGACAGTTTCCTTAGTCTACTTTATATAGTGAAGGTGTAAATCTAGTCTAAGTGATAGGTTTGATTATGTATGCTTTAGTTTTGGTTCCCCTTCATTTCAATCTAATTTTCCATATCTTTTGAAGGGTCTTCACAACATGCATCTTAATACGATTTCCCACTGTTGTACACTTTCCCTATTGTTTAATTGTAGCTTTTGGTAACCTTACTCGACTCTAATTCTTGCCGCTTTTGATAATACCGATAACTTTTTTTCATGTACCAACGGTTACTTTTTTCCCATGTTTCAATGACTAAGGGAATCTTGGGTTGATACCGGAACACAAGTCCATGTGAAATGCATCAACTATCAAGGTCTTCCCATATATTTTGTTATGCCATATTTATTTCCATACCAATTTCCTCTCTTTTATTTAAAAATCTGAAAACATATCTCTAGTGAACCTGTTAAATGCAGGGGTTAAGGAGCTCTTACAAAACATTTCTGAAAAACATCTACCAAATATGGATTTGCTTGAATTGACTGCTGATATACCAAAATTCATGACTGAATCTTATAAGGTATGACCATGTTACTTTAGTTCTTTGTGTGTAGCATAATGTATGTGATTTCTTTGGAGTATTTAATGGATATCCTGCTAATACTTTGTTTCACTTTCACAAATTGACCATCTTTTCTTGTATGATTGTGTTTGTATTACCAGTTTAGTTAGTTAATTACTACTTTTTGTTTAAGCTACAATTTCTTATATGGACTAATTGGTAATGTGTTCACTAGCTTTAATTATATTTTACAAACCATAACCTTTCAACTCAGGATGATTTATTCTTTTTATCAGGGACCTTTCATATAAATAGAAGATCTTCCTTGGTTCCTCCATAAACCTTGAGAAATTGTAAGTTGCTTCTTCCAAATGCTCTGCAATTGTCATCCTATTTCCTTTACTTGATATGTCTTATATTTTATATTGAGACAATATTTACTACATTAAGGGTTGATCCGTTAAACCAGACAATATAGTTGATCTAAATCAATGGAGAAAATTTGTTCATCATTGATTTTCTAATAAAGAACAAGTAGGCAAAATTGAAATAGATTCTGTCATAAGGTTTTTCCGGTTTGTGCCTTTTGATTTGCTGCTTTGTTGCCGTTTGGTTTGTTCTTCATAAAGTTTTTCTTGTTTGTGCCTTTTAATTTTAAGTTTATTGCTGCAGTTTATTTAGTGTTAAATTCAAGCCCATGTGGCAATTTATTGCTGAAGTTTATGAGTCTAGTGTTTGTTTAGTGTTGTATTGTATTTGATTATGAATCTTGTTAAATTGAAGCCTATGTTGTGTTTGGTTATATTGTTAAGTTTATTTGCTGAAGTTTATTGCTATTTGCTACAGGTCTTGAATCTTTGTCAATATTAGTGTTAATATTTATGATGTTTTGCAATTAGTGCTATGATTGAATGAAATTGTTATTGTTTCATCTATTTTTTAATATTTCAAGAAGAACTAAACAGACATGACAATGAGGCTGTAACATCTCAATAGGTCGAAGAGATACAAAGTCATATGTCTTGGAAGGATGCGTCTAGTGCCCCCGGCCAAATGGATTCACTAAGTTCAAATAGTAACGAAGATTGAAGAGTGAGATTAGAAGTACAGAGTGTTAGTCGTTGCTAGTTTTTTAGAGTTGTAATTTTGGGATGAATTAGAAGTAAACAAAGGTTGTAATTTTACTTTCAAGTTTGTACCAATTTTGTTCTGCTCTAAGTTATTTTGTCCAGTTTCAATTTTGGGACATTTAGCTAGGTGAATTTGTTGGTGTTTTAATGTAGTTTGTTGGTTTGAGATGTTTGTAACACTTATTAGTTTTTTAATATAATGAAAATTCTTTTTTATAATTATAGAGGACTTGGTATGTACAAAAGATCGATATTGGCAAATTATTATTTAAAAAAATATGTGCAATTTGTAAAAAAAAAATTATATGTACCTATACCAACAGACAAATGCGTGGGTAAATTAATTTACAATAGGTGTTAATATCTGTGGGTATAGCTCTTAGATTTTGTCCGCCGTAGCTATAGGCTAAAGCAATGGAGAATTTCCGTGGGTACAACATAGTTAAAGTTGACAGAGCAGGACAGCGGTCGGTATAGGTTTTTCGGCCAATACCCACGGTTTTTAGACCTTTACCAACAAAATTTTTCTGTGGCTATATGTCAAATTTCTTGTAGTGTTGTCTTTATTATAATAAGAAATTTATTTTTTAGATACATAGAATTTTTGATGTATCTAATTCATAACATAGTCTAGATACATCAAACATTATATGTATCTAAAAAGTAAATTTCTTCTTATAATAAGGGTCACATCAAACATTATATGTATCTAAAAAGTAAATTTCTTCTTATAATAAGGGTCAGATGAGATTTTTTAATTGTCATTGCAAAATAAACAGTCAAAGGGAATTTGTGTCTTTGGAAATTATTGAGATATTAACATCAGATGGAACCAAACTCATTCTTGAAATGTAGAGAATATCCCCAATATTTGCACCATTGATAATTTTTGTTTTTATAATATTATCTCCCAAGTGAACAATTGTAATCTATTACAAAGACCAGATGACACGTTAATATTTCTCAGCAATATAATAGGATTACCAATTTCTCATAAAACTCCATTAGCCAAAATTTCCTGCAATTGCTCTAAAATAGTTTTCTTCCTAAGTTTTTTTTACAAAAAAAAAACTATATAAAAAAAGATACTTATTTTAGAACAGATCGAGTATTAAATTTTGCTTTATAGTTGATTTGTGACAGATTTTGTGAGTCCATTGAAATTTTGTTGTGGAAGTTACTATGGTTACCATATAAATTGTGGGAAGAAGGCTATAATAAATGGAACAATTTAAGGAAATCCATGTAGAAATTCTTATCAACATATTAGTTTGGGATCATGGTATACGTTACTCATAAGTTGCAAAAGAAATTCTCTATGGATCTTTATCTGATCCAACAGATCTATTGCGAAGGCAAGTTAATTAGCTTCTAAGCATATGCATGATTCAATGGACATATATGTATCTTAATATAGCTAGTCACTTAATTAATAATATTACAACAAATACAAATTTTATAAAATTTATTTGATTAAAATTTTATATCATATAGATCATCCAATTTAAATTTTACAAAAATTGAAAATCATTTTACAACTTCAGTTTAGTGCCGTGTGCCTAGCTATCCTTTTCGACTCTCTTGTAGGCAGTCGAGCGAGAAAACAATATGTTAACCTTTTTTGTTGCGCTGTTAAAGATAGGATGTAACAATTCGATTTTGATTGATTTTCAATCATAGAAGTGTTCAATCAAAAAAATGTTCGAACCGATGAAATCTACAATGATACGTTTTGATTTTCAGTATTTTTTAGAAGTGTAACCCAACCAAAATTATATTGGTTTGGTTCAGTTTGCTTAATCAATTGTCTAAAATTACGATAAAAAAATAATCAATGTCTATTTTTATATACAAGTAGCAATAGGACGACACTTAAGTGCATTTCTCTAAATACTATTTTTACGATTCTTAACATAAAATCCACATTTTATAGTTATAACAAATTTTGACAAAATCATGGATTGGAGAAAATTATAGTTTATTATGTTAACAACCATATGAAAAATACAATCCTTCAAAAACCATATGAAAAATATATAAAAAAATGCACTTAAAAATAGTCTTACTAAAATTAAGAGAAATTTACAGATTCACTCATATTGAGAGAAATTTTCTTCCTAAAATTAATATACCTCGATGAATTCTAGGAGACTAATTCATGTACTTTTGTATTTCAATATGTATTTAGCATGTACAATATTCATTCATGTCTCAATTGAGAAATGTGTACCCTGCAATTTACAATTTTAATTTGGTGATTCAAATTCAGACACTACTGTAATTTTATATGCAATATTTACATGTGTTCAACCTTCTAATGGTATAAGATTCATTGGAAACATCTCATGGAGAGGTTGTGTTTATATGCAACATTGCACAATCATGAGTTTGAAGGTCAGGGGAGCCAGATTTTGTAAAAATGAGATCTAATTAAGGACTAAAATAAACTCCAAAAAAGTAGAGGCCAATATCGCACAAACACATACAAATGATATTACGTATAGACTTAGACACACGCACACATCACTCATGAGAGTAGCCTCAGCCGCTTATTCACACACACACTAAACTAAACTAACAACATTTTCTTGATTTAATTCTCCACACATCATGTTTCAGCGTCAATGTACACTGTTACAATTGGTAGAAGGGCTGATCTAGCAACATTTTAATTGATTGTTTTTTACTATGTTTAATCACAAGCCATCCTAATAACTCGTCATTCATTAACATCTTAATCTCAATCACTTGTTTAATCATAAATCAAACTCCAAGGATGATCTAGCCAAGGAGTTTGCTAACTTTACATCTCAAGTGATCATCATTGTTGTTCAGATTGTGAAAGTATACACTTACATAATTTAGAGTTTAGACACATTTTAAAAGCTCCTTCTACCTTTTTTTCTTCAACTCTTTTATATTCATCTAGCTAGTGAGGACCAAGGAAATTACCCCTTCCTTTTAGCACCAAATTTCTCCCTCATCTCCATCACATTATAGAACAGAAAACAATCCCATGAATATTTGGGTTTTTTGAATCTGAATTTGAAGGTTAGCTTGAAAGATTAAACTAGTGATGAATCAGGGTTTGAATGTTAGAGAAGAGTGACTGTAATTAGACAGGAATGAATCAAAACATTAAAAAGTATTTTGAATACACAAAAATGAAAATAAAAGCTTAATACTACTCTCCAATTCATTCATTCCTATATATACATAAATTTTCTTCTCTGCAAGCTATGTACTCTTTCTCTGCTATATATTCATAAAAGGAATGGTCTTATGGGAGTCCAATGAGTGGTGGCAAAGGTTCTCCATGTGTCGTGGGTAGGTGTCGGAGGAAGTAGTGATGCTGATTTATCACCAATTATATAAATTTGGGGTTAAAAAGAAGGGTTAAATATGTTTTTGATTCCTATAAATACATCAAACTTTGCTTTTATAGTCCCTCTAATTTTTTTTTTAACTTTTAGTCCCTATAAAATTTTCAATCAAAACTTTCAGTACCAATTTTTAATTCAACTCATGTGTAGCGTTTGTATTTTTAATAAAAATTGTCCAAAAATGTGTAAGATATTATGAAAATCTCACAGAAAAAAATTTGGAATTTTTTTTACCAAAATAGGAATTATATATGAATTTCTAACTACAAAAAATACAAAAATTTATATTTAATTACTGATTTGTTAAAAAATTCTAATTTTTTTTGGGAGAGATTATTTTAATTTTATAAATTTTTCTACAAAATTTCATTCAAAAATATGAATTCTACATATGAGTTTATTTAGAAAGAGGGACCAAAAGTGAAGATGAAAAAATTTTGAGGGACTAAAAGTTGAAGAAAAGTTTTAGAGAACTAAAATCAAAATTTGGAATATTTATAGAGACCAAAATTATATTTAAGTAATTTTTTTCCATAGATGAAGAAAATGACGAACATTAATTTTTTAGAAGAATGAGGATTTAGTTTTCATTCAATCCAAGAATGATACATGTGCATGAGTTAACGTTTTTTCCACAAAACTAACAGAAGAGACTAATGTGATTAACGAAAGTACATTTCGGGGACCACAACAGGACAAAAACTAAGTAGAGGATCGAAATGAAACCAAAAAAGAAGTTAAAAGACTAAAAGAGCACTTTAGCCATATCTTTTTTATTCAATCCACGATCCTTGTATAATGCGCATCATAGTAGTTTATGCTAGAAATTTTTGCTGATACAATGAGCAACAACCCTCTAGAACAATCACTCATCTCTCTCTCTTTCTCTCTGCTCTTCCAAGTATTAAATCCTAGTACTAAGCTACTAAAGATGGCCTTCATAACATGGACAACAATGAATTTTATCAGAAAAGTATAAGGTTTTATTTATTGAGAAAAGTAAGGTTAAAACCAAATAAATCTCATCAGAAATTTGGAGTTATTCTCAATTCTGAGTATCATTTGAAAAAACCTCAAAATGAATACTTTCATTATAACCACAAACCAAAGAATTGATGATGAAAGGTTTGATAAAAGATGTTAAGCCATAAACAATAACAATGAATTAAAAATCCAAAGCATGTTCATTATCCACAAGAAACTTATCTAAGTACAATCATTGTGAGAATGAAAATTGAAAAAAAAGAAATGATGAAATTGGAAGAATGAAGAGTACTCATAAGTAATATCTATTTATCTATCTTTTCTAAAAAAGCAGCAACCTTCTCAAATAGATGTCGACCTGCCAAATAAAATATTCAAGTTAGAAACTTTGGAAAATATAATATCATTAAGATTTTGGTCCTTAATTTGCAGTTTGTGAGAATTGAATTCTAAACTTCAACACTTAGCAGAAGTAATTTTTAGGAGTGATGCAAAATCCATTACCATTTGCAAGCAAGAAAGACCTTTCATCACATGAAGCACATATTTGAAATACTACTATAAATTAAGATGTTAGAGATATTGAAAACAGAAACAAAATAGACATATAATGAAACTGTTACATCTCCTTTAACAAATTGTAATAAACTCCTTCAAAACTAATTTTTAAAGTAATATTGATTCAAACTTCATTGTTACCTTTAACAAACATAATATTTAAACATAGAGGCCAGTGACAAAATATAAACTTTATGTACACCAGTAGTAATAAACTAAATTTGCATAGCATATTGAATGATTATATATAAAGGAAAATGAGCGCGGGTTCAAACTCACAATTCTTCACTTCGCTAGCCACACTTAAAGTGTGTAATTGTCACCTAAAAATCCACCAAAACAAAACAAAAATATAAGGTATATAGATATAGGTTCGTACCATGTAACTTTCTTCTTCTTCCGAATAATGATGGGAGAAAAAATGTCGAACTCAAGAGAAGATAGTCTGGCTTTAGCTCCGGCATTTAAAGCAGGTTTGATCTCGGACAGAATCTCCATAATGCTCACCTCAACATCTGTAATCTCCTTCTCAAATACGCCTTTAATCATTTCCGAGTTTTGAAGATATTCCGCAAAAGCTTGGTCACATCCTTCCTCCATAGAACAATTCATCAGTTGTTCCTTCTTTACTTGAAGCTCCCTAATCATCTGTTCTTTCTCCTCTTTAATACACTCCAAACGATCGTTGAATATTTCCTTCAAATTCTTCTCATTCGCTTCAAGTTCATTAGCATATCTCTTATTGCCATGTACCAATGCTTCCATATTATCCAACCATGCAGATCCAACAAAATAGCCTTTGAGTTTTATAATCAAAAAAGAAAATATATCCACATGATTTTCGATTATCGAAAGCGGAGTATTCTGAGATAGTTTCTCCAGTAACTGATTAAGATATCCAAATGCTAATAATTGAGGAATATTATTATGGAAATATCGCGATGCAATATCCGGTCGAATGCAAATATTTTCTATCGTAGTAATCAGCAAATATAAACTTGAAAATATTGTATATCTGTTTTGGAGTGAAAGGATGATCAAATTCATCGCTTATGCATGTTTCGGAGTTCGCGGTAGATTTTCTCCTCGGTTTGATCTTTGTTGTTGTTGTTACTATTAAGAATGTTAACTCCACATTAAGATTGAAGACCAGCAGGCAGCTGCAAGGTTACAATTGAAATTAGAGTAAGTAAAACCACTTGAACCCACAACATTCTTAATGCAGTTACAAACAACTCTACGATCTGGGGTGGTTTGAGCCATACTATTGAGGTTCTTTATTCCATTACAACACTACACTGGCACATTGTTTCCAACATACACAATATAAGAAACACAAGGGGTTAAGTTGTTCACAACTGGACCACATGAAACAACAGCTTCTGCCTTAGGACCAAAAGTCACAAGGCAAACAATTGTCAAACTAACAATGATAAGGTTGTTTAAGTTATAGGCTAAGTTAGCAAATGATTATTTTTAATTTTCAATGTTTTGCTATCTTTACCATAGAGATAAAGATTCATCAAACTTACATATTTGATAAATGAATAATAATTCAAACTTATATACTTTAACCATTTTTAAATAAGGGTATATGCAAACCCCTAATTGATTAGTCACAAAGGTTAAGAAGTATATATAACTCATATAACAACTAAATCAGAGTCCAATTGTGTCTAATATGAATTGTAAAAATACTAAGAAAACTTCTAAATATTAATAATGAAACCAACTTTCTTCAAGTGACATTAATCAGATAAGTAATAAGAACAATAGATACATGAAAACAACATAATTAAAATCCACATATTAACTAAACAATCAAACGCTAATGATGTTGAAAAAGGACGTTTTAACCAGTTTTGCAAAGCTACAGTTCTATTTCCTTGTGTTCAAGAGTATAGATCGATAGACCACTAATTGAAGATTGGAACATAATAGCGATTAGCAAAGGAAAGTGCACATGAGTAACAACTTAGCTAAAGTTATAACTAAATTGAAATATATACATTATTGTCTATCCAAACTACTTTTAAGCAAGGCCTTAATTTTGAAAGTAAAATAAGACATAAATAGTTTATGCATCTCACCTACTTTCTACAAAAGTGCTTTTTTTTATCCCATTTTAGTTACCAAGTGCTCTTGAAGGATCATGATGAACAAAACTCTTCTTTGAACAAACATAAACTCTCTTCATTATTTCTTTGTTTGTTCTTTGTTTAAGCTTCCATGTAAGATTATGTCCTCGTCTATGAAGTTGTAGATTTTGATCTCTTTGAAAACCTTTCCCAAATGTTTCACATAAGAATAAGAATCTATTTGTGGTCACAAATTTAAAATTGAAATAAAACCCATCAGACCATAAAACCATAATAAACACATAAAAATTTGAGTTTCTACATATTGAAGTTGAATAAATAAAAAGCAAAAATAAAACTTACCAAACCAAATCATATTTTGTGAACCTAAACAAACAATAAAACAATCCAAAAACTAAATCAAATTACCAAAAATAAATCAAGAAAAAAGGAAGGAATGAAGAAATAGAAACTTTTCACAGGTTTGAAGCGACCATCAGATCAGGGATCATTTAACCTCCGCCTCTTCAAACCATCAAAATAGAAGCGATTTTGCATGAAATCCATTATTTGTTAATGTCCTGCAATTGGAAAGTTGAATAGGCTTCAATAGCAAACTGCGAATAGAAACCATCCTTTCCTTCCACAAGAAAAGGGAAATTCAAAATCAAGAAATTGCAGAAAAATAACATAGTTCAACATCACACAAACACAATTTCACTACCAATTTCTATGAGAAACGATTTCAAATCTCAAATAAAAATAAAATCCATTATTTATAGCTATCAACAGTTTTGCATCTCATTAGCTTCCAACATATTCACTACTAATTTCTATGGGAAACACATACCTGGCTCAAATATTGATTGACGTAGCAGATGAAGCAAAGGGGTGGAGATCGAGATCGACAATAGTTGCGATACGGTGGTGATGGAAGTGCGAAACTTCTATTGCGGCGATGATGGAGCAGCAATAGAGATTGGTGGTGTCAAACAGAGATCGACAACAGAGTTGTGATACGGTTTGCGTCGGTGATGGAGTTGCAGTAGAGCTCGGTGAACAGAGAGGGTTTCATATAGTTCAGAGACGGAGTTGGCCATCTGCTCAGCATTCTATTGCTATTTATAACCCACCGGATTCACAGCCCCATTTGAAATTCGAACAAATTACTTTCGATGGGGGGAAAGTTCCCACCAACAACAAACCCTAAATCAGCCTCACAGGTCAATACGTGTGAATATTTTTTCATTTTCATTTAATTAAATAGCCTAGTGACGTAGAATATACCTATTCATTGGTTTTGAGAGAACACAGTGCATAAAGTGGAGGGTTTGTTGTCAAGATTATGGATATATATATATAGGGCTGCTAACTTCCTCCCATGTGGGAGGATAATGTTTTACTCGCGCACCCTCCATATATATGGGTCGCGGAAGAAATGGCGGTGCGTAGGAGCACGTGAGAAATGAGTGTGGGTGGGGGGCGCGCGAGTAAAACATGTGGGAGGAGGCTTGCTAACTTCCTCCCACATGGGAGAAAGTTAGCAAACCCCATATATATATATATATATATATATATATTTGTGTGTGTGTAAAGAGAGAGGAGAGATTCGTTGACTCTAAGAGTAACTCTGACATGAGTTACTCCGCTTAACATCTTATTATTTATGATGAATTTCATCAATCCAACAATTGATTATCGATCATCATTATCTATTAATGATCAAGTTCATACAATTTTATATTAATACAGAATTCCTAGCTATATCATCTAAGCATTGACATTTACTTGTGTTTTTTAAAAGTTTATTATACGTTCATTTAAAATTACTTAATGACTTTTTATTTTAGTTTCTTTTTTAAATCATTATTTTTTA
This sequence comes from Trifolium dubium, assembly GCA_951804385.1. Classification (NCBI taxonomy): domain Eukaryota; kingdom Viridiplantae; phylum Streptophyta; class Magnoliopsida; order Fabales; family Fabaceae; genus Trifolium; species Trifolium dubium. Next base: position 29,545,799 of record OX638062.1, on the reverse strand, counting down.
AGAGACCTATTAACATATAAATTATTTTGGAGGCCCAAAGAAAATGGAGGCCCGACACCTTAGGGCACCTTGCACCCCCTAAGGGTCGGCCATGATTTACTGTCAATCATGACTTTTCGGTCGTTACTCCTGTTGTTGTTAGAAGCCCTAGAGGCCAATACTTTTAAGTACTTGTATCAAATTATTTATTAATAATATCATGTTTTATTTATTAATAATATAAGGCACTTCTTTATTATGTTTGTAAGAGTCCAAAATAATAAAGTCCCTAGAATAAATAGTTCGTTTAATATTAAGTGTGACTTAATCGTGAGATTAAATTAAACATAAGGACGTTATTCTTAAAATATCTGTAGTCGAGCCTTAAGGTGAGGTGGGATAACCTTAAAGCAAAAAGACTATTATGAAGATAGACTGATGATCGCATCTCATGGATCATAGGATAAGGAGTTATCAAGTCTTGACATAGATATAAATATTCGGAGTAATATTTATATTGGATTGACCCGCTATGAGAGTACTACATGGAATGTTATGTAATGTGTCATAAGTTACTCTCATGGTGATAATGGTGTAAGCCACCCTCAGACCTGAAACCACTATGTACCCTAGATGTGGAGTCAAGTGCCTTATCACTGATCTGACGTTATCTGTAACTTGATAATCATAAAGGCAGTAGCTAGATGGGTACTTTATAAAGCATGCTGAGGGGCAGTAGTGTCCTAGATGGAATTTGTCAATCCTACATAACAGGATAAATGTCTATGGGCCCAATATTGAACTGGACAAGGATGACACGGTCTATGCCTTGTGTTCAATATAGACATAGGGGCAAAGTGGTAATTATACACGCATATTATCACTTAGGTTATGTTTTGATCACATGATAATTTCTCATGACTTGGGTAGGAATGATGTGTTGCTAGATACCGCTCATTGTTTACTATATTAAATAGGAGATTTAATATAGTTGCCAACGTTATGGAAACCTACAGGGTCACACACATAAGGACAGTGTATATGAGAGATAGAGAACACCGTAAGGTACGGTACATTTGAGATAGATATGTTTTGTGATAAAATATCACAAATTAATAAAAGTCGGTACACCATAAGCTAAGGTCGGCGCGCGCGCACATGAGTATGATGACTCATGGGGCGCGCGCCCTAATTAAAAGATATGATGGGCTTTTATTTTAAATCTTTGTCTTGGAGACCAAGATAAGAAATATCTATAAATATAAACCTAGTGAAAGGAGTTTCACATACTTGAGAAAATCATACTAGAGATTTTTCATAAAGAATATTAGGGTTTCGTGAATCCTAATATTTTCTCTAGTTTCTATCTCTCTCATATAATTCTCCACTCATAAGCTAGCACTTAGATTGGAGAAAAGCTGTTCGTGTGGACTAGTTAGAGACGTTGCGGTTCTACCTTCAACGTTCGTGATCATCTCGTCTGTAACTCAAGGGTTCTATGCTTCAAGAGGTAAAACCCTAAACACATGATCATGCCCCTTCGTAAGGATCTCTTAAGGAAAATTTTTGAAATTCTGCTGCTTTACTATGTCTATTTTCCTTCAGTGGTATCAGAGACACTTACGAAACCATGGTTATGATGTTTGTTATATCTTGTTCTTTGTGATTTAATTCGATTAAAAAATACCTAACAAGATAAAGTTGAGGAATTAAATTTTAATTGATCAAGACTTGTATGTGATACAAGGGAACATGAATTGATTGTGATGGTAGTTGATATATAGTGATATATCATGCCATCAATGAAAAACGACGTGAATCAATTGTTGATTCATAATGGTTTTCGTTTGTTTTAATTTTATTTTTCTAGATTTGATTTTGAAATTGTTTCAAAATATTAGATATCTTTTAAAATTAATTTTAAAAGATATCTAATATTATTTTGGCAAATATTTGATTCAAAAGAGTTTGATCAAATAAGTTGTCATACTTGATGATTGGAGAATCATCAAGAATTTGATTCAGAATATTTAATTTAGAATTAAAAGATTTGAATCAAAATTAATTGACTAGATACTTTAATATTGATGGTGATTCATGATTGCATAGAGTTGTTGCACTAGGGTTCATGATAACGCAAGGGTTGTGTTATGCTGAAATACTACTTCAGAATTCGCCGAAATCGTGATACGATTTACGAAATCGCGCCACGATTTACACGCAACACTGACGCCGTCGCCCAGCGAGCCAACTGGCGAGCGAAACAGTGGATGCTCGCCAGCTGGCGAGCATGGTGGCGAGCGAAACAGAAGCTGCTCGCCAGCTGGCGAGCTGTGCAACCAAAATTTTGACAGAAAACACGATTTTTGAAATCGTGACACAAATCTGTCCGTTATGAACGGTATGATCAATTTCTAAAATTTAATTTTAAATATTACAACTTTAACCAATAATAATAATAAAGTGTGTTTGTTATTATTATGATGATTAGTTATGGCTTCTATTTAAAACTTGTTTTTAATCCTTTATGAAAAATCTCTCATTGGCTTGAGAGAACAAATATGTTAGGATGTCATAACTATATCATCTTGTCTTTTGTTAAATCATGTGAGAGAGTCTTATATGTTAAATAAACCGGTGAGATCAAACTAAAGCAAAATCCCTCAAAGTTAAATATTAAGTTAATTTAATGCTTTCTAAATTTTAGAACTCATCAAGACTATTATCGAATAATGTGGGTTTGCCTACCGCAAAGCACATTGTCAATATAGGTATGATGCGATGGGATAAAAGTAATATCCAACTTCTAAAATTGGGTCAAACATAACTAAATTCATATAATGAGATTGTATGATATTTAAAAGCAAGCGTTGGGAACAATTCATATGATGAATTAGAATAAGGAGTTGTTCGCCCAACGGAGATATTCGAGAATTGTATGAGATGCAATTGGAAGGAGTTCCTACCTAAATAACTAAGTTTTGTGTAATCCGCCCACCGCGGACTTAAAACAAAGTGAAATATGGATCTCGATCCACTAGAAAATCTTCCAACGGGATTTTCCGAATCAAATGATGAGGGTCATTTGTTTTGAGTAAAATAGTGGAAACCTTTTAATAAAAGTCCTTATTAAAAGATTTAATAATAATACAAATATCTTACATAATTTTAAATTAAATACAATACAAATAAAGTTGTCCTTATGAAGGACAAGGATTTCAGAAAACTGTTTCTGAATTGGTACACAAATGAGAATTGTTCTCAAATGCAAGAAGAACTATAAGATCTTGAACTATACTCTAAAATAACCTACTATAACTAGTTTGAAAAAGGTACTTGGTAGAAGTATCAAGTTGATATCTAGATGTAGTATACATCATACTTTTAAAAGAATAAATGATGTGATCATTTAAACTCAAGCAATATCTTTTTGAAAGAACTTCAAAGTATGATAGAATTCTCAATAGATCAAAGAGTTGGTCATAGGTTCAATCTAACGAATTATAATGGATAGATATAGAAAATTTTGAATTTTTATATCTACCGGAAATTGTTGAATTGAATGAGCATAAATTTGCACTATCAAAGAGTTGAGATATAATATAAATAAGATTTATATTTCTCTCATAATTGAATAGAGCAATAACGGTTGTCAAAGGAGAACGGCTATTTTAGTGGTTAGACCATTAATTAAAATAAGAATGCCGGAAATAGTTCTTGGAAGAGTCAAACTAAAAGGAATGAAGTAAGACTTCAATCTTGTACATATTGTTATAGAAAAGTCAAATTTTCTATTTCTACATCAAAGATATTAGATACAAAGATGATTGAATCTCAATTTATCGAAAATAGAGATGCTTAAAGAATTAGAACATTGACTATAATTTTAAGTCAATTTATGTCTAGAATGAAATTTGTTTCATTGACAATAAGAGCTTATGAAAATTGTTTCATTGACAATAAGGGTTTTTGTTTAGAATGAAAATTTTGATCATTGGTGCTTATGCAATGACTAAAAATCAAGTTTGAGATGAAACACAATAATTGTTATTGAATTTCATCTAGTAATAGAAATATTAATTATATCTTGTATTGACAAGATAAGAATTGTAGCTTTAAATAATTAGACAAGCAATTGTCCTATCATTTAAGAAAAATCTTCTATAATGTTGCTCCTAGTCAAGTAATGGACTAGGGTTCCATGATCTTGATGAGATCATCTATAACAATCATGATAAGAGCCAAATAAGATTTGGACCTTGAAATATATATCAATAGAATTGTTGTTTAGTACAAATATTTGATGTGTCAATAAAATGACACATGACCTATTTGAAAAATTATACATGAGATGTGTAATTGTTGAGAATAATATGCCTAAATATCATTTGAAGATTCTAGATAGAAATATAGTTTAGATTTATATTCAAAATAAAATAATATTAGATCTAAGATTTATATTTTTGTTTAGAATTTATAGGATTAGTTTGTTATTTTTAGAAGATATGCTTTAAAATTTTATTTTATTTGTAGCTCTATATATAGAGTCATATAACCATGATAAAAATAAGAACTTGAGTATTCTTCATATATCAATATATTTTGGAGAGTTTTCTCCATAAGCTATATCTCACCAAACTCCGCAATACAAAATACATAACAAAATAAACCAATAGTGGCATCAGAGCACTAAGGTTCAGACCTGTGAAGATGGATTTTTCAAAGGTTGCTCCTCCCATCTTTGATGGAGAAGACTATGATTTATGGGCAGCGAGAATGGAGTCATTCTTAGATGCTCTAGATTTGTGGGAAGTAGTGAAGGATGGCTACGATCTTTCTTCATTACCAGAAGATCCAACAGAAGCAGAGAAGAAAATCCATAAAGAAAGAAAAACCAATAACGCAAAGGCAAAGACTTGTTTGTTTGCCGGTGTCTCACAAACTGTCTTTATAAAAATCATGACTCTCAAAACAGCAAAAGAAATTTGGGATTACCTAAAAGAAGAATATGTAGGAGATGAAAGAATTTGAAGCATGCAAGTTTTGAATTTAATGAGAGAGTTCGAGTTACAACGAATGAAGGAAGATGAAACAATAAAGAAATACTCAGATAAATTATTGAGTATTGCTAATAAGGTACGATTACTAGGAACTCAATTTTCTGATTCTAGAATTGTAGAAAAAATTCTAGTAACGGTACCTGAAAGATATGAAGCTTCCATAGCCGCGTTGGAGAACACAAAAGATTTGAGTAAAATCACTTTGGCAGAAGTGTTACATGCATTGCAGGCACAAGAACAAAGAAGACTTATGAGAGAAGAAAGAACAATAGAAGGTATGTATCTAACCAGAGATTTTGGAAAGAAATACCAACGCAAAAATCATGAAACACCATGTCCTCATTGCAAAAAGGTTAATCACTCACCAAATTATTGTTGGTGGAGGCCTGATGCAAAATGTGAGAAGTGTGGTGTATTAGGTCATATTAAGAAAGTATGCACATCACAAAAACAACAACAAGATGTTAATTTTGTTGAAGCTCAATATGAACAAGGAGAGGAATTACTACTTGCAATTTCAGGTTCTACAACCAACAAACCATCAAAAGAATGGCTTATTGACAGTGGTTGCACAAACCATATGACTTATGATCGAGATCTTTTCAAAGAGCTCAATAAAACTTCTATTTCCAAAGTCATAATTGGGAATGGAGAACAACTTGCAGTAGAAGGCATTGGAACAATTTCAATTAAAACTCATATAGGTATGAAACGAATTTCCAATGTTTTATATGTTCCTGGAATTAATCAAAATCTTTTAAGTGTTGCTCAGTTGTTAGAGAAAGGCTACAAAGTGTTATTTGAAAGCAAATGTTGTGTGATTAAAGATCAAAACAATAAAGAAGTGATCACATCGCATATGATAGACAAGAGATTTGTTATAGATTTGATGAAGAATGAGCGTACTATTGAAGAGAAAAAAGAAGAATTTGATTTCAAAGATCATCGTGGAAATTCATGTGCTTTGAAGAGATTTCAAATTAAGGAGGAAAACAAATATGCTTGTGAAAAACCACTTAAAAGTCATATGAAATGCAATGTTTCTACCATGAAGTCCACAAAGCACAAAGACGCTAAAGCTTGCGAAAAAGGAATAATTTCAATGATGGAGAAATTCAAGGCAAATCAAGATGCATACTCATCCAAGAAAGATATTGATAAGAAATACAACCGAAATAAAAGAAAGAAGAATAAATTTCCAAGAAGCTCATATTGGATACACACAAAAGATATTCAGTCAAGGAGGAATGTTGAGAATAATATGCCTAAATATCATTTGAAGATTCTAGATAGAAATATACTTTAGATTTATATTCAAAATAAAATAATATTAGATCTAAGATTTATATTTTTGTTTTGAATTTATAGGATTAGTTTGTTATTTTTAGAAGATATGCTTTAAAAATTTATTTTATTTGTAGCTCTATATATAGAGTCATATAACCATAATAAAAACAAGAACTTGAGTATTCTTCATATATCAATATATTTAGGAGAGTTTTCTCCATAAGCTATATCTCACCAAATTCCGCAATACAAAATACATAACAAAATAAACCAATAGTGATAACCTACTTTTGCACTTTTTAAAATAAATATTTTATTAAAAATTATTTCTTATTTTTATGAGAAATATCAAAAATAGTAATTATATGCTTACAATTTATTCATTTTTCTTTATTTCTTTTAATTGTCGCAATTTATCTTTTTATACGAAAAATAGTAAAAATAATCAAAAACAGTTTTTATCTCTTTATTCAAGTTTATATTTCATTTTTATATTTTTCTACATTTTTATTCATTTTTCTTGTTGATTTTTACATTTTTTACCATTTTATAAAATTTCTTTGTTTTTTTTGACCAATCTCATTGCGACACCTCATCATCTACACATCACATTCATTTTCATTTACCATTTTCTCATTTAATTATCCCTTAATCTCAAAATTACACAATATTACAAAAATACCATCTAACCTAATTCCTCTCTATAAATACCAACATCACATCACTCAATCATTAACAATCAAATATCACAAATCCAAATATACCAAAAATCAGAAAAATCACTCCTCCCTCCACCACCAACATTTTTCCGGCGCCACCGCCGGAATTCCATATTCCGGCGACCTCCAAAACCACTCAAAAATTAAAATCAAATACACTCTCCCAAAGCTTTCGACCCTTCTGAGTCCGATTCCATCGTCCAAATCACCAAAAAACTATCGGAAACGAGCAGATCGGAGCTTCATTTCGTGTCCGAAGTCAAAGTTTCATTTTAGACCGATTCGAACTCAAAACAAGGTATATTGATGATGGTTTTTGCTTCTGGACCTGATTAGAACCTTTTCCAATCGTTTTTGTTGCTTGTTTTCGCGTGAATCCCGCATTTGAAATTTTGCGTCCGAACTTGGTGTTGATGTTTCTCTCTGTACAATCATCGATTGAGAAAACAGAACACATATTCGTGATCTACGCGAGAAATACTATCAAATCGACTATTCGTTTGCGAGATTCGGTGTTCGTTTGAGTTTCCGGCGACGGAGCCATGGATTCGACGGCGAGCTTGCGGTTCTGCGTGACTTCTCAAGGTTGAAGAAGCTTTGCGCCACGTGGCGCGTTTTGGTTGGTCAACCTTTTATTTTATTTTATTTTATTTTTTTTAAATCATTTTTGTTTTCTAGTGAGGATATGGGTATGGGCTTGACCCATGGGTCTGTTTGACCCGATCCAGTTTAAGGCTTATTGGGCTAATTCATTTTTGGGCCCAGTTTCTGTTTTTGTCTTTTTTTTTTTTTTTTCTGTTTGCTGTTTGACACTCCTTATTACTAATGCACCCATGCTGTTCGATTATTTTAATTAATTTTTTTTAGAACTTTTTATCAATTAGTTTGAATTTTGAAATTAAAAAGCGGATTAAAAAGTAATTAGTCTTTGACGCATGACTTTGACTGATTAATTTTTAATTCGGAGTTTTTGGAGCTTAGATTAGAAAAAGCAGATTAAAAAAGTAATTAGTCTGTGACGCATGACTTTGACTGATTAATTTTTTATTCGGAGTTTTTGGAACTTAGATTATGAAAATGAATTAAAAATAAATAGTCACTGACGCATGACTTTGACTATGTTATTTTTAATTCGGAACCTTTGAGCTTAAAATTTAGATTTGAAAAACGGTTAAAAATAAATAATCTCTGACGCATGACTTTGACTATTTTATTTTTAATTCGGGACCTTTGATTTTGAAACTTCGAAATGAAAAATGATTAAAAATAAATAGTCTCTGACGCATGACTTTGACTCATTTATTTTTAATTCGGAACTTTTAAACTTAAAGCAAAACCTTCTAAAACAACGAGGCAGAGCCTGACGCATGACTTGTCTCTGTCTTAACTTTTGACTGTGACTTTTTGGTTGACTTTTGACTTAACCTTTTAGTTTGACTTTTACGTTGACTTTCCAGTTTACTTCTTATAGTTGACTTTGTCTCGTTTAATTGGGTTATGTCGATTGCTTGTAATTGCCTGATGACTTGTTTCTCTTTATCTGATACATGATTACTTGTTTATATGCTCATATTTGATGCATTTTTAATTGTTCAGTATCATTGATTATATGTCATTTGCATTCATGCATTTGCATTTCTCTCTTCTTCTACTTTTCTTTTTCTTTCTGAACTTGAGAAAGCTTGTAAAACATTAAATAAACTATTGAATGAAAACAGAGATGTCTGACGCATGACTTTCATCTTTTGAATGGTCCAAGTACCTGCCGCATGGCTTGCGACTGAGGACTATTCTCATTCACTGAATAATTCCTCAGAAAATCTTAAAAGACACTCAACCCACACAACTTTTTTCCTGCCCTTGTGCAATCAACTCTTTTTTTTTCAATTGCCCTTGTGTAGTCAAATCTTTTTCAACCTGTTTTTTCCTAAATGGATAGTGCTTTATCCATTCCCCTGATACAGACAAACGCTTAAACCTCAGTTGAGTATACAAGCAATACTGTTGTCTCAGTGGAATGCGACCTAAGCATCGTTCACTAAAAACAACCAACACACAAACTTTTTTCAGGAAGAACTACGTGAGCTTTGACTTCCTCATTGTACTTGGGGGATACGTAGGAGCGAGAGCCTCTCTCGTCAAGCCAAATAATAAAAAAACTCTTTTTTTCCTTTTATGTTCAATTTGCGGTATTGTATTTTCTTTTATGCGGTTATCTCTGTTTATGCAAACCAAAATTCCTTAAATGGTTCCCGTTGAGTACAACGGATATGAGGGGGTGTTAACGTCTTCCCCTCATGTAACCAACTCCCGAACCCGATCTTTTTAAGGTTTTATCATTATTTTCCTTTCCCCTCATGAGATAAATAAAATATGGTGGCGGCTTCATTGTTTACATTTGTGCATTGCATCTTATCATTGCATATCTGTATATTTTTTGCGCCGGGTACTACAGCTGGCGACTTCACTTGGGACTACTTGTATAGTGAGTTAAGCCTAATTTGGGGCTTTTGGTTTGCTTATTCCAGGTTAGCCGTATCTGTCCTATCTTTTACATTACCGCAAAATATTGAACTGTCTGGATTTGCTGGCTTTGTCTTCTCTTCTACTCCTTTTTTTTTCTTTTTGCCTTTATGGCTTGGTTCTTGGTTACTGTGTGCTATGGTTCATCACCGGACCAGAGAGAACTTAGGATTAGTTGAGGGATTTTTGCATTGGACTCTCTGACATGTGACTTTGAGTTCCGGTGTGAAAATTCCGCTCGGAATAGATTCCCTTGGAAAGGTTGGGCTCTCTGCCGCATGGCTTTGGGTTCAGTTTTTTTCATGTGGGGTCCAGGACTCCGGGGGCCTTTTTATCCAGTCTAGGTATCCGAAACTTTTGTCTAGGGACCACCGTCTAGAACCCGTGTCGAGGTTATGATGTTGACTCATCCAGTTGGCGTTATAATCTCGCTCAGATGAGGTTGCTTTTGGGAAAAGTAATCGAGGATTCTGGGAACCATGTCAACCTAGAACAACATGTGAGAGGGATGGGTTACAGGTAACTTTGAACTTTTGGCCTCAGAGATTCCATTTTGAAAAGAACCCTGTTGTTATGAATATGGAAGATTTGTGACTTTGAGATCAATGTTCGCCAGATGATACAATGTTACTATGATCATATCCATGCATTTTGCATTCATACATCCATGCATCCATGAAAATAATCATGCATATTCATTTTTGCATACTTTTTTCAACAAAAAAAAAAGAATGAGAAAAGTCTTTGAAAAAAATATCATGCATTTCAATCATAAAAAATCATGCATTTTTCAAATTACAAAAAGTCTCATTTTCGTTCATTCATTCCAACAGTTACCTTCCCGACACCGGTATCTAAACAAGAAGGGTTTTTCACCTCATCATGGACAATTTGCAAGAACAGTTTGATATCTTGAAAGGCGAGGTAACTCAGTTAGCCAAAAATGGATCAAATACTTAAGATGTTGGCTAGTCTGAACCGACCAACACAATTAGCCATGAATGAAGGGGCAGTTCCCGTGGTTTTGAAAATCTGAAGAGAGCCCTCAGCATCAATTGGGGCATGGCCGTGTTTTGGTTCACCAGTTGGGTATAACTCTTCAGTTAATGCTCAATTTGTTGAAGGGCTAAGAAACAATAACTCTGATATCCGCATAAGTCAGCCAAGATCACAAAGGACTCAACATCAGGCTAGAAAGGTCTTTGATTCAATTCCTATGACATATGGTCTTCTTCTTCCTCATCTGGTACATAGTGGAATGGAAACTGCTCGAGCTATGAAACTCAAAGTTGCACCATTGCTAGCCTGGTACAATGCCAACGCTAAGTGTGATTGTTATGATGAGAATGAAGGTCATTCCACCAATGACTGCCAAGGTGCGATTGCTTCTTGATAACCACTTGTTGTCCTTCGAGGAAGGTGAGCCAATTGTGAAAAACAAAAAGTATTGGGGCATTCAGCGACTGATGTGAATCAAGTTGAAACCTCTAAAGAATTGACAAGAGATGTCTCCATAATTAAGACTCCTGAGTTATCTGTCACAGAAAGATTGTTCAATTATGACCAGTTTTTAGAGTGGCATCCTGATTGCAAAGTTTGTGAAAAGGATCCTGACCTGTGTACCTAGATGAAGAAGTGTCTACAACACTTAATGGATCAAGAGTTGATACAAACTGGGTACTCTCATAAAAAGACCATGATGACAACAATAAAACAACATAGCCATGAACAAAGAGCTTCCCTGAGGTTAGGGGCATGTGTTGACTATACCAGAGAAGAATGACCGATTTGGTTTGGGTTATCAGTTGTCCAAGGGAATAGCAGTTCAAGAAAAAAGGATCAAAGGAAAATCTCGAGCATTTTAAGGACTTTCTCTAGTGTTGAATTTTAATTATGACCAGATTCTCGTCACAAGAGACAAAGGAACTAAATGAAAGTCATGATGGGTTGCACCGGTGTTCTTCAGATGCAATTCTTGTTGACTGGAAGACTGTTGGAATTTCTGAAATAGCTTTATTTTCAAAATAATTTGTTGTCTTCAAAACATGCTTGTGATAAATGCTTTAATTGTCAATGAATAAAAAATGCTTTTGTGCACAATTTCTGTCTTATTTATTCTTCTTTTTACAGTTTTAAAAAGATAACAATAAAATGGCAATAATTTCTTGCATATCATAAAACACTTTTACATTCAATCAAATTCAAAAAAAAAAAAAAGAAAAAAATCATCATTCGGAAGTGAATCCATTGAATCATAACAGTGTCGTAATTCGTCATGGTTTCGGGTCGCAAACTTTGTCGAGGAGTTAGTCTGACTGTTGGATCAAGAACAAAGATGCATAAACTTCATCGGTAACCAGTGGATGTGATCGATCTGGTAACTGAAGAATAAAGAGGTCAAATTGGGCGCCTCCCCACAACAGGATATGAAAGAGAAAGTTGGTCAAGCTGCTTCAAGTGCACCAAGTGACTCGACTTCGTCAAGAACCAGTGGATGTGATCGATCTGGCAATTGATGAGAAACGGAAAAGAGTCAAATCATATTCTAAGGGCATGAAAGAAAACACAGTCGTTATTCAAGGGGCACCTTCTGATATAAGGTCATATCCTTCAATTCAAAATGATGGGGCAATATGTCAGTGTGCCATGATCACCGTGTTTGTCTTCAAGTTGTTGAAAATCAAAAGATTAGACTGTCAATGTCAAGGGGCATTTGACATTTTCTAGAACTTGCACTAATCCTCTGTTGATTAATTGGTTCAGACTTATGTGCATTGAGGCACTTTTCTTGGTACCAAGAGCCTTTCAAGCCACTCTTACAAATGTTATTATCCTTTGCTTAACCCACTTTGAGCCAGAAAAAGAAATATCCTTTTGTTTCGGTGACAAACCACATTACAAGCCTATAGACCAAAAGATTATCTGTTCACCCTCCTTGGAGTTAGGTAGAAACTGTGATACTCTTGTCTTTAAGCGGCAATCAAGATCAAGGTTGCTCATGGAACTAGCAACAATTAAAGTTTTAAGCGGTACACAAAGAAAGCTATCACATAGAAGAGAAGAAAAGTATAAAAAGAGAGACAAAATTCATCAGAAAATTCAAAAAAAAAAAAAGAAATATGTCTCTATCAAACAAAAAAAAAACACAAAAAAGGGAGAAACAAAACAAAAGAGCAAGATATGTGATAGCAAGGAACCAATACATCCATATTAGGTTTCTTCACAACAGTGAAAACTTATCTTGTACAAGGTCATCAAAAGTACCCTAGGTAAAGAGTTGCATGATACAAAAAGGAAGAGTAGTGGATGCCTAACTCCAAAAACAAGCCTACTTTCTCTAAAAAATATCCCACCTTTACCTAAGCCAAGTTACAACCCTCAAAGACCTCGAAAATGTGCATGGGTTTGAACTTTGATCAGTCGCTTAGAATTCTTGCAAGCCTATGGAAAAATTTCAAGTGAACATTACAACTTTGGTGTGCTACTCAAGAACCAGCAATGATGAAAACATACAAGGACAATCACAAGATGTCTCCTTTGCACTTCATAGATACATGACCACAGTTCGCACCTCAGCAAGGGCAACTCTTTTGCTACTAGTTCATCACATAGAAGTTGTGTTCCCAGTGAAAATTGAGATTCCTTCATTAAGAGTCTTGATAGAAAACCAAGTTTGAAGAAGCAAAGTAGGTTCATATCCAGCTTGATCAGCTCAACCTCATTGAAGAAAAAAGAATGACAACCTTGTGTCATGGTCAGTTGTACCAACAAAGAGTCAAGAGGGCATTCAACAAGAAAGTTTGTCCAAGATAGTTCAAGGAAATCGTACCGCCTGTTCACAAAGATATTCGAGGAAAATGGACTCATAACCATGATGGACCATTTGTCGTGAAAAAAGGCCTTCTCTGGTGAAGCCTTAATCCTTGCTACTATGGGCAATGAAGAGTTTCCACTCTCAATGAACTCAGCCGCTGTCAAGAAATATTGTGCCTGAAGAAAAGAAGAAAAGAAAAAGCTCGCTAAGTTGAAAACCTGAAAGGGCGGCTTAGGCAATAGAGAGCATCCCGTTGGGCTAAAAAGGCGGTCCAGGCAAAAATTAGGGGCATCAAAAAAGGAAAATGAAACCCGTTAAGTCAAAACTCGAAAGATGGCTTAAGCAAAAGAAGGGTACAAACAAATCAGAAAATGAAAAGGCACGGGACTGCGATACTTGACTCTGTATGGAAGTGGTGCTTCAGACATAAATGATTGACTCAGTCTCCTTTCTCCAAAGCAAGGTCTTGTAAACTCGAGATCATGAAGAAGGATGACATCGTTATGATTCAGTGGAATTCATTTATTTTCATTGCCATTATCTTAGCTTCAATTTGCAATTACCTCTTCAAGGAATTTTGCATCCAATTGACAAAATTCCGCACTTTTGTGCAATTAATAAGATTTTCACTTTCATTCCTCTGTTTGTTAGCTTGCTTTTATGTTCCAATTGTGTGCATTGGTGCTACTTATTTATGGCAAATAAAGCATTCAAACATTGCGAATAAGAAAGAGCATTTGAAAATAGCAAACTGTTTTGAAAACTTGAAGTGTCTGAAGGGAAACCCATGGCATACTGTAAGGTGCCCCTGTCCTAAAAATACAAAATCATGGCAATCATTTGATTCCAGCAGATAAAGAAAGTTGTTGTTCCTCTTTGGAAGCCTTTTTGAACACTTGTCTCTCAATGGAAGCTTGCAAGGGTCCTCATCTCAATAGTATCAGAGTTACTCAGATTCTCGATGCCGGGAAATTCAAACTATCCTCAACACAAACTCAGAAATTCATGCAATCATGCATATTCATGCATTCACGCATATAGGTTCATGCATAAAAAGAATCACCCAAATCTTGCATATAATCAGATATTTCATCTACATTAGTTCTGCATTTAGGCAATAGAAGTGCACAATCATGCATTCATGAAATACATGTTTAAAATGTTGTCTTAACAAGTTGCTGACTTGGATCTCTTGTTCAGTAACAAAGGTCTGCGGATCTAATTCTCCAACAAGATGGTTATTGAACCATGATTTCTCAACAAAAGAAAGGGTTTGATGAATCTTTTCCTCGATCAATTGGTCAAAAAAGTATCATCCCCAAGCAGATCAGTCAGTGCATCACATTCTCAAAGAGAAAGGTTGAGAAATCATTTTTTTCCCCAGTGAGGCAGTTGATAATTGTTCATCCCAGTAAGTCGGTTGGAACACATCATTTTCAGAAAGATGGTTGGTGAACCATGATATTTTGACAAGAAGGATTGGTGAATCTTTAAACATCCCTAGTGAATTTATTTGGTTTTATCCTTATCACTGATGTTCAGTAAGTTGATCAACAGAGTTTCATCCTTATCGAAGGGATTTTCATTCTACACTTTCCAAAAAGGGTTGATGATCCTTTCGGCAGTAAATAATTCGACAGGTGTTACCTACAGCAGATTGGTTTACATACAACTTTCCCAGTCAAAAAAGTTGAATAAACCTGTCTCTAGTGGTTTGTTCGAGGTGGTTATCTCCAGTCGATTGATAGATTAAATTCTTCAGCAAAATAGTTTTCAAGCAGTTGTCTTGTGAATTTTGCCAAAGATAATGGCAGAGTATTCAATTTTGACTCCCAGCAAGTTTTCTTTACTCAAAGACACATCAAGCGTTAGTGGAGCATTTTTCAGAATCAGTTTTTCTGAGTTGAGGGACCCTGAGGGGGGAAGACTCTTTTGTTTTTTTATGGTCGACACATCAGTGAAGTGGTAACGATCAGTGTTGGAGTTCAAGTACCCTGAGGGGAGAAGACTTCAATTTTATTTTGTGATCAACACACCCGGAGGAGAGGTAATGATCAGTTTTGGAGTTCAGGTACCCTGAGGGGAGAAGACTTCATTTTTCTTTTGTGATCGACACACCAGTGAAGTGGTAACGATCAGTTTTGGAGATAACGCACCCTGAGGGGAGGCCACTCAACTTTCTATGGTCGACACACCAGTGAAGTGGTAACGATCAGTTTTGGAGATAACGCACCCCGAGGGGAGGCGACTCAGCTTTCTATGGTCAACACACCCGGAGGAGAGGTAATGATCAGTTTTGAAGATAACGCACCCTGAGGGGAGGCGACTCAGTTTTTATGGTTGACACACTAGTGAAGTGGTAACGATCACTTTTGGAGTTCAGGTACCCTTAGGAGAGAAGACTTCAATTTTTTTCTTTTGTGGTCGACACATCAGTAAAGTGGTAACGATCAGTTTTGGAGTTCAGGTACCCTGAGGGGAGAAGACTTCATTTTTCTTTTGTGGTCGACACACCAGTGAAGTGGTAACGAACAGTTTTGGAGTTCAGGTACCTTGAGGGGAGAAGACTTCAATTTTTTCTTTTGTGGTCGACACACCAGTGAAGTGGTAACGATCAGTTTTGGAGTTCAGGTACCCTGAGGGGAGAAGACTTCATTTTTCTTTTGTGGTCGACACACCAGTGAAGTGGTAACGATCAGTTTTGGAGTTCAGGTACCCTGAGGGGAGAAGACTTAAATTTTTTCTTTTGTGGTCGACACACCAGTGAAGTGGTAACGATCAGTTTTGGAGTTCAGGTACCCTGAGGGGAGAAGGCTTCATTTTTCTTTTGTGGTCGACACACCAGTGAAGTGGTAACGATCAGTTTTGGAGTTCAGGTACCTTGAGGGGAGAAGACTTCAATTTTTTCTTTTGTGGTCGACACACCAGTGAAGTGGTAACGATCAGTTTTGGAGTTCAGGTACCCTGAGGGGAGAAGACTTCATTTTTCTTTTGTGGTTGACACACCAGTGAAGTGGTAACGATCAGTTTTGGAGTTCAGGTACCCTGAGGGGAGAAGACTTAAATTTTTTCTTTTGTGGTCGACACACCAGTGAAGTGGTAACGATCAGTTTTGGAGTTCAGGTACCCTGAGGGGAGAAGGCTTCATTTTTCTTTTGTGGTCGACACACCAGTGAAGTGGTAACGATCAGTTTTGGAGTTCAGGTACCCTTAGGGGAGAAGACTTCAATTTTTTTCTTTTGTGGTCGACACATCAGTAAAGTGGTAACGATCAGTTTTGGAGTTCAGGTACCCTGAGGGGAGAAGATTTCAATTTTTTCTTTTGTGGTCGACACACCAGTGAAGTGGAAACGATCAGTTTTGGAGTTCAGGTACCCTGAGGGGAGAATGCTTCATTTTTCTTTTGTGGTCGACACACCAGTGAAGTGGTAACGATCAATTTTGGAGTTCAGGTACCCTAAGGGGAGAAGACTTCGTTTTTCTTTTGTGGTCGAGACACCAGTGAAGTGGTAACGATCAGTTTTGGAGTTCAGGTACCCTGAAGGGAGAAGACTATACTTGTTCTTTTAAAGATCAACGCACCTAGAAGGGAGTTCAGATATTCAGTTACTAGTTATTCCAGGTATGTTTCCACCTTCATCATCCATATGCATTCATCATCACATTCACACCACAAAATTAGGGCATTTGTACTTAATTATCTTTTACTTCGAACACATAAAGACGCAAGTCATTTACGCATTCGAGTATAAGACAATTAAATAGGGGCAGCTGTAATACCCTAATTTTGTACTTTTTAAAATAAATATTTTATTAAAAATTATTTCTTATTTTTATGAGAAATATCAAAAATAGTAATTATGTGCTTACAATTTATTCATTTTTCTTTATTTCTTTTAATTGTCGCAATTTATCTTTTTATACGAAAAATAGCAAAAATAATCAAAAACAGTTTTTATCTCTTTATTCAAGTTTATATTTAATTTTTGCATTTTTATTCATTTTTCTTGTTGATTTTTACATTTTTTACCATTTTAAAAAATTTCTTTGTTTTTTTTTACCAATCTCATTGCGACACCTCATCATCTACACATCACCTTCATTTTCATTTACCATTTTCTCATTTAATTATCCCTTAATCTCAAAATACACAATATTACAAAAATACCATCTAACCTAATTCCTCTCTATAAATACCAACCTCACATCACTCAATCATTAACAATCAAATATCACAAATCCAAATATACCAAAAATCAGAAAAATCACTCCTCCCTCCACCACCAACATTTTTCCGGCGCCACCGCCGGAATTCCATTTTCCGGCGACCACCACCCAAATTCCGGCGACCTCCAAAATCACTCAAAAATTAAAATCAAATACACTTTTCCAAAGCTTTCGACCCTTCTGAGTCCGATTCCATCGTCCAAATCACCAAAAAAACTACCGGAAACGAGCAGATCGGAGCTTCGTTTCGTGTCTGAAATCCAAGTTTCATTTTAGACCGATTCGAACTCAAAACAAGGTATATTGATGATGGTTTATGCTTCTGGACCTGATTAGAACCTTTTCCAATCGTTTTTGTTGCTTGTTTTCGCGTGAATCCCGCATTTGAAATTTTGCGTCCGAACTTGGTGTTGATGTTTCTCTCTGTACAATCATCGATTGAGAAAACATAACACATATTCGTGATCTACGCGAGAAATACTATCAAATCGACTATTCGTTTGCGAGATTCGGTGTCCGTTTGAGTTTCCGGCGACGGGGCCATGGATTCGACGGCGAGCTTGCGGTTCTGCGTGACTTCTCAAGGTTGAAGAAGCTTTGCGCCACGTGGCGCGTTTTGGTTGGTCAACCTTTTATTTTATTTTATTTTATTTTTTTTAAATCATTTTTGTTTTCTAGTGAGGATATGGGTATGGGCTTGACCCATGGGTCTGTTTGACCCGATCCAGTTTAAGGCTTATTGGGCTAATTCATTTTTGGGCCCAGTTTCTGTTTTTGTCTTCTTTTTTTTTTTCTGTTTGCTGTTTGACACCCCTTATTACTAATGCACCCATGCTGTTTGATTATTTTAATTAATTTTTTTTAGAACTTTTTATCAGTTAGTTTGAACTTTGAAATTAAAAAGCGGATTAAAAAGTAATTAGTCTTTGACGCATGACTTTGACTGATTAATTTTTAATTCGGAGTTTTTGGAGCTTAGATTAGAAAAAGCAGATTAAAAAAGTAATTAGTCTCTGACGCATGACTTTGACTGATTAATTTTTTATTCGGAGTTTTTGGAACTTAGATTATGAAAATGAATTAAAAATAAATAGTCACTGACGCATGACTTTGACTATGTTATTTTTAATTCGGAACCTTTGAGCTTAAAATTTAGATTTGAAAAACGGTTAAAAATAAATAGTCTCTGACGCATGACTTTGACTATTTTATTTTTAATTCGGGACCTTTGATTTTGAAACTTCGAAATGAAAAAGGATTAAAAATAAATAGTCTCTGACGCATGACTTTGACTCATTTATTTTTAATTCGGAACTTTTAAACTTAAAGCAAAACCTTCTAAAACAACGAGGCAGAGCCTGACGCATGACTTGACTCTGTCTCAACTTTTGACAGTGACTTTTTGGTTGACTTTTGACTTAACCTTTTAGTTTGACTTTTATGTTGACTTTCCAGTTGACTTCTTATTGTTGACTTTGTCTCGTTTAATTGGGTTATGCCGATTGCTTGTAATTGCCTGATGACTTGTTTCTCTTTATCTGATACATGATTACTTGTTTATATGCTCATATTTGATGCATTTTTAATTGTTCAGTATCATTGATTATATGTCATTTGCATTCATGCATTTGCATTTCTCTCTTCTTCTACTTTTCTTTTTCTTTTCTGAACTTGAGAAAGCATGTAAAACATTAAATAAACTATTGAATGAAAAGAGAGATGTTTGACGCATGACTTTCATCTTTTGAATGGTCCAAGTACCTGCCGCATGGCTTGCGACTGAGGACTATTCTCATTCACTGAATAATTCCTCAGAAAATCTTAAAAGACACTCAACCCACACAACTGTTTTCCTGCCCTTGTGCAGTCAACTCTTTTTTTTCAACTGCCCTTGTGTAGTCAAATCTTTTTCAACCTGTTTTTTCCTAAATGGATAGTGCTTTATCCATTCCCCTGATACAGACAAACGCTTAAACCTCAGTTGAGTATACAAGCAATACTGTTGTCTCAGTGGAATGCGACCTAAGCATCGTTCACTAAAAACAACCAACACACAAACTTTTTTCAGGAAGAACTACGTGAGCTTTGACTTCCTCATTGTACTTGGGGGATACTTAGGAGCGAGAGCCTCTCTCGTCAAGCCAAATTATAAAAAAACTCTTTTTTTCCTTTTATGTTCAATTTGCGGTATTGTATTTTCTTTTATGCGGTTATCTCTGTTTATGCAAACCAAAATTCCTTAAATGGTTCCCGTTGAGTACAACGGATATGAGGGGGTGTTAACGTCTTCCCCTCGTGTAACCAACTCCTGAACCCGATCTTTTTAAGGTTTTATCATTATTTTCCTTTCCCCTCATGGGATAAATAAAATATGGTGGCGGCTTCATTGTTTACATTTGTGCATTACATCTTATCATTGCATATCTGTATATTTTTTGCGCCGGGTACTACAAGATGTATGTCGACCACTAAACATATTTGATATATTGAGTTTATTTTACTTCATTAACATTGATGATTAAAATCATTCAATAAGGATATGTGTGTGACACAAATTAAAATTCTTTGAATTTGTCAAAGGAATTCCCACAATGAAGAAAATAGAACTCGACAAAGTATTTAAGTCATATGAACGAGTCATATCAGTAAATGCTTAACTAAAAGTATTATAATAACTATTTTATCATATCATGTTTGACATGATTTAAAGTAGTTTAATTATATACATTATTGACTCTTAAAATCTATTTTCTTATAGTTAATCTTCACCCACAATTAATTCCCTTTTAAGATGATCATAAAGACACCATATGCGATATGGAGGTAAGAGTCCCAAGTTTATCTTTATGCAAGTTTTGGATTAAAGATTTATTAGATAAATTAAATCCAAGGCTTAATGAATAAATATGTGGAAGTATTCTAAAGGATACTAGTCTTATATCACTCTTAAAGACAAAAGATGTTTTGTTGCTAAGTTTAAAGCATTCCTCTAGTGGGAGCGTGTTTCTAAAAGAAACAGTGGGAGTGATATAGAATCTTGAAAAATTATTCAAGTACTACAAGACATATTTATTAAAAGGGAACACAAACTGGTTCCTCAAGGTTGTTGAAGAACCATTGATTTGAGTTGCACAAAAATTTTAGATAAGTCTAACATATCACATGGATAAAGAGTTTGATTGGATCATGACTTGGCAAAGTGATATGGTTTTCATAATAGATGAATCTCTGACTTTCTAAAAGGTCGTAAGACGGTCTAAAATTCTGAGAAGTGGCTAAATGCCATGAAATATTATACAGATTCCATATACATTAACCTTATGTAGATAATGGTTATGTCATCAAGATGAGTGAGACTCACACGATGGAAGGTGAGTATTCTTAATGAATAATGATATGGAAGGTATTAAGAATACCTTTTAAGATTTGATTGATCATTAAAGGTTTCACGCAAAATCATAATGCAAATTATGATGAAACCCTAAATATAATTAATCATAAAGCTGAAAATCTGTTTGATTTCTTTTACTAAATGTTGTAGTACATGTTTTGGTAGATGGATAACAAAGTTACATTCCTTAATTGGAATGACCTCATATATATGTACTAGACATATATGAAGGGTTTTGTTGATCCAAAGGATGCTAGAAAGGTATACAACTTGTAGTTATCTAATTTTGATTAGATAAGAGATCTCAGAAACTTAATTATTCTTTGTTCCTTTAATGAAGTTTTGAGAAAACAAATTAATAAGAACAAACATATCTAATTTTGATTAGATTGAATGAATTTAAATATTTGTTCCTTTTATGAAGTTTTATGGAAAACAAATTAATGAAGAACAAATATAAGTTGTGCACAAGGATTTAGTTGGAGCAATAATATATATTAAATTTGGTGTAATATGTGGAAGACATATTAATCATCAAAAGTATTTTCTTTATACATGTGAGACATGATTAAAGAAATAACTCTTGATGAAATACTTATGCAAGAATTCCTAAAGAGTTAGGAATAGCCTATCTATTTAGGCAAGGATTCCTAAAGAGTTAGGAATACCCTATGTACATTTATTAATGAAGTGTTAAGACACTTAATGTGTGAAATTATTGCGTGTCATATGATTGATTTTGTCAAAAGGACAATATCATATCTCATTGGATGAGAAAGAGACATGTGAAAATTAATCCATATGCTTTGGAATATAGGATTAATCATGCACATCTTAATATGTACAAAATCGGATACACCATGTAATTGTAACACAATCAATAAGTACCAAAATTGAAATTAGTGTTTGATACTAAATTACCTTCAAGAATATCCCTATGGACCTTAAAGGAATTAAGGACTATTTCTTGAAATAAATAGGAATGGGAAGGATCATTATAAGAAAGTTATAATGATGGCTAGTTTCAATACCAATGTATTGTATATTATGTTTGAATATAAACATTGAAAGCTATAAGATAAGCTTCGTAGTATGTTTATTTCAGTTACTGAAGTTAAGTATTAAAGATTGGATCGTTTAGCTTATGATTGAGCTAAAACTATGTTTTCGGTGTTGCAAGTCACATTAATCACATTAGTGATGGTAATGGTTTAATCTTGCAAAAGCACTTGAGAATAGATCTCACCGACGATTCATTTATACTTACATACTTCTATGTTTCGATGGAGATCGAAATAGAACGTTGGAAGATACGTAAGATAGCAACATATGAAATGGTTCCTTATCCACTAATTAAGTCTCTTGCGCAGTTGTAGCGTGATGGGCATGCTAAGTCTATGGGGTATTAGAGAATACCTAATTGGCCTTAGTGCTAGTGGGAGTGTTGTGGTTAGAAGCCCTAGAGGCCAATACTTTTAAGTACTTGTATCGAATTATTTATTAATAATATCATGTTTTATTTATTAATAATATAAGGCACTTCTTTATTATGTTTGTAAGAGTCCAAAATAATAAAGTCCCTAGAATAAATAGTCCGTTTAATATTAAGTGTGACTTAATCGTGAGATTAAATTAAACATAAGGACGTTATTCTTAAAATATCCGTAGTCGAGCTTTAAGGTGAAGTGGGATAATCTTAAAGCATAAAGACTAACTGATGATCGCATCTCATGGATCATAGGATAAGGAGTTATCAAGTCTTGACATAGATATAAATATTAGGAGTAATATTTATATTTGACCCGCTATGAGAGTACTACATGGAATGTTATGTAATGTGTCATAAGTTACTCTCATGGTGATAATGGTGTAAGCCACCCTTAGACCTGAAACCACTATGTACCCTAGATGTGGAGTCAAGTGCCTTATCACTGATCTGACGTTATCCGTAACTGGATAATCATAAAGGCAGTATATGGGTACTTTATAAAGCATGCTGAGGGGCAGTAGTGTCCTAGATGGAATTTGCCAATCCTACATAACAGGATAAATGTCTATGGGCCCAATATTGAACTGGACAAGGATGACACGGTCTATGTCTTGTGTTCAATATAGACATAGGGGCAAAGGGGTAATTATACACGCATATTATCACTTAGGTTATGTTTTGATCACATGATAATTTCTCATGACTTGGGTAGCAATGATGTGTTGCTAGATACCGCTCATTGTTTACTATATTAAATAGGAGATTTAATATAGTTGTCAACGTTATGGAAACCTACAGGATCACACACATAAGGACAGTGTATATGAGAGATAGAGAACACCGTAAGGTACGGTACATTTGAGATAGATATGTTTTGTGATAAAATATCACAAATTAATAAAAGTCGGTACACCATAAGCTAAGGTGGGCGCGCGCGCACATGAGTATGATGACTCATGGGGCGCGCGCCCTAAGTAAAAGATATGATGGACTTTTATTTTAAATCTTTGTCTTGGAGACCAAGATAAGAAATATCTATAAATATAAACCTAGTGAAAGGAGTTTCACACACTTGAGAAAATCATACTAGAGATTTTCATAAAGAATATTAGGGTTTCGTTAATCCTAATATTTTCTCTAGTTTCTATCTCTCTCATATAATTCTCCACTCACAAGCTAGCACTTAGATTGGAGAAAAGCTAGTTAGAGACGTTGCGGACTAGTTAGAGACATGGCGGTTCTACCTTCGACGTTCGTGATCATCTCGTCCGTAATTCAAGGGTTCTACGCTTCAAGAGGTAAAACCCTAAACACATGATCATGCCCCTTCGTAAGGATCTCTTAGGGAAATTTTTTAAAATTCCGCTGCTTTACTATGTCTATTTTCCTTCAACTCCAACAGTCATTAAACACGAGGACGCGGGTCACCCGTTCATTAATGAACATAGTCCAGCACTGGATACAATCCTTCTCCAGAAGATGGTTCAGGTATTTAATACTCAACGCTTAAAATCTTCACATCACGCAAATTCTCACTTGAGCGTCAAAATATTTTGCAGGTAAACAACCATCCTTGATTCAACTTCTCATTCGAAGAAACCACCGGCTGTTCATTGTTGATCAGGTAAGATTGAAAAAATTCTATCCCTTTCTATAAAACGATATTTCAATTTTCAATTACATTTGTTTTTTATTTACATGCATAAACCTACTAATTTCACATCTTTTTCTACACCTTACAATAAATATTATGATAAAATATAAATAAACTCTTTCTTACCTGTCGGATAAACTCTGTAAAATAAAATCAACTATTCAACGAGGTCTCATAATTAAAGATGTGGTTAATATTTTATTTGGTTTAATCTAATGAAAAAAATAAAATTGTAAATATTTGCTGTCAAGAAAATAAAATTTGACTAACTGCTTGTATGATTGTATTGACTTAAGAAGAAGAAATATATAAAAGTTGATTAAAAGAGAATTAAGTCTATGACATTGACTTAATTAAAAAATTGATATTTTTTTTAAATAGTTTTTTCATTCCCCCTATAACAAACCATAGTGTGAACATAAGTGTTTTTAAGAAAATTGAATATATATAGTCTCCTTGAGTTTATTTTTGTTGATAGGGACATTGCATGTAACATGCAAACATCAATAATCATATTCTTATAAGTTCAATTATTCAACACTAAAAATTGACAATTAAGTTTTATGTATATATATTGACAGTGTCAACTGCATTTTAATTTTTATTATACGTGGACTCTAGGAGTACATCTTAGATAAATTAATCCATTTAATATGTTATAATTGAAAATATATTTTATCATTCTAACTATTGATTATTATCATATATATATATATATATAATTAAGTGCACACATTATAAATAAATTCGTAGGTATAAAAATAAGTATGTCACAATTTAACTTTGTATTTCTGTTCTAGGAGCTTATTAGATTCGACTCATACTCACACTATGATTGTTACAAGGAAATGCTATCCCAATTAAAAAAAAATTTACACACATTCACAAACATATATATATATATATATATATATATATATATATATATATATATATATATATATATAAAAGACTGCTAACTTGTTCCCATGTGGGAGGAAAATGTTTTACTCGTGCACCCTCCATATAAATGGGGGCGCGCATGAAATGGCAGTGGGTGCGGGCGCGCGAGAAGTGAGGGTGGATGGGGGTCGCGTGAGTAAAACATTTGGGAGGCGGCTTGCTAATTTCCTCCCACATCAGAGAAAGTTAACAAACCCACATGTGTGTGTGTGTGTGTGTGTGTGTGTGTGTGTGTGTGTAAAGAGAGAGGAGGAATTCGTTGACTCTAAGAGTTACTCTGACATGACTTACTCAGCTTAAAATCTCATATATATGGGGGCGCGCAAGAAATGGGGGTGGATAGGGGCGTGCGAGAAATGAGGGTGGGGGGGGGTGCGCAAATAAAACATGTGGGAGGAGACTTGCTACTTTCCTCCCACATGGGAGGAAGTTAGCAAACCCCTATATATATATATGTGTGTGTGTGTGTGTGTGTGTGTGAGTGTGTATAAAGAGAGATAAGGGATTCGTTGACTCTAAGTAACTCTGACATGAGTTACTCTGCTTAACATCTTATTATTCAGGACAAATTTTATCAATCCCACCATTGATTATCGATCATCATTATATATTAATGATCAAGTGCACACATTATTTTTATATAAATACAAAATTCATAGCTATGTCATCCAAACATTGACATTTACTTGTCTTTTTTAAAATCTTATTATACGTTCATTTGAAATTACTTAATGATGTATCAAATAATTTTAGAATTTCATCAAACCTTATAGATTTGATTTATTCAGTTAGAACTTTTAATTGGACGGTTGGTGAAATTCATCTTGACTAATGAGATATTAAACAGAGTAACTCATCTCAAAATTACTCCTGAAATCAACAGATCCCTCTTGATATATATATATATATATATATATATATATATATATATATATATATTGCTAACTTCGACCGTGGGTCAAAGTTAGCAATGTATGACCCACCTGTAGTTACTTAGTACATCCCTCATTGTCTTCCCGCACTCCCAACTACTCATAAACCCTCCACAAGCACCCATTATAATTACATGGGAGTCATACTCGCTAACTTTGACCCACATGATCAAAGTTAGCAGCCCATATATATATATATATATATATATATATATATATATATATATAATAGCTTTATTATTAAAAAAAATAATTGGGATAGCAATTCCTTGTAACAACCATAGTGTGAATATGAGTCATATCTAAGCTTCTAGAACACGAATACAAAACTAAATTTTGACATATACTTTTTTTTTATAATGAAAGGTAAACGAATAGTGCTAAATATGTATCAAATAATTAATTAAGGAAGCAAATTAAAATCAATAAATAAGTTAAAATATCAAATATTCAATTTAGATCGATGTTGCATTGATACTGGTACGGTACAAGTACCCGTTACGGGTACGGTACTGGTACCCGGTACGAGTTCGGGTACGTGATACGACATTTAAAAAAAATTATTGTACGGGTATGTTAGTATAATTTAAAAAAAAAAACACTTTAAAAATGATGATTATTCATAGAATCAAGATCGAATCTCAATATTTCTTCCTCCATCATCATTAAAAAGCAGCTTTTAGTTTATGTTCATTGACAGAAAGATTAGCTAATTCAAGAATATTAACTCCATCAAATAGATCCTATTACTCTCTATCAATATCCTACAAATATAAATTTGTCTAAAAAAATTTATTTTTTCTTAAAAAAAGGAAGAAACAAAACATGTTTTTTAGGGTGCGCGAGTACCCGTTAAGTACCCTACGAGACCCATTCCAAAAAAAAATACATCGTCAGTGCATAACTAACGAGTTGCAGGTACGAACCAGTACCCAATACGTATTCGGTACATATACTCTGCCTAAAATAGAGTACTCGTACATCACTGCGGCTTTTATTTTACATTGAATTTTTAACTACCATAACCCCTAATTCGTGGAACCAGATGGTTAATACAAAAAATATCTATTTTTTAACTTACTCAAATGATTTATTGTATCAATTTTTAATAAATACCTATTAATAACAATAAATATATTACGCCTTTCAAAAAATAAAAAACAATAAATATATTACGAGAATCAAAAGCTAAAATTTACTATATACTCCTACATATCTATGTTACTTTTTGTTGAAAAACAATTACAGAAGTTGCAAAACAAGAGTTTTATAAAACAATTTAGAAAAATATCAACCTAAAAATCGTAGCTGAGTCGCGGACTAGGTCGCTTTTTTGAAGACGTTTCGTGGTACTGTCAATTGTGCAAGCAATTCTAAATTACCGCGACGCCTCCAGAATAAATCAGCCTCGTTCAAGTATACCGATAATCTACTGCACGTGTAGAAATCGGACATGATTACACCCTCTTATGATTAGTAAACTAATCACTCAAATATTGGTAACGAATTACCAACTCTGTAACAAAACAAAGCAGGCAAAATCGATTGAGAAAAGATTTTGAAAGCAAGAGAATTTTCCAATGTGGGACTCAACAACTTTTCAAAATTCACACCTTAGTGCAACTAGTGTTTATATCATACCAAATTCTTTTCTTCATCATTTCTATTCAATTTCCAACAGTTTTTTTTTCATTATACCCCCTAACAACCGTAGTGTGAAAATGATCAATAATGTAATATGTAATGCTAATGGATAATATTACATTAAGGTAGTATAAGCAGATTGAAATGTATGACAAATTCGATAAGTCAATGCTTCAATTAATAGAAGATTATTAATTAATCTAGTATATTGATAGAATAATTTAATCCATCCTATGTGATCCATTGCCTTATAAAAAGGCATCAAGAGTTCGAAAATAAATCACAACTCATCCTTCCAAACCAACAATCTATCTACCTATATAATCCTCCAAAAATATCAAATTCTCACGATGTCTCATAGTTCCTCCATCAATGTTGGTGTCATCAATGCCGTAGTCAACCCAACAATTTTTCGGGAATACATTGGTGTGAAGGATTACCCAGCTAACTTTACTTTCCCAACTAAAATCATCAATGGTAAGATCCCTAACTTCCACTTCATTCTCGGAATTGCCACAGAGGATCATGATGACAACAAAAAAGGCACAGGAAATTTCCAGCGTACTTGGGACTATGGTAATCTCGGTGCTGATCAGGTGAAGTCCCTTAAAGACGCACACCCCAAAGTGAAGGTCATCATAAGCATTGGAGGTCGTGGCCTTGAACTTGCATTCAATCCGGCGGAAAAAGACAAATGGATTGAAAAAGCCACAGAAACCATCAAAGATATCATCTCAGATTACACTGACGACAGTTATAGTCTCAGTTGTGGTTGCAATGTAATAATTGATGGTATTGATATTAATTATGAGTATGTATCATCTAGTGCAGCTGACTTTGCCTATTGCATTGGTAAACTTATAACAAATGTCAAGGATGTTTTCCCAAGGAATCGTTTCATATCTATTGCTCCATCAAAAGACTCCTCACCCCACTACAAGAGATTGTACCAGGAAGTTACTGCCGATATTGATTTTGTTGATTACCAATTCTACAACGAGAAGGTGGCATCAAAAGACGACTTCGTCAAATTGTTTCGTGAACAATCAAAGGTCTACGATATTAAAAAACTTTTGGCCGGATATAGCACTGATTCAAATGACGCTCATGGTGAGATGAAAGAAGAAGACTTCATTGAAGGGTGCAAAGAACTCGTGAAAAAGAAATTGATCTACGGTGTTTTTCTTTGGAACGCTAATGACTCTGCAGTCCCCGTTTCCAATGACGAACCATTCTTCCTTGAAGGTTTGGTGCAGAAAATCCTCACGCATTCTGATTGAGATTGATTACAACCTAGTAATTTAATCTCTTATCCACTATCTATCTTTCATTCTAAGTACGGGTCATACATCTGCTTGGTCGTTCCATGCTTATATGTTTGTTTTTTACATGTACTAAATAAGGCCTGAGTTTGATCTATCATTAATGCATGTGAGCACGTTTCTCTTCTATCTTTTATTATGTTACGAGTGGAGAGCTTCCATATCTTGTATCATTATAATAAGAAGTGTAATTGTTTGCTTTTAATTTACCATTTAATTTTCCTTCTAAATTTCATGTCCAATTTCACATATATATCGTCAATATAATAAACTCTGCAGGGGAAACTTGAAGTTGTGCGAAAATAATTCCTCTATATTATCACTTTATAATGTAATTAATTTTTGGCTTAAACATCATTTTAGTCTTTGTATGTACGCGAAATTTTTGTTTTAGAGTTGTATCGATTTTTTTTCTAAATAAAAACCCCTTAATCAACTAAATTTTTTATTTTAGTCTCTAAAGCAAAAATCCGCAGGAAAATTCGTAGGATAATCTGCAGGAAACATGCAAATTTTCCTGCGGATTTTAGCTTTAAGACCAAATTAAGGCAAAAAATTTGGTTGATTCAGAGACTTGTTTTAAACAAAAATTAATACAGGAACTAAAATCAAAATTTCTCGTACATGCAGGAACGATAATAGTGTTTAAGCCTTAATTTTTACAAGAAACAAAAGTGTTGTCTTGATCAACTCAACTTTAAAATTTTGTTGCTGCAAAACTTTCCACAATTTATCTTGATGTTTTGCACGCATTATTGTATGTTCATTGAGTATCTTTGTGATAAATGACATTTTTACCGATAAAGTCATACAAAAGAATACATAGATATATTGATTTAATATTGATGCTTATATAAAAATATTCATCTTTTTTGGTACATCGGAATTATAAATGCTCCCACCAGAATTTGAACTCTGGACCCCCTTTACCCAACCCATATCCCCAACTCTTACCACTTGAGCTATCCTAAGGAGACATATCCATCTAAACATATACCAACAAATAACTTTATATTACCCTCGCAAAGTAATTATTTTGTGCTCGAGAACGAACGGCACTTTGGAGGTCCAACACTAAATAATAAAAATATACACCTTAATAAAAATAAAAAAAATTTACCAAAAAAAAAAAAGACACTTTAAGAAAAAAAAACTGCAATTTTTTTTTTAAATTGTAATAACATCAATAACATAAAAATAAGTCATTCTTATAAGTAACATACAAAATATTCATATTCTAATTAATAACAAAAAAATATTTTCTTCAAGCTACTTGGTATGTACTTAAGAAAGTCTTACTTCTACCGGTGAAAGGAAAAATGAGAAAATACACTCATTGTTGTTTGTGTTTGAGACCAGACAGTTTTTTTGTTCACATTATTTTATTTGCTTAATTATAGACATAGCCACTTTAAATTGGATCAACAAAAATATTATGACATATTATTTTAATTTCTTTTTTAAATCATTATTTTTTAAGAGACCTATTAAAATATAAATTGTTTTGGAGGCCCCAAGAAAATGGAGGCCCGACACCTTAGGGCACCTTGCACCCCCTAAGGGCCGGCCATGATTTACTGTCAATCATGGCTTTTCAGTCGTTACTCCAACAGTCATTAAACACGAGGATGCGGGTCGCACGTTCATTAATGACTTTAGTACAACACTGGATACAAGCCTTCTCCGGAAGAAGGTTCAGGTATTTAATACTCAACGCTCAAATCTTCATATCACGCAAATTCTCACTTGAGCGTCAAAATATTTTGCAGGTATACAACCCCCCTCGATTCAACTTCTCATTCGAAGAAACCACCGGCTGTTTATTGTTGATCAGGTATGATTGAAAAAATTCTATCCCTTTCTATAAAACCGTATTTCAATTTTCAATTACAATTTTTTTTATTTACATGCATAACCTTACTAATTTCATCTCTTTTTCTACATCTTACAATAAATACTATGAAAAAACATATAATAAACTCTTTCTTACATGTGGGATAAACTTTGTAAAACAAAATCAACTATTCAACGAGGTGTCATAATTAGAGATGCAGTTAATATTTTATTTGGTTTAATCTAATAAAAAAAATAATATTGTAAATATATGTGCTGTCAAGAAAATAAAATTTGACTAACTCCTTGTGTGATTGTATCGGGTCTTAGCACACATCTTATAAATATAAATATTTGTATGATTAATTTACAAGTCTCCCTTTTTTCCAAAAAAAAAATTACAAGTCCCCCTAACAACCATAGTGTGATCATGAGTCCCATCTAAGGTTCTAGTTCAAAAATAAATTAAATAATGTAATTTGAATATTTTGTAGAATCAAAAAATTG
Source organism: Trifolium dubium (assembly GCA_951804385.1). Taxonomy (NCBI): domain Eukaryota; kingdom Viridiplantae; phylum Streptophyta; class Magnoliopsida; order Fabales; family Fabaceae; genus Trifolium; species Trifolium dubium. Next base: position 29,514,476 of record OX638062.1, on the reverse strand, counting down.
TAATTTAAATACATAAATTCATTTACAAAATTAAAATCAAAATATATATAAATTTAAGAAGAAGAAATATATAAAAGTTGATTAAAAGAGTATTAAGTCTATGACATTGACTTAATTAAAAAATTAATATGTTTTTTTAAATAGTTTTTATCTTCCCCCTGTAACAAACCATAGTGTGAACATAATATATATATATATATATATATATATATATATATATATATATATATATAGGGCTGCTAATTATGATAATGTATAACAAGTATGACCCATGTAAAAAATACAAGGGGGTGGGGGGCTCGCGGAGAAGAAGTGGAGGGCGCAGAGTAATTCATGTAGGTCATACTTGCTAACTTTAACCCACTTGGGTCAAAGTTAGCACTCCATATATATATATATAGTCTCCTTAAGATTATTTCTGTTGATAGGGACATTGCATGTAATATGCAAGTATCAGTAATCATATTTTGATAAATTCAATTATTCAACACTAAAAATTGACAATTAAGCTTTATGTATATATATTTACAATGTCTACTGCATTTTAATTTTTATTAAACCTTGACTCTAGGAGTACCTCCAATATAAATTAGACCGTTTAATATGTTATAATTGACAAAATATTTTATCATTCTAACTGTTGATATATATATATATATATATATAATAGCTTTATTATTTAAAAAAATAATTGGGATAGCAATTCCTTGTAACAACCAGAGTGTGAATATGAGTCATATCTAAGCTTCTAGAACACGAATACAAAATTAATTTTTGACATATACTTATTTTCTAATGAAAGGTAAACAAGTAGTGCTAAATATTCTTTCAAAAAAAAAAAAAAGTAGTGCTAAATATGTATGAAATAATTAATTAAGGAAGCAAAATAAAATCAATAAATAAGTTAAAAGATCAAATACTCAATTTAAATGAATGTTGCATTGATAAAGGTACTCGTTACGAGTACGGTACCGGTATCAGTTAGGGGTACGGTACCGGTACCCGCGGGTATGAGTTCGGGTACGTAATACGACATTTAAAAAAAATTAAGGTACGGATATGTTAATATAATTTTTTAAAAAACACTTTAAAAATGTCGATTATTCATAGAGTCAAAATTGAAACTCAATATTTCGCCCTCCATCATCATTAAAAAGAGAAGCCTTTAGTTTAGTTTCATCGACAAGAACATTAGCTAATTGAAGAATATCAACTCTATCAAATAGATCCTATTGATCTCTATCAATATCCTACAAATATAAATTTTCCTAAAAATTAATTTTATCTTAAATAAAGAAAAAATAAAACATGTTTTTTAGGGTGCGCAAGTACCCGTTAAGTACCCTACAAATAACCATTCCAAAAAAAAATGTCTTCGGTGCGTAACAAACGAAACGAGTTGCAGGTACGAAGCAGTACCCGATACGTATCCGATACAGGTACTCTCCTTAAAATGGTGTACTCGTGCATCACTGTGGCTTTTATTTTACATTGAATTTTTAACTACCATAACCCCTAATTCGTGGAACCAGATAGTTAATAAAAAAAAAAATCTATTTTGTAACTTACTCAAATGATTTATTGTTTAAATTTTAAATAAACACCTATTAATAACAATAAATATATTACGAGAATATGATCAAAAGCAAAAATTTACTATATACTCCTACATATCTATGTTAGTTTTTTTTTTCATTACACCCCCTAACAACCGTAGTGTGAAAATGATCAATAAGGTAATATGTAATGCTAATGGATAATATTACATTAAGGTAGTATAAACAGATTGAAATGTATGACAAATTCGATAAGTCAATGCTTGAATTAATAGAAGATTATTAATTAATCTAGTATATTGATAGAATAATTTAATCCATCCTATGTGATCCATTGCCTTATAAAAAGGCATCAAGAGTTCGAAAATAAATCACAACTCATACTTCCAAACCAACAATCTATCTAGCTATATAATCCTCCAAAAATATCGAATTCTCACGATGTCTCATAGTTCCTCCATCAATGTTGGTGTCATCAATGCCGTAGTCAACCCAACAATTTTTCGGGAATACATTGGTGTGAAGGATTACCCAGCTAACTTTACTTTCCCAACTAAAATCATCAATGGTAAGATCCCTAACTTCCACTTCATTCTCGGAATTGCCACAGAGGATCATGATGACAACAAAAAAGGCACAGGAAATTTCCAGCGTACTTGGGACTATGGTAATCTCGGTGCTGATCAGGTGAAGTCCCTTAAAGACGCACACCCCAAAGTGAAGGTCATCATAAGCATTGGAGGTCGTGGCCTTGAACTTGCATTCAATCCGGCGGAAAAAGACAAATGGATTGAAAAAGCCACAGAAACCATCAAAGATATCATCTCAGATTACACTGACGACAGTTATAGTCTCAGTTGTGGTTGCAATGTAATAATTGATGGTATTGATATTAATTATGAGTATGTATCATCTAGTGCAGCTGACTTTGCCTATTGCATTGGTAAACTTATAACAAATGTCAAGGATGTTTTCCCAAGGAATCGTTTCATATCTATTGCTCCATCAAAAGACTCCTCACCCCACTACAAGAGATTGTACCAGGAAGTTACTGCCGATATTGATTTTGTTGATTACCAATTCTACAACGAGAAGGTGGCATCAAAAGACGACTTCGTCAAATTGTTTCGTGAACAATCAAAGGTCTACGATATTAAAAAACTTTTGGCCGGATATAGCACTGATTCAAATGACGCTCATGGTGAGATGAAAGAAGAAGACTTCATTGAAGGGTGCAAAGAACTCGTGAAAAAGAAATTGATCTACGGTGTTTTTCTTTGGAACGCTAATGACTCTGCAGTCCCCGTTTCCAATGACGAACCATTCTTCCTTGAAGGTTTGGTGCAGAAAATCCTCACCCATTCTGATTGAGATTGATTACAACCTAGTAATTTAATCTCTTATCCACTATCTATCTTTCATTCTAAGTACGGGTCATACATCTGCTTGGTCGTTCCATGCTTATATGTTTGTTTTTTACATGTACTAAATAAGGCCTGAGTTTGATCTATCATTAATGCATGTGTGCACGTTTTTCTTCTATCTTTTATTATGTTACGAGTGGAGAGCTTCCATATCTTGTATCATTATAATAAGAAGTGTAATTGTTTCCTTTTAATTTACCATTTAATTTTCCTTCTAAATTTCATGTCCAATTTCACATATATATCGTCAATATAATAAACTCTGCAGGGGAAACTTGAAGTTGTGCGAAAATAATTCCTCTATATTATCACTTTATAATGTAATTAATTTTTAGCTTAAACATCATTTTAGTCTTTGTATGTACGCGAAATTTTTGTTTTAGAGTCTGTATCGATTTTTTTCTAAATAAAAACCCCTGAATCAACTAAATTTTTTATTTTAGTCTCTAAAGCAAAAATCCACAGGAAAATTCCACAATTTTTTATTTTAGTCTCTAGAGACTTATTAAGGCCAAATTTTCCTGCGGATTTTAGCTTTAAGACCAAATTAAGGCAAAAAATTTGGTTGATTCAGAGACTTATTTTGAACAAAAATTAATACAGGAACTAAAATCAAAATTTCTCGTACAAGCAGGAACAATAATAGTGTTTAAGCCTTAATTTTTACAAGAAACAAAAGTTGTGTCTTGATCAACTCAACTTTAAAATTTTGTTGCTGCAAAACTTTCCACAATTTATCTTGATGTTTTGCACGCATTATTGTATGTTCATTGAGTATCTTTGTGATAAATGACATTTTTACCGATAAAGTCATACAAAAGAATACATAGATATATTGATTTAATATTGATGCTTATATAAAAATATTCATCTTTTTTGGTACATCAAAATTATAAATGCTCCCACCAGAATTTGAACTCTGGACCCCCCTTACCCAACCCATATCCCTAACTCTTACCACTTGAGCTATCCTAAGGAGACATATCCATCTAAACATATACCAACAAATAACTTTATATTACCCTCGCAAAGTAATTATTTTGTGCTCGAGAACGAACGGCAATTTGGAGGTCCAACACTAAATAATAAAAAATATACACCTTAATAAAAATAAAAATAAATTTACCAAGAAAAAAAAAAGACACCTTAAGATAAAAAAACTGCAATTTTTTTTTTAAATTGTAATAACATCAATAACATAAAAATAAGTCATTCTTATAAGTAACATACAAAATATTCATATTCTAATTAATAACAAAAAAATATTTTCTTCAAGCTACTTGGTCTGTACTTAAGAAAGTCTTCCTTCTACCGGTGAAAGGAAAAATGAGAAAATACGCTCATTGTTGTTTGTGTTTGAGACCAGACAATTTTTTTGTTCACATTATTTTATTTGCGTAATCATAGACATAGCCACTTTAAATTGGATCAACAAAAATATTATGACTTATTATTTTAATTTCTTTTTTAAATCATTATTTTTTAAGAGACCTATTAAAATATAAATTGTTTTGGAGGCCTCAAGAAAATGGAGGCCCGACACCTTAGGGCACCTTGCACCTCCTAAGGGCCGGCCATGATTTACTGTCAATCATGGCTTTTCAGTCGTTACTCCAACAGTCATTAAACACGAGGATGCGGGTCGCACGTTCATTAATGACTTTAGTCCAACACTGGATACAAGCCTTCTCCGGAAGAAGGTTCAGGTATTTAATACTCAACGCTCAAATCTTCATATCACGCAAATTCTCACTTGAGCGTCAAAATATTTTGCAGGTATACAACCCCCCTCGATTCAACTTCTCATTCGAAGAAACCACCGGTTGTTTATTGTTTATCAGGTATGATTGAAAAAATTCTATCCCTTTCTATAAAACCGTATTTCAATTTTCAATTACAATTTTTTTTATTTACATGCATAACCCTACTAATTTCATCTCTTTTTCTACATCTTACAATAAATACTATGAAAAAACATATAATAAACTCTTTCTTACATGTGGGATAAACTTTGTAAAACAAAATCAACTATTCAACGAGGTGTCATAATTAGAGATGCAGTTAATATTTTATTTGGTTTAATCTAATAAAAAAAAAAATTGTAAATATATGTGCTGTCAAGAAAATAAAATTTGACTAACTCCTTGTGTGATTGTATCGGGTCTTGGCACACATCTTATAAATATAAATATTTGTATGATTAATTTACAAGTCTCCCTTTTTTCCAAAAAAAAATTACAAGACCCCCTAACAACCATAGTGTGATCATGAGTCCCATCTAAGGTTCTAGTTCGAAAATAAATTAAATAATGTAATTTGAATATTTTGTAGAATCAAAAAATTGTAATTTAAATACATAAATTACAAAATTAAAATCAAAATATATATAAATTTAAGAAGAAGAAATATATAAAAGTTGATTAAAAGAGTATTAAGTCTATGACATTGACTTAATTAAAAAATTAATATGTTTTTTTAAATAGTTTTTATCTTCCCCCTGTAACAAACCATAGTGTGAACATAATATATATATATATATATATATATATATATATAGGGCTGCTAATTACAATAATGTAGGTCGAAGTTAACAAGTATGACCCATGTAAAAAATACAAGGGGGTGGGGGGCTCGCGGAGAAGAAGTGGAGGGCGCAGAGTAATTCATGTAGGTCATACTTGCTAACTTTAACCCACATGGGTCAAAGTTAGCACTCCATATATATATATATATATATATATATATATATATATAGTCTCTTTAAGATTATTTCTGTTGATAGGGACATTGAATGTAATATGCAAGTATCAGTAATCATATTTTGATAAGTTCAATTATTCAACACTAAAAATTGACAATTAAGGTTTATGTATATATATTTACAATGTCTACTGCATTTTAATTTTTATTAAACCTTGACTCTAGGAGTACCTCCAATATAAATTAGACCGTTTAATATGTTATAATTGACAAAATATTTTATCATTCTAACCGTTGATATATATATATATATATATATATATATATATATATATATATATAGCTTTATTATTTAAAAAAATAATTGGGATAGCAATTCCTTGTAACAACCATAGTGTGAATATGAGTCATATCTAAGCTTCTAGAACACGAATACAAAATTAATTTTTGACATATACTTATTTTTCTAATGAAAGGTAAAGAAGTAGTGCTAAATATTCTTTCAAAAAAAAAAAAAGTAGTGCTAAATATGTATGAAATAATTAATTAAGGAAGCAAAATAAAATCAATAAATAAGTTAAAAGATCAAATACTCAATTTAAATCAATGTTGCATTGATAAAGGTACAGTACTCGTTACGGGTACGGTACCGGTATCAGTTAGGGGTACGGTACCGGTACCCGCGGGTACGAGTTCGGGTACGTAATACGACACTTAAAAAAAATTAAGGTACGGATATGTTAATATAATTTTTTAAAAAACACTTTAAAAATGTCGATTATTCATAGAGTCAAAATTGAATCTTAATATTTCGCCCTCCATCATCATTAAAAAGAGAAGCCTTTAGTTTAGTTTCATCGACAAGAACATTAGCTAATTCAAGAATATCAAATCTATCAAATAGATCCTATTGATCTCTATCAATATCCTACAAATATAAATTTTCCTAAAAATTAATTTTATCTTAAATAAAGGAAAAAATAAAACATGTTTTTTAGGGTGCGCAAGTACCCGTTCAGTACCCTACGAATACCCATTCCAAAAAAAAATGTCTTCGGTGCGTAACAAACGAAACGAGTTGCAGGTACGAAGCAGTACCCGATACGTATCCGATACAGGTACTCTCCCTAAAATGGTGTACTCGTGCATCACTGTGGCTTTTATTTTACATTGAATTTTTAACTACCATAACCCCTAATTCGTGGAACCAGATAGTTAATAAAAAAAAATTCTATTTTGTAACTTACTCAAATGATTTATTGTTTAAATTTTAAATAAACACCTATTAATAACAATAAATTTATTACGAGAATATGATCAAAAGCAAAAATTTACTATATACTCCTACATATCTATGTTAGTTTTTTTTTTCATTACACCCCCTAACAACCGTAGTGTGAAAATGATCAATAAGGTAATATGTAATGCTAATGGATAATATTACATTAAGGTAGTATAAACAGATTGAAATGTATGACAAATTCGATAAGTCAATGCTTGAATTAATAGAAGATTATTAATTAATCTAGTATATTGATAGAATAATTTAATCCATCCTATGTGATTGCCTTATAAAAAGGCATCAAGAGTTCGAAAATAAATCACAACTCATCCTTCCAAACCAACAATCTATCTAGCTATATAATCCTCCAAAAATATCGAATTATCACGATGTCTCATAGTTCCTCCATCAATGTTGGTGTCATCAATGCCGTAGTCAACCCAACAATTTTTCGGGAATACATTGGTGTGAAGGATTACCCAGCTAACTTTACATTCCCAACTAAAATCATCAATGGTAAGATCCCTAACTTCCACTTCATTCTTGGAATTGCAACAGAGGATCATGATGACAACAAAAAAGGCACAGGAAATTTCCAGCGTACTTGGGACTATGGTAACCTCGGTGCTGATCAGGTGAAGTCCCTTAAAGACGCACACCCCAAAGTGAAGGTCATAATAAGCATTGGAGGTCGTGGCCTTGAACTTGCATTCAATCCAGCGGAAAAAGACAAATGGATTGAAAAAGCCACAGAAACCATCAAAGATATCATCTCAGATTACACTGACGACAGTTACAGTCTCAGTTGTGGTTGCAATGTAATAATTGATGGTATTGATATTAATTACGAGTATGTATCCTCTAGTCCAGCTGACTTTGCCTATTGCATTGGGAAACTTATAACAAACGTCAAGGATGTTTTCCCAACGAATCGTTTCATATCGATCGCTCCATCAAAAGACTCCTCACCCCACTACAAGAGATTGTACCAGGAAGTTACTGCCGATATTGATTATGTTGATTACCAATTCTACAACGAGAAGGTGGAATCAAAAGACGACTTCGTCAAATTGTTTCGTGAACAATCAAAGGTCTATGATATTAAAAAACTTTTGGCCGGATATAGCACTGATTCAAATGACGCTCATGGTGAGATGACAGAAGAAGTCTTCATTGAAGGGTGCAAAGAACTCGTGAAAAAGAAATTGATCTACGGTGTTTTTCTTTGGAACGCTAATGACTCTGCAGTCCCCGTTTCCAATGATGATCCATTCTTCCTTGAGGATTTGGTGCAGAAAATCCTTACCCATTCTGATTGAGATTGATTACTATCGATCAAGTAATAAAATCACTTATCCACTATCTATCTTTCATTTCACGTATGGGTCATATGTCACAAACAAACTATATATAGCAACTTGGTTGGTCGATGCTTATATGTTTGTTTGTTAAATGTACTAAATAAGGCCTGAGTTTGATCTATCATTATATTCTGCATGTGTGCACGTTCCCTTTCTATCTTTGATTATGTTGTGAGCAAAGTGGTTTCCATTATTTCTTGTATCATTATAATAAGAAGTTGTTGTTTTCCTTGTTTCAGACCGTTTAATTATAGTCATAAAATTTATAAAAATAGTCTTCTTTCAATATGAGTAAATTATTAACTTCGTTTTTACCTATGATTATATGAAATCTGATGGTTTATTGCCTGCTACATTATTCATATCTATAGTTAAGTGGTTTAATCAAAGATAAAAATGTATTCACTTATTTATAAACAATATTTGACTGAGAGTATCTTCTCATGCAACTCAAAGTTATTTCTCATATGTTTCATGCATATGATATATTGATATCAAGTGACCATGATTTTATTGTGGTCTTAAATTTTAGGTTTAAATGGTCTTTTGGTCGTATTTTTGGTTTTAGTCTTTATATTTTTATATTTTTGAAATTTATTGATGAATGTTAAAAACATTTAGATTTTAATCCCGAAAGTTAAAATCTGCAAGAGAAATCAAAGAAAAATCTGCACTAAAACAACAGATTTTCCTATAGATTTTGACTTTACTTAAATAAATTTAACATTCAGGAATAAATTAAAAAAACAAAACAAAGATATTGTTACTAAAACAAAAACCACAGCAACTTATAGGAACCAAAAAACCATTTAAATCTAAATTTTAATCATGTGATTTTATTGTGGTCTTAAAAGCATATGATATATGAAATACAAATCAAGTGATAAACACAACATAATCGGTAATTTTATTCACTCTGATACTTCCATGATCTACAATATAACCCCAAGTTCATCCATTTCCTTCATATTAATCACGTACTACTAATTACTATAAATGAAATCAACTATCACATGCTACCAAGATAAGTGGTACTATAACATGACAAAACAGATCATCATAGGTAGTGAAATTAATTGTATACTATTACACAAAGTTAGGAATATGCATATGCAATGAGTAATATAACAGTAAAAAGTATTGTTGTTAGAAAGTAAGGAGTAAGATGTCTTGGCATTGCCTAACAATTTCAATCTTTTGAGACAAATCTTGCTTCTTTAAGCTTATCAACAACTCTTTAAAGCTTCCGAGTCTTGTTTTCAAGATCAATTGCAATGTCTAATGATGAAGGACTAACACTTGGGGGTAAGATCAGGTTATATTAGGTCATGAGATTCTTCAACCATGATTTTGTTGATATCTCTTTTCGGACTTGAATTTGATTGCTTCAACCAATCATACTATATAGAATTAAATGCACAAGTCTCCATCTACTAATGTCATAAGCTTACTATTACTCATCAAATGATCCTTTTTACACGTAGCAATTTTACCAGGAACGTCTTGATCCTTACCAAATTGCATAGCGACACGATGCGGAAAGTACTTCATCTTGCTTCTTTAAGCTTATCAACTACTCTTTCCGGCTTCTAAGTCCTGTTTTCAAAATCAATTGTCATGTCTAATGTAGAAGGAATAAAACTTTCCTTTTTTTTCCCATTTCTGTTAAACAAATTATTGAGTTCTGCTTACTATCACCACTAGAAAAACCATTATCAATACCATTTTCAACTACATCATCATCACAAAAGCTAATTATAATATTTACACACGGAACACAAACAGAAACAAAAAACATAGGATCAAATACACAAGGCGGAGAGTGCATAAATTTCAAAGGTGCATAGTTCATAAATATAAAATCAAAAGATGAAAAAATTATAAGCAATAAATTGAAAGGACCTTCGATAACAAATAGTCATTAATCATAATCAAAACTACAAAATTAGTTACACAAGGCATGATAAAAGACTAAATGAGAAAAATAAAATTAAGAGAAATATTACCTGAATAATTTAGTTAATCAAAGAAATCACAGTTGTTACATTCGGAGCAAACCATCCGAGAAAATAGCAGAGACATCACACATGTCATTCTTATCAATATCCAACACTTCGGATCTTCAACAGGTAACTAAGAACATCAATGAATACATGTTAACTCAACTCAACACAAAGGAATACAGCTGCTAAAAATAAATGGATTAATCCAATGCAAAAGCAAACAAAAACAGATAAAGTCAATCACTCAATTGATTATTTTTAATGTTAATCGTGTGAACAAAAAAGATAAAAGAATATAAACATGGATCTGAATCGAACTTCCTCAAAAGAAACGGTTTAGGAGAAATGGAAAAGCATGAAGATTATGAAAAGCGAAACTTTACCCAAGTAGAGAACATTTGTGTGAAGAATGACAAAGATTGAGTGGCTTTGAGATTGGGAGTTTAAGATTTAGTGAACTTGAGAAGATTGAGTGGGTGTGTGAAGAATGTGAAAGCTTGAGAGAGTTAGAGAAATGAGAGAGTGTGGGTTGACGGCAGTGAAGGGTCTCAGAATGGGGAGTGTAGGTTGACGGCAATTTAGGGTTTTGAGGAAAGGGAGTATTTGTACTAAGTTGTGTCATGTGTGTTTGTTTCTGGTTGGCTTAACGGGGAGGTTGGACATTTTATTTAACAAACTTTTATAATACTCCCTCGATCCTTAATACTCCTTTTGGTCTTAAATATAAAAGAAAGTTGACTCTTTAAATTAATGATAGAATTGATGTATTTAGACAAAAACATAGTCTAAATACATCAAATTTTCAATCAACTAAAAAAGTGAAATGTTTCTTATATTATATATAAGACTAGAGGATGTATTTAACTTTTTTGACATTTTTTTACTCAAGTTTTTTTACTTATTTTACACATATTAAAAAAAATTGATAGTATAATTATTGTGTTTAGTTTATGTGTATAAACTTGATTTTTTGTTTTCTAATATAAGTTAGTACTCCCTCATCGATCTGAAAAAAATTGTCACATTTAACCAATGTGCACTATTCACATCATCTACTTTGATTATATTTTTTTACTAATATGTAAATCAAATATTAGTATATAAGAAGTTGTTTGATTTGTCTAGATGAATATTTTTAAAATATATAATTTTTATAATTTTTAAACATATATAATTAAAGATATTAACGATCAAAAAATGCAAACGTGAATTGGTCAACTGTGACAATTATTTTGTGACAGAAGAAGTACTGTAGTAATAATTAGAATTATGTGTATGGAAAAGTAGTAAATACATCTAATAATTTGTAAAGAGACTTATATTTATAAACTAGACTTTTTTTTAAATTGTACTTATAATTTGGACGGAGGGAGTAAGAGATGCAAAGGAGGAAAAATGAGGGGAGTAAGAGATGCAAAGGAGGAAAAATGAGGTGAAAAGTTCTAATTATATTTCTATTTGGTTCAAATCAAGAGAAGGGAAGAGAGAGAGGATTTTAATTGTATATCTATTTCTAATTTTTTTTGTGTATTCTCGATAGAAAAATCATACATGTCACAATTTTAAAGCTTTTCCTTATATGATTTTTTTTATAATTCTTACGCAGAGCTTTTGAGTGTAAGGTTTGTTATTCGAATTTCATTGACGACAATAATTTAATTTTTATAATATTTTATTGAAAGCTACTTTATTATAATATTTTATTGAAAGTTACATTTTTTAAGATATTTTATGTCACAATGTTTGATGTATCTAACTCATAATATAGTCCAAATACATAAAATATTTCATGAATTTATAAAACAAATTTATTTTTATAATAAGGACCGGAAGTAGTATTTCTTATCACAACTATGTAAATAGCCTAAAGTGTCAATATGTTGAAGCCGAATCCTCTGATTCTGCTTCCAAGTCTTTCCACTTCCTTCTATTGAAAGCCTAATGAATATAAAACCAATATAAGCACCTTCTAGAATATAGATATTTAGTTACATCAAAAAAAATAATATAGATCTAGTTATTATTATTGTCGATAAAGAATCTTGTTACCTCCAATAGTCCTCGGTGTCAGAATCATTCTCTCCGCCGAAGCAACTGATCAATATTCAACTCAAAATTATAAACCAAGCTATCCAATGGTCGGACTAAGTCTAAAACAGGTTATATTTGAATCATAATTTTAACTTTAATCCTTAGCTCATTCAAATGCAAAGGGAATGAAAGAGGACCAAAAATATAATGTCAAGGATTAGAGGAAAAAATAGTTATCTCTGTGTCAAACTTCCTTGCATCACTCTACAGGTGGGAGAGCATGGATATCTGATGAAATAACTTTATAGTAGTGTTTAATTGCATAAGTATTGATTTTTCCGTAGTACAACAATTAAACCTTAACAAAAAAATAATAATAAAAAGATTATACAATAAATTTAGTAAAAAAATAGATACAATAAAAAAATTATATAAAATTTAGTCAATAAAAAAATTAGAAAGGAGGATATAATAAACAAAATACAACCTTAAATTATCAAACGATAGAAGTAAATATTTTTCTTCTAAAACGACAAATGAAAAAAGAAAGGAGGGAGTATTCTTTATAATTTTTTTACTTGAAAGACAAAATATTATTATTTATAATATCTCTAAAATTATTTCATAGACACCAAACAATTAATCATACGCACAATATTATTAACATAGTAGATTTAAAAATTACCAAATACTTCAAAAAGAGATGAATTTTAATGGGGTTCATCCTCCCTTAAGCAAGGGCCTAGGGTTCGATCCTCGCCTTGGGTATGGAGCAACTTTAAATATCTGGGCCATCAATCCCACCCTTTGAGGTGCCTTAAATCTAGCGAGGGGAATATTCACTGCGTTCGGCGGTAGATACCCTGGTCTCGACAACAAGAAAATGAATTTTAAATCAAACAAAATTTGCATTAGGACATTAAAGGATACTCTTGATGAAATTTCCCCTTCTTCAGCGCTATATTATTCTTGTATTTTTTCATACGAATCTTCAATTATTTCTCACTCTTCACCTCCCTTCAACGGTTCAAATGAATCTTTCATTCTTTCTTCCTTTGGAACTTTCATGAGTCTTTTATTATTTATTCTCTCTCTCTCTCTGATTTGTTATTTCACTCTGCACTTGCAATTTTCAACAATTTCTACACATCTTATTTATAGAATTTTACCCCTTCATAGAACCTTTAATTTTTTAGATAAAGACTAAAAAACTATTATTATATGTAACAAACTTTTTTTAAATACCTAAATATAACAAACTTTGTTTTACAAACAAATTTTAGTTTTTGCTAACTACGATCATGTGGGTCGTAGTTAGCAACTATGACCAACTAAAAAAAAAAAAAATACTCTGCGCCCCCCCCCCCCATTTTTCTACGCGCCCCCCCACCCCCTCCAAATTGCTACGCGCGCCCCCCGACCCTTGCTGCGCGCCCCCCAACCCACCCCCCCCACCCAATTTATTTATTATTTTTTTTTTAATTTTTTTTTTACTTTTTTTTTTGAATTCTTTTTTTACATTTTTTTTTAATTCTTTTTTTACATTTTTTTTTATAATTTTTTTTTTACATTTTTTTTTACTTTGTTTACTTTTTTTTTAATTAATTTAATTTAGTTTATTGATTAATTATGGATAATTTATAAATTATTATGTATGATTAAATATTTTCATAGTTTTTTTTAAACTAAAATCATGCCCAAACTATTTTTGGGTGGAATAATTTCATAATAAAGAAAAAAACAATGAAATTATAATTGTTAAATAGTTTTAAATAATAATATAACTGAAAACATAAAATAGATCTTTGAAACCATAAATGTAACACCCTGATTTCCCAACTATTATTTTAGCTGATTTTATTAATATTGTAAAATAGAGACACAAGGGTGTCACATTCTTTTCCAAATTAAATCTAATTACTAGAGTAATTTAAACATGCAGCGAAATTAATTTCAAATTAAAAAATTAAATAAATAAATAAAAACTATTTTTCCAACAAAGTCTAAATTAAAATTAAGTATAAAGAAATAACAATTTTCTAAAATTTCCATAAATGATTCAACAATGTTCCAAAGATCTTAAAGTTGTAATTCCAAAAACAATAAATGAAATTCCCCAAGTCAAGTATCCAGAGCGACTCCAAAAGACTCAAAACAGAAATGTAAGGCAACTCCTAAAGCCATCTCGAACACCGAAACTAAGCTTAGATTCCTACCTGAAAACTACGGTTGCACACCGTAGGGCCAAGCCAGAGGGGAAATGTAAAGGTGAGCACAAAACATCAAATGATAACCGAAGTACAATATCAAGAAGAGATAGCAAAACAAATATCAAAGAAAATATCACTATAGCGGGTGATCGCGCAAGCACTCACAATCAACTAATATTCAACTACAGCAATAAGCCATATATAACTCACACAATATATTTATATATATAGACTCCCCTATGGTACCAAGGGCTACTTCATTGCTACATCATTGCTACATCATTTCTACCTCATTTATATATAATAGCTACATCATTTATATATATTTGCTACATCATTGCTACATCATTTATACATAATAGCTACATCATTTATATATATAATAATTGCTACATCATTGCAACATCATTTCAACATCATTAAACACACGAACGAATACATGGTCATGTTCATAATTAACAACATCATTCAAGATCTTTATAATAGCATAGTTCAACGTCGTTAGTAATAATTATACAACATCTTTAACAACGGCTTAAATTCAAACTTCTAAAATCAACTACAATACACGACATCAATTATAATGACAATCAAAACGTCATAATTCAATCAAACACTCTCACCTCTTGAAAAAAAAACAGTAGCTTACCATTCATTTTTAGCACAACCCCTAACTCAAAGTAAATTAGTTTAGTTTAACAATTAATCATACAGATTTTAATCCGCTAAATCAATTAAATAATTTTAAATCTGTGAGGAGACATAGACCAGAGAGAGTGAGTTGCATCATAGTGTCCTAAATCACCCCAGATCTCATGTATAAAATTATGAGATTATTTTATTAATTTCTGATATTTTTAAATCCCTTTTAATCTCATTTAATTGACTAAAAATACTTCCATGTCTCAGAAAAAAAATCCCAAAGTGGTCCCAAAATCCCCAAAATATTATTTCTAACTTTAATGTAAAAATAATTAAATAAAATAAACTTCCCTGAACTCCTTCTTCCTCGCCCAGTTCTCTGTAAAATGGGTCTCACGACCCGGTTTATTCTACCTCAATACTAATTGTCGGACTACGAAACTTATACTATTTTAATCGTTATTTAATTTTGGATCGATACCCGGTATTATTTTTAAAAAAAACGGAGATCGAATCGTATTTCAAAAAGAAACAATGTTCATACAAAAATCTATAAATAACATCACGGTTGATTTTTAACTTCAAAGAAAAAGCTTTAAATTAGTTTCTTAGAAGTCTAGAGACTACCATATAGTGTTTATGACCACTGGGAGCACTAAAAGGAAACAAACCCAATTCATTGAATTGATAAATCAATTGAAGTTAAACCATACACATATATTAATACCATCAACAATAGTAAAACTACACAAACAAATCAAAATAAGAAATTTATAATCAAAATATTCTAAGAATTAACTCGATTCTATTAAAGTGAATAATTCAAAAAATTGGGGTGTTACAATAAACATGGTTTAATGGTTTCAAGACGTTATAAATTGAAACCATTAGTATGGTCTAATGGTTTCGATACCCTAAATAAAAAAATTGAGTCAAATATTAATACAAGATGATATAGTTTCTAATAAAGAAAAAAACAATGAAATTATAATTGTTAAATGGTTTTAAATAATAATATAACTGAAAATATAAAATAGATCTTTGAAACCATAAACATGGTTTAATGGTTTCAAGACGTTATAAACTGAAACCATTAGTATGGTCTAATGGTTTCGATACCCTAAATAAAAAAATTGAGTCAAATATTAATACAAGATGATATAGTTTCTAATAAAGAAAAAAACAATGATATTATAATTGTTAAATTGTTTTAAATAATGATTATAACTGAAAACATAAAATAGATCTTTGAAACCATAAACATGGTTTAATGGTTTCAAGACGTTATAAACTGAAACCATAAGTATGGTCTAATGGTTTCGATACCCTAAATAGAAAAATTGAGTCAAATATTAATACAAGATGATATAGTTTCTAATAAAGAAAAAAACAATGAAATTATAATTGTTAAATGGTTTTAAATAATGATTATGACTGAAATCATAAAATAGATCTTTGAAACCATAAACATTGTTAAATGGTTTCAAGACGTTATAAATTGAAACCATTAGTATGGTCTAATGGTTTCGATACCCAAAAAATATAAATACAAGATATTATGGTTTCTAATAAAATAAAAGAACAACGAAATTATTATTGTTATTGTCAAATATTAATAGTATGCCAAAATCATTTGACACACTTAATAGTTTTTATGTTAATTGTCAAAAATAAGTCATAATTATCAAAATCATTTGATACACTTAATAATATGCCAAAATAAAACTTTATAAACATCAAAAATAGATTCTTATAATATGTACTTCAAAGTAATAAAAAAAATTTAAAAACAACAATTCAAAAAAAATATGTAAAAAAAAATTCAAAAAAAAAATGTAAAAAAAGAATTAAAAAAAATTCAAAATAAAAAATAAAAAAAAAGGGGGCGGAGGGGGGTGTGGGGGGGGGGGATGGGGGGGGCTTGGAGTAATCTATGTTGGTCATAGTTGCTAACTACGACCTACATGGGTCGTAGTTAGCAATCGCCATATATATATATATATATATATATATATAGGTTTGCTAACTTCCTCCCACTTAAAAATATATGGGAAGAAGTTAGCAAACCCATACCCACTTGTATTTTACTAAAAACTCAATGCTTTATTTTTTAAACTACTTTATATAATAATTTTGTAAATTTGATTTCAAACAAATAATATAACTAACTTTTTTTATTTTCCTAGGATTTATATTTTTTTTTTTACACTTTTCACAGATTTTTTGTTGTTGTACAATGCAATACTTTTAATAAGAATTTTTTTTGGTACGTGGCTTCCCTTCTCACATATTATTATTCTTAATGTTTTTTTAATTTCCAAAGTATTTATGGTGACCTGTTTCTAGCACACTTTGTGTTGGGGGTTGACCTTACTCTGTTGGTATATATATAATCTCATTTTGACTTGTTCAAAAAAAAAAATTTCAAAGTATTTTAGCTTTTCTTAGTACTAATTTATTTATTTTTCTTAATGACCATACTTCCTATTAAAATCATATTCAAAGGCAACTAAATTCAATATTCAGCTGGGTAAATAATTATGAGATGTAGTAGTATAATTTCAATTGAAGTAAAAACGTGATGTATGGATGTATGGTTGCCTTTGAATTATTATGGAAAATGATAAACATTGGACACTAGTTAGCAAGACCCATTGAATTATTTCATAGCTATTGCCACTAATCTATACTATTATTATTTCGGACCCTTTTTTCAAAAGAATTTGTCCACAAGGCATTCCCACATGCATTCTTCTCCCATATCATTTTAACAATAAATGCTATAAATGCTATTGATTAAAAAGAAAAAATCATGGCTATTAATTATAACTTTTTTTTTGATACATTAGTAGCACCTATTTAAAATATTCCTTAAACAATATAGTTTATGACTTGAAAGGCTGAAACACGTATTTTTTGCCAATTATAATTTTGTTGTCATTTTAATACATGTTAAATTATTTTTTAATTTAACGAAAAAAGAAACCTTAAATGATTTGTTTTTTCTTCCAAAAAAAATATGAGTTACCTAAAAAATAATACGATTTATTGTAAAAATATTTTTAAAAATAATATTAAAAAAATTGTGATTTAACCATAAAACTATGTTTTTTTAATAATCTATTTTTTTTGTCAAATAATAATATATTTTTTAATACATATTTGTAGACTTTTTGAATATGAATTTGGTTAGTATATGAATATGAATGAATCCCGTAAAAAAATATGAATATGAATAAATATGATTAGTAATAGGTGTTTGTCAACCAATTAATTGTGTTTGTCCGTTGTTAAAAATAGCAATAGCAATAATCAAAAACAAAAAAAAAATTATAATGAGAATTATAAAGACAATTTTTTTTTCATATTTGTTTATTGCTTATTCCATATTTGTATGTATACGACTTAATCACCAAGAAAACTAGGTTTGACACTATAAATATGGTATCCCTCATACCATTTATTTTACACCCAATTCTCAATTCTCCACAATATTACTTACGTATTTACGTATTCTCAATTCTTCAATGTCAATGATATAAACTCCTCCTTCTTATTCTTCTTCTTCTTATTTATTTTATTTTCTTTCTTCTAATTCTAATTTCTTATTTATTTTCTCCCAATTTTTTGTTTTTCCCTTTCATTTTTAAATAAATTTTTCCCTTAAAAAAAAATCTTATTTATTTTATTATTTTTGCAGGAATTGTTGAACTCTTCAACCTCAACATAACCAATTAATTAACGGTAATTCTTCATAAACTTTCACAATTTTTCTAATTTTATATTATTGTACCTTTTCAATATTTGTCGATAAAAATTATGTGTATTTTTTGTTATTTTTATCTCTAGATAGAGATGTGAATTTTTTATTTATTTTGGTACAAGAGATGTGAATTTCTTTTCCTATAATTTTGCTTTTATCAATTTATATGATGTTCTTGCACAATTTTTATCTTTTGTGTTATTTTTTTTTTTGGTAAGGTCTTTTGTGTTATTGATTCTTTCTCCTTCTTCTTCTTATTGTTTTTTCTTTGTTGTTTAATCTATTATCAGGATTTGCAAAGTTGGAGTTCAAAGCTTGAAACACATAATACAAATGAAGATCTATGATTGAGTGGAGATAGAAAGTTTTACGCAACACAAATGGAGATCAAAGTTTGACACACATAAACATATATTTCTAATTAGTTTTATGGTAACACTTCAATTATTTGTATAATAATTTTTCTTGGGTCAAGAAAATTAGTATAGAGGATGATACTCATGAGAAGTCATTTTTTAATCTTTTATGTTAATCACTATGTGCATGTCACGTTTTTTCATTATATTTTTATTTTAAATAATTTGTAATTTATTTTATGTCTAATTATATGTTTTTTTAAAGTATCTAATTATATATGTTAGAATTTAAGTTTTCGGTCTATATACTTTAATTGATTATCAAATGTGTATAAGGTGCATCTAACTCTCATAATGTACAATTATTCAAATATATATATATATATATATATATATATATATATATATATATATATATATATATTAAATTGATTTGGCAGTAAAAATATTTGTACCTGTTATTAAGGATATGAAATATTTGAAAGTTTTTGAAGTAATAGATCAAATATTGTAAATTTGATTGAATTTGAATACAAATTGATCAATCCACTAATTTTTCGTGATTTGGAATTTAACCAATTTTATGATCAATCAACTATTTTTTTATGATCAATCCATTAATTAATAAAATACTATAATAATTTCATATTATACATTTGTATTAATATTCAACAAAAATAATTGAATTTCATATTTAATTTCATATTTGATTGAATAAATAGTAATATTTTCTTAAAATAAATAATGTAAGCCATATTAAATATGTAACAAAAAAATCTCATTAAAACTCTTAGAATTTTAATGTGTTTTTTCGGTACGTTAGTATTGTAAATTTATAAACGCATTTTTTATCTGTGTTTGGCACGGGCTCATAAATCTAGTTATAATTAAATCTACGTCAACGTTAATAATTGCCTTTGAATAATTAAGAGATTTATAATCGGTGGATATGGAACTGGGTCTCATCTTGAAACATTGTTTTTGCTGGGTATTATTAACCGAAAGATTTTTGGAAAAATTATAAGGAACAACTTTATTTATTTTTTTGGTAGAATAAGAAACAACTTAGTACCAAAAAAAAGAAAAAAATAAATAGCTTAATAATATTTAATATTTTGTTTAAAAATAAAATTAAATATAATTTACAAATCTATCCTTTGTTTAAAATAGAATTGAAAAAGATGAGATTAGTTTTTTGGTAAAAGATAAGTGGGAGGAGGTTTCCTAACTTCCTCCCATATAATTTTAGGTGGGAGGAGCCCCTAAATTAAACTAATCCTTATTCCTTACCAAATCGACGCCTTTGTATACCATAAGTTGTCTAAGAAAAATAAAAATTAACAAGTTGATGGGAGTTTTTTTTTTTTTTGGTTTTTAATATTTCAAAATTAATGTCTTTGTTACTCTCACAACTAGTTTTATCCGTCTCTAAATTGGTCACTGTATTAGTGATTGATTTAGCGACTAAATTTTTTCATTATGTTACTGATTAATCAGTTTCTAAATCGGTCACTAATATAAATATAGTAATTATATGTCTCTTAATCGGTCACTAGTTATTAGTCTCTAAATCAGTCTACTAATATAAATATACTAATTATTGGTCTATAAATCAGTCACCAATTATTAGTCTCTAAACGATCACTAATATAAATATAGTAATTATTGGTCTCTAAATCGGTCACTAGTTATTAGTCTCTAAATCGGTCACTAATATAAATATAGTAATTATTGGTCTCTAAATCAGTCACTAGTTATTAGTCTCTAAATCGGTCACTAAATATAGTAATTATTAGTCTCAAAATCGGTCCTTAGTTATTAGTCTCTAAATCGGTCACTAATTATCTGTCTCTAAATCAGTCACTAATATAAATATAGTAATAATTGGTCTCTAAATCAGTCACTAATTATCTGTCTCTAAATCGGTCACTAATATTATATTAGTGACCGATATATTATATTAGTGACCGATTTAGAGACCAAAATATTTATTATTATGTGACCGATTATTCGGTCTCTATATCGGTCGCTATATTATATTAGTGACCGATTTAACTACCAAATATTTTTTTACTTTGAACTCAAAATTTTGGTCTCTAATTCGGTCTCTAAAGTAACCAAAATATTTTGGTCGCTAAATCGGTCTCTAAATGCAATTTTTCTAGTAGTGTGTTATCTTAGTTCAATCTTCACTAATGGTCATGGAGGTTACAGTATTCACTGTTATCTTAGTTCAGTATTCACTTATGGTCATGGAGGTTACAGTCTTCATTGTTATCTTAGTTCAGTCTTCATTGAAAGTCATGGAGGGTACAGTCTTCACTGTAATCGTAATTCAGTCTTCACTGAAAGTCATGTAGGGTATAGTCATTACTATAATCTTAATTCAGTCTTCACTGAAAGTCGAGGAGGGTTCAATCTTCATTGTTATCTTAGTTCAGTCTTCACTGAAAGTCAAGGGAGGTTTAGTCTTCATTGCTTGTCTCAAAAGTACAATCTTCGCTAAAAGTTTGAAAGAAAAATCCAGCATTCGCTGAAAATCAAGAATAGTTCAGTTTTCACTAATAGTCAAGGATCCACACACCCTGAGGGGAGATGACCGACTTTTAGTTAAACCACCCTGAGGGGAGACAACTCTGTTTCTTTTTGGTTCAAGCACCCGGACGGGAGACAACTAGTTTCTGAATTTAAGCACCCGGGCGGGATACGATTAAATTTTTCTTTTGAGTTCAAGAACCTAAACGGGAGACGACTTGTTTTTAAGGTCAAAGCACCCAGACGGGGGACGATCATTTCTTTCTCAGGTATCCAATTCTTAATTTCTCCAGGTATGATTTCTACCCTCATCTATCATCTGCATTCATCTCCCTGCATCACTTTCACACCGAAAAATTAGGGCATTTGTATTTAATTACCTTTTACTTCGAACGCATAAAGACGCAAGTCATTTATGCATTCGAGTATAAGACAATTAACTAGGGGCAGCTGTAATACCCTAATTTTTCACCTCATTTCTAAAATAATTTTTAAATCCAAAAATATTTATTTGCATTTTTATTGTTAATTGTATTTTACTTTAATTGCAAATTAAATAGAAAAAGAAAGCATCAAAAAAAGGCATATTCCATTTCATCACCAAAAACATTTTCTCAATGCACCAATCATTTTATGCCACATCATCATCTCCACCTCATAATCATTTTATTTTAATTTTTTACATTAATCTTTTCATTACACCAATATTACCACGCATGCCACTTAACCTAATATTCCTCTATAAATACTAAAATAATCACACTCAATCATTGGAGCACAATTCCCAATAAAAGCCTGATCAGAAAATACAAATTCCAGCGCCGGAGGCGGCCGGAAAACAATTACCACCACCACCCATTTTTCAAAACTCATCAAAACTCAAAACTAAATACACCAAAAGATTCCTCATCACCTTCTAAACACGTTTCCACCATCAAAATCGTGAAAAAACCACTGGAAATGCACAGATCGGGACTTCTATTTTCGGAGAAAATTCAAACCTCTGATTCCTTTGATTCAAGTTCAAATCACGACCGATTCGAGTTGATTCCGGTTTCTGGTACGTCTCGTTCGGCTCGAATAGTACAGTCTGTGACGTACGTCTCAGATGGTGTACTATTCTCGTTTAAATCGATAAGCCATCAGTTGATCAATTAAGGTGGAAAAGAGGGAGTGTGACGTA
Organism: Trifolium dubium; assembly: GCA_951804385.1. Classification (NCBI taxonomy): domain Eukaryota; kingdom Viridiplantae; phylum Streptophyta; class Magnoliopsida; order Fabales; family Fabaceae; genus Trifolium; species Trifolium dubium. The sequence continues at coordinate 29,491,430 of OX638062.1, read as the reverse complement.
CGCCTCGTTCGGCTCGAATAGTATAGTCTGTGAAGTACGTCCCAGATGGTGGACTATTCTCACTTTAATCGATTTACTCTAATAACTGAATGAAAAGAGGGAATGTGACGTAAGTCTCGCTCGGCTCGGGTAGGACATTCTGTGACGTACATCTCAGATGGTGGACTATTCCCATTTACTGAATAATCTCAAAAACTCTTAAAAGACACTCTACACACTCAATTCTTTTTCCTACCTCCGTGCAGTCAACTCTTTTTCAACTGCCCTTGGGCAGTCAAAAGTCTTTTTAATTTGTTTTCTTAAACGGATGATGCTTTATCCATTCCCTTGCTACAGAGAAACGCTTAAAGCCTCAGTTGAGCATACAAGCTGACTGTTGTATCAGTGGAATGCGACCTTAGCATCGTTCACTAAAAACAACCAACAAACAAAAACAATTTTCAGGAAGAACTACATGAGCTTTGACTTCCTCATTGTACTTGGGGGATACGTAGGAGCGAGAGCCTCTCTCGTCAAGCCAAATAATAAAAAACTATTTTTTCCTTTGTTGTTCAGTATGCGGTAATCTTTTCGTTTTATGCGGTTAATCTCTGTTTATGCAAACCAAATTCCTCAAATGGTTCCCGTTGAGTACAACAGATATGAGGGGGTGTTAACACCTTCCCCTCATATAACCAACTTGTTAGTGTTTTTGTGTTGGCCTCATTTTTGGCATAACACAATGTGGGGAACGATGTATGCACATCATTCCACACCGGAACTTTTGTGACTTATTTACGCGCCATATCTTTCCTGAAGATTCGTTTTGTTTTTGCCTCGCTTACTTGCTGGGTAACTCGCGCGTGTACTGTGAACCATCAGGGTTACTTGTTAACCTAATTTTAATTGTAAAAAATATTTTCCAAATGTGGAAACATATTATATGGTCCAAATTTATATTTCTTGGGTTATTTTCTTACAAGACATTCTTGAAGCCCAAGACACGTCTGAAGACCTGTGCTAATCAGAAGACTATTTATATGTGTGAAGACTAAACCTAATACTTACTTGAGCCGTCTTGAAGAATTAGAGTTTTAGGGTTTAAGTCTTTGTGTTATTTGTGTTCGTTGTTATTTGTGAGCCTTTGCTTGTGTCACCTAGATGCTTGCATAAGGACTGAGTTTATTGAGTTGTAATCCGAAGCTTTTAAGCAAGGAATATTGTTCATTACTCTAAGCTTTGAAGTACGAGTAGTGATTTATTGTTTGGAGAGTGTTCTCTAAATCTATTGATTGTATTTGTCATAGATAACACTGGTCTGTGTTGAGAGTGGAAGTGAGATGGGTTTCTCTTACCTATGGGGTACCTAGGTAGAAATATAGCATGGGTATTTGGCGAGTTTCTAAGTTGTAAAGCGAGGTGTAAGCCGGATAACTTAGAAATAGCATTACACTAGTGGATTTCCTTCCTGGTTTGGTAGCCCCCAGATTAGGTGATGTTGCACCGAATTGGGTTAATAATTCCTTGTGTTTTTACTGCTTTTATTATTTGTTCTTTTATTACGTGTGTTACAAGTTTGGTTAATGTGCGCACATCTTACCGCACATCATTCTGTTTGAATATTTAATAAATAGTGGTACGCCAGAATTTCAATTGGCATCAGAGCAGGCCCCCTGCCTGTTTTTGGGTGAGTACCAGGGAAGATGAATTCTGGAAATAAAGAGAAGGAAGGTGGATTTGTTACTAGGCCACCTCTATTAGATGGTACAAACTATGATGGTTGGAAACCTAAGATGCTAGCATTCCTACAGTCACTAGACAACAAATCATGGAAGTCTATTCTGAAGAAGTGGGAACCACCCATGATCATTGATAAAGATGGTAAGGCTACTGATGTTTTAAAACCCCCAGAAGACTGGACCAAAGATGAAGATTACCTTGCATATGGAAATAACAAGACATTGAACGCTCTATTCAATGCTGTTGATAAAAACATGTTCAGACTTATTAAGAAGCAAACAGTAGCTAAGGTGGCATGGGATATGCTGAAGACAAATCAAGAAGGTACAACCAAAGTAAAAATGGCAAAGCTACAACTTTTAACAACACAGTTTGAAAACTTGAAAATGAAAGAAGATGGCAACATATATGATTTTCAAATGGAAGTGTTGGACTATGCAAACATGTTTGACTCTCTGGGAGAACCAATAGCTGAAGAGAAGTTGTGTAGAAAAATCATTAGATCTCTTCCTAAGAAGTTTGATATGAAAGTTACTGCCATAGAGGAAGCTCAAGATATTGCAAACATGAAAATGGATGAGCTTATAGGATCTCTTCAAACCTTTGAAGGTGCATGTAATGACAAAACAGATAAGAAAACCAAAGGTATTGCCTTTGTATCAAATGAAGGACTTGAAAAATTAGAAGAACCAGAGATCAACAATGATGCTACAGATGAAATAGTTTTCCTTGGTAGGCAATTCAACAAAATTCTAAAGAAATTTGGAGGGAAACCAAGACAAAATACACAAGTTGAGGCTAAAAGATCAAATTCCCCTAGAAAAACAAGTGAAGCCAAAGGAAAAGGAGTGAGATGCTTTGAATGTGATGGACATGGACATGTCAGACCAGAGTGTCCCACCTTCCTAAGAAATCAAAAGAAAGGACTGTATGCTACTTGGTGTGATGATGATTCAGAAGATGAGAATAATGGAGGAGAAGCTGCTAACCTAGTCACTGCCTTAATTGGGTTATGTGATAGCTCTAAAACTGAATCAACAAAGGAGGTAGTTCCTTATGAAGAGCTGGCTGCAAGCTTCAAGGAACTATGCTATGAGGCTGAGAGTACTTACAAAAAGTTGCACAAGAGCAATCAAACCATCAAGCAAATGACAGATGAAAGAACCAGTCATATCTCTCAAATCTCAAAGCTGAATTAAGAAGTTGTTGAACTTACCTCAAAACTTGAAGAGATGAAAAAGCAAGTCAGAATGATGAACAATGGTACAGACATGCTGGAAGAAATCCTGGATGTTCAACAAACTGGAAAGCCTAAAGGAATTGGTTTTGACTATCAGTCTTTAAATAGGAGACACTACAAAAACAGTGGTACAAAATTTGTTCCAGCAACTGAAGCTTACAACTCAACAACATGGACCAACATGTGGCCACATCCCAGTACCACATCTCAAGTTGTCTCTAAAATTTGGATCTGTCATCACTGTGGAAGGAAGGGACATCTAAGACCTTTCTTCTTCAAATTGTATGGATATCCTGAACGTCAATAAAATCATAAGAAATCTGAAGTAAAGAAAGAATGGAAACCCAAAATCAAATGTGCTGGACTAGTTGCAACTCTTAAAACTACACCAACACAAAGCTGGTACCTTGATAGTGGATGCTCAAGACACATGACAGGGGTGGAAGAATTCATAACAAACTTACAACCTCACCCTGAAGGATATGTAGTCTTTGGAGGTGGAGCAAGATGTGAAGTAAAAGGAGTTGGAGATCTAGCTATAAAAGGTCTGCCAGAAATAAAAGGTATTTTATTAGTCAAAGGCTTGAATTCAAATCTTATTAGTATCAGTCAACTCTGTGATCAAGGTCTCAAGGCCACTTTTTCAAAAACTGAATGTATAATTTCTAATGATTCTGAGAGATGACTGCTACACCTTGTCACCACAGGAAGAAGGTAGTTCTTATGAGAATATCATAAGTAAACTTGAAGAAATGAAGCTGTACCTCAGAAGATTGGTACATCTTAATTTGGAAAGAATGAGGATAGCAAAGAAAGTTGTCAGAAGTAAAACAAAGCTTGACATTGAGAAAGATGATGTGCAAATGAATGTGGACACATCTTCAGAGCAGAATGTGAGGTTTGAAATAACTAATCCTGATGAGCAGAACATTGAACAAGTTGAAGAAGTCTTGTCTGTCAGAAAAGAAAATGATTACTCCTCTGATCTTGTTATGAATAACCAAGATAAAGTAGCTGTCAATAGAAGATCAAAGGATAAACAAACCACTTCTGATCCTGTTTATGAGATAAAGCTGAAGAGTGTGGAGGAAGCTATCATTCAAGAACTTTGGATTAATGTTGAGCAAGAGGATCCTGGTAGATTCAAAATCTCAAAATATGTTAGCAACATCTCTGAAAAGGGATATGGTCAAAATAGAGAATTGAGAATGATTGCTTGCTGTAAGATTTATAATGTGTTAGACACTCTGAATGACTGCCTGTCTTTGAGAATGAGTTCTAAATCATGGTCTGACAAAAAGCAATATAATAGTCTTATGACTAACATTGACCATAGTGGAACTAAAGACAATGGGTCGAAAAGGATTTGGTTGAGGAAATGCAAAAGGGAAACAATGTGAAGTCAGATGTGTTCACAATCTGCCTTGACAATTTAGGTACCATAAATACTCTCAAGAATTTTATTCTCTCCAACAATATCACAAATGAAGGTGCTGAATACACGTGTATCCATAATTTTGCTGAAAGAAAAATCACCTTTATTAACAATGTGGAAACTGAAGAGGAATTTGAAAGACTTATTGGAGAAGCCTTAGGTCTTGTCAAGACTGAAAAGTTGAAGGGCAATTTGGACATTTGCCTAAAAGAGCAGTTGTAGCAATTAAAGAAATTGGCGCGTGCAACGGTTACTTTGAAAATTCAATATTTGCACGCCATTTGTGGAGAACGGATCACAACTTGCCTTAACCGTTCCACTCTCTCCATCATTGCCCTACATCACGCTGTACTTACAATCTCTCTCTCTGTTCAAACCTTCTCTGTATACTGCTCACACTCACTCAACCCTAATTCATTCACACTCTCTACCATGACAAAGAAATCAACTTCAACACCACAAAAATCATCATCTGTGATCGCATCTTCTTCCAAATCTACACGATCCAAAACGATGGAAGAAAAGAATGCTATTAACACTAAAGCAAAACCGATTTCAACTGTCTACGCTCCAACATCCAAGAAGGCAACTTCTTCGTCAGGAAGATCAAAGAAGAAAAATGACAAACCTGCTGCAAAACGATAAGTTCATTCCATGGCTAGCCTCTACCTCTCCTCTACTGACAATCAAGAGAAGAACGAGCATCAAAGTAAAGCTTGTTCTTTAGATCCTACTCCCAGCAAATCCAAAAATGCTAAGGAAGCTGAAACGGTTCAAGAGACTGTTGACTATGGTAAGACTGTGCCTGCTCCTACAATTGAAGTAAATGTTACCCAAGATATGTCTAATCAACCTGCTGTTGATGATGCATCACCAAAAAGCCAACTTGTGGCTGATGTTCTTTCTGCGTTAAAAGACTCTGTTCCTGAGACTGATGTGGTGCCGGATGTTGACACATCACTGGCACATCCTGGTTCTGCTGTTAACACTGAAAAAGACGATGAGAAAAGTAGATCAAGCTATGAATTTGCAAATGAAGAAGAGAAATCTGAAGATGCTGATGGTAGTAAGAAAGCATCTGAAGATGCACACGAGGAACACTCTGCTGAAAATGAGGACTCTGATGGTGAAAAATCAGAAAAATCTGAAAAAGTTACCACACCTGCCAACTCTGCTGAAGGAAACAATGCAGATTCCTCAAACAGCTCTAGTACTAAAAGTTCAACTGCACAAGAGAGTGAAGAATCTGATGAGGATCAAGAAATTATTAACACTGAACAGTATAAGGTGGTTGAAAGGAAACCTGTATCTGCTGCCAGCATCAAAGGGAGACTAAGACAAAAAAATGCTTCACAAGCAGCTCATACAAAATCCACTCCTGCTGAGAAATCTGTTTCTGTCAAGAAAGCTGCTCCAAAACCCACTCCATCTATTTCCAAAGCTAAGAAAAAGACAACTGTATCAGGCCCTCCTAGAGAACGAAGCAAAGTTGAAATTCCCACTTCTGGGAAGAGCAAAAGAGGTATGAAAAGAAAGGCTCCCACAAGTGACTCTGACTTAGAGTATGATGTGGACAAAGATGTGAACACATCTTCTCAAGGCCCTGCAACTGCTAAGTAATCTAAGAAGGTTGTTGATGTCCCTGATGTGGAGATTGATAATGTCTCCTTTCACAAGCTTGAAAAGGTTACTGAAGGTTACTGAAGCAAGAGGAAGTCATCAATCTCTGATTAAAAAGGCTGGTCTAATGAAAACCATCACTGAACTATGGGATTGCTATGAGCAGCTGGTGAAAGAATTCTTGGTAAACATCCCTGTTGAATGTGATAATCCTCTGAGCAAGGAGCATCACAAAGTGTTTGTTAGAGGAAAATGTATTGAGTTCTCACCTATTATTATCAACAAGTTTTTGGGAAGAAATGAAGGCTCTGAAGCTGAGTTGGAGGTCACTGATAATGAGGTATGGAAGGAACTTATAGGAAACAAAGTGAAAGTGTGGCCAAAGAAGGACAAGTTATCTGCTACAAAGCTTATAAACAAGTACAATGTGCTAAACAAAATAGCTGCAGCAAACTGGGTCCCTACTCACCACAACTTCAATGTAGCTACTGCCCTTGGCAGAATCATTTATGCTGTTGGTAAGGCTCTTCCTTTTGACTATGACAAACCATTAAACATGCCAAAATATCTACTGCTGTCAAAATGCCTATTGCCTTTCCCACTTTATTATGTGGAATCATGCTTGAGCAACACCTTACCTTGAAAAGGGAAGGTGATTTTGCAATGAAGAGGGGTAGCAAGCTGAATGTTATCCTTCCTAGTTCTGGTAAAGCTAATGTGCAGGATGATGTGGGCACATCTGCCTCTGCTGTTCTCTCTAGACCTGCAATGATTGCAGAGCTGAAAGCTACCTGCAAAGAGTTAGCAGAAAGGAAGAAGAGGCATGAACTAGTTATTTCTGCAATGGAAGAGGAAGAGGCTGGTAAGGATGTGGCTGACAAGGATGAGCTGGATAATAAGGTTGATGATGAAGTTAGTGAGCATGATTCTAGTGCTGGTTCTGAGGAAGAGGAAGATGAAGACAAGGAAGCTGAGGATGAGTCCACTGATGGAAGTCCCTCTGTCTGATTCTTGCTATGGCTATGTAATTTTCTGTTTCTGTTGGATAGTTAATTTTTTCTTTTGGACACTTGCCTTGGATATTATTCAGGACCTCTGTGTGCCTATGGTCTGTAATCCCTGAATATTTGCACTTCTCTGCACTATTTGTGCTCATTTATATTTTCTGTTATGCACTATCTGTGCCCTATGGATCTTATGGTATGCACTCTTTATTATCTCCCATGATGTGATGCTATGCGAATCTGCTAGCTTATCTTGTTCTGAAGAATGTTTACATGCTCTGATATGTTTGGCAAAATTTTATGTCTAAAAAGGGGGAGTGGATGTTAGTTGTTAGTTGTTGCTCTACTGTTGCTCTGATATGTTATATTAATTATCTCTACTTCCTATGCCATGCCATGAAGAGTAAGTTGATTTTGAAGTATGCCAAGTAGTATGCATGTGAATTGTTAATTGTTAATTGGGAGTGTATGTTAATCTGATATGCCTGAAGTATGATGTGATTGAAGATGTGGGCACAATGTGATTAATCGATGTTAATTGTTGATTGTATGCATGATGTGCAAGAATATGTTGACACATAGTTGGTGTCAGTATGTTATTTGTTAGTTGTTTGCATGATGTGCATGACAATGTGGACACATGGTCGGTGTCACTATGTTATTTGTGAGTTATTAATTGTCTGCATGATATGAAGAAGTGTGCATGGTTTAAGGGGGAGAATTTTCTTTCTCTATGTTAATTTTATGTGAAGCTGATATTGAGAGGGAGTGTTACTCACATGAAGCTACTAATGAGGGGGAGTTCCAATTTTCTCATTAGGTGTTACTTGTTACTTGTTGATTGTGTGCTTACATGCGTATGTGCTACTCTTAGCATGTCAAGCCCTATGTGAGGACATCTCTATTCTCTGTTTCTCTTGTGTGAGGCTGTTTCTTGTCCGCTGCTGTGTGCCTCTGATGATTAATTGTTGAAAGCTTATTTGGTAAGCATTTCTATAAGGAATCCACTATGTGAAGTGTTGATTGTTGATTATTCTCCTTCAAGCTACTATTCTCTGATTAATATGAAGGAGTGTGTTACTTTTATCTCTCTGGCATTGATATCCGGTCCAAGAATGTTTTAGCCAAAAATTTGCCGAAGGGGGAGATTGTTAGTGTTTTTGTGTTGGCCTCATTTTTGGCATAACACAATGTGGGGTACGATGTATGCACATCATTCCACATCGGAACTTTTGTGACTTATTTACGCGCCATATCTTTCCTGAAGATTCGTTTTGTTTTTGCCTCGCTTACTTGCTGGGTAAGTCGCGCGCGTACTGTGAACCATCAAGGTTACTTGTTAACCTAATTTTAATTGTAAAAAATATTTTCCAAATGTGGAAACATATTATATGGTCCAAATTTATATTTCTTGGGTTATTTTCTTACAAGACATTCTTGAAGCCCAAGACACGTCTGAAGACCTGTGCTAATCAGAAGTCTATATATATGTGTGAAGATTAAACCTAATACTTACTTGAGCCGTCTTGAAGAATTAGAGTTTTAGGGTTTAAGTCTTTGTGTTATTTGTGTTCGTTGTTATTTGTGAGTCTTTGCTTGTGTCACCTAGATGCTTGCATAAGGACTGGGTTTATTGAGTTGTAATCCGAAGCTTTTAAGCATGGAATATTGTTCATTACTCTAAGCTTTGAAGTATGAGTAGTGATTTATTGTTTGGGGAGTGTTCTCTAAATCGACTGATTGTATTTGTCATAGATAACACTTGTCTGTGTTGAGAGTGGAAGTGAGATAGGTTTCTCTTACCTATGGGGTACCTAGGTAGAAATATAACACGGGTATTTGGCGAGTTTCTAAGTTGTAAAGCGAGGTGTAAGCCGGATAACTTAGAAATAGCATTACACTAGTGGATTTCCTTCCTGGCTTGGTAGCCACCAGATTAGGTGACGTTGCACCGAACTGGGTTAACAATTCCTTGTGGTTTTACTGCTTTTATTATTTGTTCCTTTATTACGTTACGTGTGTTACAAGTTTGGTTAATGTGCGCACATCTTACCGCACATCATTCTGTTTGAATATTTAATAAATAGTGGTACGCCAGAATTTCACAACTCCCGAACCCGATATTTTCAAGGTTTTATCATTATTTTCCTTTCCCCTCACGGGATAAATAAAATATGGTGGCTGCTTCATTGTTTACATTTTTGCATTGCATTTCATCATTGCATTCTTGTATATTTTTTTGCGCCGGGTGTTACAGCTTGGCGACTTAACTGGGGATACTGTTTAGTGAGTTAAGCTTAGTTTGAGGCTTTTGGTTTGGTTATTCCAGGTTAGCCGTATCTGTCCTATCTTTTACTTTACGGCAAAATATTGAACTGTTTGGATTTGCTGGCTTTGTCTTCTCTTCTACTCTTTTTTTTTTTTCTTTTTGCCTTCATGGCTTGGTTCATGGTTACTGTGTGCTTGGTCCATCACCGGGTCGGAGAAAAACTTAGGTTAGTTGAGGGATTTTTGTGTTGGGTTACGTGACGTACGTCATGGTAGCGCCATCATGAAAATTCTGCTAAGAGTATATTCCCTTGGAATATGTGCACTGCTAGAAATTTTGCGTTTAGAGACCGATTTTGCGACTAAAATTTTTTGGTCACTATAGAGACCGAATTAGAGACCAAAATTTTGAGTTTAAAATAAAAAAATATTTGGTTGCTAAATCGATCACTAATATAATATAGCGACTGATATAGAGACCGAATAATCGGTCACATAATAATAAATATTTTGGTCTCAAAATCAGTCGCTAATATAATATTAGTGACCGATTTAGAGACAGATAATTAGTGACGATTTAGAGACCAATAATTACTATATTTATAATAGTGACCGATTTAGAAACTAAAAATTAGTGACCGATTTAGAGACCAAAAATTATTATAGCGACCGATTTAGAGACAAATAATTTGTGACCGATTTAGAGACCAATAATTACTATATTTATATTAGTGACCGATTTAGAGACTAATAACTAGTGACTGATATAAAGACTGATTAATTGGTCACATAATAAAAAATATTTTGGTCGCTAAATTAGTCACTAATATAATAGAGTGACCGATTTAGAGACAGACAATCAGCAACCGATTTAGAAACCGAATATTAGTGATTAATTTAAAGACTAATAATTAACAACTGATTTAGAGACAAAAAATTTACAAATAATAAAAAAACTATTTTTTTTATTTATGGAAACTATCTTTTATCAAACTCTACAAAAAAAAAACTTATAAAAAAAAACTCTTAAAACAAACTTTTTTATTATTATTATTATTGTTTTTTTTTACAGTATTATTATTATTGTTATTAGTACCAACTATTGTTACCTTTTTTCTTCCCTTTTTTCTTCCCTTCTTTTTCTTCTTTCTATGGATCTGATTTTTTGCCTTGCAACACGAGTCTACTAAATTAATTTTTTGGAGACATTATAATTGAGATTATTGAAGTTTATATATGAGAACAAAAGTTAAATCAATATTGTAATTAGAATTCTGTAGATGCACTTTGTACCCAAAAAAAAAAAAATTAACATGTATGATGACGTACGGACGGTAATTGGTTCTTTATCAAGAAATCCAAAATACTGTATTAAGGAATATGCTGTGTATTAAGCTACAACATGAGACATTCAAAAACATTTTTTTTGACGGAAAACATTCAAAAAAATTAAACAAACATGTTTCTTTTATTTTTATTAAAAAAATAAAATAAATATAAAATGACCAATTTATCTTTTATTTAAAACTACTTTAAAAAGTAAGAATTGATTTTTTAGTCATTTTATATTGGGTGTAGGTTTGCTAACTTACTCCACATGTTTTTTAGGTAGGAGAAAGTTAGCAGCCCCTTATATATATATTTGAAAAACTTAAATTTGTTTTTTAAGACAAACTATTTATATTTCAAACAAAGTTTGTTATGTTTAGATATCTAAACAAAGTTTGTCACATATAATAATAGTTCTTTAGTCTTTATCAAAACAAAAATAATAGTTTTATGAAGGGCTAAAATTTTATAAATAAGATGAGTAGAAATTGTTAAAAATTTCAAGTGCGGAGTAAAATAACATATCTGAGAGAAAAAAAATATAAAAGACTCATGAATATGTTCAAAAGGAAGAAAATGTGGAAGATTAATTGGAACCGTTGGTGGGAAGTGAAGAGGGAAAAATAACTGAAGACTCGACAAAATACAAGAACAAGGCGCTAGAGAAGGGAAAAAGAGCCGTGTTTGTTGTATAAATGAATTTGGAATCCGAAAATTTGTATGTTACGGTGAGTATGGACTGATTTTCCTATGGACTGATTTTTTACTCCTCGTACTTGGCTTTATTTATTAACAATATCTTTGCAGTTAAAAAAACTGGTGCAAAAGGAAAAATTTTATCAAGAGTATCTATTAATTTTCTAATGTAAGTTTTGTTTGATTTAAATTTTTTTTTGATAAGTATTTGGTAATCCTTAATTCTACTATGTTAATATTGTTGTGTGCATAATTAATTGTTTCTTTATTTTTTTGTCGAGATCAGAGTATCCACCGTCGAACACAATGACTATTCTCCTGCCTAGATTGGAGGCACCTCAAAGGATGGGATATATGGCCTAGAGATTTAAAATTGTTTCGTACCTAAGGCGATGATCAAACTTTCGACCCTTGGTTAAGGAAGGATGAACTTCAACCGCCCAACTACACCCTCTAGGTTGCATGATTAAATTTTTGGTGTCTATGAAATAATTTTAGAGATATTAGATTAGATCTAAAACATTTCTTTTAGGGATTTTCAATTAAAAATAATAATAATGTCTTTCATGTAAAAAAAATTATAAATAATACTCCCTCCTTCTTTTTTATTTATTTGTCGTTTGACAATTTAAGGTTATACTTTGTCTATTATACCCTCCCTCCTAATTTTTTTATTGACTAAATTTTATATAATAATTTTATTTTATCTATTTTTTTTACTATACTTATTCATATAATCTTCTTATTGTTTCTGTTTTGTTTTTTTGGTAAGGTATTGTTTTTGTTTTAATTTGTTTTTATTTTTTGTAAAGAGAAAGTGTGTTTTAAAAAATACGATTTTATTGCTGGATTAAAATTATGATTATATATTAAAAAAGAAGTGTATAATAGGAAGATAAGATGCAAAAATACACTATCTTAATTTGGTCTTTTTTCTTCTTTAAAAAACGACAAATAAAAAGGAACGGAGGGAATAATAAAAAGAAAAAAAAAACTCATTAGAGACCGAATATAACATACCACATTTTTAATTTGGTCTCTGAATCGGTCACAAAAAAACATAGAAATTATTCTAAATTGGTCACAATAATGGTCTCTAATAAGGGTCACTAAATCAGTCGCTGATAGCGTCGTTCGAGGCGTCGCACGTCACGTTCGCTTGCTTTCTCATATTCGGTCTCTGAATTTAGTCACAAATTCAGTCACTAAAATCAGTCACCATTTCGGTCTCTAAGTTCAGTCTCTAAATCGGTCTCTAAATTCAGTCATTAAATCGGTCTCTAAAATTAGTCTCTAAACCGGTCTCTAATTTCAGTCACTAAATCGGTATCTAAATTCAGTTACTAAATCGGTCTCTAAATTCAGTCTCTAAACCGGTCTCTAAATTCAGTCACTAAATCGGTCACAACAAATTGGTCACTAAATTGGTCACAACAGATCAGCCACCAAGGTTTTTACAACTGATTTTAATTGATCTCTATATCGGTCACTAATTGATTTAGTGACCGATTTGCATTAAAATTGGTCTCTAAATCGGTCTCTAAACACGATTTTTCTAGTAGTGGTGGGTTCCGTGGACGTACGTCACGTTGAGCGCCATATAATCCACGTGGGGTCTGGGACTCTGAGGACCTTTATATCCAGTCTAGGCATCCGAAACTTTTGTCTAGGGACCACCGTTTAGAACATGTGTCCAGGTTATAATGGCGACTCATCCAGTTGGTATTATAATATCGCCTAAATGATGTTGTTTTTGGGAAAAGTAATCAAGAATTTTGGGAACTGTGTCAACCTAGAACAACATGTGAGAGGGATGGGTTACAGGTAACTTTGAACTTTTGGCCTCAAAGATTCCGTTTTGAAAAGAACCCGGTTGTTATGAATATGGAAAATTTGTGACTTTGTGACCAAGTTCGCCGAATGATACAATTGTGATACAGTGGATCAGTGGATCCATACATGCATTGCATTCATGACATCCACGCATTCATGAAAATAATCATGCATATTCATCTTACATATATTTACACAAAAATATGAGAAAAGTTTTGCTTAAAAGAAAACCATGCATTTTCATTCATAAAAAAAAATCTCATTCTCATTTATTCATTTTTCCAGTTACCTTCCCAGCATCGGATTTTTGGACAAGGAAAGTTTCTCACCACATCATTGAAGCAATTGTGCAGGAGAACACTCAGCTTCGTGAAGAAGTCATCAAACTTCGGGCAGAATTGTAAAAGAAAAATGCCCTGATTGCTTCATTAATGGCGATGCAAAATAACCACCATCTCCTCTTCGAGCAACTATTATTGCCTTTCCAATCTCAACAAAGGGATCAGATTCCACATCAGGCTCTACAAAAGTCTCAACCACAGCCTATCTAACAAGTAACACCTCAGCCTCAATCAAAGGCTACACATCAGCCCCAATCACAGGCTACGCCTCAACCTCACCAACCGGCTCCACAACAGCCAAACAAACAGGAAGTCGCCAAAAAAAAGGGACATAGGTTTGATCCAATTACTATGTTATATGAAAAGGTGCTTCCCATTTTGGTTGAAAGTAATTTGGTTCAAACTAAGGAACTGACACAAGTTCCCACGAATTTACCATCATGGCACAAACGTCATATCTCATGTGCTTTCCATTAAGGGGGACCTGGTCACGACATTGAAAAATGTCTGGTGTTTAAGGCTGAAGTACAAAGGTTGATTGATACCAACAAGCTTTCTTTTAAGGATCTAAGTTCGATCGTGCAAGTTGACCCATTGCCAAAACTAGAGACACAATCTGATGACAAGAACGCCAAGAAAGACACGACCTCTATGTCTCCGCTGAAGAATGCACAAAAGGTAACACAAGTTGGTTCGTCCGCAGGATGTGGACGTATCGTGACTCTGTCAAGAAACAAATGTAAAGAAGAGTTGGGCTTTTCCCCATCTGTTAGAAGTGTTAAGTCAAGATTGGGGACCAAACAAGTTGAGGATACCCCTTGTGGTACCAATCTCACTCACCCTCCTTTACCAGAGTCCAAAGTCGCCGTAAAGTCTCCCGAGAATGTTTTCAAAAGTGCTGGTTTTGTCTATCCTAGTACTCCAAGTGTGGATGCTGTGGTTGAAGAGAAGTTTGAAGGAGGTGCCAACTTTGGGGCACATGGAATGGTTTGATTGAATTGGGTTGCTATTGATGATTACTTCTGCTACTCTTTATCTACTCAAAGTCGGTGATACTAGGAAGTTCATCCCTATGATTGCTAGGCTTTTTATTTCTTTCTTGTCAATCATTTGTTTGCTTTTAACATTATGTATTTTGTCAAGTACTTTAATGTAATAAACATGCGCATTGTTGGGAATCAATCTATTTGCATTCACCTCTTTTATTATTATTATTATTATTATTATTATTATTATTATTATCATTATTATTATTATTATTTTATTACTTACAAACTTGGAGCGAGGATGATGAAAACAAACAAACTTGGGCTTTAATATGGTCTAGCTCGCTTATCTCATGCATTTCCCCTTTCGCTTGAGGTTTTCCAACAGTAGCTCTTTCACTCTCCCACTGGTAATGGTTCTGAGCCATACTTTCTATAAGTTGGTAAGCTTGGGTATAAGGTTTATCCATTAGTTCGCCACCGGCAGCAGCGTCTATTGTCATTCTTATTTGATACAAGAGACCATTGTAAAACGTATGGATAACAAGCCATTCCTCTAGACCATGATGTCGGCAGAGCCTTATCAGGTCTTTCTATCTTTCCCATGCTTCGAATAGAGACTCGTCTACTTTTTGTTTAAATCCATTAATTCGGTCTCTAAGCATAGTAGTTTTGCTAGGTGGGAAATATCTCGCTAAAAAGACTTTCTTCAACTCATCCCATGTGGTGATTGAGTTGGATGGTAGAGATTGGAGCCAAGCTCTAGCTCTATCTCTTAATGAGAAAGGGAATAAACGTAGTCTTATAGCGCCGGGACTGACACCATTTGCTTTTATAGTATCCGCATATTGCAGAAATATTGATAAATGAAGGTTAGGGTCGTCCGTAGGATTTCCTGAGAATTGGCTTTGTTGCACAGCTTGCAACAATGAAGGTTTAAGCTCAAAATTATTAGGGGGAGCGATGCTATTGTGTGGTTCAGCTTCTGAAGGAATAACATAGAACTTAAGGGGTTTATCTTGTGGAAAGTCTCCCATTTCTAGTTCTATGTTTTGCTCTACTATTTGTTCTTCAACTGTTTCGAGAGTTAAGTTTTCGAAAAGATTTTCACATTGATTTTCTTATAAATTTGGGATCCGCTTCTTAGGAGACGTTCGGGATTGTAAATTGGTTGCTCAATGTGCTCGCCTCGAGAGCGGGTACTTGGCATACAACGGACAAACTAAAAGGGTAGAATATTTTTTTGTTTTTTAGATTTTATAATTTTTTTGTATTTTATTAAAATAAATTGCCTTAGTCTCTACGGTGTAACAACAATGCTACAATATCGACTAATTGGTCCCCGACAACGGCGCCAAAAACTTGATCGGACGAAACTGCGTATTAAAATCATTTGACTGCAAGTGCACAGTCGCGTCGTGTACTTTTAAAAAGATATCGAACCCAAGGGACCAATGTAAGTACCGTATTCTATTATTAAGTTGTAAATCTAAGGCTATGATTAAATAGAGTTTGGTTGTCACGTTTTAAAATTAAAATAGAAATTAAAATTAAGATTTAAATTAATTAATAAAAGGAATTACTAGGATGTATTCTTAGTCACTGAACAGGGCTTAAGTAATTAATTTGTGCTTTAGATAAAAGTATAGTTTTCTCAAAACTACCTTGACTTAAAAATACTAATCTCAGCTTTCACTAATATTGACTAGCACCGTATCCTATAAACTCATGCTTTGCTCTCGCTCACTCAATAGCTTATGAAATACTTTTTGGAAATCAAAAGTAGTTAAATTATATTGTTTTAAAAATACTAATCGCAGCTCTCGCTAATCTTGACTTAGTATTACACTCATATAAATAAATGGCGGCTCTCGCGCGTTCCACCTACCTATATAAATGCTATTTAGAAAACAATATAATTTGACTAATCCTAAATAGCTCTCGCGGTGTTTAGAAATTAATGTATCAGTTTTTACTATCAAGTGTGAACCGCAGCGTTCGCTAATTTGGCCCACACCTTAGTTAACTCTCACTCTCGTGATTAATTATGGTAACTCTCACTCTCGTGATGAATTACGAAACGTATACTTAAAAACTTATTATAGAAAACTCATTAAAAGCGATCACACAAACTCATTAAATTAGCTAGACATAATTAAAACTAAAACTAAAGACATAAATAAATTGACGGAAATTAAACTAAACATAATAAATAAAAGCAATAAATAAAAGCATAAAATAAATAAAGCAATAAATAAAAATAAAGACAAGACAAAAATAAATAAAAGAACCTGAATAAATAAATGAAAAGAACGTATAGTACAGACACCGGAACAGCAACTAAAACAATCACAAAATCAGGAGTTTAAAAAACAAAGGACAAAAGTCCTAAGTTTATCTCCCGAACACTCAAAAGAGCGGTGATTGTGGTATGTTTTGAAACTACCAAAGAGACACATATTTATACTAGTTGAGAGCTACCACGAAACCAAAAACCACCGATGTGTGACTAAATTCGCGTGGCTTTTCAGCCACACCATTGATCATGAACGCGCGGAGGGCAGTGTTCGCTAGCTAGGCTAGCGTGCTCCCCAAGCAGTCCCGCGGAGGGGTACCCGCGTCCGCTGGTAGGACGCGCGGGGTAGTGCAGGGCGCGTGGTGCATGGCTTACCCATGCTGCGCGCGTGCAGGCGAGTGTGGTGTGGGTCCGGCGTGTTTTCGCGTGCTTTTTGTGTCTTTTCGATTCAATTTTCTTCGTTTTGCTTAATGTGTACTTTTTAGCTGCTTCCGGGACAAATGACAGAAAAACATAAAAAGACCAACGTGATATGATGAAAAAGTAGAAATAAATAGTAAAAATGAAGGAAAGGAGGCTGCCAAATTATTTCTTCAATGACAGGAGCTTTGGGATGATTAATATTAACATTAAAGGCTTTAATCACTTCAAACTCTCTAGCTTGAACTCTGCAAGACAGTACTATTACCAGCTAGATGAACATTAGAAATGATTAAATTAATAGCAGCTCTAATGGTAATACACTACTAGAAAATTCGTGTTTAGAGACCGATTTAGAGACCGATTTTAATGCAAATTGGTCACTAAATCAATTAGTGACCAATATAGAGACCAATTAAAATCAGTTTTAAAGACCTAGGTGGCTGATCTGTTGTGACCAATTTAGTGACCGATTTATTGTGACCGAATTAGTGACTGAGTTTAGTGACCAATTTAGAGATTGAATTTAGAGACCGATTTAGTGACTGAATTTAGAGACCGATTTAGAGACTGAATTTAGAGACCGATTTAGTGACTGAATTTAGCGACCAATTTATAGACTAATTTTAGAGACTAATTTTAGAGACCGAGTTAGAGTCTGTAAGGGACGTGACGTGCGACGCCTTGAACGACGCTATCAGTGACTGATTTAGTGACCTTATTAGAGACCGTTATTGTGACCAATTTAGAATAAATATCTATGTGTTTTGCGACTGATTCAGCGACTGAATTGAAAAAGTGGTATGTTAAATTCGGTTTCAAATTCGGTCTCTAATGAATTTTATTTTTTTTATTACTCCCTCCGTTACTTTTTATTTTTTGTTTTTGAAAGAAAAAAAGACCAAATTAAGATAGTGTTGTTTTGCACCTTATATTCATATTATACATTTTTTTAAATATATATCATAAACATTATCTATTTCCACCAATAAATTCCTACTTTTTCATAAACATTATCTAATTCCAAAAAAAATTTGTAACAAACTTTATTTTAAAAACAAACAAAATTTGTATTCAATAAAAAAATTATATTATTTCAACAACAAAAAAACTGTACAAAATTTAGTCAATAAAATCATCCTATCTCATTTTTTGCTTTCAGCCGCACGTTGGTTGCCCGATTGCTCTGCTGTGTCTTTTGTAGCTAGCAGGTGTGGAGGGTAGTTACTAGTTAGTTATCTCTTCCTCTGTTTGTTGGGAGGGTGTGTGGCTACTGTTTTTGCTTTTTGTGTACTGCTTTTTCAAATGGCATGATTTGTACTCCTTGTGTGTTTCAATGCCTATTAATAATATGTGTAACTGTTAAAAAAAAAGGAAGGAGGGTATAATAGGTAAAATATAACCTAAATTATCAAAACGACAAATAATAAGGAATAAATATGTTTTGTGCAAATATGTTTTGTGCTTTTTTGCTTCTTGCTGGCTTATTGTCATGTTGCCTTTTCATCTCAATTATTTCATAGATAGCCTCAATCAAATCCACAAACAAATAAAACAGACATATTAATATAATTACCCAGAAAACAATACTTATAGGATAGACGTCGCAACAACAACTCACTAATAATTATGAGAATTGAGAAGTACATATCGGCACAACAAAAAAACAATCAAAAACAGATAGAAGTAGTACGTAGAATATGGAAAATAGATAAAATTTGATTTAAAGAGAACTTAAATTCACATCATATATCGAATTCAAATCAACAACAAAACTAAAAGTTAAGTTTTACAAATTACATACATATGAATGGGTAGTGCCTTCCAGAAAGATTTGAGGGGTTTCAAATTTGTCGTGCGAGAAAGAAGAATTTGTCCTGCAGGAAAGAAGAATTTGTCGTAGAGAAATCTTTTCTGGGTTTGTTTTCTATACTTATTGATTCTGCTATACTGATTTTTAGTACTTATAGAAGAGAAGAATTATTCTACTTCCTATTATAAAGTATTATATATTTTAATTTAAAAAATAATAATTTGTTAACTTTTCTAAAAAGTAGTTACCGTACCAAAAAAAAAGTAGTTAGATTTCACCTCCAGTACAACTTAGTTGAATATTTTTTTTTTTAATAATTTTTTTTTGGTCAATTTGTTAAATCTTAATTAACTACCACAAATTAATTTTTTTACTAAATCTATCACAAATAAAAAACTTTGTTCAGTTGCTTAAATAAATTGATATTGATATTTCGTCAAAAAAAAATTGATATTTTTTCTCTTTTGAATACACTCCCACCATTCTTTTTTACTTGTCATTTTAGAAAAAAACACTAAATTAAGAGAGTGTTTTTTTGCACCTTATTATTTTCCTATTATGCCTTTTTTAAAAATATATATCATATTTTTAATCCGCCTATAAATTCTCAATTTTTCACAAACATTATCTATTTCAAAAACAAATTAACAATTTTTTTTTTGGTACAAAAAATTATAATACTTTACTTAAAAACAAACAAATTTGTATACAATAAAAAGATTATATTGTTTAAACAAAAAAAAATTATATAAAATTTAGTCAATAAAATAGAAAGATGATATATAATAGACAAATTATAACTTAAATTGCCAAAACAATAAGTAAAAAGTAACAAATATTTTTTTCTAAAACAACAAGTAAAAAGGAACGGAGGGAGTATCAACTTTTATTTTAATCATCTAAAAATTTTTGTCCTCTAAATTTTATGTTTTGAATTTAATTTATTTTATATAAAAGTTCATTTTACATACTTTAAGTAAATTATTTTTATGACATGTCATTAATAAAATCTTCAAATGTATTTTTTCTTCCTGAAGCAATTAACCCAGGTCTTAAAAATCTATAACTAAATAAACAAAACGCACACTTATGATTAAGTTGAGATGCATGGTAGTTGATAGGGACGGACCCATACACAAATTATCGGTGGGACTAATATTTTTTGTTTAAGATTGTTTTTCTTCTTTAAGAATTACTTATATTAAATTTATTAAAGTCGATTATTTAAATTAAACTAATCCTTATTCCTTACTAAATCAACGCCTTTGTATACCATAAGTTGTCTAAGAAAAATCAAAATTAACAAGTTGATGGGAACTTTTTTTTTTCGTTTCTAATATTTCAAAGTTAATGTCTTTGTTACTCTCACTACTAGTTTTGTCTTTAAGCACTACTGCAAAATATATTTTCTTTCAGAGGGAATGTTTCCGGGCTAAAAATATAGTAATTTTTTGTCATTAAGTTAGTCGCTAATAATTAGTTATTAAATTGATCAATAATATTCAGTCATTAAATTGGTCACTGAATATCTGTCTCTAAATCGGTCACTATATTAGTGACTGATTTAGCGACCAATTTTTTATTTATTATGTGACTTATTAATCAGTCTCTAAATCGGTCACTAATAGAAATATAGTAATTATTGTTCTCTAAATCGGTCACTAGTTATTAGTCTCTAAATCGGTTACTAGTTATTAGTCTCTAAATCAGTCACCAATATAAATATAGTAATTATTGGTCTCTAAATCAGTCACTAATTATTAGTCTCTAAATCGGTAAATATAGTAATCTATTGGTCTCTAAATCGGTCACTAGTTATTAGTCTCTAAATCGGTCACTAATATAAATATAGTAATTATTGGTCTCTAAATCAGTGACTAGTTATTAGTCTCTAAACCGGTAACTAAATATAGTAGTTATTAGTCTCTAAATCGGTCACTAGTTATTAGTCTCTAAATCGGTCACTAATATAAATTTAGTAGTTATTGGTCTCTAAATCGGTCACTAATTATCTATTTCTAAATCAGTCACTAATATAAATATAATAATTATTGGTCTCTAAATCGGTCTCTAATTATCTGTCTCTAAATCGGTCACTAATATAATATGAGTGACCGATTTAGAGACCAAAATGTTTATTATTATGTGACCGATTATTTGGTTTCTATATCAGTCGCTATATTATATTAGTGACCGATTTAACCACCAAATATTTTTTTACTTTGAACTCAAAATTTTGGTCTCTAATTCGGTCTCTAAAGTGACCAAAATATTTTGGTCGCTAAATCGGTCTCTAAATGCAATTTTTCTAGTAGTGATAGTGTTGTCATTGAACCTGGATTGGTTTCTGCAAAACCAAATAACATTAACAATGCTGACAATTGCCGCCAATACAATTAGCTTGGCCTGGGGAGCCCAACTTCTTTCACAAACATCAAAAACGTCATAGATAGAATTGTGATTAATATTACACTTGATGATATGAGAAAGCCAATTGCACAAAGCAGTCGCAAAGTGGCAATTTAAGAAAATGTGATTGGAAGACTCTGAATGCTTATACTACTAGAAAATTCGCATTTATAGACTGATTTTAATGCAAATTGGTCACTAAATCAATTAGTGACCGATATAGAGACCAATTAAAATCGGTTTTAAAAACCATGGTGGCTGATCTGTTGTGACCAATTTAGTGACCAATTTGTTGCGACCAAATTAGTGACTGAGTTTAGTGACCAATTTAGAGACTCAATTTAGAGACTGATTTAGTGACTGCATTTAGAGATCGATTTAGTGACTGAATTTATAGATCGATTTAGAAACCAAAACGGTGACTGATTTTAGTGACTGAATTTGTGACTAAATTCAGAGACATAATTAGAGACGGCAAGCGACGTGACGTGCGACGCCTTGAACGACGCTATCAGTGACTGATTTACTGACCCTTATTAGAGACTGTTATTGTGACCAATTGAGCATTAATTCTATGTCTTTTTGCAACTGAGTCAGCGACCAAATTGAAAACGTGGTATGTTAAATTCGGTCTCAAATTCGGTCTCTAATGAGGTTTTTTTGTTTTTTTTATTATTCCCCCCATTCCTTTTTATTTGTCGTTTTTGAAAGAAAAAAAATCAAATTAAATTTTTTTTGCACATTATCTTTTTATTAAACTTTTTTTTATATACATCTTAATTTTAATCCACAATTTATATTTTTTTCAAACACTTTCAGATTATATGAATTTTAATCCCCTTGTTCTGTTATGCACGTCATTTTTTCCTTGCCCTCTAATGGCTCTTTTGTTGCATGCGTCTGTTTATGTACCTTTTTGCTATGGGTGTGGTGTTTTTTGTCTTTGTTCTCAGCTCTTATCCTTAGTAGTTTTTTGCCTCTTATCCTTTTAGAGGTTGTAATAAGGATTAATTGTACTCCTTGTACTACTAATTCATCAATATATATATTTTTTGCAGCTAAAAAAAAAAAACAATACCTACAAAAAAAACAAAAACAATAAAAATTATATAAATTTGATTGCGTTTGGCTCCAAAAAAAGAAAACAATATACTTATCTCCTTTATAAATAAAATGTTGAATTATGAAAAATTAAAAAATAAAATAATGAAACCAAACCACCCATAGATCAATGGGGGTAAAGTTGAAAAAAGTTGCCGAATTTTTCAAAAGTAGCTCTCAATACCATAAACAAAAGTATATTTTTTTGACAAAGTTTAGTTAAAAAAATAGATACAATAAAAAGAATATATAAAATTTAGTCAATAAAAAAAATTAAGAAGAGGGTATAATAGACAAAATATAACCTTCAATTGTCAATCGACAAATAAATACAAACAAATATTTTTTTTTCTAAAACGAAAAATAAAAAGGAAGGAGGGAGTATTCTTTATTAAAAAAATTTTACTTGAAAGACAAAATATTATTATTTTTAATATCTCTAAACTTATTTCATAGACATAAAACAATTAATCATGCACACAACAATATTAACATAGTAGATTTAAAGATTACCAAATACTTATTAAAAAAAAGATGAATTTTAATGGGCACATCCTCCTTTAACCAAGGGTTTAAGATTCAATCCTCACCTTGAATACGGAGCAACTTTAAATCTCTGGACCAACAATCTCACTTTTTGAGGTGCCTCCAATCTAGCGAGGGGAATTGTCAAAAAAGAAGATAAATTTAAATCAAACAAAATTTGCATTAGGACATTAATGGATACACTTGATAAAACTTCCCCTTCTTCAACGTCATATTATTCTTGTATTTTGTCAAACGAGTCTTCAATTATTTCTCCCTCTTCACTTTCCATCAACGATTCCAATAAGTCTTTCCTTCTTTCTTCCTTTTGGATATTCATGAATCATTTATTTTATTTTTCTCTCAGATATATTATTTCACTCTGCACTTGAAATTTTTAACAATTTCTATTACTCTTATTTATAGAATTTTACATGTTCATAGAACCATTGTTTTCTTTTTGGATAAAGACCAAAAAAATTATTATTATATGTAACAAACATTGTTTAAAGCCTATAGTAACAAACTTTATTTTACAAACAAATTTCAACTTTAGTTTTTCAATTTTTTTTACGTAAGTTTTTGAAAAATATATATATATATATATATATATATATATATATATATTAAACAAATTTTGTTTTAAAGAAACCTCGTTTGTTAATTATTTTTTTTTGTTAAATATTTATATTTTTTATTTTTTTTTGTTTTTGCTGAAAGTTGAAAAAATATATTTCTTTTTAGAGGAAAGGTTTATGGGCTAAAAATTTAGTAATTTTTCTCTAAATCAATAGCTAATTATTAGTTTTTAAATTGGTCATTAATATTCAGTCTCTAAATTGGTCACTGAATGTCTGTCTCTAAATCGGTCACTATATTATATTAGTGACTAATTTAGCGACCAAAATAATTTTTATTATGTGACTGATTAATCAGTCTCTAAATCGGTCACTAATAATATAGTAATTATTAATCTCTCAATCGACCACTAGTGATTAGTCTCTAAATCGGCCACTAATATAAATATAGTAATTATTGGTCTCTAAATCAGTCACTAATTATTAGTCTCTAAATCGATCCTTAATATAAAAATAATAAATATTGGTCTCTAAATTGGTCACTAGTTATTAGTCTCTAAATCGGTCACTAATATAAATATAGTAATTATTGGTCTCTAAATCGGTCACTAGTTATTAGTCTCTAAATCGGTCACTAATTATTAGTCTCTAAATCGGTCACTAATATAAATATACTAATTATTGGTCTCTAAATCGGTCACTAGTTATTAGTCTCTATATCGGTCACTAATATAAATATAGTAATTATTGGTCTCTAAACCAGTCACTAATTATTAGTCTCTAAATCATTCAATAATATAAATATAGTAGCCTCTAAATCGGTCACTAGTTATCTATCTCTTAATCTGTCACATAATAATAAATATTTTGGTCTCTAAATCGGTCACTAATTATCTGTCTCTAAATCGGTCACTAATATAATATTAGTGACTGATTTAGCGACCAAAATATTTATTATTATGTGACCGATTATTTGGTCTCTATATCGGTCGCTATATTATATTAGTGACCGATTTAGCAACCAACTATTTTTTTACTTTGAACTCAAAATTTTAGTCTCTAATTCAGTCTCTATAATGACCAAAAGATTGAAGTAAAGAAGTTTTTCACAAGAAAGGGGGTTTGAATTGTGAACCTTTAAAAATTTACTTATAAAAATTAATAAGGTTAGTTTATCAAATATAAATGATAATAAACTTATTTAATAAGTATTCAAAGATTACTTAATAAATAAGTGTGATGTGTGCAATGTGTAAAATAGTAAGAGAAGAGTAAGAAGAGCACACACAAACAATTTTATACTGGTTCACCCTTAATGATTGGGCTAGTCCAGTTTCTTCACTATGTCCTTTTGAGATACTACCGATCTCCAATTACAACACTTCTTTTGATCTAAACCAAGATCAAATTTCCTTAAGCCTTACTAGCTTAATCCACTCAAACAATAATGACTAATTGACTTGAGTACAACTTTCTTTTAAAGAGAGGTTAGTTGTTTGTCTAAGCTTTATAAAATCAACCAAGTTGAAAAGCTTATGTAAAATGATTTCTATAAAATCACTCAAAGAATAAATACAGATCCAGTATTTGAGTTGAAGAACTTTGAAGTGATGAAGAACTAAAGAAGAGCTTGTGATGAACTTGTATGATAAAAACAAGTGTGCTTGATGTGTAGTAAAAACTCTTGCTCTTCATGGTTGTATTCTGTCCTATTTATAGGAAATGAGAGTGCCAAGAAGCCTTGAGAAAGTGACACAGCTGTTGGAGAAATCTCAACCATTGGATCATGACAACTCATTAAAAACTTGAGATGTAAACTCACAGCAAACAGTCTGAGATCGGTCTCCCAGAATCTGTGAAAGAGGAGGAGCGTATGTATGAGTTTTAGCTTGCTGTGCATGACTTGTTGAGCAAGCTTGCTTCCAGGAAAAGGACATAGTGTTGTATCCAGCTGTCTTCTTTGCTGTTTCAAAGTTGTCTCTTAGCTATTGTACTTGCCTTTGTACTTTTCACATTAAGAGGATAAGGTCTTTGAAGAGAAATTCATTAAATATTCAAGACACAAGTACAAGACAACTTGCAATGAAGACTTGTTGTTGAAATCTCATTGGCCCACAATTCTTTTCTGATTTGTCTTTGTGGGGAATTAAATATCAATTGCCTTGAGATAAATTCCATTCATTTTCAACCACATGTTTATTCCTCAAACATGTTATAATTGGAAGGAATATAATTAATTCTTGAAAATGCCTTTGCCATAAAGACTTTGCACATAACAGATAAATTTCTTCATAAAGTGCTTATTTGTTCCCTTGTATTAAATTGCCAAAAGTCAATAATTGATGGAATGTGTTGAGTGTTCTTGATATAAAATAGTTTCCAGATCAGAGATCAATCTCAGACCAACTGCTGAAGCTTTGTGAAAATGAGTATAAATTGATAAAAAGCTCAATTGATCCTGTCTTAATATTAACACTCAAAAGCACTTGTTAGATTACAAAATGATCAGAATTATACGTTTAAAATATAATTAAATGTTTGTTATCTTTAAAACATCAATAAAGGATTTTGCCTCAACAATCTCCCCCTTTTTGATGATAACAAACTCTTTAATTTTATTTTAGCTTATGATTCTGATTTAACCAATTTAGTACAATGTAATTTAAACAACTGAGTGTGATATGATAATGTTTTAATTTTTCAAACTCCCCCTCAATTCAAGCATCCATTGATCATAAATAGTTTGACAAAATTATCAAAACAGAGATAGTAAATATAAATCCAACCATATATCATTAATCATCAAAACTCTTATAAGAGTGTTCATAGATCATAGTACAAGATTAATGTCAAAATAGGAATCAAATAGTAGCAGACAAGTTTAGAAATTAAACATATGGTAGGAGAAGTTCTTTAAAAACAAAAGAGAACTTCCCAAAATATCTTATCTTCTAAACAAGATAGTTAAAACATTTTCAGTTCCCCTTATTTAGATAATAGTTAGACTAAATAAGCTTCATCTCCCCCTTATTTAGATAGCTAAAGTTCTTCCCCTTTGTTGTCATCAAAAAGAAGGGATATCACTGAGGAGCAAGGGCAGGAGCAGGGCCAGATGTAGGTGGAGCAGAGGTAGGAGCAGCTTGGCTTGAGTCATCACTTGAAGTTGAGTTGCTTTGCTGTGGGATTGGCTCAGCTTCTGGAACAGGATTGGGTGGTGGTGGATTGAGATTGAGCTGAGGACAGACATCATGGATAAACCAATCTCTCATGATCTGAGATTCCAGCACCAAGTACATAAGCAGATTGTTCTGAATCTGCTGTCCAGCAAACAGCTTAGCCAAATCTTTCCTTGTCCTAGACATTTCCTTTTCCAGCTTGGACTTCTTGGCAGGCCTGGGAGCATAGAATTTCACAAATTCTTCAATCAGAGGATTCTTTCTTGAGGGACCACCAGCAGCAGCAGTAGTATGACCAGTTTTTCCAGAGGAACAAAAAGAATCAAGTGTAGCAAATGAGGATGGAATGGATGGAACAGTACTGTTTGTAAACATAGTTTCAGTCATTCTAGGAAAATTTGGGGAACCAGCAAACATAGATCTTATATAGCCAAAACTAAAAAAGGATTGAGGGCTAGTGTTGGAGGGATTCATCAGAGGGGAAAACCTAGAAGTGTTCATGGGAGTGGTAGATGAACAAAAGTTCATGAAGGTTTGTCCAGTCACTTTTGGATCAAAAGAGTGAAATGGTGGAGTATGAATCCTAATGTTTGGATCCCAGTTAAGAGACGTATCAGTAGAGAAAGGTACAGACACATCAGCTTTTCCAGCAGAACCAGAATTTTCAACATTTTCAGCTGGGAGATTGATCTCTGGTTGATCTCCCAAGGTTTCATCAACAGGTTTCTCAGTGTTTTCTTCATCACCCCTCTTCCTTTTCAAACCAACTTCAGGAATGGGAGTTGCAGCAGCAGTAGCATCAACAGGTTTCATGTGGTGGATGTTCTTAAGGTTGAAGACATGACTAGTGTTGTCTATGGCTTGGTTTGACAGATCAACATTAAACATCCTAAAAACTCTAGACAAAATCATTCCATAAGGTAGAGAGATCTTCTTACCTCCAGATCGTGTAGCATAGATCATGTGTTGAATGATCACATAAGGGAGGTTTATCTTAATTCCTTTTTCCATATGGTACATCATAAGTAAATCAACATCAATTACCTTATCCTTGCTGCCAGACCTAGGGAAAATAGCATGCTGACACATGTTGTGTAAGAGCTTGAACTCTTGCTTCAGCAGTGAGGAAGGAGGTTTAAGCATTTTTGATCCTTGGTCATTGAACATTTCCTTCATAATTTTTTTCTTTGCTTAGACCCAGGGCAGAGTACCACTCCTTCTTGAGGAAGTTTGAGAACATCAGCAATGACTTCAGAGGTTAGTGTGACCTCAGCTCCTTTGAGATTTGAAACTATTAATCCTTTGTTTGCATCAACATGAGCATTGAAGTAAAAATCTTGCACAAGCAGAGGAAACATTGTTTCCTTGATTTTGAAGAAATGAGTCCATCCAAATGGCTCAATGTACTTGAGTAAGTCAACTCCTCCTTTTTGCAGATTCTCAAACTCAAAGAATCTACTAGGAGCCACAGGCTTGATTCTCCAGAAGGTGTCAAATTTCTCTAATGATCCAACAGGAACAAGCCAAGGCATGAATTTTGCACGTGGTTTGGGGGTGGAGTTAGTTTCAACAGCTTTTCCTTTTCCTTTAGATGTAGGTGTTTTGGAAGGAGTAGGTTTGACAGAGATTTTGGCAGGAACACTTTTCTTAGTGTTAATGGAAGCAATTTTCTGAGATGAGGTTTTAATAGGTGCAGACTTTGGTTTAGGTGGAGGTGAAGGTTTTGGTGGAGGAGATGGAGATGAAAGAAATTCATCATCACTTTTAGGGAGTGTGAAGCATTCAGAGACTGAATCTGAGTCAGATTTAGAGTCAAATTCAGGGTCAGAGTCAGAGATGACGTGAATATTGTCATCTGGAATGATCTTCCTTTTTGTTCCAGCGCCTGATAAAACTCTCTATGAACGCCTTAGAGATGTTGAATCCATGGATTTTGACCCAGATTGGGTTTTCTTGGTTCTTACCAGGACCGGTGGAGTATGAGCAGTACTAGGAACAACAAATGTTTCAACAGGGGTAACAAAACCGTCAGTTTTTGCAGTTGAGGAATTAATTTTGGTTTTCAGATACTCCTTGAGATTGGTCTTGGGTCGTTGCATGGGTTTGTCAGCAGAAGGTTTTGGCTGGGATTGAGTTTCAAAGTTTGGATCTTGGCTTAGGAGAATATCAAGTGAATCAGGGTCAGATTCAAACGTTTCTATTTCAGAGTGGTGAACAGGGGAAGGAGGTGGTGGTGGTGATGGTGAACGTGAGGGACATGCATCAAAGGAAGAAGATGATGGAGGTTGAGTATTTTTTCGTGCACCCATTTTGATTCTCGCCATTGTTGTTAGAGGTTTCAGAGAGGAAGAGGAAGATGAGATTTTTTGAGAAGAAACTGAAGAGATTTTAAAGAAAATTGAAACTGAAGGGAGCGGTTTAGAGGTTAGTAGAGTAGTGGTAGAGGAAATAGGCTACACAGTAATAATGTGTACTTGGTCTTATCAAAACTAATGATGAAGAAGTAAAGCCTTAGCTGTAAACGAGGGAGAGAGAGAAGATTTTGTACTAACTCATATCTTTAGCCCATACTCAAAAATAGTTGAAAGGTTTTGACATCATTGTGACTAATTAAAAAGGATTTTTTATAATCCTCAAGTTTTCTTTGATAAAATTAAACCGATCTTCAACTAAAGGTTTCGTAAAAATATCTGCTAATTGATTTTCAGTGTCAACAAAAACTAATTCAATTTCCTTTTTATTTTACATGATCGCGAATAAAATGATGCTCAATTTCAATATGCTTAGATCTTGAATGTTGAATGGGGTTTTTTGATAAATTAATAGCACTAGTATTATCACAAAGAATATTAATGCTTGAGTACCTTAATGAAAAATCTTCAAGTTGGTTTTTGATCCATATCACTTGAGAGCAACAATTTGCAGCAGATACATATTCTGCTTCCGTTGTTGAGAGTGCTATGGTATTTTGTTTTCTACAACACCAACTCACAAGAGCTTTACCAAGAAATTGACATGCTCCACTTGTGCTTTTTCTTTCAAGTTTATCACCGGCATAGTCAGCATCGCAGTAAGCTTTTAATTCAAAGTGTGATCCTTTTTCATACCATAAGCCAACATCTGGTGTTCCCACTAAGTATCTAAAAATTCTTTTGATTGCGGTTAGATGAGATTCCTTTGGAGCTGTTTGAAATCTTGCACAGAGACCCACTGAAAATACGATGTCTGGTCTATTTGCAGTCAAATAGAGAAGTGATCCTATAATTCCTCTATATTCTTTTTCTGACACATCTTTCCCTTTTTCATCTTTGTCTAAGTTTGTTGATGGATGCATTGGAGTTGACATGATTTTTGCTTCATTCATCTTATATTTTTTGAGAAGATCTTTGACATATTTTTCTTGGCTAATAAAAATACCATTCTCTTGTTGCTTGATTTGCAAGCCAAGGAAGAAACCAAGTTTTCCCATCATACTCATCTCAAATTCGCTTTGCATAAGATTAGAAAAATCTTCACACATTTTTTCGTTAGTTGCACCAAAAATAATATCATCAACATAAACTTGTACAATTAATAAATCCTTTTTGTTTTCTTTTCTGAAAAGAGTTGTGTCAATTTTTCCTCTAGAAAAACCATTTTCAAGTAAAAAGTTGCTTAGCCTTTCATACCATGCTCTTGGAGCTTGTTTTAGTCCATATAGAGCTTTGGTAAGTTTGTAAACATGATTGGGTTTATGTTCATCAATAAAACCCGGAGGTTGATGTACATAAACTTCCTCATTTAGGAAACCATTTAAAAAGGCACTTTTTACATCCATTTGAAAAAGCTTAAAACATTTATGAGATGCATATGCAAGTAATATTCTAATAGCTTCTAACCTGGCTACTAGAGCAAAGGTTTCATCATAATCAATTCCTTCTTGTTGATTATACCCTTGAGCCACAAGCCTTGCTTTATTTCTTACCACTTTGCCATTTTCATCAAGTTTATTTCTAAACACCCATCTAGTTCCAATGATTGAATGATTTTGTGGATTTGGAACAAGATTCCATACTTCATTTTTCTCAAATTGTTGAAGTTCTTCTTTCATAGCATCCGTCCAAGATTCATCAATGATCGCTTCATTTATTGTTCTTGGCTCAATTTGAGAGATCATTGCTAAGTTGTTTTCAATATTTTGGAGAGATCTTCTAGTTCTTATTCCATCTTCAGTATTTCCAATAATTTGTTCTGGAGGATGATGATTTACAATTCTCCAAGTTTTAGGAGCGACTGATGGAGGTTCTTGTTGAACATTATGATTTTGATCATTATTTTATTTCTCTTTCTCCTTTTCTTTTTCTTCTTCTTCTTCATCAATGACACTTGTATTTGGTTGATCTTCATATTCATCAAATTTGACATGCATGCTTTCTTCCAAAGTTTGTGTTCTCAAGTTATAAACTCTATAAGCTTTAGATGTTAGTGAATAACCCAAAAATATTCCTTTATCTGATTTTGAATCAAACTTACCTAAGTTGTCTTTGATATTCAGAATATAAC
Organism: Trifolium dubium; assembly: GCA_951804385.1. Classification (NCBI taxonomy): domain Eukaryota; kingdom Viridiplantae; phylum Streptophyta; class Magnoliopsida; order Fabales; family Fabaceae; genus Trifolium; species Trifolium dubium. The sequence goes on along the minus strand of OX638062.1, from coordinate 29,460,099 downwards.
AATAACATCCAAAAATATGAAAGTAAGAAATATTTGGTTTTCTATCTTTCCAAAGTTCATAGGGTGTTTTGTTTAAAACTTTTCTTATGGTAACTCTGTTCAAGATATAGCAAGCAGTATTGACGGCTTCAGCCCAAAAATATTTTTCAACGTAGGATTCGTTTATCATTGTTCTTGCCATTTCTTGCAAGGTTCTATTTTTCCTTTCAATAACACCATTTTGTTGCGGAGTTCTTGGACAAGAAAAATTGTGAGAAATACCATTATCATTAAAAAATGATTCAAAGTGAGTGTTTTCAAATTCTCCTCCATGATCACTTCTTACAGATATGATAGTGGTACCCTTCTCATTTTGAACCTTTAAACAGAAGGTTTTAAAAGCATCAAAAGACTCATCTTTTTGTTTTAAATAAAGCACCTAAGTAAACCTTGAAAAATCATCAACAATGACAAAACCATAGTTTTTTCCACCCAAACTTGTAGTTTTGACAGGACCAAATAAATCTATGTGAAGTAGTTCAAGAGGTCTTTTTGTTGAAATATATTCTTTTGGTTTAAAACTACTTTTAACTTGCTTTCCTCTTGTACATGATTCACATACTTTATCTATGTCAAAATTCAATTTTGGTAATCCTCTTACTAGATCAAGTTTAGAAAGTTTTGAAATAGTGTTCATACTTACATGACCAGTTCTTTTGTGCCAAATCCATTTGTCTTTTTCAATAGAGATAAAACATGATTCAACTGGTAGTTCATCTAAGTATATAACATAAATATTCTTTCTTCTTGATCGATTAAACAGGATTTCACCTGATGATTTTTTCTTGATTTCACATGTATGAGGATTAAATATAACTTCAAAACCATTGTCACATAATTGACTAATGCTTATTAAGTTAAGTCGAAGTCCTTCTACATATTGAACATCTTCAATTTTTCCAGAATTAACCTTACCGATTGTACCTTTTCCTTTGATTCTACCTTTTCCATCGTTTCCAAAAGTAACTTCTCCACCTTCTTTTTCTTCAAATGCAAAGAAGTTTTGTCTATCTTCGATCATATGTCTTGAGCAGCCACTGTCCAAGTACCAAGGCTTTCTCTTGACTGCTAGATGACTTTCCTGCATTTGAGTTTAGTAATGTTTTAGGTACCCATAACTTTTTGGGTCCTTGGTAGTTAGTACTTTCTTCCTTATAAGGAATCTTCTTATGTTGATAAGATGATTTCTTATATGAAGGTTTTAAAAAAACATTCTTCTTTGTTTCTTGAAAACTTTCAGAGTGTCTAGAGAATGTTCTAAGATTATTTTTAGAATGTTGTTTATTTTTCTTAAAACAAAATCTTTCAATATGTCCATCTTTATGACAATATGAACATTTATATTTTGAAGTTTTCCTTTCTTGAGGAGGAACAAAGAAATTTTCATATAATTTTTGATTTTGAAATGATCTAAAACCTATTCCAGCTTTGTCAAAAATTCCTACTAGTGATCCCATTATATTTTCAAAAGTTTTTGTGGCTTTAATAAAGCAGTTTAAATCATTTTCTAAATCATTAACCTTTTGTTTTAAGATGTCATTTTCTTCTAAAATCTTAGAACATTTCTGAGGTTTTTCTTCAAGTTTTACAAGTTGATCAGTTAATAAAGAATAATCATTCCTGTATTGTTTGAGCATTTCTTTTAATTGTATGTTCTCAGATTTGTACTCATCTTTTTCTTTGGTTATCTTAGTGACTTCGTCTCTAAGTTGACCATTTTTCTGAAAATTTGAGCGTCATATAAAAGATTGTCAAACAAATGTTCAGTTTTTTGACAACAGGAGCAAGGTTCAAGTGTTACCTCAGAGTCTATTTTTGCCATAAGACACATATTAGCTTCTTGATCCTCATCTTCTTGAGATTCATCTAATTCGTCCCAAGTTGCCATCAATGATTTCTTTTTGAATGGAGGCTTTCTTTGCTTTGATTTTTGACATTCATTCTTGTAATGTCCAAATTGATTGCATCCATAACATTGTATTTTGCTTAGGTCAACTTCAGGTTTAGGTCCATCTCTTTTTGCTGGAAACGATTTCTTGAGTTGATTTCTTCTTACAAGCAAATTTTGAATTCTTCTTGAGAGAAGAGCAAATTTTTCTTCATTGTCTTCTTGGATAGTGTCATCATCATCAAACGTTTCATCATTATTAGAGCAATCTTCTTCTTGTGCTTTTAGAGCAATAATTTTCTTTTTGACAGGTTTATCTTCCAAAAAGATAGATTCGTGAGCTCTTAATGATCCCATGAGATTTTCCAATTTCATTTGAGTGAGATCTTTTGCTTCTGTAATGGCTGTTACAATGTGTCTCCAACTTTTTGGTAGACATCTTAAGATCTTCCTTACTCTTTCGTGTATGGTATAGGATTTTCCAAGAGAGTTGAGTTCATTTATAATGACGGTGAATCTTGCATACATTTGGTCAATAGTTTCATCTTCTTTCATTTCAAATAACTCGAATTTTCTTACACCTATGTCAATCCTTGTTTCTTTCACATGACTTGTTCCTTCATGATGAACTTGGAGAGTTTCCCACATTTCTTTTGCAGTTTTGTATTCCATAATTCTGTCATATTCTTCCCTACACAAAGCACTCTTTAGAAATAATTTAGCTTTAATATTTAAAAGTACCTTATCTGCTTCTTGAGTAGTCCATTCATCTTGAGTTTTTGGTACTTTGACGTTGTCTTTATCTGTGGTCATTGGTACGTGTTCTCCAACTTCAATGACTGCCCACATGTGATTGTCTTGTGATCTTAGGAATAGTTCCATTTTGTCTTTCCAATAGTAGTAATCTTCTCCTTCAAATAGAGGTGGTCTATTTGAGGAACCTCCTTCGGAGATGAACTTTGCGCCTTTAGACATTACTTCCTTCCTGAATCTTTTACTCTAGCACTTGTTAAATGCTTAAACTCAGAGCCGGAGCTCTGATACCAATTGAAGTAACGAAGTTTTTCACAAGAAAGGGGGTTTGAATTGTGAACCTTTAAAAATTTACTTATAAAAATTAATAAGGTTAGTTTATCAAATATAAATGATAATAAACTTATTTAATAAGTATTCAAAGATTACTTAATAAATAAGTGTGATGTGTGCAATGTGTAAAATAGTAAGAGAAGAGTAAGAAGAGCACACACAAACAATTTTATACTGGTTCACCCTTATTGATTGGGCTAGTCCAGTTTCTTCACTATGTCCTTTTGAGATACTACCGATCTACAATTACAACACTTCTTTTGATCTAAACCAAGATCAAATTTCCTTAAGCCTTACTAGCTTAATCCACTCAAACAATAATGACTAATTGACTTGAGTACAACTTTCTTTTAAAGAGAGGTTTGTTGTTTGTCTAAGCTTTATAAAATCAACCAAGTTGAAAAGCTTATGTAAAATGATTTCTATAAAATCACTCAAAGAATAAATACAGATCCAGTATTTGAGTTGAAGAGCTTTGAAGTGATTAAGAAATAAAGAAGAGCTTGTGATGAACTTGTATGATAAAAACCAGTGTGCTTGATGTGTAGTAAAAACTCTTGCTCTTCATGGTTGTATTCTGTCCTATTTATAGGAAATGAGAGTGCCAAGAAGCCTTGAGAAAGTGACACAGCTGTTGGAGAAATCTCAACCATTGGATCATGACAACTCATTAAAAACTTGAGATGTAAACTCACAGCAAACAGTCTGAGATCGGTCTCCCAGAATCTGTGAAAGAGGAGGAGCGTATGTACTTTGAAGAGAAATTAATTAAATATTCAAGACACAAGTACAAGACAACTTGCAATGAAGACTTGTTGTTGAAATCTCATTGGCCCACAATTCTTTTCTGATTTGTCTTTGTGGGGAATTAAATATCAATTGCCTTGAGATAAATTCCATTCATTTTCAACCACATGTTTATTCCTCAAACATGTTATAATTGGAAGGAATATAATTAATTCTTGAAAATGCCTTTGCCATAAAGACTTTGCACATAAGAGATAAATTTCTTCATAAAGTGCTTATTTGTTCCCTTGTATTAAATTGCCAAAAGTCAATAATTGATGGAACGTGTTGAGTGTTCTTGATATTAAATAGTTTCCAGATCAGAGATCAATCTCAGACCAACTGCTGAAGCTTTGTGAAAATGAGTATAAATTGATAAAAAGCTCAATTGATCCTGTCTTAATATTAACACTCAAAAGCACTTGTTAGATTACAAAATGATCAGAATTATACGTTTAAAATATAATTAAATGTTTTTTATCTTTAAAACATCAATAAAGGATTTTGCCTCAACAATGATTTCGGTCGCTAAATCAGTCTCTAAATGCAATTTTTCTAGTAGTGATTACTACACAAGTTGCAAATGGATGCAATACTACACCCTCTAATCATTAAGTTATCATCAGTTGGAACTTTGTTATGCATCAATCTCCACACCAATAAAGATTTAGAGGGAGAGATAGCTCTATTCCAAATGAGTTTAGCCCAATTTAAGTTCTGACCTTCAGTAGATTGAAAGAGATAAGCATCTTTAAAATTTAGAATGCCTGCACTTGAATGCTTCCACAAGAGTTTATCCTTCTTAGGCACCATGGATATTGCAGAATTTTGAGTCAAATGAGATAGAATAGGAAAATCTTGACATAATTGAGAAGGAATGTTCCAACTATGGCCACACAAGAAATCTTGAACCTTAGCTTTCAATAAATGATGTAAATTGTGAGGAATATTCAAAAGATGAATTAATGGAGTTCCACACTAGTTATCGGACCAGAAATTAATGTCATCACCATCACCAATAAGCCAACAACTATTGTACATAATCTCCTGGAACTTGTCTTTAATGCCAGTCCATAGAGAAGAATAAATATGATAATTGATCACTTTGCCCTCTCTCAAGATTCTACTTCTCAAAAATTTTGCCCACTGAAGATCTGATCTAATCAATTCCCAACATAAGTTTAAGTTTGCAGCTTCGTTGATTTTGGAAAGAGACCTAATTCCAAGGCTTCCCTCAGCCAGAGGAGTACACACTTTGTGCCAAGCAACAGTAACCATCTCTCTCTTGGTAATATCACCACTCCATATAAAGTTTCTCATCCATATTTCAATCTCTTTAATTAAAGACACAAGCCATGAGTAAATTGAAATATTATGCATGAGCATGCCTTGAATTACACTCTTCACAAGCTGGATTCTCCCTGCAATAGATAACAAAGAGGATTTCCATGTTGCAAGCTTAGCCTTAATTTTGTCAGCCAAAGGTTGGAAATATGTAGCTTTAGGTCTGCCCTTAAAAATAGGTACACCTAAATAAACAAATGGAAGAGATCCAATAGTTAAACCAAGCAGATGTGCAATGTTTTCAAGCCTGTGGTTTGGAATTGAGCCAGAGAAAATGGAAGACTTTTGAGGGTTAACCAATTGACTAGATATCTCGGCATAATTAATAAAAATATTTGAAAGAGCTCTAACATTTGAAATGGTGCCTCTACAAAAAATTAAAATATCGTCAGCATATAGAATGTGAGAAGGAACCAAAGAAAATCTAGTTCCCTTGATAAGATCAAGTCTACCATCAGCCACCAGCTTCGTAATACTCCTGCTTAAAACCTCTTCAACAAGACAAAACACTAAAGGAAAGAGAGGGTCTCCTTGCCTAACCCCTCTAGAACAAGAAAAAAAGCCTTCTTGCTTTCGATTGACAAAAATAGACAATCTAGCTGACTTTAAGATAACATCTATCCAATTGCAAAATAATTGATTAAAACCAAAAACATTCAAGACTTTTAATAAAAATCTCCAATCAATAGTGTTTAAAGATTTGTTATGCAACATGTTAACCGCTTCGGATGCCATACACATGCAATCATTAATTTGCCTACCATGGATAAAACCTCTTTGCTCAACCGAAATAATGGAAGGCATTATTTGAGATAATCTGTCTGCAAGAATTTTCGAGATTATTTTTAACTTAAAATTAGCCATAGCTATAGGCCTAAATTGGCCGACTGTATCAGCATTTGAGGACTTTGGGATAAGGATCACTGTATTTGAATTGAAATTGGGAAGAATCCAACCTTTCACAAAAAATTCCATAACTGCATTAGAAACATCATGTTTAATGATATTCCAGTAAGTTTGATAAAAAAGAGCACCAAAACCATCTGGCCCAGGTGCGCCATCTGTGTTCATAGCAAAAACAGCATGCTGTATCTCTTTGATGGATGGAAGCATTGTTAACATATGATTAGCCTCCTCATTGACCAAAGAAGGAATTACACTTTCCACTAAACCATTATCAATGAAGTCATTATTATTACTAAAAAGGTTTCTGAAGTGAATGACTAAATGAGAACCAATATCAGAAGGATCCATAATGACAATATCACCATGCCTAATTGATGAAATCATTTTGGTGGTATGTTTGATTTTTGCCATCCTGTAAAAAAACTTAGTGTTACGATCACCATCACTATGCCAAGCAACTACATTGACATTCCAACTATTTCTAATAATATTGATGCAGTCCTCATGATTAGACCACATTTTCATGAATTTAAATTGAGAGATAAATCTGGTCTCATAGAAGCTAAAGTCAATGAGCAAAGGAAAATGATCTGACCTAGTCTTAGTTAAGGTTGAACAAGATATAGTTGTGCATGCATTGATCCAGTTCTGATTGCAAATTGCTCTATCGAGCCTCTTCTCTGTGTGATGATAACCTCGTCTACCATTGTCCCAAGTGAAATTAGCCCCTCTAGTTGGGATGTGAATAAGATTATTATTGTCAGTCCAATTTGTAAAATCTTTCATTGGCAATCTAGCTGAAGCGTGATAACCACTATGCTCATTAGCCCGCAAAATGATGTTGAAATCACCAATTAAACACCAAGGCAACTGATGTTGATGCTGAATGTTGGTTAAAGTTGACAATAAGAGTCTTCTAGTGATATAATTTGATGAAGCATACACTACAGTGATACCAATAGTTTTATCTTCCTCTTCAATCAAAAAAGAAACTTGTTGGTTATCTATAGAAATGATTTTAGGATTGATGTGCACAGAACATAAACAACAGAGATTCAGACTAAGGTTGTCTCTATTATTGACTGCAAAGAGCTTAAGGTTCAATCTATTAAGCCAAGATTGAGGAAAGTTTGCAAATTCCATCCAAGGTTCGGCTATAAAGAAAAACTCTGGTTTGTAAACATTTATAATTCTCTTAAGTGCTAGCTTTGAAGGGGAGTTAGCAATACCCCTTATATTCCAAAATATGCACTTCATAATCAAGGATTGAGGGATTCAACCATTGACCTGGTCTTATATCCACTTTTACCTCCTGATAATTATTTTTTTTTCTTTTTCTTATTAGTTCTAGAAACCACCAGTTGAAAAGGTTGCGATTCATTAAGAACAACAACATTTTGTTCAGCGACTTGTTCTTCAAGATCAACCAAGTTAGCCCAAGAGTTTTTTAAAAAAACTATATCTTTCTGCACTATTGCAGGGATAGAATTACCACCAGATTCATGCAAAACTAGTTGTTTATCTTGATTTGCGTCAATATCCTCAGGATCATTATCCAATTGTGTGGCATCGACAAATTCAGATCTTTGAGAGCTATGATCTTCATCATTGACAAGAATGGCATTATCATTGTGAACTGGCTCCAAAATAACGTTTATGTCATTGCTAGCTTTAATCACAACTTCTGGAGATTGGTTGTGAATAGAAATATCAAAGTTACTGCTGTCCTTACCTAAAGGATTACCACTAGCATGAACAACTTCTTTGGATTTGGCATGACTAACTTGATTTGTGTTCTTTCTACCACTAGCTTGAACATTATTTTGATTTTTATCCAAGATAACATCATTGATAATGGGGCTTGAGAACTCAACATTAATCAACTCTGGACTAGAGATTGTAGCATCCCTGTTATCCTTAGATTGCATATATACTATATGTTGTTCTTGTCTAGCTTTCCTCTTGACTTGTGGCTCTAAAACAGCTTGTACTAAAACTATGTTTTTTCTGCAATTCTCATCATTATGACCAATGCATTTACATTGATTACAAAAATCTGGAATGCTCTCATATTCCACTTCTACAAAGAAGGCAAAACCCTTTCTTTCAACTAAGGCATTAAATCTCAATTGCTTAGATACATTGACATCAACTAACACACGAACAAAATGACCATAAGCTCTATCAAACATTGATTTATTTGTAGCTGTGCCCATACAAATGGGGGTGCCAATTCTATTTGCTACAACAAACAAGATTTTGGGCCTCCAATATTCTTGCGATAATCCATAAATACGAATCCAAACTTGAGCTGTGGTTTGTTTTTGCATGCTCGGGTTAAAGTCACGACTCCAGGAAAAAAGTTTAAGCAATTCTGGGTTTAAATTCCAGGAACCAATCGACCTAACGCTATGAACATCCTCTAAGGAGGAAAATGAAAACTCATATAATCCTTTACTTAGTGAAGTAACACCCCACTTACCAAGAGATTTCCAGGACGTCGATAAATTATCGCGCAGGGCATTAACCTTCAAAGGCGTTGCACCCTTAGGCCAGAGAATGCGACCGTGTAAATTGTGTTTGCATGTTCAATCCCTGCCAGATATTTATCCTCTGGTATCGTTATAGCTATCTGATCACCTTTAACACAAGGTTTTGGCAGCTGACTTAAATGAATGTCACAAACATTGTTGAGAGCTTGTACGAAGGTTTTTTGTTGAGGAGGTGTTACTGGAGCAGGTATAGGAATCAGATCTTGAACTTGATCCATTGATTGGAGACAAGCCCATGAAATGATTACTGAAGCCATGGGTGAAGAAAAGGTGATTAGAGACGGTGGCGGCGAAAAACTTAGGGATTAAAGAAGATTGAGCTGTTTCGCCGAAGCATTTTTTCCCCAACGGTCATTAATCCACCTCAATTAAACTGAACATTTGTGAGTAATGTGTAGACATCTAGAAGTATGTAAGATCAATTTGAGTACTATTTTTGACGAAGACCTGAACATAAGTTTTTAAAGTAACCCTTAGTAGTTTATCTTAGCAGTCGGCACCATCTTGGGCACAAACTAAGTAGGAAATCGATGAACAAAAGTGAATGATCTAGAAATGAAAATTTGCATACTTTGGTTGATTTAAAAAGTGGGAATAACCTTATTGAGTTAGATGACCCTCACTCGGTTGTTTAATTCAACAGTTGTTGAACATACAAAGAAAAACGATAGTAAAGATACCCATTTAGTAGTTGGTTCAGAGGAGTCTGGTTCTTAACTTGGTAGGTCGGGTTACGATCCGATCCCCCACAACGGCATTTCGAAGAGAAAAAGGGGTTTACCAAGCTTATGTTACCAATTCCCCTCGATATATGATCATAATCACTAACAGATCTTTCTACCATGAGCGTGTACAAGATAACGGGTTTAATGAAATTGCACTTGAATGAAAAGGGTGAATAAAATTTAAGCAAAAGTTAGAGTCACAATAAAATACTTCAGATTTGTCTTCATATGATGAAAGTCTTTGACTGCAATGTGTGGTTTTGTGATATTACAGTGCTTGTGGTATTGATATTTATTACTTGATTTTCTTCTCTAGCCGACAATCGTGTATGATTAGAGTTGTCGTGTCCAGTTTCAAACTTGTACTAAAAAGAGTCATTATTTCCGTGCTTAAGGACAAGCCAAGGTTCAAGTATGGAGGAATTTGATAACACAATTTATATCATTTTCTGGCTTGATTTACATGAATCCTAGTTGCAAGTTATAACCCTTACAAGACGTAATTGAAGCTTGGTTCTCTTTGAAAGCATTCGACAAATGTATTGTTAAGCTGACTCCTCCAGTTTGTTGAGTAATTTAATAATTATCTCTCTTTTTACACATCGTATGTGTTTCAAAAAAAATGATGAAAAAACTCGCATGTGCATTATGTCAAAATACTTTTCAAAAGAACTGATTTTACTTGCAAATTAATACTTGACATTAAAGAAATCAGAGCTATGGTCTGATCATGGGCAAAGCTTATTTGAGACGCTCCTAGCTAGGGGCAAGTATCTATGGATTCTGCAATCAGGGGCAAACAAGTTGAATATGTTGGAACAAAAGTGGTTCTGACAACTACTCGCTTAAGTTTTGATGATAACAAAGTATTAATGAACAATAGGGTATTTTAATATTTAATCTAAGCATGCAGGAACATTAGTGAAAAGTCAACATGCACTGAAGCTTAGAGGTTCTGATGACTTGATCAGAAGCATCAACGCAAGTTCTGATGATACATCAGAAGGATGATCATCAGAAGCATAAGTTATCAGAAGCACACAACACAAGAAGTTGTACTAGGAGTGCAGACTTCGGAGATCAGTCTTGCACTGGAAGATTCATGAAAGGATATCACATGTTTAACTTAGGGATTATCAACGGTCAAGTTCAAATATGTGTGAAGGAAAATCAAAGCACGTTATAATATTACCTTGGGAAGATAATATGTGCATTAGTCATTTTCTCATTATCGCATTTGGACACACACAAGGCCTTAACCTGAAAAGTGAAGTTAACAAGTTTCCTTGTTGAGCTTAATCACATATGACCACCTAGGAACTGCTCCAGCGGACAAAACAACTTGACAACGGTCAAATATGCAACGTCTCTATCTTGTCATATAATATAGAGACCTCGTAATGAGGATGATAGGTCAAATGCTAAGACCACATCTGATGCATGACCAGATGATGATTTACCCATAAGTACCTTGTTAGGCAATTCACCCATAGTTGTCAAACCTTTGAATGTTGCTGATGCATCACTTGTCCCAGAACATAATGATAAATAATCTCATGTCATTACTGATACCAATATGTCAGAAGTTCAACCCATTCAATCACCTCTACCCACTCAAAATGTTGAACCTGCCATTCATCAATCAAAACCGTTTGATCCATTTGATGAAACTCCTATCTTTCAAGAGAAAACAAGTACTATCAATGAACAAACCATTGTTCCTTCACTCACAATTGAACCAGAAATGACCACTGAACCAGAAAAAGCTGTTGAGAATTCTGTAATTGAACCTGTCATTGAGCCTGTTGTTGAGTCTGTTGATCATGAAAATGTTCAACCCCCTAAATCTAAAATGGTTCATGATGTGTCTTGTGACTCATCATCATCATCAGAATCACACTCATCATCATCCTTTGAAACACCTCCACCTTTTGTCTAGAAAACCCCAATTCAAGTTCAATCCTTTCCACCACATGAGTTAGCCTCAAATAAAAACCTTGCATTAGAACCCTCTCAAACACAATCTGAACCCAAAATTAGTGAACTCCTTTTCTAGCAATCTCTACCATATGAGGCATTGATTGATAGAATCAATGTTTATTCAGTTGAACCATCAATCACCTTTTATGATCAATTAACTGAACTTATCAAGAATGATGGTTACAAGGAAGAGCATTTTGTCTCTAGACTGAAACTTGTACCTGATCAAGTTGCTTGGAAAATGGAAGATTTGTCACAATGTGTAGCTAAGGTTGTGCAAGCCATTTCAAAAAGAACAATCAAAAAGCTAGTTCTTGCTCACAAACAACAACTTGAGGAATTGGAAAGAACTAGTTGGACCCCTACTAGTGAGATTCTGCTATTGACTAATCACTCTCATGAGGAAATTGAAAAAGAGAAGCTTGAGGAAGCTTTGAGAAGTGCTGCTGAGTTGGAAGCTAAGTTAGCAGAAGAGCAAAGGTTAGCAGAAGAAGAAAGGTTAGCAAAAGTAGATAGGTTAGCAGAAGCTGCTAGGTTAGAAGAGGTTATACCAGAAGTGGTTATGCAAGAAGTTGTCATTCCAGAAGTTGACGGTACTTCTGTTGATACAAGGTTTGTTGTTATGGAAGCAAGGCAAGAGCAAAGGTTTGCTGCTTTGGAAGCAATGCAAACTGCACAAGGTGTTGAAATTACTGAGATGAAAGAAGCTCTGAAGGTCCAATCAGTGCAAATGCAAACTATTTTGGACATCTTGCAGAATAAATCTACCTAAACACTTCTCTTATCTCATACCTAGGATCTCTATGCACTATTTTAATTTTCTGGATATTTTGGTTTGTTAAAACTTGATGATTTTATTAGCGTACTGTTGAACGTAAAAATGCATGTTTGTTTTTAATTGCATGTTTGTTTGAATTACATTTTTGTGCTGTTACTTTATAGTTTTCTTTTAAACATGTATGATAAAGCAAATCAGAAGCAACTGTAGTATAAAGCAAAAATAAACTGTTTTATTAAAAATGGTAGAATTTAAAGTACACACGAACTCAAAAGCTACTACTTAGAATCTATTTCAGACACGGCCGATCCTTCTGAAAATGAGGACTCTTCTGGAGGAACATAATTCTCCAGAAACCTTGCATAATCAGGATCTGTGCTAGTTGAGTCTGAAGAAGATGATGAGCCTTCTGCAGCTATGGGATCATATGTTGTTAAAAATTCTGCGTAATCAGAATCCACCTCATATGATTCTGAAGAAGTACAGAGAGTGATTGGATCTGAAGGTTCCATCTTTGAACGAATCCTACAGCTCCTTCTGAGTGGCTCAGATGAAGAAGCTTCACCCTTTCCTTTACTATTCTTTGGTTTTGGAACTGGTGGTTCCTTAGTCTTCTTCTTCTCTGCTAGCTTCTTCCCTTTGATATCTCTTCTATCCTTGTCCATTTTCCTAATTCAATGAAAATGAGGAAGTGTTGAGATAAATGAGATGGGAACTTGCTTTATAGAGTTTTGGTTTTACACTTAGTCAATTGTGGTCAACAATGTAATTTATTACATGGTTGTAACCACCCTTGACTTTATTCTTTTTGAAACTCGTATCTTTGACTACATTAACTATGCTCTTTTACAAAAGTTTTAACGTAAGAAACAATGAGTGTGAACATAGGCATATAATAAAACTTGGGAATGGATCATTTTCTTCAAAATGAAGTTTATTACATGAAAGATATTCTCCTATCTAATCAGAATCAAAATTTGATCCTACACTCTCTTTTTTTATTATAAGCCTATCTCCCTCTAACACGAGACTAAGCCCATTATCATTTATTGGCTTCTTCTCTGTAACTTTTGAACGTGCAGTAGACTCCACTGATGAAGTTCTGCCATTCTCACGTTTGGCTTCTGTAGATTTTCTATCAGCCGGTTTCTTCTTTCTTACACTTTCAGAGGCTGTGTCTAGAAATATTTTTGTTTCTTTATTCAATGCTCCGTCTGAAAATGTTTTCTTGCCATGAATAAATTTCTCCATGGTCATGAGCTTTTATAGCATCTTCCATACTGCTTTTCAATACAAACCGCATCAATGACCAGTAGTTTGTGTTGACTGTTTTGAACTCTTCTCTTCTTTTCATGTAAATGTTTTTGTTGATGACAAAAGGGGGAGTAAGGGTAATTAATTTGAATATGAAACTTAAATGCACTTATACTGAAACTGTCATTACATTTAAGTTATGTCTTATGCAAACTTATTATTTTATTATGGAGAATATATGTTAAACTTGAAAGAATTCTACATATGATATTTCAAAGAAAAAGTGCAATTTTTCTTAGAAGTATCAGACTTAGGGGTAGAGCTTGCAAAACTCTTCAACCAAAATTCAAATATGTAAAAATTAGTTCAAATTTAAAATATAATCTTAGACTGAATTTAATTAATCAATGTTTAACTCAGGGGGAGTGTGCAAAACTTATAAACCTGTTTTGAAACTTATAAACCTGTTTTGAAGCTGTACTGGGAGTGCAGACTTCTGAGATCAGTCTTGCGCTGGAAGATTCATGAAAGGATATCACATGTTTAACTCAGGGATTATCAACGGTCAAGTTCAAATATGCGTGAAGGAAAATCAAAGCACGTTATAATATTATCTTGGGAAGATAATATGTGCATTAGTCATTTTCTCATTACCGCATTTGGACACACACAAGGTCTTAACCTGCAAAGTGAAGTCAACAAGTTTCCTTGTTGATCTTAATCACTTGTGACCACCTAGGAACTGCTCCAGCGGACAAAACAACTTGACAACGGTCAAATATGCAATGTCTCTATCTTGTCATATATATAGAGACCTCGTACTTGAAGTCAAGTGTGGATTACAACTTGCAAAACTGATCACACTCACAAGAAAGCAAATTGAGCTTCTGATAACCAAATAGTCTTGCTTTATTCACTTACTGTTCGTTAGAATTCTAAGTGTTGTTCTTATCAAGTGCTCAAAGGTACTAAAAACAATATATTTTATCTAAGTCTAGGAAGTCTCTTGTTTGTATACTTGAGCATTGGAAGTCTCTTACTAGTGTTTTTGAGCAACTGTAATCATAGTGATTTTAGTGAACTCTCTTGGAAGTGCAAGGGGACTGGACTACTCTCAACTTGTGAGAGGAACCAGTATAAAATTGTTTGTGTCTCTCTCTCTACTCTCCTTTATTGTGTTATCCGCTGCCAAATCAGATAAGTTCGAAAGAACTTAGAAGAAGTTTTTAAACTACCTAAAACACAATTCAACCCCCCTTCTTGTGTTTTTCACACCTTCAATTGGCATCAAGAGCCTGATTGTTTTTAAATCACTTAACAGTGAGACATAAATATCTTGAAAAACACAAAACTCACCTCTAAGTCATTATGTCTGGTGATGGTGAATCTACATCTACTGGTACTGGTCCAAGGAATACAAACGTTTAGATTCCATACGACTATAAACTGAGAAGACTGGAAACAATGGCAAAGCACCCAAGTTCAATGGTGACCCTGACAACTTCAGCTGGTTGAAATGACAAATTTATCCTTATATCATAGCTGAAGTTCAATGGCATGCTGCTGTAGTCAAGAAATACCGTGATTAAAGAAGAAAGAAAGAGAAAAGCTCGCTAAGTTGAGAACCCGAATAGGCGGCTGTAGTACCCGGCGTAAAAAATATACAGATATGCAATGATGAAATGCAATGCACAAATGTAAACAATGAAGCCGCCACCATATTTTATTTATCGCATGAGGGGAAAGGAAAATAATGATAAAACCTTAAGGATCGGGTTCGGGAGTTGGTTACATGAGGGGAAGACGTTAACACCCCCTCATATCCGTTGTACTCAACGGGAACCATTAGAGGAATTTTGGTTTGCATAAACAGAGATAACCGTACAAAAAGAAATAAATTACCGCATATTGAACAGAAAGGAAAAAAAGAGTTTTATTATTTGGCTTGACGAGAGATGCTCTCGCTCCTACGTATCCCCCAAGTACAATGAGGAAGTCAAAGCTCACGTAGTTCTTCTTGAAAAAGGCTTTGTTTATTGGTTGTTTTTAGTGAACAATGCTTAGGTCGCATTCCACTGATACAACAGTATGCTTGTGTGCTCGCTTCGGAGGCTTAAGCGTTTGTCTGTAGCAGGGGAATGGATAAAGCGCCATCCGTTTAGAAAAACAGATAAAAAGAGTTTACTGCACAAGAGCAGATAAAAAAGACTTAACTGCGCAAGGGCAGGCAAAAAGAGTTGAGTTGGTTGAGTGTCTTTTATGATTTTAGAAATTGTTTTGAGAATGAGAATGATCCTAAATCACGAGTCGTCAGTCAGGGACCGGATCATCCGAGCAGAAACGAGTCGTACGACAGGCTCCCTCCTTTTCATTCAATTTATTAAATTGAACATTTTTTAATTAAAGTGAAACGAGCTGAAGGCGAGTCGTAAGTCAGGCTCCTTCCCATTTCATTTAATTAAAAACAGTTCCGTTTTAAATGGCATACGAATAATTCGAAGCCAGAGTCGTACGACAGAGACTGATTTATTCATATTCCATATTCAAAGACAAGTTCACAACAGATTTTCAGATCAGAAAAGAAAAGAAAAGAAAAAAAGGTAGAAGATGCGAAGAATGCAAATGCATGATATATGATAATGACAGTGTAATAATGCAACAATTAAATAATACTCGAAATAAATATGCGGACACAAATAAATGAGTAATCAGTTAATCAGGCATAAATTGAAACTGACAAACAGAGAAGCAAATTAACGGACATTTTAGCAAGCAAGCGTAAGATAAGCTCAAAACGAGTCGTACGTCAGGCTCTCGCTTATCTTACGTGTTAAACATCAAGTCATCTTTTGAATGAAATAAAAAATAAATTCAAAGCGCGAGTCGTAAGACAGGGCCCAATTTACCTTTATTTCACTCAAAAGTTAAATCTAACAAACAGCTGAGATATTATTTAATTATGACATTATAAGTCGAACATTAAAGAAGTGATTTGTTTTAAACTATTTTAGTGATCGGTCGACGTAACGGAAAGAAATGTCATTTAAACGATTTTAATTAAAATAAAGTAAACAGAGACAAGTCGTAAGTCAAACCCTTTTTACTCTACGTTAATTAAATCATTTAAAATATTCGAGACAAAAATAAATTAAGGACAC
Source organism: Trifolium dubium (assembly GCA_951804385.1). Taxonomy (NCBI): domain Eukaryota; kingdom Viridiplantae; phylum Streptophyta; class Magnoliopsida; order Fabales; family Fabaceae; genus Trifolium; species Trifolium dubium. Next base: position 29,443,603 of record OX638062.1, on the reverse strand, counting down.
GAGTCGTACGTCAGGGTCCAATTTATTTTTATCCCAAATATAAGTTTTTATTAGTTGAATAAAAAGTGAAAATAAATTAAGCACTTATCAAATTAAATTGTCACAACAAAATTAATTAAAAATGCAGTGGTGTATGCAGTAAACAAGGGTGTGTGTAGAAAATGAATTCAGAAAAAAGATAGGCCCAAGGCCCAGAATCTAACCAGTCCAAACCAGCAAGCAAAAACCGGTCCGGTCCAGAAATAAACCAGCTCGCGCCGGTTCGAGCGGTTCACTAAAACTGAACCGGATGGGGGCCACTAAGATCTCGCCACGTGGCGAGGAGCTTTCTTCTTCTTCTTCCTCAAACGCACGCCGGAACCACCATGAACATAGATTCCATCAAATACACTAATCTCAAACGGTCACCGAATCTCACAAACGAATAGTCGATTTGATAGTACTCTCCGCGTAGATCACGAATATATCATTAGTTTTTACAATCGGTGTTCGTACAAGGAGAAAAAGACCACGCAAGTTTGAACTCAAAATTTCAAAAATGATTTTCACATGGAAAAAATTAAAAAAATAATCGAAACTAGTTTATAGATGTTCCAGAAGCATGAAATGATCGTTTTATACCTTCGATTGTGAGCGAAATGACCGATTCAGAGTTTATGGTTTTTCCGTGACTTTGGAGCTCCGATGCGCTGCTTTCCGTTCGTTTTTTGATCAATCAGAGCTTGGGTTTGAGTTCAGGAGGGTCCAAACTATAAGAAATGAGTATTTGATTGTTGATTTTGGGTGGTTTTAGAGTAGTTGAATTTTCCGGCGAGGGGTGGCTCGGATCCGGCGGTTTCCGGCGTGTTTGGCGGCGTTTTTGGTGAAATTAATGATGGATTATTGATGAGAAGATGATTAGGAAGCTAATGGTGTTTTTGGATTTTGATTTGGATGAGTTTTGAAAAATGGGTGGTGATTTTCCGGCGACCGGAGGTGGTTTTCCGGCGGTGGTCGCCGGAAAAGTGTTGGTGGAGGAAGGAGGAAGGATTTTCTGATTTTTTTTGGGAATTGTGTAGAGAATGATTGTTAATGATTGAGTGATGTGAGGTGTGTATTTATAGAGGTAGATTAGGTGAGTGTTATTTGTGTAATAAAATGATTATGAGGTGGAGATGATGAGGTGTCGCAATGTGATTAGTCAAAAGCAAAGAATTTTTATAAAATGATAAAAAATGTCAAAATCAATAAGAAAAAAATGAATAAAAATGTAGAAAAATATAAAAATGAAATATAAACTTAAATAAAGATGATAAAACTATTTTTGATTATTTTTGCTATTCTTCGTATAAAAAGATAAATTGCGACAAATTAAAAGAATTAAAGGAAAATGAATAAATTGTAAAACAAAATTATCGAAGAAACTGTTTTTTTTTAGTATTTCTCATAAAAAATAAGAAATAATTTTTAAATAAAATATTTATTTTAAAAAGCACAAAATTAGGGTATTACAGCTGCCCCTATTTAATTGTCTTATACTCGAATGCGTAAATGACTTGCGTCTTTACGTGTTCGAAGTAAAAGATAATTAAATACAAATGTCCTAATTTTGTGGTGTGAATGTGATGTAATGGTAATGAATGCATATGGAAGATGAAGGTGGAAACATACCTGGAATCACTAGTAACTGAATACCTGAGAATAAAATGATCATTACCTCTCCTCCGGGTGTGTTGACCATAAAAGAAAAACGAAGTCTTCTCCCCTCAGGGTACCTGAACTCCTAAACTGATCGTTACCACTTCACTGGTGTGTCGACCAAAAAAGAAAAATGAAGTCTTCTCCCCTCAGGGTACCTGAACTCCAAAATTGATCGTTACCACTTCACTGGTGTGTCGACCGTAGAAATCATGAGATAATATAGCTTACTAGCAAACAATGATTTGAAATATTTTCTTTACCAATCTGAAGAATCATGAAGAGGACAACCTTCCGACCAATCCGGAAGATCAAGAGATAACATAGCTTACCAACCAATATGAAAAACCATAATATGAAATTGTTTATCGACCAATCCGAAAAACCTTGAAAAAGCTTACCTTCTAACCAATCCGGAAAATCAAGAGATAACACAGCTTACCAACCAATCTGGAAAACCATGATATGAAATGATTTATCGACCAATCCGAAAAACCTTGAAACAGCTTACCTTCCGACCAATCCGGAAAATCAAGAGATAACATAGCTTACCAACCAATCTGGAAAACCATGATATGAAATGGTTTATCGACCAATCCGAAAAACCTTGAAAAAGCTTACCTTCCGACCAATCCGGAAAAATGTGAGATAACTTTTCGACCAATCCGAAAAATCACCTTGAGATTAGAGAATTTCCCACCCTATCCGAAAAATTGTGAGATGAGATATTGACTTGAATCATTCACCATCCAATCTGGGGAACTGACAATCTGAACCGTAGTTCACTGAAAATTTGCTGTAGTAATTTGCTGAGGTTTGAGGTATCTTGAAAAAGAGTACTCGCTGGGGAAAGAAAATTGAACATTCTGCCATTATTCTTGGCAATTGTCAGACACATGTCTTGTTGAGAAACATGGTTCATCAATCAACTTGTTGTAGATACGAAAACTCCATTGAGGATATGGTTTGGGAAACCAACTTGCTGAGGTACGGAGTACCAACTTTAGTCAGGATGCAGTATGCTGATCAGCTTACTGGGGATAATGACTTATTGATCCATTCGCTGGGGATGTTGTGCATAAGTCAACTTTACTGGGGAAAACGGTTTAACAACCGACTTGCTGAAAATGCGGTGTTCCAACCGACTTACTGGAGATGAACAATTATCAACTGCCTCATTGGGGAAAGAAACGATTCCTCAACCTTTCTCATGGAGAATATGCTGCACTGACTGATCTGCTTGGGGATGACACTTTGTTGACCAGTTCACTGGGGAAAAGATTCATCAACCCTTCTTGTTGAGAAATTGCGATTCAATAACCGTCTTATTGGAGAATTAGGTACATCAACCTTTTTCACTGAATGAGAGATCCAAGTTCACAACCTGTTAAAACAAAATTTTGAACCTGTGCTTCATGAATGCATGATTATGTATTTCTGATGCCTAAATGCAAAACTAATGCACATGAATTATCTGATAATATGCAGGATTTTGTGTGCATGTATGCGTGAATGCATGTATGCATGAATTTATGAGTTTCTGTTGAAGAGAATTTGAATTTCCCGGCACCGAGAATCTGAGTAACTCTAGCATTATTGAGATGAGGACCCTTGCAAGCTTCTGTTGCAGGACGGGTGTTCAAACAGGCTTCAAAAGAGGAACAACAACTTTCTTTGACTACAACAGCGTGCACTGAGAGTGGAAACTCTTTACCATTCATTGTATTGACAACCACAGTTCTGCCGTATTTCACCACATGTGACTTTCAGGAAGATGTAATCTTGGCATAGTTTGCCCCATGCAATTGAATCCATGAAGGATATGTCCCTGATCAACTGATATTTGCAATGTAACCAAATCTCGAACCAATTCACCTTGATAAGCAGGGTATTCAACTTGTTTGCCCCTGATTGGCAGAATCCATAGATGACTTGCCGTTAGCTAGGAGCGTCTTCAAATCATCTTTGTCCTTGATCAGACCAATGTTCAAATTTCTTTAATGTCAAGCACTAATTTGCAAGTAAAATCATTTCTTTTGAACATGCAAGTTTTTTGAAACACATATGATATGTAGAAAAGAGAGATAATCATTAATTATTCAACAAACTGGAGGAGTCAGCTTAACAATACATTTGCCGAATGCTTTCAAAGGGAACCTAGCTTCAATTAGGTCTTTTGAGTATTATAACATGCAATTAGGATTCATGTAAATCAAGCCAGAAAATGATATAAATTTGTGTCATCTGATTTCCCATACTTGAACATTTGTTTGTCCTTGAGCACATAAATAGTAACTCTTTTTTTTTTGCAACACAGGTTTGAAACAGACCACGACAACTTTAATCATACGTGGTTGCCGGCTAAAGAAGAAAATCAAGTAATAGAAATCAATACCAAGGGTACTGTAATAACACAAAATAACATAATGCAGTCAAAGACTCTCATCATATGAAGATAAATCTGAAGCATTTTATTGTGACTCTAACTTTTGCTTAAATTTTATTCACCCTTTTCATTCAAGCGCAATCACATTAAGCCCGTTATCTTGTACACGCTCATGGTAGAAAAATCTGTTAGTGATTATGATCATATATCAAGGGGAGCTGGTAAAATCAGTTTGGTAAACCCCTTTTTCTCTTCCAAATGCAGTTGTGGGGGATCGGATAGCAACTCGCCCTACCAAGTTCAGAACCAGACTCCTCTGAACCAACTACTAAATGGGTATATTTACTATGGTTTTTCAACAACTGCTGAGTTAAACAACCGAGTGAGGGTCATCTAACTCAATAAGTGCATTCCCACTTTTGAAATTAGCCAAAGTATGCAAATTTTCATTTCTGGATCATTCACTTATGTTCATCGATTTCCTACTTAGTTTGTGCCCAAGATGGTGCCGACTGCTAAGATAAACTACTGAGGGTTACCTAAAACTTATGTTCAGGTCTTCGTCAAAATCAGTACTCAAATTGATCTTGCATACTTTTGAGAGTCTAAGGTGTTAAGACAGTACCGATTTTATTGAATCATTTCTGAACCTTCATAACGTAGCCTAAAGTGCAAAACAACTTATATACTCTTAAAGTGTCAGGTCAAGTATCAAACCAACATTGCTTATTTTCTTAAAAAAAGATATATCTCAAGAAACTAGGAGAATCAGATAACAACAAAACATATGCAAGAACGACTCCATTCAATTTTTTTTTATTTTATGAAATAATGAAAGAAAGTAAAACGATGCCTTACATCCTCAACTAGGTTTTTTTTTTCACCATTGAAAGCCTATATCAGCAAAGATCAGTTATTTGTTTTCATCATCCTCGCTCCAAATTTGCAAGTAATAAGAAAAAGAGGTGAATACAAATGGATTGATTTCAAAAACATGCATGTTTATTATATTAAGAGTACTTGACAAAATACATAATCTTAAAAGCAAACAAATGCTTGACAAGAAGGAAATAAAAAGCTAGTTTGCAAAGACTATGTTTGAAAAACACAGGTGCAGCCTATCTTGACTATTTCCATTATTCTCTTCATCTTTTGGCATGGTAATTTGGTCATCACTGGAAACCAACACTGGAGAAATTTGTTGAATGCCCCACTTACTGCTTAGCTTTGATAATCGGCTCACCTTCCTCGAAGGACAATAGTTGTTTATCACGAAGCTCTTGTATCTTGTATTTAAAAGATCTGCAGTTGTCAGTAGTATGCCCCTCAGTTCCGGCATGATAATCGCACTTAGCCTCTACGTCATACCAAACAGGGAATGGTTCAGTCAATGGCTTTTGGACCTTAGGAACCACCCATCCACTGTGTACAAGATAAGGAAGGAGTTGACTGAACGACATAGGAACCGGATCAAAGACTTTTCTAGGCCGTTGGTAGGCCTGTTGTGGTTGTTGAGCTTGTTGTGGTACATGACTCACATGCACTTGAAAAGGATATCTTTGGAACTGCTGATGTTGCATTGTTGCCACATATGGATATGAAAAATATGGGAAATGAACAGAAGCCTGGTCATTTTCAGAAGTATCAGCATCAATTTCCTCCTCTTCTTCATTTGTGAAGTTATTACTAGCCTTCCATTTTCCATTATGAGAATTAGCAGTAAGCTGAATCTTGCCACTTTTGATCCCCATTTCAATTTTTTCCCCAATTTGAACCAAGTCAGAGAAGCCCGAGGAAGTACTACTAATCATATTTTCAAAGTATGCCCCTTGCAGAGTGTTGATGAACATGTCCACAAGTTCTGTCTCTAGGAGTGGTGGACGTACTTGAGAAGCTAATGCTCTCCACCTTTGTGCATAGACCTTGAAGGATTCATTATCATTTTGAGTCATATTCTGAAGTTGAGTACGACTGGGACCCATATCCATGTTGTATTGGTACTGCTTAAGGAAGGCATTAGCCAAATCTCTCCATGATAGGATACTACCACCCTTGAGTTGCATGTACCAATTGAGAGGCACCTCAGCAAGACTGTCTTGGAAACAGTGGATCATCAACTTATCATCATGAGAATAAGAAGCCATTTTCCTGATATACATGATCAGATGGTTCTTTGGGCAACTCAGACCCTTGTACTTTATGAAGTCAGGCATCTTGAACTTTGGTGGGAGCACCACATCAGAAACCAAGTACATCTTTGTGAAATCTAACGGATCACTACCCGTTTCTACCAGATTCAATCTCTCCTCTAGAGCCTGGAATTTCAGCATAGTCTCCTCTATCTGAGGGATAGTAGAGTCCACTTTTGACATATCAGTATGTATCACATTACCCTTGTGAGCATTCATAGGGTCAACCAAATTCCCTTGTGACAGATTGAGTCCTTGACGAACTGGAGGTACTCTATTCTGATTCTCGACAGCTTGGGAACCGGATGGAACATCAAACACAAACGGCACATATTCAGGTAGAGCATATCTAATTGGTACACCATGAGGTGGCCAATTCACATTAGTCACTGAAGCATTCTCTCGTGGGATCTCAACAATAGGTACCGGAACCTCATTCACAGCCGGTCTTGGTGGCATATTCAAACTGGACAACATCTCTATAACTCTGTCCAACTTTCCACCCATCTGATTCACTTTGCCCTGCAAGGCATCGTGTTTTTCTTTCCAATTGTCCATGGTGCAGTGTAAAACTTTCTAGACCAAATACCGGTTCCGGGAAGGTAACTGTTGGAATGAATAAATGAAAGTGAGATTTTTTTTTTTGGTTGAAATATGCATGATTTTTTTTTTATGAATGAAAATGCATGGTTTTTTTTTTTTTTATGAATGAAAATGCATGGTTTTTTTTCAAAGACTTTTTCCGCATTTTTTTGTAAATGTATGAGAGATAAATATGCATGATTATTTTCATGTATGCATGGATGTCATGAATGTAAAATGTATGAATGGAATGCCTGTATAGATTCACTATAGCATTTTATCATCTGGCGAACTTGATCTCAAAGTCATAAATTTTCCATATTCATAACAACAGGGTTCTTTTCAAAATGGAATCTCTGAGGCCAAAAGTTCAAAGCTACCTGTAACCCACCCCTCTCACATGTTGTTCTAGGTTGATAAGGTTACCCAAAATCTTGATTACTTTTCCCAAAAGCAACCTCATCTGGGCGAGATCATAACACCAACTGGATGAGTCGACATTATAACCTCGACACATGTTCTAAACGGTGGTCCCTAGACAAAAGTTTCGGACATCTAATAAAGGCCACCAGAGTTTCGGACCCAACAAGGAAACATGAAGCCCGCAAGGCGTAAGCCAAGGAGTCCAATTATTCCAAGTGAATCTATTCTGGTCGAGACCATCACATCCAAGCCCAGAGACGTTCGTCAGGGAGCCTAACATGACAATCTCTCAACTAATCCTGAGTATCACTCTAGCTCGGGTACAGAGCATAATCACACTGTAACCAAGAACCAAGCCATAAAGGCAAAAAGAAAAAAAAGGAGTAGAAGAGAAGACAAAGCCAGCAAATCCAGACAGTTCAATGTTTGCGGAAAAGTAAAAGATAGGACAGATACGGCTAACCTGGAATAAGCAAACCAAAAGCCCCAAATTAGGCTTAACTCACTAATCATAGGTCCCCAGTGAAGTCGCCAGCTGTAGTACCCGGCGCAAAAAATATACAGATATGCAATGATGAAATGCAATGCACAAATGTAAACAATGAAGCCGCCACCATATTTTATTTATCGCATGAGGGGAAAGGAAAATAATGATAAAACCTTAAGGATCGGGTTCGGGAGTTGGTTACATGAGGGGAAGACGTTAACACCCCCTCATATCCGTTGTACTCAACGGGAACCATTAGAGGAATTTTGGTTTGCATAAACAGAGATAACCGTACAAAAAGAAATAAATTACCGCATATTGAACAGAAAGGAAAAAAAGAGTTTTATTATTTGGCTTGACGAGAGATGCTCTCGCTCCTACGTATCCCCCAAGTACAATGAGGAAGTCAAAGCTCACGTAGTTCTTCCTGAAAAAGGCTTTGTTTATTGGTTGTTTTTAGTGAACAATGCTTAGGTCGCATTCCACTGATACAACAGTATGCTTGTGTGCTCGCTTCGGAGGCTTAAGCGTTTGTCTGTAGCAGGGGAATGGATAAAGCGCCATCCGTTTAGAAAAACAGATAAAAAGAGTTTACTGCACAAGAGCAGATAAAAAAGACTTAACTGCGCAAGGGCAGGCAAAAAGAGTTGAGTTGGTTGAGTGTCTTTTATGATTTTAGAAATTGTTTTGAGAATGAGAATGATCCTAAATCACGAGTCGTCAGTCAGGGACCGGATCATCCGAGCAGAAACGAGTCGTACGACAGGCTCCCTCCTTTTCATTCAATTTATTAAATTGAACATTTTTTAATTAAAGTGAAACGAGCTGAAGGCGAGTCGTAAGTCAGGCTCCTTCCCATTTCATTTAATTAAAAACAGTTCCGTTTTAAATGGCATACGAATAATTCGAAGCCAGAGTCGTACGACAGAGACTGATTTATTCATATTCCATATTCAAAGACAAGTTCACAACAGATTTTCAGATCAGAAAAGAAAAGAAAAGAAAAAAAGGTAGAAGATGCGAAGAATGCAAATGCATGATATATGATAATGACAGTGTAATAATGCAACAATTAAATAATACTCGAAATAAATATGCAGACACAAATAAATGAGTAATCAGTTAATCAGGCATAAATTGAAACTGACAAACAGAGAAGCAAATTAACAGACATTTTAGCAAGCAAGCGTAAGATAAGCTCAAAACGAGTCGTACGTCAGGCTCTCGCTTATCTTACGTGTTAAACATCAAGTCATCTTTTGAATGAAATAAAAAATAAATTCAAAGCGCGAGTCGTAAGACAGGGCCCAATTTACCTTTATTTCACTCAAAAGTTAAATCTAACAAACAGCTGAGATATTATTTAATTATGACATTATAAGTCGAACATTAAAGAAGTGATTTGTTTTAAACTATTTTAGTGATCGGTCGACGTAACGGAAAGAAATGTCATTTAAACGATTTTAATTAAAATAAAGTAAACAGAGACAAGTCGTAAGTCAAACCCTTTTTACTCTACGTTAATTAAATCATTTAAAATATTCGAGACAAAAATAAATTAAGGACACGAGTCGTACGTCAGGGTCCAATTTATTTTTATCCCAAATATAAGTTTTTATTAGTTGAATAAAAAGTGAAAATAAATTAAGCACTTATCAAATTAAATTGTCACAACAAAATTAATTAAAAATGCAGTGGTGTATGCAGTAAACAAGGGTGTGTGCAGAAAATGAATTCAGAAAAAAGATAGGCCCGAGGCCCAGAATCTAACCAGTCCAAACCAGCAAGCAAAAACCGGTCCGGTCCAGAAATAAACCAGCTCGCACCGGTTCGAGCGGTTCACTAAAACTGAACCGGATGGGGGCCACTAAGATCTCGCCACGTGGCGAGGAGCTTTCTTCTTCTTCTTCCTCAAACGCACGCCGGAACCACCATGAACATAGATTCCATCAAATACACTAATCTCAAACGGTCACCGAATCTCACAAACGAATAGTCGATTTGATAGTACTCTCCGCGTAGATCACGAATATATCATTAGTTTTTACAATCGGTGTTCGTACAAGGAGAAAAAGACCACGCAAGTTTGAACTCAAAATTTCAAAAATGATTTTCACATGGAAAAAATTAAAAAAAAAATCGAAACTAGTTTATAGATGTTCCAGAAGCATGAAATGATCGTTTTATACCTTCGATTGTGAGCGAAATGACCGATTCGGAGTTTATGGTTTTTCCGTGACTTTGGAGCTCCGATGCGCTGCTTTCCGTTCGTTTTTGATCAATCAGAGCTTGGATTTGAGTTCAGGAGGGTCCAAACTATAAGAAATGAGTATTTGATTGTTGATTTTGGGTGGTTTTAGAGTAGTTGAATTTTCCGGCGAGGGGTGGCTCGGATCCGGCGGTTTCCGGCGTGTTTGGCGGCGTTTTTGGTGAAATTAATGATGGATTATTGATGAGAAGATGATTAGGAAGCTAATGGTGTTTTTGGATTTTGATTTGGATGAGTTTTGAAAAATGGGTGGTGATTTTCCGGCGACCGGAAGTGGTTTTCCGGCGGTGGTCGCCGGAAAAGTGTTGGTGGAGGAAGGAGGAAGGATTTTCTGATTTTTTTTGGGAATTGTGTAGAGAATGATAGTTAATGATTGAGTGATGTGAGGTGTGTATTTATAGAGGTAGATTAGGTGAGTGTTATTTGTGTAATAAAATGATTATGAGGTGGAGATGATGAGGTGTCGCAATGTGATTAGTCAAAAGCAAAGAATTTTTATAAAATGATAAAAAATGTCAAAATCAATAAGAAAAAAATGAATAAAAATGTAGAAAAATATAAAAATGAAATATAAACTTAAATAAAGATGATAAAACTATTTTTGATTATTTTTGCTATTCTTCGTATAAAAAGATAAATTGCGACAAATTAAAAGAATTAAAGGAAAATGAATAAATTGTAAAACAAAATTATCGAAGAAACTGTTTTTTTTTAGTATTTCTCATAAAAAATAAGAAATAATTTTTAAATAAAATATTTATTTTAAAAAGCACAAAATTAGGGTATTACAGCGGCCTAAGCAAAGAAGGGTATAAACAAACAAGAAGATGCAAATGTACAAAACTGCGATACTTGATTCTGCATGAAAATGAAGCTTCAGTAAAAAAAGATTGACTCAGTCTCCTTTCTCCAAGAGAAACCAATGGCAAACTGTAAGGTGCCCCGACCTAGATGCATAAAATCATGGCAATCTCTTGATTCCATCAGAAAAAGAAAGTTGTTATTCCTCTTTGGAAACCTTTTTGAACACTTGTTCCGCAACAGAAGCTTGCAAAGGTCCTCATCTCAACAATGTTATAGTTACTCAAATTCTCGGTGCCAGGAAATTCAAACTCTCTTTAACAGAAATTTAGAAAGTCATGCATTCATGCATACAAATTCATGCACTCATGCATACAAGTTCATGCAGTCATGCATACAAACTCAAAGGATCACACAAATTTCTTCATATGATCAGACGTTTCATCTGCATTAGAGATACATAACCATGCATTCATGAAATACATGTTCAAAATGTTGCTTTAACAGGTTGCGAACTCGGATCTCCTATTCAGTGAAGAAGGTTAATGGACCTAATTCTCGAGCAAGACGGTTGATGAATCGTAATTTCTCAACAAGAAGGGTTGATGAATCTTTTCCCCATTGAATTGGTCAACAAAGTGTCATCCCCAAGCAGATCGGTCAGTGCACCATATTCCCAATGAGAAAGGTTGATGAATCCTTTCGTAGTGAGTAATTCAACAAGTGTCAGTTGCAACAGATCGATCCGTGCACCACATTCTCAAACAGAAAATTTGATAGATCCTTTCTCCAGTGATTTGGTTGAGATGGTTATCTCCAGTAAGTCGGTTGGAACACCGCATCTTCAGCAAGTTGGTTGTTAAACCATTTACCCCTGTAAAGTTGGCTTATACACAACATCCCAGTGAACGGATCAATAAGTAATTACCCCAGTAAGCCCGTCAGCATACTGCATCCTCAGTAAAGTTGGTACATCTAACCTCAGCAAGTTGGTTTCAGAACCATATCCCTAATTAAGTAAGCATACCGCATCTCCAAAAAGTTGATTAATGAACCATGTTTCTCAACAAGACAGTTGTCAAGCAGTTGTCATGCAAAGTGTTGCCATAGTAATGGCGGAATATTTGACTTTTTCTCCAGTGAGTTTCTTTCTTCAAAGATACCTCAAAGTCAAGCAAAACACTCCAATACAAAGACCAGTCTTCTCTGAAAATCAGGGCATTTCAGTCATCGCTGAAAACGAAGGTTCAGTCTTCACTGAATAACAGAAAAAGTTCAGTCTTCACTGAATATCAGAAAAAAGCTCAGTCTTCGCTGTCATCTCAAGTTTTCGCTTAAAATTAAGACAGATCAGTCATCGCTGAAAACTAAATTATAGCCTTCAGTGCTATCTCAGCTCAGTCCTCACCGAATATCAGAAAAGTTCAGTCTACACTGAATACCTAGAAAGTATAGTATTCGCTGTCATCTCGGTTCAGTCTTCGCCAAGTGTTGTGGGGATTTTGGGATTTCCACCACTACATTGACCTTTCATTTCCAAAGAGGGGAAAGTGTCGAAAACCGTTTAAAAAGAGATTCTAAGGTACGGGGGTTAGTTACGCCTATGGAAGGTATTAGCATCCTAAACGCCCATGGTACTCCATGGTAACCTCTAATTTATTACTTTTTTTTATTGCTTTTAATGTGCTTAAGAAAATGAAGGAGAAAGTTGTAAGAATTTGGAGGGAGAGGATGTATAGAGAGAATTGTGTGTATAAGTGGAGAGTATAGATGAGAAAAGAAGGTTGCATAAAATGTAAAGTTATTCCTAAAAAAATTAATCGTGCGACTAATTTGGTTTTGGGCTAAAAGAAGTTGTGTTTAAAGAGAGAAGATGGTGTTTATTTGTTTTTCTAAGTTTTTTTCTAAAGAAATTACTATTGTACCTCTTTGGAAATGAAAGTTCATTTTTAGTTGGTTTTTTAGCGTTTGCGGAAAGCGGTAAAAATAAAATGCATGCAATGCAATATTTACATCCTCATGGGGTTACATTGAGCCTAAATACATTCTAAGAATTGTGCGAAAATTTAAACATGAATGAATGCAACATTTGAATGCAATGCAATTACAAGTTAAAATGAAATATAAACGGAGCAAAAATTGAAGAAAAAATAAATTACACTAAAACTAACTATCCTAAAGGTTAATGTTCAATTACTTTGGTCCGTCTCCATTTTTAGCATAGGTTATATTGTTTAGTCCAAAATTTCACAAAGCAACCACAAGCACACGAAAAAACAAGAATAATATAATAATATGAATGACATAAAAATAAAATGACTAGAACTAAAAAATGCAGAAAATTAAAATGACAAAAAGTAAATAAACTAACAAAGAATAAAAACTGAATAAATAAAAAATAAAAATAAACTGAATAAACTAAATAAAAAAAAAAGATAATGGACTAAAAAGAGAAAATAAATTGAATAATAGAAAAAGGAATAATAAAAAGGAGAAAAGAAACACCATGATCCTTCTTTCTTCTTGCCTTTTAATCTAAGCCACTTAATTACTGTAGTTGATTAAATCTGATCTGTTAATTTGTTATTTAATCATAGCCATCTGATTTATTTTTTATTTGATTGTGTGATACTGATACGAAGGTGCACGATGAACTTCAGTGAGTACAAAGCACTAGATCTGAATACCGGTTCAGGATCACCCTGGAGTGAACCGAACTAAACCGGTCCAGATCCGGTTCGGTTTTCTGTTTCTCCCCCTTTCTTTCTTTTCTGTTTACTATTAAATGGGGTATATTTAATAGTATGGAGGTGTGAATAGTAAACAGAAAAGAAAGAAAGGGGGAGAAATAGAAAACCGAACCGGATCTGGACCGGTTTAGTTCGGTTCACTCCAGGGTGATCCTGAACCGGTATTCAGATCTAGTGCTTTGTACTCATTGAAGTTCATCGTGCACCTTCGTATCAGTATCACACGATCAAATAAAAAATAAATCAGATGGCTATGATTAAATAACAAATTAACAGATCAGATTTAATCAACTACAGTAATTAAGTGGCTTAGATTAAAAGGCAAGAAGAAAGAAGGATCATGGTGGATAGCCTTCTCCTTCGTGAAAACAAGTTACAGAGAATGCCATAACCAACAATCAAACTTTGCAAATTGATTTTTTCATTTTTGCATCAAAATGCACAAACAAATATCCGATTTCGTAGTACTCTCCACACTGGTCATGAATCTATCAATAGATTTACCAGGGGAAGCCTAAATCGTTCAAACCGAAACGAAAAAGAAAAAGTGTCAAAAATATAAAATCAATATATCGCAAAAATTGGTGAAAACTGATATGTAAATCAGCTTCGTTGTGTCTTTGCGAGTTCAATGGACCAAGAATCGTTCAAAATGGAGGTCGGAATCCTTCGAAATCGAGTACGTCAAATTTGTGTTTGAAACCGTTTCGGGTTGATGAAATTTGGGTTGATTTGAACGTATTTTTTGTGCGATTGTAGGTTCTTGAAGATAATATGAAGCTGAGAGTATGATTTAATTTGAGATTGAAATGAGTTTAGAGATTTGATTTATGAGAAATGGTGAAAGGAGTATGAAGGAATTGTGTTTGATGAAGGAAGAAGGTGGGAGTATGTTACTGTAACCTGAACCTTCTCCCTTTTTCTTTTTTTCTTTTTTCTTTTATTTTTGTATTTTTTGATTGGTGAAGGAATTGAGAAATTGAGAGAAAGGATTTTTGTGAAGGAAAATGTGTGTCTCTCTCATCAATGAGAGTGCTTATTTATAGGAAAAAAATAAGGTTAAATAGTATTGGTGTAATAATCATTGAAATGATAGGATATTTTGGTAAAATGACAAAATGAGATATTTTGATATATTTTTAATTGGGAAATAGGATATATGATGGAGATGAGGTGAGGTGGCACATGGTGAGTAGTCTATGTGAAAAGATTACTTTGAAGTGGAAAATAACATTTTTGATTTATTTTAAAAGAGATAAAAAAAATAAGATTGATGAGTCATGAGATAGAGCAACTTGTGCTCTACTCTTTCCTCTCTTGGCATAGTTTTTAAATAAATGTAAATGAAAATACATTGAACTAAAATGGATAGAAATAAAATATAAATGTAAATATTTTTGATATTTTTGAAATATGTAGAAATTAAATATAAAATATGCTTAAAATAAGAAAAAGACTATTTTTTGATATTTTTGGACTTTTACTCTAAAATGTTAACTATTAAAAATGAAATAAACTAAAAGGGTAAAATAATTGAAAAAGATGTAATTATGAGAAAATGATGAAAATATGAGAAAAACATAAAATATGCATGGAAAATGAAATTAAAACATATATGATAAAAAGAAAGTAAATATTTTTTTTATATTTTTATGAATGAAATGTAAATTGGATTTATAGGTCCAAAATTAAGGTACAACACCAAGCACCAGAGTAAAGTTCAGTTTTCACTGAAAATCAAGATAGTTCAGTCATCATTGAGAATCAGAAAGTTTGGTCTTTATTGAACACCAGAAAAAGTACAGTCTTCACTATTATCTCAAATCATTCTTCGTTGAAAAGAAGAAAAGTGTTTAGTCTTCACTGTTCGTCTCAGAAATTCAATCTTCACTGGAAATCAAAGAAAGTTCAGTCTTCACTGTTTGTCTCAGAAGTCCAGTCTTCATTGGAAGTTAATGTTACAGACTTCACTATTATCTTAGTTCAGTCTTCACTAATGGTTATGGAGGTTACAGTCTTGATTGTTATCTTAGTTCAGTCTCCACTAATGGTCATAAAGGTTACAGTCTTAACTGTTATCTTAGTTCAAACTTCATTGATGGTCATGGAGGTTACAGTTTTCACTGTTATCTTAGTTCAGTCTTCATTGAAAGTCATGGAGGGTACAATTATCACTGTAATATTAATTCAGTCTTCACTGAAAGTCATGGAGGGTATTGATACACCGGAAAAATAACTATTTATTTAGTCATTTTCATATATGTTTTTACCATTTATTTCTACTTTTTCGTCGTATCACGTTGGAATCTTATGTTTTTCAGTCATTTGTCCCAGAAGCAGCTAAAAAGCACACATTGAGCAAAACGAAGAAAATTGGACCAAAAAGAAACAAAAAGCACGCGAAAACACAGTCGGGCCCAAACCACACGCGCCTGCACGCGCGCAGCATGGACCTAGCCACGCTCCCACGCCCTCGCCAGCCACGCACGCGCACGCTGCCACCTACACGCGCCCGTGCGTCCCACTTGCGGACGCTGATCCCTCCAATTGCCTTTCGTGGGCAGCACGCCGGCCCTCCAGCAGTCGTGTGTCCCTCCGTGCGCGAGATGAATCGTGTGGCTGAAAAGCCACACGAAAATAGTTCCACATCGTGTATTTTTGTTTATTTTGTAGTTCTCAACTAGTATAAATATGTGTCATTTTCTGCATTTCAAAACACACCACAATTACCGCTCTGTTGAGTGTTCGGGAGATAAACTTAGAACTTTTGTTCTTTGTTTTGTATAATCCTGATTTTGTAATTGTTTTAGTTGCAGTTCCGGTGTCTGTACTAGAAGTCTTTTCCATTTATTTATTCAGGTTCCTTTTATTTATTGTTGTTTTGTCTTTATTTTTATTTATTGCTTTATTTATTTTTCCGCTTTATTTATTTTACGCTTATATTGCTTTTATTTTATTGCTTTTATTTATTATGTTTAGTTTAATTTCCGTCAACTTATTTATGTCTTTAGTTTTAGTTTTAATTATGTCTAGCTAATTTAAAATTGTTAGGATGTAGGATTAGGAGCCAATAGGGCTCGGTAGTTAGTTTGTGCGATCGCTTTTAATGAGTTTTCTATAATCAGTTTTTAAGTATACTTTTCGTAATTCGTCACGAGAGTGAGAGTTACCATAATTCGTCATGAGAGTGAGAGTTACCTAAGGTGTAGGCCAAATTAGCGAGAGCTGCGGTTTACACCAGATATTAAAAACTGATACATTAATTCTAAACACCGCGAGAGCTAATAAGGATTAGTGAAATTATATTGTTTTCCAAAAAGCATTTATATAGGTAGGTGGAATGAGCGAGAGCCGACATTTATTTATATGAGTGTAATACTAAGTCAAATTAGCGAGAGCTACGATTAGTATTTTTAAAACAATATAATTTAACTATTTTTGATTTCCAAAAAGTATTTTATAAATAAATGAGTGAGCGAGAGCAAAGCATGAGTATATAGGATACGGTGCTAGTCAAAATTAGCGAGAGCTGAGATTAGTATTTTTAAGTCAAGGTAGTTTTGAGAAAACTATACCTTTTATCTAAGCACAAACTAATTACTAAGTCTTGTTGAGCAACTAAGAATACATCCTAGTAATTTCCTTTTATTAATTAATTAAATCTTAATTTTAAATTTCTATTTTAATTTTAAAACGTGACAACAAATCTCCAATGAATCATAGCCTTAGATTTACAACGTAATAATAGAACACGGTACTCACATTGGTCCCTTGGGTTCGATATCTTTTTAAAACTACACGACGCGACTGTGCATTGGCAGTCAATTGATTTTATATATGATGACACGGAATCATATCGTATTTTTAGCTTAATATACATGAACTTTAGTTGCATTTTTCATATGTTTTTATTTCTTTTATCTCTTTTTATGCCGGTATTTGTTTCCTATTCAGTTTTGTGTAATAAAATAGGTCGGAGAAGAGAATTGAGCAAAAGCCACTCAAAATGAAGCAAAAAGGGGGGGTGCAACGCACAAATTCACGCAGCCAACACAAAGCCCAGCAGAAAAGGGGCATTTGCCCCCCAAGAGGTCATGACGCCCGCCATGAAGTCTGTGGCGCCCGCCACAGATTCAGAAACAACAAAATTCCACTTTTTTTTTTCTGTTTCTGTCACACGTGATCTAAATTGCAAACCGCTGATCCTACTTTTTGGTTCTCATCATGTGGCTCCTATTAATTCTCCTAAAAACTAGCATCCTAATCCTCTACAGAGAGCTATCAACTAGGAAACAGAGGGAGCTTATCACATTAGAATTTTTCCTATAAATAGAAAGCAGAATTCTCTGCTCGCTCTCTCTCTCTTTTCCATGCCTTGTACATAGTTTTAGGCATTTTATTTCCAGCTTTTTAATTCAGAATTCTGTACCGGTTTATTTCAAGCAGTTTAATTCAAGTATTCAGTTCAGTTTCTTTTCTAGGTTTTTACGCATTTAATTTTCTGTTTATTTATTATGTTTAATTTAATTTTCTATTTTGATTTATTTATTTACTTTTCCATGTCCGGCTAAATTCCTTGATATCGGTATGTAATCCTAATTCACCGTAGGGGATTTAGTAATGATTCGGCGCGTGATTTTATAAACTATTTTTCTAATTCGGGTTTCTAATTTTAAAACTCCTAAGCTTTTGAACGAAAGTAAAATAAAGCGATTAAGGTTAAAATCAATAGAGCGGGAGTTTGAGGTTTTAACTAGATAGTAGAAACTTGATATTAATTTTTGAACGAGCGAGAGCCACGTTAGAATTAATTAGGACTCATTGGTTTTCAAAATATACTTTCGAAACTAAGGTGGTAGAAAAGTGACAGTAAAACTCCTAGTCTAGAAAGTATGGTCTTTATCAATAAAACGAGAGTGTGAGGTTTAGACTTTTAAATCAAGAAAGTTCTTCTGAAAAATAAATACTTTTCCCTGGCGCCGTTAATTTACCGGATCCCCGAAGGTTAATTAGTTACATACCGATATCCCGCTTTTAATTAATTTAAGTCTTTAATTTAATTTCATTTAATTTCTATACAATTCTAAAAACCCATAAAAATACTAGCCTTAGATTTACACCGTGACAACAAATTACTGTAGTTCAACTTCTGGTCCCTGTGGATTCGATATCTTTTAAAACTCAACGACGAGACTGTGCACTTGCGGTCAATTAAATATTTTTGATACACAAATCGTCGATCAAGTTTTTGGCGCCGTTGCCAGGGACCGATTTAGTCGATATCGTAATTCCGTTGTTAAACCGTAGAGACTAAGGCGTTTTAATTTTAAATAATAAATAATAAATAAATAGAAACAATTTAATTTTAAAATTCAAAAAAAAAATTCAAAAAAATAAATAAATAAATTTTTTTATTTTAATTAATTTAATTATTTAAAAAAAAAAAAAACCCAGAAATGTTTGACCATCCGCAAAACCGTCCGGTTAAGTTCTATGCTATTCCTTTACAAGAAACTCATAATAGCATTGTTTCCCCTGCTATTGAGGCGAATAGTTTTGAGCTTAATCCTTCATTGTTGTCGGCCGTACAACAGAATCAATTTTCTGGTAGTCCTAATGACGACCCCAATCTACATTTGTCAATATTCTTCCAATACGCAGACACTGTGAAAGCAAATGGTGTCAGTCCCGAAGCAATTAGGCTTCGTCTTTTCCCTTTCTCCTTAAGAGATAGAGCTAGAGCTTGGCTCCACTCTTTACCTTCCAACTCTATCACTACGTGGAATGAGTTGAGGAAAGTTTTCTTAGCAAGATATTTCCCACCTAGCAAAACTTTTATGCTAAGAGCTCAAATTAATGGGTTTAGACAAAAAGATAACGAGTCTTTGTTCGAAGGATGGGAAAGATACAAGGACATGATAAGACTATGCCCACACCATGGCCTAGAAGACTGGTTAGTGATCCACACATTTTACAATGGTCTCTTGTATAGTACAAGAATGACAATAGACGCTGCCGCCGATGGCGCACTAATGGATAAATCTTACAATGAAGCCTATCAACTTATTGAAAATATGGCTCAAAACCATTATATGTGGGGAAGCTCAAGAACACCTTTAGAGCAACCTCTTGCGAAAAGAGGTATGCATGAGTTTAGCGAACTTAGCCATGTCAAAGCACAAGTGGATGCTCTGACTCAAAAGTTAGAGAGCTTAACCAAAATACCTGCAGCTACTATGGTTGCAGTGGTTTCAAACTGTGAACTATGCGGAATTCCTGGACATGCTACCTCTGAATGTCAACTTTTAGTAGGAGTTTCCCAAGACCAAGTAAGCTCTCCTCAAGGAAACCCTTACACATATGACCTAGGTTGGCAGGACCATCACTACATTCCACCAGGAATTCAACAAGGAGTCCCTGCTGCTCCTAATGTCCCTACAAAGTCAAACCTAGAGCTAATGATGGAAAACTTTATCCAGGCTCAGACTCAACAGAACACTCGAACGAATGAGGTGATTAACCAGTTGGCTAACAAAGTTGATCTTATGGCCACCCATAGCAAAATGCTTGAAACTCAGATATCTCAGGTGGCCCAACAACTAGCGTCTACTAGTGCCCCAGCAGGCATATTTCCTGGCCAACCACAGACTAATCCTAAGGCACATGTGAACGCTGTGACACTGCGAAGTGGAACACAGCATGATGAACCGAGTGATCCTAGGACCGAGTGGCCAGCCATGCAACAAAAGCTTGACGAACCAGCTGAGAAAGAGAGTGAACTTAAAGAGAAAGAAGGAAATGGCATTGAGGCTAAAGAAAAAGTGAAACCTTATGTGCCTCCGCCACCCTACATACCACCCATTCCTTATCCTCAAAGGTTTGAAAAGACCAAAAGCATGGGGCAATTCAACAAATTCATGGAGCTTTTAAAGCAGTTGAATATAAATATCCAATTCACTGAAGTTATCACTCAAATGTCCGCATATGCTAAATTTCTCAAAGAAATCCTAACTAAGAAAAAGAGGATCGAGGACAATGAGACTGTTACACTCACTGCTGAGTGTAGCGCCATCCTTCAAAATAAAGTACCTCCTAAACTCAAAGATCGAGGAAGTTTCTCTATACCCTGTGTCATTGGAAAGTTTGTCATTGATAAGGCCCTATGCGATTTAGGTGCCAGCATTAGTCTGATGCCCAGGCCCATGACCATATGACACGAAATAAAATCGTATTTTTAGCTAAATATACATGAACTTTAGTTGCATTTTCACATGTTTTAATTTCTTTTATCTCTTTTTATGCCGGTATTTGTTTCCTTTTCAGTTTTGTTGAATAAAATAGGTCGGAGAAGAGAATTGAGCAAAAGCCACTCAAAATGAAGCAAAAAGGGGGGTGCAAATCACAAATTCACGCAGCCCACATAAAGCCCAGCAGAAAAGGGGCATTTGCCCCCCAAGAGGTCATGGCGCCAGCCATGAAGTCTGTGGGGCCCGCCACCGATTCAGAAACAACAAAATTCCACTTTTTTTTCTGTTTCTGTCACACGTGATCTAAATTGCAAACCGCTGATCCTACTTTTTGGTTCTCATCATGTGGCTCCTATTAATTCTCCTAAAAACTAGCATCCTAATCCTCTACTGAGAGCTATCGACTAGGAAACGGAGGGAGCTTATCACATTAGAATTTTTCCTATAAATAGAAAGCAGAATTCTCTGCTCGCTCTCTCTCTTTTCCATGCCTTGTACATAGTTTTAGGCATTTTAAATTCCAGTTTTTAATTCAGAATTCTGTACCGGTTTATTTCAAGCAGTTTAATTCAAGTATTCAGTTTAGTTTCTTTTCCAGGTTTTTACGCATTTAATTTTCTGTTTATTTATTATGTTTAATTTAATTTTCTGTTTTGATTTATTTATTTACTTTTACATGTCCGGCTAAATTCCTTGATATCGGTATGCAATCCTAATTCACCGTAGGGGATTTAGTAATGATTCGGCGCGTGATTTTATAAACTATTTTTCTAATTCGGGTTTCGAATTTTAAAACTCCTAAGCTTTTGAACGAAAGTAAAATAAAGCGATTAAGGTTAAAATCAATAGAGCGAGAGTTTGAGGTTTTAACTAGATAGTAGAAACTTGATATTAATTTTTGAGCGAGCGAGAGTCACGTTAGAATTATTTAGGACTCGTTGGTTTTCAAAATATACTTTCGAAACTAAGGTGGTAGAAAAGTGATAGTAAAACTCCTAGTCTAGAAAGTATGGTCTTTATCAATAAAACGAGAGTGTGAGATTTAGACTTTTAAATCTAGAAAGTTCTTCTGAAAAATAAATACTTTTCCCACGCGCCGTTAATTTACCGGATCCCCGAAGGTTAATTAGTTACATACCGATATCCCGCTTTTAATTAATTTAAGTTTTTAATTTAATTTCATTTAATTTCTAAACAATTCTAAAAACCCATAAAAATACTAGCCTTAGATTTACACCGTGACAACAGATTACGGTAGTTCAACTGTTGGTCCCTGTGGATTCGATATCTTTTAAAACTCAACGACGAGACTGTGCACTTGCGGTCAATTAAATATTTTTGATACACAAATCGTCGATCAATATACGCAGTTTCGTCCGATCAAGTTTTTGGCAACGTTGCCGGGGACCAATTAGTCGATATTGTGGCTCTGTTGTTACACCGTATAGACTACGTCAATTTATTTTAAAAATACAAAAAAATTGTAAAATCTAAAAATCAAAAAAATATTCTACCCTTTTAGTTTGTCTGTTTTATGCCAAGTACCCGCTCTCGAGGCGAGCACATTGAGCAACCAATTGACAATCCCGAACGTCTCCTAAGACGCCAGATCCCAAATTTACAAGAATATCAATTAGAAGATCTTTTTGAAAATTTAACTCTTGAAACAGTTGAAGAACAAATAGTAGAGCAAAACATAGAACTAGAGATGGGAGACTTTCCACAACATAAACCCCTTAAGTTCTATGCTATTCCTTCAGAAGCTGAACCACACAATAGCGTCGCTCCCCCTAATATTGAAGTGAATAATTTTGAGCTTAAACCTTCATTGTTGCAAGCTGTGCAACAAACCCAATTCTCAGTAAATCCAACAGACGACCCTAATCTTCATTTATCAATATTTCTGCAATATGCGGATACAATAAAAGCAAATGGTGTCAGTCCCGACGCTATAAGACTACGTTTATTCCCTTTCTCATTAAGAGATAGAGCTAGAGCTTGGCTCCAATCTCTACCATCCAACTCAATCACCACATGGGATGAGTTGAAGAAAGTCTTTTTAGCAAGATATTTCCCACCTAGCAAAACTGCCATGTGAGTTGTTATTTTTAATTATATATTGGGAGTATGCTATTTGCCTGAAGCATGATGTGAATGAAGATGTGGGCACATTGTCTGCCACCTGACATATGTTAGTTGTTAGTTGTTTGCATGATGTGCATGAAGATGAGGACACATAGTCGGTGTCACTTTGTTTCTTGTTGACACATGGTCGGTGTCACTATGGTTTTTGTACATTGTTGATTGTTTGCATGATATGAAGTAGTATGCATGATTTGAGGGGGAGAAAATTATTTCTCTATGTTAATTTCACAAGAAGTTATTATTGAGGGGGAGTTCTGATTCTCTTATTGGGTGTTCATCGTTGCTTGTTGGTTGTGTGCTTGCATGCATGTGTGATACTCTTAGCATGTCAAGCCTTATGTGTGTTTTCTCAAACACCTATGTAAGGATATCTTTATCCTCTATTTCTCTTGTGTGAGGTTGTTTTTATTCGCTGTTGTGTGCCTCTGATGTTAATTGTTGAAAGCTTATTTGGTAAGCATTTCTAAAAGGAATCCACTATGTGAATTGTTGATTGTTGATTGTTCTCCTTCAAGTTGCTATTCTCTGATTAATATGACAGAGTATGTTATCTGTATCTCTCTGGCTCTTATATATGGTCAAAGATTGTTTTAGCCCAATATTTGCCAAAGGGGGAGATTGTTGATGTTTTTGTGTTGGCTTCATTTTTGGTAAAACATGATGTGCACCAAGATGTGCACACATCTTGGTTATGATGATGTGCGATACAATGTTCGCCTTTTTGTCTAGAACCTTCAGGAGGTGGCGTTTTGCCCTGATTGTTTTGAAAAATATATTTCTCTATTTTCTCTATTTATGGAAATATATTATATGGTTCTAAAATATATTTGCTAGGTTTCTTTTAGACGAGCTGTACTCTGAAGCCCATGTTGCTTGCAAAACACGTTCTTGCTGAAGCTATATATTCAAGGATGCAAAACTTAAAAGCTCACCGAAGCCATTATTTACAGAAAGAGTCTTTTAGAGTTTTAGGGTTTCGTTGTTAAGCCTTGTGCTTTATTTATTTACTTCTCTGGTTGCTGCCATCTACTATCAAATCACAGAGAAGGTTTGTGTTATTGAGTTTGAAGACTAAACCTAAAGATCACTTAAGCCGTCATTGAAGAATAGAGTTTTTAGGGTTTGAGTCTTGTATTCTTGTATTTTTGTTATTTGTGAGCCTTTGCTTGTGTCACCTAGATGCTTGCATAAGGACTGAGTTTATTGAGTTGTAATCCGAAGCTTTTAAGCAATGAATATTGTTCATCACTCTAAGCTTTGAAGCACGAGTGGTGTATTATTGTTTGGGGAGTGTTCTCTAAATCTTTGATTGTTGTTTTTCATAGATAACACTGGTCTGTGTTTAGATTGGAAGTGAGATGGGTTTCTCTTACCTATGGGGTACCTACGTAGAAATATAACACGTGTATTAGGCGAGTTTCTAAGTTGTAAACCGAGGTGTAAGCAGGATAACTTAGGAATAGCATTACACTAGTTGATTTCCTTCCTGGCTTGGTAGCCCACAGATTAGGTGACGTTGCACCAAACTGGGTTAACAATTCCTTGTGTTTTTATTGCATTTATTATTTGTTCTTTTATTACTTGTGTTGTAAGACTGATTAATGTGCGCACATCTTACGACACATTATTCTGTCTGATTATTTATTACAAGTAGTACGCCAGAACTTCAAAAATGATTGAAACCCAAGTTGCGCAATTATCACAACAAATAGCTTCCACTAGTGCCCCAGCCGGAATATTTCCTGGTCAACACCAGCCCAATCCAAAGGCACAAGTGGATGCCATAACACTGCGAAGTGGAACAAATTATAAAGAACAAGTTGATCGTAGGACTAAAGATTCTGAACCTAAAAATCTTAATGAATCAACTGAACCAACTGAAAAAGAGAGTGAATTAATCGATGTAGAACAAGAAGATAAAAACGAAGAGGTCGTTGAGAAACCTTATGTGCCTCCACCACCTTATAAACCACCTATTCCTTATCCTCAAAGGTTAGAAAGATATAAAAATCAAGGGCAATTTAATAGATTCGTAGAGATTCCTAAACATTTAAATGAAACAATAAAAGATTGAGGATAATGAAACAATTACACTTACTGCCGAGTGTAGTGGTATTCTTCAAAACAAAATGCCTCCTAAATTAGAAGATCTAGGAAGTTTCTCAATACCTTGCGTAATTGGGAAATATGTCATAGATTGGGCCCTATGCGATTTAGGAGCCAGTATCAACTTAATGCCCGTGGCCATATATATGAAGCTAAACATAGGAGAATTAATCCCAACTAATATGTCAATACAGTTTGCCGACCATTCTGTTAACTACCCCTTAGGTATACTAGAAGACGTACCGATACGTGTAGGTAAATTCTATATCCCAACTGATTTCATAGTAATGAACATAAGGGAAGATTCAAATACTCCTATCATTTTAGGAAGGCCATTCTTAGCAACACCCGGTGCCACAATAGATGTGAAAAGAGGCAAACTTAATTTTGAAGTAGGTGAGGAAAAAGTCGAATTTATCTTAACACAATTTTTAAAGGCACCAAACTTAGATGATAGCTGCTGCATGATGAAGGTCATCGAAGATAAACTGGAAAATGATGAGTTAAAATATTCTGAAATTCTAAAAACTATTCACCAAATTGATGACAATATGACAAATGTTAGGGAAGATAGAACAAAACCGAACTAGAACCCTCCCTTAGAAGAATTGAAAATCAATACAGCTGAGCTATTTTTGAACGCATCCAATACCCAGGATCAAAGGAGAGAAATCCTCTCATTGAAGAACGCTTTACCTTGGAATGCGGATTTCGTTAACTATTTAGCAGTCGGAGTTCTTCCGCTGGACTTAAGTTATCAACAAAAGAAGAAATTTTTCCATGATCTCAAAAGCTATTATTGGGATGACCCCTTACTCTCAAAATCCCCGACGGGATATTCCGCCGTTGTGTCCCCGAAGAGGAAATGCAAGATATCATTTCCCAATGCCACTCCGCACCTTACGGGGGGCATGCGAGTACTTCAAAAACCAGTGCAAAAAATTTGCAAGCTGGATTCTTTTGGCCCACCTTATGGAAAGACGTCCATAATACTATTAAGAATTGTGACCGATGCCAAAGATCCCGCAACCTATCAAGGCGTGATGAGATGCCCCAAAAGGGCATCCTGGAAGTAGAAATCTTTGATGTGTGGGGAATAGATTTTATGGGACCTTTTCCATCCTCTGGCGGAAACAAATACATACTTGTAGATATTGATTATGTTTATATGAGTGTAATACTAAGTCAAATTAGCGAGAGCTGCGATTAGTGTTTTTAAAACAATATAATTTAACTATTCTTGATCTCCAAAAAGTATTTTATAAATAAATGAGTGAGCGGGAGCAAAGCATGAGTTTATAGGATACGGTGCTAGTCAAAATTAACGAGAGTTGAGATTAGTATTTTTAAGTCAAGGTAATTTTTAGAAAACTATACCTTTTATCTAAGCACAAATTAATTACTAAGCCCTGTTGAGCAACTAAGAATACATCCTAGTAATTTCCTTTTATTAATTAATTAAATCTTAAGTTTAAATTTCTATTTTAATTTTAAAACATGACAACAAATCTCCAATTAATCATAGCCTTAGATTTACAACGTAATAATAGAACACGGTACTCACATTGGTCCCTTGGGTTCGATATCTTTTTAAAACTACACGACGCAACTGTGCACTTGCAGTCAATTGATTTTGTATACGCAGTTTCGTCCGATCAGGTATAGTCATCACTGTAATCTTAATTCAGTCTTCACTGGATGTCGAGGAGGGTTCAGTCTTCACTGTTATCTTAGTTCAGTCTTCACTGAAAGTCAAGGGAGGTTCAGTCTTCACTGTTTGTCTCAAATGTACAGTCTTCGCTGAAAGTCAGAAAGAAAAATCCAGCATTCGCTGTAAATCAAAAAAAGTTCAATTTTCACTGATAGTCAAGGATCCACACACCCTGAGGGGAGATGACCGACTTTGAGTTAAACCACCCTAAGGGGAGACAACTCTGTTTCTTTTTGTTCAAGCACCCGGACGGGAGACAACTAGTTAATGAATTTAAGCACCCGGGCGGGAGACGATTCAATATTTCTTTTGAGTTCAAGCGCCTAAACGGAGACGACTCGTTTTTAAGATCAAAGCACCCAGACGGGAGACGATCATTTCTTTCTCAAGTATCCAGTTCTTAATTTCTCCAGGTATGATTTCTACCCTCATCTTTCATCTGCATTCATCTCATTGCATCACTTTTACAACAAAAAATTAGGGCATCTGTATTTAATTACATTTTACTTCGAACGCATAAAGATGCAAGTCATTTATGCATTCGAGTATAAGACAATTAAATAGGGGCAGCTGTAATACCCTAATTTTTCACCTCATTTATAAATTAATTTTTAAATCCAAAAATATTAATCTGCATTTTTATTGTTAATTGTATTTTACTTTAATTGCATATTCTATTTCATCACTAAAAAACATTTTCTCAATGCACCAATCATTTTATGCCACATCATGCATCTCCACCTCATAATCATTTTATTTCAATTTTTTACATTAATCTTTTCATTACACGAATATTACCACACATGCCACTTAACCTAATATTCCTCTATAAATACCAAAATAATCACACTCAATCATTGGAGCACAATTCCCATTTTTCGAAAAAGATTCCTCATCACCTTCTAAACACGTTTCATTGGTCGCCGAAAAAGATTTACCACCACCACCCATTTTTCGAAACTCATCAAAATTCAAAACTAAATACACCAAAAGATTCCTCATCACCTTCTAAACACGTTTCCACCATCAAAACCGTGAAAAAACCACTGGAAATGCACAAATCGGGACTTCTATTTTCGGAGAAAATTCAAACCTCTGATTCCTTTGATTCAAGTTCAAATCACGACCGATTCGAGTTGATTCCGGTTTTTGGTACGTGTCTAAAGCTTTTCCAATGCTTAGTTTTCATCAAATCAGCCAGAAACGTGGCTGTGAGTGTTGAAGGCCCGTTTCAGTCGTGGCTCTGTTTTTAGACTTCCAAGTTTCCTTTGCGAAATCGGAGTGCATATTTGAATCCAAAGAAGAATTTCGAGTAGGAATGAGGTTCGTTTCGCAAGCTGTGGT
The DNA here is from genome assembly GCA_951804385.1 of Trifolium dubium. NCBI lineage: Eukaryota > Viridiplantae > Streptophyta > Magnoliopsida > Fabales > Fabaceae > Trifolium > Trifolium dubium. The sequence goes on along the minus strand of OX638062.1, from coordinate 29,415,486 downwards.
GTTCAATAGCTATAACCACCGCCGCTTCACCGCGTCGGCGTTGTTTGGTGTGCCGGTGAAGACGATGGAACACGGTAGACTGTTTCTGTTGTTTTTGTTTGTGCTTGTCTGATCTACACTTATCTCCGTGTGCGTCTGATTGTTTGAACGGAGGAGAGTCGTCTGATGGAGATCAGATGATGATGGTGTTGATAGTGCACGATGAGACTACGCGTGTGAGCTCCACCGGATCGTTTAGACATAATCTGGTTTGACCCATGGGTAAACCGCATCCGAACCGGTTCCACTAGGTTTGGGCTGGACAATTCATTGGGCCTGCCTGCTGTTTGCACCACGCGTAATGCTGCTTGCACCCCCTCTGAGCTGAGGGCTAATTAGGCCATGGGCCTGTTTTCTGATGGATCTTTTTGCTGTTTGCACACCAGGTTTCAGATTTGCACTCCTTTATACAACGTTGAATTTATTTATCGACGATGAATTTATTTATCCTTCGATAAATTTAATTATCCGTCGATAAGTTCATGCAATGCTTTTGCTCAGTTATTTAATTATCTTAATTCTGAACTGTGATCTGTCTAGACTTGGTTTTTGAACTTTGTTTCTTTCTCAAATATAAAAACTATAAAATGACTTTTCAATTAAAATGGAAAAGAGGGAGCGTGACGTACGTCTCGTTCGGCTCAAATAGTACAATCTTTGACGTACGTCTCAGATTGTGTACTATTCCCGTAAAAGTGAACAACAAGGGGCACCTGACCACAGTACTGAATATTGTCTGACTTTGAAGGGCGAAGTCCAAAAGTTGACTGAGGCTAACAAATTTTCTTTTGAGGATATAGACCTAGCTCTGTTATGTAAGGATATGGTCTGATACCGTTGGGTTGATAGTTGATGTTACCTCTGCTACTCTTTTATCCAGTTGAAGTCAGTGATACAAGGAAGCTCATCCATATGGTCGCTAGGCTTTTATTTCATTCTTGTCAAGTATTTGTTTGCTTTTAAAATTCCGTCTTTTGTCAAGTAGTTTTCATACAATAAACATGCATGTTTTTTAATCAATCCATTCATATTGACTCTTTTCTCTTGCTTTATTACTTACAAACTTGGAGCGAGGATGATGAAAATAAATAACTGATTTTTGCTGATATATGCTTTCAATGGTGAAAAACCATGTTGATGATGTAAGGCATTGTTTCACTTTCTTTCACTGCTTCATGCACAAAAAAATCTGTTTTAATCATGCTAAATTGAGCCACTCTTGCATATGTTTTTGTTGTTATCTAATTCTCCTAGTTTCTTGAGATACATCTTTTAAGTAAAACAAACAATTTTTGTTTGACACTTGCCATGACACTTTAAGAGTATATAGGTTGTTTTGCACTTTAGGCTTAATTTTGAAAGTTTAGTAATGATTCAATAACATCGGTATTGTCTTAACACCTCAGACTCTCACAAATATGCAAGATTAATTTGAGTACTAATTTTGACAAAGTCTTGAATTTAAGTTTTTCAAGTTACTCTTAGTAGTTTATCTCAGCAGTCGGCACCATCTTGAACACAAACTAAGTGGGAGATCGATGAACATAAGTGAATGATCCAGAACTGAAAGTTTACATACTTTGGTTGTTTTCATAAATAGTAATGCACTTATTAAGTTAGACGACCCTCACTCGGTCGTTTAACTCAACAGTCGATCAACATACAAAGAAAAATCATTGTAAGTACACCCATTAGTGGTTGGTTCAAAGGAGTCTGATTCTGAACTTGGTAGGGCGGGTTACGATCCGATCCCCCACAACTGCATTTGGGAAAGAGAAAAAGGGGTTTACCAAACTTATGTTATCAGCACCCCTCGGTATATGATCATAATCACTAACAGATTTCCTGCCATGAGCGTGTACAAGATAATGGGCTTAATGTGATTGCACTTGAATGAAAAAGGGTTACAATAAAATATACAGATTTGTCTTCATATGATGGAAGTCTTTGACTGCAATGTGTGGTTTTGTGTTACTACAGTACCCTTGGTTTTGATATCAATTACTTGATTTTCCTATCTAGCCGGCAACCACGTATGATTACGGTTGTCGTGTCCTGTTTCAATCCTGTGCTAAAAAGAGTTACTATTGTTATGCTTAAGGACAAGCAATGTTCAAGTATGGAGGAATTTGATAACACAAATTTATCACTTCTTGGCTTGATTTACATGAATTTTTGCATTCTATAATACTCAAAAGACCTAATTGAAGCTAGGTTCACCTTGAAGGCATACTCAGCAAGTTTATTGTTACGCTGACTCCTCCTGTTTGATTAATCAGTAATTATCTTTTATACATATCATATGTGTTTCCATTCAAAAATAAAAAAAAATATATATATATATATATTCAATTTCAAAATAAAACTTGCATGTGCATGATATCAAAAACACTTTTCAAATTAATACTTGACATCAAATAAGTTTGAGCTATGGTCTGATCCAAGACAAAGCTGATTTGAGACGCTCCAAGCTAGGGGCAAGTTATCTATGGATTCTGCCAATCAGGGGCAAACAAGTTGAATATCCTGCTTAGTAAGGTTGAAATGTGTTCAAGATTTGGTTTGTGTGACGCTCCAACATCACGGTAAAACCAAATTAGCTATCTTAACTCATTTATATATATAATTGCTAATCGGGGAAGTATGAAGAAATTAAAATTTAATATATATATATATATATAGCGGAAGATAAGAAATATAACAGCGGAAGATAAACAAATATAATTTAAAATCAATTTTATTTATATTATGATGTAATGACAAATGTGTCTACATAATAAATCAAAAGACTCAAGAGATAAGACTCCAAAAGACACACTGGCTGTACAAAGAAGACTATGACTCTCATCACGTAACAATGGCGTCTACATCGCCAGTTCCATAAGAAGTTAAAAGAACTGGACCACCTTCAACCTTGAACTCCTCTTCGAAGGAATCTACGAACATAGATAAAAATACAAGACAAGAAAACATATAGGGCTAAGATGTACGTACAGGTATAGAAAGTGGGGATGGGGTGTAAAATAGGAATATATATGTCAAACACAAGTAGTCAATCAAACGTACTATTCTCTCTTGTTTATTTCCAAACTAGGGTCTATCTATCCAAATGCATTCCTGAACTATATGTTGACTCCGGCCGCTAAACGCTGTCAAGGACATCCTCCCATTTACCAAGACAGATGCCACGAGACCACTTGCCACCAACGTCCTCCCATTTACCAAGAGCAACGCCACTTGACTTCACGTGGAGTCCAAGTGTTATAAGTCGATCGCCCCTCAGAAAAACAGGCCAAGATCTCATATCTTGCCAGCGCGCAGAAATAATCCTCGTCAGGATTTCGGGCGGCTGATCAACCTCTTGCGTCCCATACTGCACGGCAGTGGACTTACACATTCCTGAATGCATCTCTATATGCACTCTCAATCACTTCATGGCAACTCAAACCCTAAGTACGAATTCACTTCTCAAGAATTAACCATATAAATGATTCCAAATATAAGATATACTAGTCATCTAGGTTGAGTGCCATATACCATCAATAATCTCCAAGTATTTTTATCATTTTTTCCTCACATAAACCTTACTCCTACACAGTAAGTTCAGTTGGTACAATAAATAGTGTATGGTTGACTTCCCAGGAAAGAGAGGTGACCGTAAGAGACCTAGTCCACCAAGTCTTTTCTAGCCAGAACCCGACCGAATACAACTATTCAAAATATTCACTTCCCTCCTGTTATTGGGGATCTTACACTCCGTATCTAGATATTATTATTTCTCATCTTAAAGAGTAGTATACGCTAACAATCACAATCAATTCAAATATCAACAAATAAACATTTAGACAAGTAATCACATAAGGCAAGCACAATACAACTTAAAAATACTATAGTTTATTATTACGATAAATAATTAAGGCCGGCGTAACCTCATCTAGCGATTTGTTAAAATCACTAAAAGAGAATAAGCTCTCCTTAGTTATTTATCGGTTGTGGTGGCTGTGGACACCACTACACATATATATTAAGCTATTTTACGCTAACCGTCCCGACGTGTACGAAATCTTGCCCCACCTTAGCTTTTGTCAAAAGTCTTGAATATCGGCACCTCCGACAATATTCATGATAACAATGTAATCGCTAATAATTTTCTAGTATTTAAAATATAAAATTATTTAGTCTAAAATAGCTTCATGATATTATTATGACTATACATATAGTATATATTAATATATATTAAGAGCTTGATTTTCCAAAAAAGATCATAGTAATAGTAACCGTGACAAAGTAAAAATCTTCATTATACTATTATAAATGCCTTAATATATTTAAAAAAAATGAGTTTATTTTGGTATCTCAATATTCTAAAAAAATAACATTTAGATATAAAATGGAGAATACCTTTGTAGCTTTGTTACTCTAAAACTTTATAGAACCAAATTGCAACACTTCACCAAATTTCTCCCACACTTGAATTCACGGCAACATAATAAGAGTTTTGTTTTTGTGATGAAATGAAATGAAGAATGAGTTCACCTATTTATACTAAAATTTTTCTTGCTAACCAAGCATATGATATGATTATTAACCTATGTATAGATATACAACACACCATTTTTGAGCATAGGCTTATGAGTTGGAAAGTATGAAAATATGTAGAACTAAAAGAGGTGGCATTTATCTTAGTGTTATTAGTATATACTATTAAAAAAAATCTGAACATGTATATGCATTGTACGTACCATATATGACAAAATTGGGAAATAAAATTGAAAATTATAATTTAGGATTATGACTCACCTAAATTGTAAGTGTGGCTAATTTGTATTGGACCACCATAAAAGAATATAGGTTATTAGACATATTACTCATTCTCTCTAATATTTCCTTATATAATTAATTAGTTAATTAATTAAATAAAGTTTGTGTTCATGATATATAAATATTATATTATAATGTATCGTATATACTAATATGGAACAATACTAATTGTAATATATATGCCGTTTAAAAAAAACTAATTCTAATATATGCATGGTACTATATATATAATTTTATATGTGTCCTATGAGCTTAGCTCAGTTGGTCGGACATTTATACGTAATATATAGATACTGAGTTTGAACTCTAGTACACCCACTTATTCACATTTAAAGGTGAAATTCTAGAGACTAGACTACCTGCAAGCCACTAGACTACCAGACTAAAAACATATAATTTAATATGTGACTATGTATATATATGATGACTAACAAAACCATATATAATGAGTACCATATATAACTAGCAGTTCTATATTATTTTAAAAATTATTTTTCAATTTACTTGCTATAAATATGATAACTATTAAATTTATGCACCAAACGATAAATCGACGAATAATTTATTTAAAATATTGATTCCTTAAAATAGTGCAAAAATATAAATAATTATTCTTTTTCAAATCTATTAAAAGTTTTGATAAAAATTGCCAAAATTCAAAATAAGTTAAAATTTATAAAACGAAGAAAATCGGGTTGTTACATTACTACCCCCTTAAAAGAAATTTCGTCCTCGAAATTTTACATACCTAAAAGAGATGAGGATATTGTTGTCGCATATCTTCTTCTCGTTCCCATGTGGAATCACCGGTAACTTCATCCCAAACGATCCTAACCAATGGTATACTTTTTCCTCGAAGTTCTTTTATTTTGTGATCTACAATCTTGACAGGTAAAATTTCAAATTCTAGATTGTCTCTCAGCTCAATGGTTTCAGGTTCAATGACATGGGAAGGATCTGGATAATATTTCCTTAATTGTGATACATGAAATACATCATGTAAATTGGACAGATGAGGTGGCAAGTCTATACGATATGCCATTGATCCAACACGCTTGAGAATTTGAATTGGTACTATGAAATGGGGTGTTAACTTCTTGATTGATTGCTCGTCCAATTCCCGCTCTAGGTGTGACCCTAATAAACACATGATCTCCTTCATTAAACTCTAGTGGTCTCCTTCTTTTATCACTGTAGCTCTTTTGTCTATCCTGTGCAGCTTTCATTTTGCTCCTAATCAATTTAACTTGCTCAGTTGTCTGCTGCACGAAATCAGATCCAAAAATCTTATTCTCTCCAACATCATACCAACATAAAGGTGTACGGCATTTTCGTCCATATAATGATTCATATGGAGCCATGCCAATACTTGAGTGGAAACTGTTGTTGTAGGTAAATTCAATCAAAGGTAAGAATTCATCCCAACTTCCTTTGTTATTACACTACTCTGTCTTAATCCTTTCCCCATTCACTCTTCTTGCTCTGAATTTGGCATATCTTAATAATTGCAAAATACTTAAGTGTAGCTAACCTCAAATTAGAATCTTACCGAAATATCCTATACGTTACTTCTTCTCAAGTGATTCAACTCTGATTTGAAACGAAATTGCAAGCACAAATAACATATCCTTCAATAAGATACTACCTTAAGTTAATTGTGCATAACAACTCTTAAAACATCCTGAAACAACCAAACTATAAAACTGAAAATTACTTGTGGATGATACCTTGACCGCAACCTTAAAATGATTCTAGAATTCTCAAATTCATATTCGAAATCAATCTTAAATTTTATCACCGACAATCTCACTTAGAATCTCTTATGATCTGAAATCCCTTTCTTAATCAACTATCTCTAGAAAATGAATTCTAGCTTACCTTTTTAAAATAGTCGACCAAATATTTCCTATTATCTTTAGGTTGTCAAGAGACTGAAATAACTCAATCAACTCTCAATTTTCCATCACATATTCTTGACACATTCTAGTTTCAGCTTCAAATCTCAAATTTCATTGATTGGTCATGTGACTTTCTAAACTCCTCATTCTTTTTCTCTATAAGCAATATGCACTGTCTCGACAAATGTTTTTCATCTTTCTTTGAAAATCTCTTATTCCTTTATGCCACATCCAATCTCCATATCACTTTCCTAAAGACTTGTCACATCTTCTTAACTTTATGAAAAACTTAACCTAGTTTGAGGATTCTCTTCAAAATCATTCTCAGATTGTCTTCTAATATCTTAAATTTACTCATCTGAAGTTTTCTCATTTGAAGCATACTTAATATACCTGAATCTAAATACCAACTAAATTATAATTCTTTGATCTTAACATTTATAATCGATCCTTCTTGTTTTCCAATTTATCAATGAGTTAGTCCTACTCATGAAGCATAATAAGTTGTCACTAAGCATATATCTCAACTCAATCCTATTGTATAGTAATACCCTCTTACCCTTGGTAGGTTTCATTCGCATACTTATTAGATCATTCTAGATTATCTAGAATTTAACGAATACTAAAGACAATCTTCTTTTCAACCCTTGAATTTATTCAACACTCTCTTAATCAACCCAACAATTTTACTCTTTTTCCCAACAACTATGTCATAAAGAGATGAAATCTCCAGCGACCTTTAAATCAGTCATTCTCTAAGCTAGGGAATCATATGACCAAAAAAACACAAGAACTTTCCTATCTCAAGTCTTGACAAAACTTTCATTGATATACTACTATACGTCCATAACTTCTAAACTTCCCCCAAACCAAAATTTAAACTTAGACAACCACGCATACAACTTCGCATACTCTAGTATTCTGCAACACAATTCTCACAACTTGTCTACATCTAAAATCAAATAAAATTTACTTGTAGTTGACAACCTCTTTTGTCCGATGAAAAGGTAAATATCTTGTTCTTCCAATCTAACAAAATCCAACTTACTCATGATTTCTTTATTGATTCCATTCACTATTCGATATTAGATTAAGAGTAATCGTTCTTAATAACCTCCTTAAACGATTTCACAAATCTGATGGATGCATATGATTTTTCATCCTTCTCATGAAACAACATCTCGACTCCCAAGATTAAAAACCTTAGTCTAAAACCTTCTTTATTCTAGTTTTCATCCTTCTACCTCTCTTGAACCTTGCGATCTCATTTTTGTCACTGTTCTAAAATCCATAGAAATTCCAACCTCTATTCATAAATATGCGGGTACTTGTTTTCACTTTTATCCTTGCTTAAGAGAACCATCTTGTGATCAGATTGTGGTTCTTACCGCATTGAAAACAAGTTTATATCGCTTTTTTGGAAAACTAGTGATTTATAGGGATCATCACCTATGTAAAATCACAAAGGATTATATTGATGACTCTTTCTATTACGTCTATCTATTTGAACTAAAACCCACATTGACTCCTAGTCCAACTTCAAGAACAATTGCTATTTCCTCTTTGGGTTTCTAAAATTCTTGTAGTAGTTTCTTGTTATTGTCCCACTTGACAATACTAAAATATGTTCCTACTATTTGTGTGTACAATTCAATCATAAGTGAAATCCTTGACACACATAACATTGCTATGTTCTTTGTAGTATATATCCTCTATTCTTCATCATAACCTCCATTCTTCTACCAAAACCAACCTTAATACTGAATCCAATTTCATAATCTCCTTCTACTGGATTTTGTTTCTGACTCACCGCTAAACAAAATGACCTTCCAAGTCAATTGCAAACAATCAAAATCTCCTTCAATCACAGTATGGGTAGGCAACTATGTCTTTTTGAGGTACAAACTTAGATTAATATGGTTTGCATTTCCTTCTCTTTTGAGCATAACACCTAGTTGGTTCAATCCTTCCAAGTTGTTCCTTTCTTTTGGTTTATTACCAACCTAACCCATGCTAACGATCTCAACTGACTTGACTTTCCAATCATCAGAGTGCATCAAACTTCTCCTAGTGCTCTTCTTATGTTGAACTATAAGAGAACTATGGTTCCAAATTTATAAGTCACATAGTTCATAAAACTATGACCTTATAAATAACTATTATAAGGGAAATAGCCCATATTGAGGCTTGTAAAAATCGGATACTCTACCCATTTCTATACATAGTCATCATCCAAGGTGGAATCAAACTGACACAGCCAGTATAACCCTAGACACTCACAGATCGATCTGAACCGACCTGCTCTGATACCATAATGTGACGCTCCAACATCACGGTAAAACCAAATTAGCTATCTTAACTCATTTATATATATAATTGCTAATCGGGGAAGTATGAAGAAATTAAAATTTAATATATATATATATATATATATATATATAGCGGAAGATAAGAAATATAACAGCGGAAGATAAACAAATATAATTTAAAATCAATTTTATTTATATTATGATGTAATGACAAATGTGTCTACATAATAAATCAAAAGACTCAAGAGATAAGACTCCAAAAGACACACTGGCTGTACAAAGAAGACTATGACTCTCATCACGTAACAATGGCGTCTACATCGCCAGTTCCATAAGAAGTTAAAAGAACTGGACCACCTTCAACCTTGAACTCCTCTTCGAAGGAATCTACGAACATAGATAAAAATACAAGACAAGAAAACATATAGGGCTAAGATGTACGTACAGGTATAGAAAGTGGGGATGGGGTGTAAAATAGGAATATATATGTCAAACACAAGTAGTCAATCAAACGTACTATTCTCTCTTGTTTATTTCCAAACTAGGGTTTATCTATCCAAATGCATTCCTGAACTATATGTTGACTCCGGCCGCTAAACGCTGTCAAGGACATCCTCCCATTTACCAAGACAGATGCCACGAGACCACTTGCCACCAACGTCCTCCCATTTACCAAGAGCAACGCCACTTGACTTCACGTGGAGTCCAAGTGTTATAAGTCGATCGCCCCTCAGAAAAACAGGCCAAGATCTCATATCTTGCCAGCGCGCAGAAATAATCCTCGTCACGATTTCGGGCGGCTGATCAACCTCGTGCGTCCCATACTGCACGGCAGTGGACTTACACATTCCTGAATGCATCTCTATATGCACTCTCAATCACTTCATGGCAACTCAAACCCTAAGTACGAATTCACTTCTCAAGAATTAACCATATAAATGATTCCAAATATAAGATATACTAGTCATCTAGGTTGAGTGTCATATACCATCAATAATCTCCAAGTATTTTTATCATTTTTTCCTCACATAAACCTTACTCCTACACAGTAAGTTCAGTTGGTACAATAAATAGTGTATGGTTGACTTCCCAGGAAAGAGAGGTGACCGTAAGAGACCTAGTCCACCAAGTCTTTCCTAGCCAGAACCCGACCGAATACAACTATTCAAAATATTCACTTCCCTCCTGTTATTGGGGATCTTACACTCCGTATCTAGATATTATTATTTCTCATCTTAAAGAGTAGTATACGCTAACAATCACAATCAATTCAAATATCAACAAATAAACATTTAGACAAGTAATCACATAAGGCAAGCACAATACAACTTAAAAATACTATAGTTTATTATTACGATAAATAATTAAGGCCGGCGTAACCTCATCTAGCGATTTGTTAAAATCACTAAAAGAGAATAAGCTCTCCTTAGTTATTTATCGGTTGTGGTGGCTGTGGACACCACTACACATATATATTAAGCTATTTTACGCTAACCGTCCCGACGTGTACGAAATCTTGCCCCACCTTAGCTTTTGTCAAAAGTCTTGAATATCGGCACCTCCGACAATATTCCTGATAACAATGTAATCGCTAATAATTTTCTAGTATTTAAAATATAAAATTATTTAGTCTAAAATAGCTTCATGATATTATTATGACTATACATATAGTATATATTAATATATATTAAGAGCTTGATTTTCCAAAAAAGATCATAGTAATAGTAACCGTGACAAAGTAAAAATCTTCATTATACTATTATAAATTCCTTAATATATTTATAAAAAAATGAGTTTATTTTGGTATCTCAATATTCTAAAAAAATAACATTTAGATATAAAATGGAGAATACCTTTGTAGCTTTGTTACTCTAAAACTTTATAGAACCAAATTGCAACACTTCACCAAATTTCTCCCACACTTGAATTCACGGCAACATAATAAGAGTTTTGTTTTTGTGATGAAATGAAATGAAGAATGAGTTCACCTATTTATACTAAAAGTTTTCTTGCTAACCAAGCATATGATATGATTATTAACCTATGTATAGATATACAACACACCATTTTTGAGCATAGGCTTATGAGTTGGAAAGTATGAAAATATGTAGAACTAAAAGAGGTGGCATTTATCTTAGTGTTATTAGTATATACTATTAAAAAAAATCTGAACATGTATATGCATTGTACGTACCATATATGACAAAATTGGGAAATAAAATTGAAAATTATAATTTAGGATTATGACTCACCTAAATTGTAAGTGTGGCTAATTTGTATTGGACCACCATATAAAAATATAGGTTATTAGACATATTACTCATTCTCTCTAATATTTCCTTATATAATTAATTAGTTAATTAATTAAATAAAGTTTGTGTTCATGATATATAAATATTATATTATAATGTATCGTATATACTAATATGGAACAATACTAATTGTAATATATATGCCGTTTAAAAAAAACTAATTCTAATATATGCATGGTACTATATATATAATTTTATATGTGTCCTGTGAGCTTAGCTCAGTTGGTCGGACATTTATACGTAATATATAGATACTGAGTTTGAACTCTAGTACACCCACTTATTCACATTTAAAGGTGAAATTCTAGAGACTAGACTACCTGCAAGCCACTAGACTACCAGACTAAAAACATATAATTTAATATGTGACTATGTATATATATGATGACTAACAAAACCATATATAATGAGTACCATATATAACTAGCAGTTCTATATTATTTTAAAAATTATTTTTCAATTTACTTGCTATAAATATGATAACTATTAAATTTATGCACCAAACGATAAATCGACGAATAATTTATTTAAAATATTGATTCCTTAAAATAGTGCAAAAATATAAATAATTATTCTTTTTCAAATCTATTAAAAGTTTTGATAAAAATTGCCAAAATTCAAAATAAGTTAAAATTTATAAAACGAAGAAAATCGGGTTGTTACAGTTTGTCTACAAACACCAGTTGGTCAGGGACATACCCTTCAAGGTTTCAAGCACTTGGGGCATAGTATGTCAAGATCATATCTTCATGAAAGGATACATGTTGTGAAATATGGCGGAACATTGGTTGTCAAATACCATGGATGGTAAAGAGTTTCCACTCTCAGTGCACGTTGCTGTAGTCAACAAATACAATGCCTAAGTGTAAAAGGTCAACCAGTCACGCTCTTCGAGCAGTTCTTTCCAAGATTTATCAGACTGATGCAAGAATCTAAAAGCAAGGGACAAGTCGTCTCTATTTTCTCAAGTTTTTTATCAACAACAAACATGTTTTCTCCAAGAGAATGCCAACAGTTGTCTCAAGGAAATCTCTTATACACTAGTGGAATTTCAGGACTGGTATATCTAGCAGTTCCACCCAGAAATGAACACTCCCTTATTGAGGTCCATACAATTATTCTAACTTCAACAGAGTTTTGATTCATGTTATTGACTGAAATGGGATTTTTAGCTCATGAAGAGGGTACATCCCCGATGACAGTTGATCAAGGTTGTTTTGAATACAATTAAGTTTGAATACAGATCGTTCAGTTAAGACTGTCATTTCCCAGAGAAATTGTTCCTTCTCCAAGAAGAAGTTCTCTTGCTTCGTCTACAACAACATCTACACCTTGTTGAGATACTCTGAGTTGTATTGCGACGTTGGTTTGTCTCTAGTCTCGTTCGTCCTGTCTGTTTTGTCAGCAAATACTCACAACATTCACATACATACATTCATACATACATAACATTCATACATATCATTTACATGTGACATAAGACTTTACATCATTCATACATTGTCACATCATATACAGATTTCAGTTTCTTTTGTTTTGTTTGTGTCTACAAAATAGAGTCGGGATGGGCATGTTGTTCTCTCCAATTAGAGTGTCAGCTTAGGTAGATAAGTGTACACCCTCAAGAATTCCCCACTAGACTCCTCTCTTGTGGATGATGGTTGTTTCATTTTTTCCTACAACAAAAGGAAAATTCCAATTGAATTTATTCACCAATTGGACGCAGAGTCTTGTTTTACAGTTCCCCTCCGGTTTGTTCCCGGATTGGACGTCATTTCAAAACAACAAGTGACAAGTTTTCCACACAATAAGCTTGTACTTTACAAGATACACTTTATAGTTCCTCAGGTGGTTTTATCCCCAGTAAGCTTTACAGACATAATATAAAAGATCATACAAATCTTTTCTCTTCACAAAAGACTATACAAGTCTCATACAGTTCAATCTACCTATGTTACTTTCTGAAGTACTTTGTAGAGTTGTTTACTCCCCGAAAGGTTTGTGTTAACTTTTCTCACTTTACTGTCGGTCAGTCGATAGTTAGTGATATATGAATGTTGTATGTCAGTGTACAACGTTCATGCTGCTGGTCAGTCGATAGTAGTTGATTCTTAAACATTGTATGTTAGTGTACAATGTTCCAGCTGTCGGTCAGTCGATAGTTGATGATCTTCAATGTTGTATGTTAGTGTACAACATCCCTTCTGTCGGTCAGTCGATGGTCGGTATCTTCTTTAAAAACATTATATGTCAGTGTACAATGTTCCAACTTTCGGTCAGTCAATATTTGATGTTCTTTTCAATGTTGTATGTCAGTGTACAACGTTCTTACTGTCAGTCAGCCGATAGTAATTGATCTTTAAACATTGTATGTCAGTGTACAATGTTCCAGTTGTCTGTCAGTCGATAATTGATGATTTCAAATGTTGTGTGTCAGTGTACAACATTTTTGTTGTCGGTCAGTCGATAGCCGTTAACCTTTAAACGTTATATGTCAGTGTATGACGTCTTTACTGTTGGTCAGTCGATAGTAGTTGGTTCTTAAACATTGTATGTCAGTGTACAACATTCTTACTTTCGGTCAGTCGATAGTAGTTGATTCTTAAACATTGTATGTTAGTGTACAATGTTCCAGCTGTCGGTTAGTCGATAGTTAATGATCTTCAATGTTGTATGTCAGTGTACAACATCCCTTCTGTCGGTCAGTCTATAGTCGGTGTTTTATTTAACTCTGTATGTCAGTGTACAATGTTCCACCTGTCGGTCAGTCGATAGTTGATGATTTTCAATGTTGTATGTCAGTGTACAACATTCCTGCTGTCGATCAGTCGATAGTAGTTGATTCTTCAACATTGTATATCAGTGTACAATGTTCCTACTGTTGGTCAGTCGATAGTAGTTGATTCTTAAAACATTGTATGTCAGTGTACAATGTTCCCGCTGTCGGTCAGTCGATAGTAATTGATTCTTCAACATTGTATGTCAGTGTACAACATTCTTACTGTCGGTCAGTCGATAATAATTGATCACAAGTATTGTATGTCAGTGTACAATGTTCCAGCTGTTGGTCAGTCTATAGTTGAAGTTCCTCAAATGTTATATGTAAATGTACAACATCGCTTATGTCGTTCAATCGATAGTCGATGTTTTCTGGCATTTATTTTACTCTTTTTCTCAAAAATACAAAAATAGAGTTTTATTTGAAATCATTATTTCATTATCGCATTTTTATAAAAAAATATCAAAAATAGTTTTTTTCTTATTTTACGTATATTTTATATTTTATTACTATATATTTCAAAATATCAAAAAGATTTGCATTTTACTATATTTTACCATTTTATTTCAATTTATTTCATCTTCAACTTTTTATCTCAAAGTTTACCAAAAATAGTAAAAAGAATATCCCTTATCTTTTTCTCATCTTTTTTCTATTTAATTTTAAATCAAAAATAGTTGTCACCACCTCACAAAAAAGTCTTTCTCATGGACCAATAGTATTGTGCCACCTCATCTCATTTTCATCATAAACCATTTTCCATTTTCAAATAAATCAAAATTATCTCATTTCATCTCATTTTCCCATTTACCCTTTCCTTTTATCAATAATTCAAAAATACCCTTTACCCTAATTTTCTCCTATAAATACAAATCTCACATCACTCAACCATTAACAATCAATTGTCACAATTCCCAATACACAAAAAAAAAATCAGAGAATAATCACATTCACCACACCCATTTTTCAAAACTGATCCAAATCAAATTAAATCAGATTCCGGCACCGGAATCTACCTCCGGTCGCCGGAAAATCACAACCACCACACCCATTTTTCAAAACTGATCCAAATCAAAATATAAAAACACCATTAGCTTCCTCATCGTTTCCTCATCACAAATCCGTCGTTAATTTCACCAAAAACGCCACCAAACTCGCCGGAAAATGCCCAAATCCGAGTAATCCTTCGCCGGGAAAACACCTAACTCCGGCCAACTCAAAATCAACAAAGATCAACAATCAAGCACTCATTTCTTATTAATTAGACCCTCCTGAACCCAAATCCACCGTCTAAATCATCAAAAAGCCACTGGAAATGCGTTAAATCTAGACCCGAAAACGGTCGGAAATTCAATCTCCGTCTCCTTCAATTTTGAATCCCAAACGAAGTTGTTTGATAGTGATTTACGCTCCTGGAACCATCCTAAACGAATTACATGTGTTATTTTCCTTCGATTGTCACCGGAATCGTGATTTTGGGTTTTTGAGTTCGTTGGAATTTTCGCTTACTTCTCAAGATCTAGAAAGTTTCAGGCGAATCCAAAGCCATATTCAAGATCTACGCTGAAAACCGAGTGGAACGGACCCTTTGTTTGCAAGCTTTAACGACCGGAAGTGTCGCCGTTAATTTGACCGGATAATACCGCCGGAGTCGCGTTCTGTGATTTTTGAAATGAAGAAGAAGACTTGTCGCCACATGTCATGTTTTCGTTGGCTGAATCTTTACTCCGTGCGCCCCCCTACCTGCTTAACGCGCCCCCCATCCGGTTTGTTTGATGGGTCGGTTTGACCCGCTCTGGGTCTGTTTCTGCTTATTGGAATGGGCTTTGTTTTTTTTGGATCAGTTGCTGTTCTCACATGCGTTTTTCTTGTTGCACCCCCTGTGGGTCTATGATTTAGGCTTATTTCTTTTGCTGCCTGCACCACGCGTAACTGTTATCTGCACCCCCCTCTGGAGCTTGGATTGGGCTCATCTCTTGGCTGATCTGTTTTCTCTGCACTCCCCAATTTCAGGTTTGCACCCCTTCACTCATTTAATTCATTTACATTCTTTTTTTATCATCATGTTTTTTTTTTTTATATAGCTTATTTGAATAAGTGATTTTGGGATAATAGCTTATTTATGCTTATTGAGTCCAAATTTAACATAAATATTTAGGGATTTATTTTGAGACTTATTTTATTTTAGTTTTTTTATATTTGCTTATTTTGATTATTTGGTAGTGTTAGCGTATTCAATAAGTGTTTGTTTGAGACAATAACTTATTTTAAGCTTATTGAGCTTAAACTGTTACACTAATATTTTAATTAATAAGTTCTCATTGACATGTTTTGTTTTTGCTTATGTTTGATTATCATTTATTTGCTCTTTTCATGATATGTGTTTCATGTCCGCATTTTACATAGCATTACATCACAATTTACATTTTGCATATTACATGACGTTCGACACTTTTTAACATCACACTACAATTTCACAATACATGTTTCACTACACATTCTTACATGTATACATGCATTTGCATTTAGGATAGGACAATGCACCATTTATAATGCATGTTAAAGACAATATTTTACTTTATAAAATCATTGAGCTCTAGCACTAGCATTAATAGTTAAGGACTATTTTTGGCCTAAATTCATTTTTTCTCATGTTTGTTATTTGTTTCTTTTTTTTCTCGCTAGTTTAAAAAAATGTGCGATGATGTTTTATATGACTTTGTTCTCTTTGCATTTTTTCACTCTTTGTCACATTCACATTATATTTCACATTACATTTTCACACTTCACACTACACATCAATATTTGACATTTTGTTTTCTTTTCTTCGTAAGTGCATTTCATACTCATGTTTATTTCTCCGCTTGCATTTTATTGCCTTTTCTTATTTTTTTCATTGTATTCGATATGGTTGTAATAATTATTCGATTTGGTTGTAATAGCGTAGGACTTTATTGCTTTTGACACATCACACACAACGCTAAAAACCAAGACAAAAAACAAACTTTCATTTCCGAAGAGGCGCGATTAGTAATTTCTTTAGAAAAAAATAGAAAACAAATAAACAACTTCTTCTCTCTCTAATAAAAATTCTTTAGTCCAAATCCAAATTAGTTGCACGATTAGTTTAGGTTTAGAATAAATTTACTTTTATGTCACAACTTTCTCTTCTCAATCCAATCTCCACAAGCACACACTTTTCTCTCTATACAACTTCTCGCCCTCCATTTCTTACAAACTTCTTTCTCATTTCTTAAGCACATTAAAATCAATAAAAAGTAATAAATTAGAGGTTACCATAAAGTACCATGGGCGTTTAGGATGCTAATACCTTCCCTAGGCGTAACTAACCCCCGAGCTTAGAATCTCTCTTTTAAACGGTTTTCGACACTTTCCCCTTTTTGGAAATGAAAGGTCAATGTAGTGGTAGTGTAGTACCCGGCGTAAAAAAATATACAGATATGCAATGATGAAATGCAATGCACAAATGTAAACAATGAAGCCGCCACCATACTTTATTTATCCCGTGAGGGGAAAGGAAAATAATAATAAAACCTTGAAAAGATCGGGTTCGGGAGTTGGTTACATGAGGGGAAGACGTTAACACCCCCTCATATCCATTATACTCAACGGGAACCATTTGAGGAATTTTGGTTTGCATAAACAGAGATAACAGCATAAAAACAAATAAATTACCGCACATTAAACTGAAAAGGAAAAAAAGAGTTTTTTATTATTTGGCTTGACGAGAGAGGCTCTCGCTCCTACGTATCCCCCAAGTGCAATGAGGAAGTCAAAGCTCACGTAGTTCTTCCTGAAAAGAAAGATTTGTTTGTTGGTTGTTTTTAGTGAACGATGATTAGGTCGCATTCCACTGAGACAACAGTATTGCTTGTATACTTAACTGAAGTTTAAGCGTTTGTCAGAATCAGGGAAATGGACAAGGCACTGTTCGTTTAGGAAAAAAGAGTTGACTGCACAAGGGCAGGAAAAACAGTTGAGTGGGTTGAGTGTCTTTTAGATTTTCTGAGGAATTATTCAGTGAATGAGAATAGTCCTCAGTCGCGAGCCATGCGGCAGGTACTTGGACCATTCAAAAGATGAAAGTCATGCGTCAGACATCTCTCTTTTCATTCAATAGTTTATTTAATGTTTTTTCAGAGTTTTCCAGTTTCAGAAAAGAAAAAGAAAGAGAAAGGTAGAAGAAAAGAGAAATGCAAATGCATGAATGCAAATGACATATAATCAATAATACTGAACAATTAAAAATGCATCAGATACGAGCATATAAATAAATAATCATGAATCAGACAAAGAGAAACAAGTCATCAAGCAATTATCAGCAATCAGCATAATTCAGTCAAAAAGAGAAAAATTAACTATAAGAAGTCAACAGCAAAAGTCAACAAAGAGTCAAACTAAAGGTCAAGGCAAAAGTCAACCAAAAAGTCAATCTAAGAAGTCAAAGTAAAAGTCAACCTAAAAGTCAAAGTAAAAAGTTGAGACAGAGGCAAGTCATGCGTCAGACTCTGCCTCGTTGTTTTTTGAAAGATTTTATTTCAAGTTTTTTAAAGTCTCGGATTAGAAGTAAATTATAGCCAAAGTCATGCGTCAGAGACTATTTACTTTTAATCCTTTTTTCATATCCAAGTTTCAAAATCAAAAGCTCCGAATTAAAAATAAAATAGTCAAAGTCATGCGTCAGAGACTATTTATTTTTAATCCTTTTTATTGCAAAGTTTCAAATTAATTGAGGGAAAATACAAAATGATTAAATAAGCGCTTATTTCAAAAGTGCTTATTTGCATAAGCACTTTTGAGATAATCATTTATTTTTCATTAAGCACTTTCATTCAATAAAAGTCATAAAATAAATAAAAATCAGGCAGGGTTGCATAAGCAAATGGGGGTGCAGTAAACAGCCATTTAAAAGAAACTAAACAAAAAAGAACGGAATTGGGCCTAAAAAAAAAGCCCCAACCCATTTTACCGGACCGGGCCGAGTCCGATTTAAAACTGGGTCGAACCGACCCGCTCACTAACCCAGCCGGGGGGTGTAATGAGAAAGAGAGGGGGCGCGCGTGGAAGGCTCCCAGCCAACCAGCGCGCGCCACCTGGCAAGGAGAGTCATCCTCTCCAAACATCACAAATAGAAACACGACGGCGACGGAAAAGGTGGCCGGCGTCCACAAAGCTCAAACGTTCACCAAAATTAGCAAGTTAATATACCATTTTGATCGGTTTTTTACAAGGATTACAGATCGAGAATCAAAAATAACAATCAGAGCATGTATATACGAAACCGAGCCAAAAACAAACGGGATTCAAAAGTTCAATAACAATTTATCAGTTGAAATCGTGCGAAAATATTCATTGAAAAGCATTCAGAAGCATTTATACATCATTAATCATCGATAATTAACCTTGTTTGATGTTTGAACGGAGCGAATTTAACGTTTTGGTTTTGGCCGGAACTTGAAACTCAGATGCGTAGCTTTCCGGTGGTTTTTTGACGAAACGGACAGTGGAATCGAACTCAGGAGGGTTAAATTATTAAGAAATGAGTATTTGATTTTGATTTTTGGGTGGCCGGAAGTTGACTGGAAAATGGAATTCCGGCGGTGGCGTGCCGGAAGTGTTTGTGGAGGAAGGAGGATGTGATTTTTCTGATTTTTTGTCTTGGAATGTGTGAAAAATGATTGGTAATGATTGAGTGATGTGAGCTGTGTATTTATAGTAGAATATTAGGTTAAATGGTATTTTTGTAATAAATGTGTAATTTTGGGTTAAGGAGAAGATTAATGGAAAGATAGTAATGAAAATGATTATGAGGTGGAGATGATGAGGGGTCGCAATGTGATTGGGCAAAAAATAAAGAATAAAAACATAAAATGCAAATAAAATAGAAAAAGTGGAAGAAAAATACAAATAAAACATAGAAATAAATAGAAATAAAAATGTAAACTTAAATACAAAGGTAAAAACTATTTTTGAACATTTTTGCTATTTTTCATATAAAAAGATAAATTGCGACAATTAAAAGAAATAAAGAAAAAAGGATAAATTGTGAGCAAAAATTATCTAAAAAACTATTTTTGGTATTTTTTAAGAAGAATAAGAAATAATTTTTTAAATAAAATATTTATTGAGCAGGAGTTTCTCTCCATCCGTGACAATGGTGTTTGAGGCTAAGCTGGAATGCACATTTTTCACCATCTGCGAGCCTTTAATTGGAAGTAATGTCATTATGTCGTATATTGGATAAAAAGGTAGGCGCTCGAAAAAGAACTTGGATCCCATTCGGATAGGTTATAACCTTGATACAAACTGCCCCATTATTTGAATCCTTGAGAGATGTGCCCTTGATTATTTGGCGTTTTAAGGGTGGTGCCCTTGGCTGGCTGATTCTTGCAGTGTTTTGTCCTTGATTAGCAGGATCTTCATATGACATGCCTTTGATGATAAGGGTTCGCCGCTGACTAGCAAAACCCTAGATGATTTGCCCATTGTTGAGAGCATCTTGATTTAGTTCGCCTTTTAGTCTGATCAACCGAATTCCCTCGATGCTATGTATCGGTTTGCAAGTAAAATCGTTTCTTTCTGAAAAGTAGTTTCAATGCAATTCACATGCCAGTTTGAAATCGAAAAGTGTTACGGGGAACATATATGTTTTTCTCAATGAATGATATTTGACCAGAAGATTGGCACGAGTGGATGGGTTAAAAGAAAGGTGATAAAATAGATTTAGCAGAAACATGAGGAGTCAATTTAATAACAATTTTGCCGAATACGCTTTCATAGCGAACCTAGCTTCAATTAGGTCTTTTGAGGGTTGTAACGTGGCTTGGTTCACGGTTATGAATAAAAGAGATATAAGGCTCAAAATTTAAATTTGACCCACCCATTCTCCTTGATGTCCTTCATTCCTACATTCAATTAACTTAATAGATGCATTTAGTCTAAGAGTATTTTGTAGTTATGAGGATCGAGAGCTTATTAGCATCCTTGAGGCGGCAACCACTTTTTTTGGTTCGCACGGTTGTTTCCATTTTCTCTTTTGTTTTAATTCCATTTTTCATTGACCAATTTTTGGAATTTGTGGTCCATCAGGGTTCCCTAATCTTTTTTGCTTAAGTATTTTTACTTGGCCGGCTCTTTTGTTTTTTTGTGGAAATCTTATATTACTTTGCGTATGGTTCATAATGACTATGACTATCATGTCCACTATTGAGAAATTTGTCTCCTCATTTCTTGCTCGACATTGGACGATGTCCACGAAGAAGATGACGTGCTTACGCTTCTAGTTGACTAAATGAACTAATTCTCTTGCATTTCCGTGCATCATCAAATTAATTGAAAACTACCATTTCCCCTGGTATTTTGAAAAAGGTTATTTTTTAATAGAAAGAACACCAACTTCAGGCTCAATGGGGTTGACTATGGATTATCTCCTTATTTCTCCAGTGTTTAGGAAACAACACAATGCCTTACATCGTCAGCCAGGTTATTACTAATGAAAGCGCATATCGGCAGATTTAGTCATTTTATTTACATCACCCTCCCATGCATAGTGAAATTTACTTTGTAATAAAAGGGGAAAGAAGAAGAGAGAAAGAAACGAGTGGATACGAAAGGAATAATTCAAAACACGCATGCTCATTGTATTAAGATTACTAATCAAAAGAGTACAACTTTAAAAACAGACAGTATCTAGCAAGAAAGAAATCGTAATTGGAAATGATAAAGTCTAACGGGGTCAGGGGTTATCCACCATATGCAGGACATCTTCCCCAAAAGTCAGTTGCTTGTTGTCAATCAGCTTTTGCACCACTTCTTTGAAGGAATTGCAGTCTTCGATCGAGTGCCCCACTACTCCATCGTGATACTCACACTAGACACTCGGTTTGTTCCAAGGAGGAAATGGAGACTTCATAGATCTAGTCTTCATAGGAGCTATTGATGAAGCTCTGACTAGATGAGGCCACAATTGACTGTATGTTACGGGGATTGGGTCGACCTAACGAGTCCCTCCTTTCGGATTATTCGGATGCCTCCGTTGATTCTGACTTTGATGTCGATAGTTCAAATTCCGAGCTTGTTGATTCTGATGAAGCAAGGGAACCAAACATGGTTGTGGTATTTGACACGCTGGATAACCCAGGGCTGGTTCGGCTGAGGTGTCACGGAGGGCTGCTGAGGGCCCGCTTGTTGCGGTAAATACTGTTGTGGCGAAGGAATCACCCATGGTTGTGGTGTCTAAGGCGCCTGATTGCCTTTTGACTGATGTGGTAATGGGTTATCCTTTT
This sequence comes from Trifolium dubium, assembly GCA_951804385.1. Taxonomy (NCBI): domain Eukaryota; kingdom Viridiplantae; phylum Streptophyta; class Magnoliopsida; order Fabales; family Fabaceae; genus Trifolium; species Trifolium dubium. Next base: position 29,393,022 of record OX638062.1, on the reverse strand, counting down.
TCTCCAACAAGATTTGAATGATCAATTGCATTTGAGTCTTCAACTGGGCAACATCCACCTTTAAAAACTCATGTTCTTTCTTCAGTTCTTATATACTATGTTGAGACATATTATTTCAAGTCCGTTCGTGAGTATCGGGATACTTGCTTACGACATTATAGTTCGAGGACGGTTAGGAGGGAAGAGATGTGAATGCTTTATTGTGAGCATGAAAGTGTATATGATGCGTGTGAATGAAAGATGAATGCGTATGAATGCAAGCTGAAGAAAGATTTATTTCATTTATAGAGAACCTCAAACGTTTATTGCAAGCGTTCCAAAATAAGAGAAACAAACTTTCATTTATTTCATCATAACTTTAACAGACTCCATTTATTTAATCATAAAAACTGAATATAAATGCTGAATGACATCAAATATTTGTATTGCGAGCTGCTTTTAAACTAGCTTTAAACTCTGACAACATGACCCCACAACTTACAACAAAATTAAAGACATCAATTTGCGTGTTATAAGGGGTCATTACTTCATAGGCCTTCTTATGTTTTGCTGGGACGTATTGAACCACTTGGCTTGTAAACATGGCTAGGTTGGATAACTCAGCCTCCCACTCTGCAGACTCGTGTCTCAGTTGTTGCATAATGGCTTCATCTTGTTCGGCACGATTGATTAGATGGTTGGCCTGGCCTTCTAAGACCTCCTTCTCTCCCCTCAGAGATATCACTTTACTTCTCAAGCTCTCGTTTTTCTCCTCTTAAATCTTTTTCACATTGCTCAAATAGGTTAAGTTGTTTGCCCATGACATATGCTCATTATCCAGGTTCACGTACTCCTTCCTCAAGTCTTTATAGTCTTGCTTTAGATTCAACTCACTCTCCTCGCTGTTTCTTAGGTCCGCAAATAATGCTTTCCAATAGACAAGAGTCCCTCCACGCATTCCTTCAGCAGCTTCCCGATGGCGTTTTTCGTGTGAGGCCACAATCTGTGATTCCTCTAGATCTCAAGTGAGTCATTCAATCTGTTATGTGTGTACTTTCCCCATCTCGCAGTTCATTTTGCGTTCTTATTCCCAGCTACGAAGCCAATAGCTAGATTGACCCTTAATGTCCTTCAACAAGCTGTTATGCTTTTTAGCCTTTTTAGTGACCTTTTGCAGAGCTGCACCTATTCTCCTCCTTTCCTTCTTTTCAGCTTTGATCAAATCCCAAGTCTCCTTTAGTGAACGCTTGATCGACGATTTGTGTATCAAAAATATTTTATAACTGCAAGTGCAAAGTTTCGTCGTTGAGTTTTAAAATATATCGAACCACAGAGACCAATAGTCGACCTACCCTATTTATGTCGTTACGGTGTAAATCTAAGGCTATGAATATATTTTAGAGATTTAGCAATTTTAAATTCAAGAATTTTAAAAGAAGAATTAAATTAATTAACCTTTGGGGATTTGGTAAATTAATAGCGCGCGAAATAGGATTTATTTTTCAGAAGGACTTTCTCGATTTAAAGGTCTAAACCTCACACTCTCGTTTTATTGATAAAAACCATACTTCCTAGAGTAGGAGTTTTACTGTCACTATTCTACCACCTTAGTTTTGAAAGTATATTTTGAAAATCAATAAGTCCTAATTAATTCTAACGTGGCTTCCTCTCGTTCAAAAATCAATATCAAATTCCTACTATCTAGTTAAAACCTCAAACTCTCGCTCTATTGATTTTAACCTTAGTTGCTTTATTTTACTTTCGTTCAAAAGCTTTAGAATTAAATTAGGAATTCGAATCAGAAAATAGTTTATATGCGCCCGCTAAATCATTACCAAGTCCCCATCGGAGAATTAAATTACATACCGATATCGACTAATTTAGCCTAACATGGTAAAGGAAACAAGCAAATAAAAACAGTAAATTGAATTAAACATGATAAATAATTAAATAATTAAACGCATAAAAAACCTGAAAATTATAAATCTGGAAAACTTGAATTAAATTTGCAGGAAATAATCGGTACAAATTCTTGACACGAATATGTAATTAAAATTCGTAACAGATTTCCGGTGTAGAAATACCGTTACAGTTTGTTCAACTGAAAGAATAAACTGACTTGAAAAAGTAAGGAAGAGGATGTAAAAAGAAGAGTCCTTGCTCCTGTCTTGTGGTCTTCAATTTACAGAGACTTTTTCGGTTTGTACGATCCTCAAAAATAGGAGTAGATAAGCTCATAGTTTGTTTCATGATTGTCGTACGATTAGGAGGACAAAACGCATCGTGCAGTTACCATCTCCATACGCGTAGCAAAAATCTGTTTTGCTGGATTTTCATTCTGTGGCGGGCGCCACTAGCCTGCTTCCTGCTGGGCTCACTTGGGCTGCGTGGATTTTGTGCTTTGCACCCCCTTTTTGCTCCGTTTTTTACACTTTATGCTCAATTCTCTTCACAATACTGAAAAGGAAACAAATACCAACATAAAAAGAGACAAAAGAAATAAAAACATATGAAAATGCAACTAAAGTTCATGTAAATTAAGCTAAAAATACGATATGATTTCGTGTCATCAATGCTCTTGTGTGTCACTGATGCTTTTAAATGTGAATCGGTCATAGGAAACTTCTTGAAATGAAATTGGAGGCTCTCCTTTTCTTTTTCAAGTCGATTGAGAGTTGCCTTCAGGTCATTAAACTCTTCGATAGAAATAGTGACTGATTCTAGCAATCTGGGCAAAGTAGGAAGGTTGAGAGAGAACTTGTTTTCTTCTTTCCGCACTTTGAACTGCTGAGTGTAGGGCTCCTTGACCGTTTTTCTCATCTTCCTTAACTCATCTTGGTTTTTATGTGGTTCTTCCCATGCACGAACGATTCTTCTGAGCATGTCGGGATCATTGGTGCCCATATTATGTAGTACAAATCCTTCTAGGGCTTCATTATCGGGCTTTTCACTCATCGGGTAGTAACCTAACTACCTCAAGGCCAGCACCGGATTATAATTGATGCAACCCCTTGAGCCTATGAGAGGTACATTGGAGAAGTCCCCGCAATTGATAATTACCTCTCCTCCGTTGAGTTTTCTGAGGATTTTCAAGCTCTTGATATGCACCCCCTCACAATGATAGGTCTAAGGGATTTTGTTTTTTTTCCTATTCCTTTTTTGGACAGCAACATCTGAGGTTATGGACCCCATTTAAGGCTTTCCCCATGCGACATGGTGATATCTTGAAGAGTTTCCCTCAAACGGAGTCATTGAGTTCTAAAAGGTCCCTAAAGTCGCTGACCATGTTCAAAATTCCAACAGGAGAATGGGCTAGCCAATGCTTGAGGGATATTTTGAATAGGTCTACTCTAGGCGGAATCTTCGTAATTCACCTGAGGGATGTTCAACTGAAAGAATAAACTGACTTGAAAAAGTAAAGAAGAGGACGTAAAAAGAAGAGTCCTTGCTCCTGTCTTGTGGTCTTCAATTTATAGAGACTTTTTCGGTTTGTACGATCCTCAAAAATAGGAGTAGATAAGCTCATAGTTTGTTTCATGATTGCCGTACGATTAGGAGGACAAAACGCATCGTGCAGTTACCATCTCCATACGCGTAGCAAAAATCTGTTTTGCTGGATTTTCATTCTGTGGCGGGCGCCACTAGCCTGCTTCCTGCTGGGCTCACTTGGGCTGCGTGGATTTTGTGCTTTGCACCCCCTTTTTGCTCCGTTTTTTACACTTTATACTCAATTCTCTTCACAATACTGAAAAGGAAACAAATACCAACATAAAAAGAGACAAAAGAAATAAAAACATATGAAAATGCAACTAAAGTTCATGTAAATTAAGCTAAAAATACGATATGATTTCGTGTCATCAATGCTCTTGTGTGTCACTGATGCTTTTAAATGTGAATCGGTCATAGGAAACTTCTTGAAATGAAATTGGAGGCTCTCCTTTTCTTTTTCAAGTCGATTGAGAGTTGCCTTCAGGTCATTAAACTCTTCGATAGAAATAGTGACTGATTCTAGCAATCTGGGCTGAGTAGGAAGGTTGAGAGAGAACTTGTTTTCTTCTTTCCGCACTTTGAACTGCTGAGTGTAGGGCTCCTTGACCGTTTTTCTCATCTTCCTTAACTCATCTTGGTTTTTATGTGGTTCTTCCCATGCACGGACGATTCTTCTGAGCATGTCGGGATCATTGGTGCCCATATTATGTAGTACAAATCCTTCTAGGGCTTCATTATCGGGCTTTTCACTCATCGGGTAACCTAACTACCTCAAGGGCAGCACCGAATTATAATTGATGCAACCCCTTGAGCCTATGAGAGGTACATTGGAGAAGTCCCCGCAATTGATAATTACCTCTCCTCCGTTGAGTTTTCTGAGGATTTTCAAGCTCTTGATATGCACCCCCTCACAATGATAGGTCTAAGGGATTTTGTTTTTTTTCCTCTTCCTTTTTTGGAGAGCAACATCTGAGGTTATGGACCCCATTCAAGGCTTTCCCCATGCGACATGGTGATATCTTGAAGAGTTTCCCTCAAACGGAGTCATTGAGTTCTAAAAGGTCCCTAAAGTCGCTGACCATGTTCGAAATTCCAACAGGAGAATGGGCTAGCCAATGCTTGAGGGATATTTTGAATAGGTCTACTCTAGGCGGAATCTTCGTAATTCACCTGAGGGATGTACATCCCGGGGGTCCATACTAGAACCTCCTAACTTAAACTTATTTTCATCCTCAAGCTTGGGTTAAAAGCTTCCCTTAACAGTAAATAAGCCCAACCGTACAATATATATGTACATAAAACAAAAAAAAATAGTGCGGAAAAAAAAATAGAAAACAAAATGTAAACAAACAAAAAAGCATTTCCCTAAAACTAACAAGGATATGTTTAACTCTCTAAAAAATCCTCAGCAGAGTGGCTAGTTGTCGCGCCGCGAAAATTGCCCGAGCGTTTAGGACACACAGAATGACACAAAGTCGCCACCAAATTTTATTTAATAAGGAAAATATTGATAAAACCTTAAAAAAATGGAAAGATGGTCATCGCAACCATTTCTAGGTTCGGGAGTTGGTTATGCAAGGGGAAGGTACTAGCACCCATCACATCCGTTGTACTCAACGGGAACCTCCTAATTAATTCTAGGGTTTTAGTTTTTTAGAGTTTGTTTACATGCTTTTAGTTATTGAATTTATTTACAAGTGAGGGAAAAAATTAGGTTTTTTATTATTATTATGCTTGACAAGATGTCGAATCTTGCTCCTACTTAGTTCTGGGTATAAATTGTGTTGTTGTTTTTTTTAAGAGTGGAAGACAATTAATCAGTAGAAGAAGCGTGCGCTAAATCTTCGATTATTCGAGGGAAGGATGAATGTTCATTCAGGCGTCCCCTTTTAATCCACATTTATTTTATGTTTGGTTTATGGAAGACGAATAATCAACCGACAAGGTGTGACCAAGATTTTAATTATGCGAGATATGAACGGAAGTACTTCCGTGTATCTGTTTTTTATCCCATAATAATTGTTATTAAGTTTGTATTTTTTATGTGGTATTTAATTTAAATAATTAATTAGAATTAATTTAAGTAAATTAAATCAATTAAATCAATTAAATAAATTAAACAACTAGAGGCAGGGGTGCAAGTAACAGTCGGGGGTGTGAATCTTAAAATCAGTGGGTGCAAATAACAGAAAAACTAAAGCCCAAGTCAGCAACCCAGGCCCAGGCGCGCGCTAGCACAGTGGTGGGTACACAATAATACTCACGGTCGCGCGCGTACAGGAAAAGACAGAAGTATATATTTGTTTTTCCTGGTTTTTCTACTCATTTTCCACTTCAGTTTCTCTCTCTTCTTTCCCTCTCTACCGAAAATTCTCTTTTCTTTCTTTTCCCATTCATCAAGATCAAGAACATTCATATGAGTGTGTTCATATATTCATTCATAAATTCATAGGGTTTATGAACCCAGATTCCGGCAGCCGTCCACCACCGCACCGCCCATATTTCGCGACTGCACCACCATATGCCGCCGTCCCTGCCATCGTAAAGTACAGATTCCGGTTGAGTTTCAACCGGAAAACTCATAAATTCATACACTTTTCCAGATTTTTTCGACCCAAAATCAAGCAAAAAACTTTTTTAATCAAAACCCGAAAATCACTAAACCCGAAAATTTTTAACCTAGGCACACAAGCAACATGCAATTTTATTGATGTGTAGAAAATTTTTTATTTTTATGAAGAGAATGAATTTAGGCCAAAAGGCCCTTAACTATTAATGCTAATGTTAGAGCTCAGTGATTTTATTAATTAAAATATTGTCTCTAACATGCATTTTTAAAATGATGCATTGTCCTAATCTAAATGCAATGCATGTATGCATGTAGAAAAATGTAGAGTGAAATTGTAGTGTGATGTAAAACTTGTGTAAAATGTTGAATGACATGAAAATGCATAATATGATGTAGTGTAAAAAAAGTAGAGTGAAATATGTAGTGTGAAATGTCATGTTTCATATGCATGTATGCATGTAAATTTTTTTTAATAAAGCATGTTATATGTTTTTCATAAAGTGAAATTAAACAAAGACATAATCATGTTATCAATCATCACAAAAAAAAGAAATCAAACATAGCATATTTAATTTTTTTTTCTAGTATTTTTGTTGTTTTTCATAGTTTTTTGGCATACTAAATAACTAATGATAATAGTAATAATAAAAAAAAGCAAAGTCATGACAAATAAACCTTTTTACTTTTTGAAATTAAAATAGTTAAAAAAGAAAGTTTTTTTATTATGCTATTAGAGAATATTTTTTACTTAGAAGTTTCTTCATTTTTCATTAATACTTGAACTTACAAAAAAAGACAAAAATTCACACATATTTTTTCATGGCAAAAAGAAAAAAACATTTAAAACATATAATGAAGGCATGAGTGAAAATAAATAGACATTTAAACAAATAATAAAAGAAGAAATGATAATAAATAAAAATGATAAAAATAGAAAACAATTTTTAAAAAAACACACACAAAAAAAAAAAAAAAAAAAAAAAGAGGGGGTGGGGCGGACTAGGCTCAAGTCAGGCCCATAAACATTTTAAAGGGCCGGGTCAAACCCGACCCGGTCTGTGACCCATCCAAAGATCCGGTTGGGGGCGCACGAGTAAACCCTAGGGGGGGCGCGGAGTAAAATTGGATGGAGGGGAATATATCAGAGTTTTTCCCCATTTGGCAAAAACGTTTTTTTCTTTCTCTTTTCTTCTTTGTTTTTCTTTCTGCTTTCTCTCTTCTCTGTTCTTATTTTCCTCCATATCCATCAAGAACACATGAACCCTAGAAACCCAACCATCCCAAATCAAGAAACTTTCTTCACTAACCCTACATGAAAACGCGTTCTAAACACGAATCTAACAACAGAAATCGCAAAAGAACCACACAAAAACGGGATCGACACCCACAGATCCGGAATCGAAAAATCCCAAATTTGAAGCCCTAATTCTCAAAATTCAACATATTCATGCAATTAAAGTTCAAATCCGCAACCAACAGCAACAAAGCGAAACGAAATCAATGTTTATGCAAGTGAATGAGAGGAAAAAAAAAAGATTTGAAGAGTTACCGTCCTAGCAGTGATACTTCTAGTAACTGCTCCTTTCCTTCCGTCTGGTTCGTCTTCTTCTGTTCTCCTTCTGTTTACTTAGCTTTGATTCGGTTTTGATTGCTCCTTCCCTCCGTTTTGACCCTTTCTTCTGTCTACTTGCAAGGTTAAATGACGAAAATGGGGGCTGTTTGGTTTTCGGTTATGGAGGTGGCTGAGGGAGTATGAACAAGTCTCTTCACAATATGTGAAGAGACTTTTATGCTTTTCAGTTTTTTATGTGTTTGTATTTTCAGTTCTGTTTGAAGGATTTTTGTTTTGTTTCTGATGAATTTGATGAAGGATTTGGTTGTTTGAAGGGATGTGTTTTTGGTTCTGTGATTTTTGTGTTTGTATTTACTTCTCTTCCAGCCGTTCTCTCTCAAATTTTCTCCTCCCCTTTCTATATTGATTTCTGTTGTTATGTAGATGAAGTTTAGGGTTTTGAAGATTGTAATGGAAAAGAGCAGAATCTGCTTTGTGTAATCAGATTGTGGTTAGGGAGAATATGTTAAAAGGGGGAAAGTGACAAATAAGTGTCATTGTCATGGGCTGTAATCTCAAAACAATTTGCATTGAACCTTCAATCTTTTTCAACTTTGCTTCTGCCATTCATTTTCTGTTTCTGTTTTTGTTTCTTCTTTCTCCCTTTGCTTTGTGACCGAAAAAAAAGAAGAAAGAAAGAAAAAACATAATAATAAAAAATAATGATCAAAAAACTGTCTTTGTTAAAAAAAAGGGTTGACCGAAATAAAAAAGAATTAATAGAATTAATTTTTTTGTCTTTTTTTTTTGGATAACAATAACAATAATAATAATAATAATAATAATAATAATAATAATAATAATAATAATAATAATAATAATAATAATAATAATAAAAAGGAAGGAAAAGGAAAAAAAAAGAAGATAAAAGTGGATTTAAAACTCCTTTTTAATTTTATTTTGAATTGATGATAACAACAAGTAAGAAAAAATAAATAAATAAAGTAAAACTTTTTTTGAAAAGGATTTTGATAAAAAATAATAATAGTGATAGTAAGAGTGGTTAACAAACAATAATTGATGGTAAAATGAGTAGAAAAAGAGCGCGGCCACCAAAAAAAAGTGATTAAAACGAATCATAAACAATGCGACTAAAAAGAACTATGTGATGACATATTATTATTTAAGATATATTTTTTTTGATATTTTATTATAAAAAGGAACGGATTTGAGGTCCAAAATTGGGGTACAACAATATAGAATGAACAATTTTATATTAAAAGAAGCTCTGAAATAAGCATTAGCAAGGATATCAAAAGCAACGATATCAGAAGCAACAAGTGAGAAGCTGCTACAAGTCAGAAGCAAGTCATCTTAGAAGCTACGCTAATCAGAAGCAAGTCATCTCAGAAGTTATGTTGAATCAGAAGCAATGTATGAAGAAGACGAACAGTTTCAGAAGCTGAAGACTCAGAAGCATATGTCTGATACATAGGCTCTGAATATCAAGCCAAAAATGTTAGAGTTAACTGATAGTGATTCAATGATTGGAAATCATTTGAATTAAAGGTTGTGATTAATTGATACATCATAGTAATACATCCTTATCATCAAGGATAGTGACATTAGTACCATTTTACTCCATAAGGGCGAATATTCTCCAGCAAAAGGAATGAATGGATAAGCATTACCAGAAATGGCAAATATCCCATGTTTCCTTTGTCCTTTCACAGCTGGCTTGAAAATGACCTCTACAACGGTCATTATCTTCAAACGTCTCTATTTTTTTCTATCTATAAATAGAGAACTGAAAATTGAAGATTAAAGGTTACACACTCATACAACTTTACTCCTTTACTTAGACTGAAAGCACTGCTTCTGAATATTATTCTGTTGTGCTTCTGACACTGTGTTTTTCTAATTCATTAGGAATTCTGTGTTAGAGTCTTAGAGTCTTGAGTTGTAATCTTGAGAAAACTCTTGATTTCACAATCAAGTGTTTATCACTTTCTATTATTTCATTTGTGTTAGGAAGTCTCATGCTAGTGAGCTTGAGCAAATAGGAAGTCTCTTACTTGTGTGTTTGAGCATTGTAATAATCTAGATGATTATAGTGAAATCCCTTAGAAATGCAAGGGGACTGGACTACTCTCGGTTTTTGAGTGGAACAAGTATAAAATTGCTTGTCTCGTCTCTCTCTTTATCCTTACTCTTGAGTGTGTGTGTGTGTTTAATTGTGTTTGTTTATCTGCTGGTGCATCTGATTACCAAAACACAATTCAACCCCCCCTTGTGTTTTTCACACCTTCAATTGGTATCAGAGCCTGGTTGTTACGCATCACTTAACTAGTGAAACAAAAAGATCCTGAAAAATACTATGTCTGGAGATTCAAGTCCAAAGAAAACTGTTGTTCCATATGATTACAATTCTGAAAAGTGTGAGAAATCTGGTGGAAACTACATCAAGGCACCTAAGTTCAATGGTGAACAATCAACCTTTGCTTGGTGGAAATATAAAATCTACCTTCACATCATAGTTGAAGATGAAGGGTTGTGGGACATCATTGAAGAAGGTGTTAGTTTTCAAGACAAGCTTGATGAAGATGGTAAAACTACAACAGCTGTCAAAAACACTTTCACAGCTGACCAGAAGAAAGAATGGAAGAGACATAACAGAGCTATATCTATTATAGCTAGTTGTATCACTCATGATGAATTTTTGAAACTTGGAAACAGATCTACTGCTAAGGGTATTTATGATTCTTTGTGTGCTACTTTTGAAGGAAACCAACAGGTGAAAGAAGTAAAGGCAAATCTTCTGGTTCATCAGTATGAAATGTTTAAGATGAAAGATACAGAAAGCATTGAAGATATGTATGCAAGGTTTAAAATCTTGGTTTCTGGTCTTGGAGTCTTAAAGAAGAGTTATACCACTGCTGATCATGTTAAGAAAATTCTGAGGTGTTTACCACCTAAGTGGATACCAAAAGTCACTGCTATACAAGAAGCTAAGAATCTCAATACTCTAAGCCTAGAAGAGTTAACTAGTTCACTCATAAGTCACGAGATGGAACTAGCTTCTGATGAGCCCAGGAAGAAATCAAAGTCATTGGCTTTGCCAGCAACTTTGAAATCTCCTAAAGCTCTAAAGGCTAAGGTTATTGAATCTGATGCTGATGAATCTTCCATAGATGATCAGGAGGATGGATCAGATGAGGAACTTTTTGCTCTGCTTTCAAAGTTCAGAAAATGGAATAAGTACAAAAACAACAAAGCTTCTGTAAGAAGTTCTGGTTCTAAGAGTTATGGGAACAAAAGCTCCAATGTCAAAGACAAGAAAGATGGTTCTAAAAATAGTTTTTTCAACTGCAAGAAGACTGGTCATTTTATTGCTGATTGTCCTGATTTAAACTCCAATGATAAAGGGAAAAAGGGCAACTTCAAGAACAGAATGAAGAAGAGTCTTATGGCAACTTTTGAGGACCTTGAGAAGTTATCAAATGAAGATGAAGATGATGAGGAAGCAAATATAGCACTTATGGCTACAACATCTTCTGATAATGAATCTGAAATGGATGATGAATCTGACACTGATGATATTGATGAGGTAATTTCTAAACTCCCTCATGATAAGCTTCTTATTGCTCTCAGATAAACTATGAAGCAATACATAAACAAGTCAAATGATTTCAAAAGTTTAAAAGCTAAAATTGACTTCCTTACAGAGAAATCTGACCAACTTCAATCTCAATATAATGAATCTCTTTCGAAAATCAAAGAGCTTGAAGAAGGTTGTGTTGCTTGTAACAAATCACATGATAAGTACGAAGTTGTTGTTCATGAGTTTGTTAAACAAAATGTTAACAAGAGCAAAGTTGCTTCCATGATTTACAGTGTGAGCAAGAACAAAGGATATGGACTTGGTTATTTTGCATCTTTTGATAAAGGAAAATCAAGTCAGTCTGTTTGTTTGAGCAAAACACCTCCTCCTCTCTATTCCACTTTCATATCAGAAGCTGGTATTTCTAAGAAAGTTTCACAAACTTCTGTTTTGGATAAAGGTAAATCAACAATTTCAGAAGATAACACCTCAAAGACTTTAGATAACTCAAATTCAAAAATGAGATATTCAGAAGTAAAGATCTTGAAGAGACCAGTTCCTAAAACAACTAAGGTTCTGAGAACTTCAGAAGCTAGTACTTGTAATACAAAGTCTGTGAAACCTATTAAAAGCTTTGGCAAGAAGAAGTTTGCTCCTCAAACTATCTTTCAAAAATCATACTTCTACAAGGCCTACACTAACCCATCAGGACACATCAAGTTGTGGGTACCAAAATCTGAAATAGTCTATGTTGCAGGTTTGCACTCAAAGAGAGAAAAGTTCAAACATATGGTACTTGGACAGTGGGTGCTCTCGACACATGACGGGAGAAAAGCATTTATTCCTCACCCCGACTCTAAAAAAGGGAGGAAATGTAGGATTTGGTGGGAACCAAAAAGGTACAATAATTGGTACTGGTACAGTATGTAATTCCTTCTCTACTATTTCTGATGTTCTTCTTGTTGATGGACTCATTCATAACCATCTTAGCATAAGCCAATTATGTGATAATGGTTATGAAGTTGTGTTTAAAAAGAACACATGTACTATAAACAGATACTCTGATAAGTCTATTGTTTTCAAAGGTACAAGGAAAGGCAATGTTTATAAAATCAATCTTTTTGAATTAGTAGAAAAACAAGTTGTTTGTCTTCTGACTCTGAGTGAAGAAAAATGGGTCTGGCATAAGAGATTGGGTCATGCTAACTAGAGATTAATCTCTAAGCTTAGTAGGCAAGATCTTGTGAGAGGCCTACCTGTTTTAAAATATCATTTAGATACAATTTGTGGTTCTTGTCAAAAAGGGAAGCTTTTCAAAAGTTCTTTTAAAGATAAAAACATTGTCTCTACTACAAGGCCTTTGGAGTTGCTTCATATTGATTTATTTGGACCAGTTAGCACTGCTTCAATAAATGGTAAGAAGTATGGACTTGTCATTGTAGATGATTTCAGTATATGGACATGGGTTAAATTCCTTAGATTCAAGGATGATACATATTATGTGTTTAAAACCTTTTGCACTCAAATACAAGTTGAAAAAGACTTGAAAATTGTTAAAGTTAGAAGTGATCATGGTGGTGAGTTTGAAAATGAACCTTTTGAAATCTTTTGTGAAAACAATGAAATTCTTCATGAATTCTTATCTCGTAGAACTCCACAACGAAATGGGGTTGTAGAGAGAAAGAACAGCTTGTTAGCAAAATATTTTTGGGCAGAAGCAATAAACACAGCTTGTTTTATTCAAAATAGGATCTATATCAGACCTTTATTGAATAAAACAGCATATGAATTGTTCAAAGGAAGAAAACCTGATATTTCTTATTTTCATCAATTTAGTTGTACATATTACATTCTGAATACTAAAGTTCATTTAAAGAAATTTGACTCTAAAGCATCTAAGGGTATCTTTATTGGATATTCTGAACGCTCTAAGTCATACCGAGTGTATAATCCTGAAACTAACACAGTTGAAGAATCTATGCACGTAAGATTTGATGACAAAGAGGCTGATGATAATAAGTCATAGCAAGTTGAAGTTATTGCAGCTGAACAGGATTCAGAAGATGAAACTTTAGAAGTAAATAGAAGTTCAGAATCTGAATCACCTTCTGATGATCAAGAAACTGTTCCTTCTGAAAATATTCCAACTCCTCAAATTGATAGTGATTCTGATGCTGAGATTGAAGAAGTAATTAAGAAGAATTCTTTCAAATACAAGTCATCTCATCCAGAGGAATTTATCATTGGAAACAAAGATAGTCCAAGGAAAACAAAGTCAAGTTCTCAAAAGGAAGATGCTATGGTCTGCTTGGTATCTCTCAATGAACCAAAGACTATTGATGAATCTCTAAAAGAAGAAGTTTGGAATCTAGTTCCTAAACCAAAAGACAAAAACATTATTTGAACAAAGTGGGTGTTCAGAAACAAGCTCAATGAACAAGGAGAAGTAACTAGAAACAAAGCAAGATTACACAAGGCTACAGTCAGCAGGAAGGAATTGATTACACAGAAACTTTTGCTCTAGTTGTTAGATTGGATGCAATCAGGTTATATCTTTCCTATGCAGATAATCTTGGTATCACTCTATATCAAATGGATGTGAAGAGTGCTTTTCTTAAAGGTTTTATCACTGAAGAAGTATATGTCAAACAACCTCTTGGATTTGAAAATTCTCAAAACCCTGATCATGTTTATCAACTGAAAAAGTCACTTTATGGTCTTAAACAAGCTCCTAGAGCTTGGTATGATAGACTAAGTAACTTCTTGGTTGATAATGGTTTTGAAAAAGAGCAGGTTGACTGTACACTATTCAGAAAAACCTTGAAGAAAGACATTCTGATCGTTCAAATCTATGTTGATGATATTGTTTTTGGTTCAACTAATGCTTCTCTATGCAAGAATTTCTCTAAGTTAATGGAAAAGGAATTTGAAATATGCATGATGGGAGAGATGAAGTTCTTTCTTGGAATTCAAATCAATCAAATAAAGGAAGGAACCTATATTCATCAAACCAAGTATACAAAAGATCTCTTGAAGAAGTTTAATCTTGAAGACTGTAAACCTATGAATACTCCAATGCAACCAACTACAAGCATGAGTCTGGATGAATCTGAAGGCAAAGTTGATCAGAAGTTATATAGAGGTATGATTGGTTCTCTACTATATCTAACTGCATCTAGACCTGATATTTTATTCTCTCTATGTTTATGTGCAAGATTTCAATTAGATCCTAGAGAATCTCATCTCACTACTGTGAAGAGAATCTTTAGATATCTGAAAGCAACTTGTAATTTTGGAATACTTTACAAGAAATCCAAGAAATATGTGTTAAATGGATTCTTTGACGCTGATTATGCTGGAGATAAACTTGAAAGAAAATCAACAAGTGGCAGTTGCCAATTTATGGGTGAAAATCTTATCTCCTGGTGTAGGAAAAGGCAGACCACCATTGCTATGTCCACAGCAGAAGCAGAATACATTTCAGCTGCTAAATGTTGCACACAACTTCCTTGGATGAAATATCAATTAGAAGATTATCATATAAGCAGTCACTATATTCCTTTATATTGTGATAATACTGCAGCCATTCAGCTTTCTAAAAATCCTATTTTACACTCTAGAGCAAAACATATTGAGATCAAACATCATTTTATCAGAGATTATGTTGAGAAAGGGATTATAGATATCAAGTTTGTTGAAACTTAAAAAAAATGGGCTGATATCTGTACAAAACCCCTAGTTGTTGAAAGATTTGATTTTATAAAGAAAAATCTCAACATGGTGTTTGTTCCTGATTGTTAGGTTCTATTGAGTAAAATACTTTTTCAAAATCTGATAAGGATCAGAAGATGTTGGACCTCAGAACCTGAAGGTCAGAAGTTCTGATGTATAACTACTTCTGATAACTATCAGAATCAAAAGAGTGGTTCTGATGTAGTAGTGGAACAGTTTATGTCCTTTTTTCTTTTAACTGTTGTCCACTAACGCATCAGTTATTTAAATAATTTTTCTATTACACGTGTCCTGTTGCAATTAGTTGAGTATTGGTTAATGATGAAGTTAGCGCTTAAAATGAATATGACTATTCTGTCATTTTGTGTTGTACTGTTGTAATACCCTAATTTTGAGCTTTTTAAAAATAAATATTTTATTTAAAAATTACTTCTTATTTTCTTTAAGAAATAAAAAAAAAAGGTTTTTTGATAATTTTGTTTTACAATTTATCATTTTTATTTTATTGTTTTAAAATATAGCAATTTACCTTTTTATATGAAAAATAGCAAAAATATTTAAAAATTGTTTTCATTTCTTTATTTAAGTATATATTTCATTTTCATATTTTTTCTATATTTTTATTTACAGTTTTATTCATGTTTACTTAATATTTTTGCATTCTTATCCCTTTAGAGTTTTCTTGACCAATCAAGTAGTGCCACCTCATTTCCTTCACATTTTATTACCATTTTCTTCATTTAAAATAAATTAGAATTTCTTTTTCACCCAATTCACACTTTTTACCCCCAAAAGTTCAGAAAATCACAAAATACCCCAAAGTTAATGGCCCTATAAATAGGACCATTTATTACAAACCCTAGGCATTGATACACTGTTCACAAACACTTTTCTCTTTTCTTTTTTCTCTCCCGCGGCGCCCCCTTCATCTCTACTAAACCCTAATTTTTTCAATCTCACAAATCCACCAAAAAACCTCATCTAATCACAAAATCATGATGAACTAAAAGATTCACCACGCTGTCCTCTGTCTGATTCCTCTTCAATCGCTCGCAAATCTCCAGAAACGGCTCCAATCCCCGCTAATCCAAGATCCAAAACCGCAAGAACAAAGAAGGTCTAGATCGAGCAACTTCGTCCGATTCACGCTTCTATCCTTTTGATTTATTACTGTATTATGTATTGAACTGTGTTTGATTCTGATTTGTGTGCTTGGATTGATAAAAAAAACCGTTTAGATCTATTATTTTCTTGCCGTCGGATTTGATTGATTTCGTGTTTTATGATGTTTGATCTGTGAAAACTAATACGAAAATCATAATCTATGTAAGAAAACGTATTGATTCAAGTATTCGTTTGCGTGATTTGATTCTGTTTCGAGCGAGTTTGATTTTCGTCCGAGCGCGTGTGTAACTCGTCCATGGCTGCCACTGAGTCGCCGAGTTCTTGACTCGGTCGTGTCAAGGAGATGAGGGTTGGGACACGTGTTGGCCTACGATTGGTCGACGCGTTTGTTTTTTTTCTTTTCTGGGTTGGTGACCGGATCCGGGTCGGGTCACACCGTCCGACCCGATCCGGTCTGTTAGAGAGGAACTTGGGCTTGATCCCTTCTGGGCCTAATTAGATCTTGTGTGAATTACTAGCAATACACCTGAAGTTGCTATCTGCACCCCTCTCTTTTTGTGAATAAAGCTGGGCTTAGGTCCAGATCTGTTTTGCTTCTCATACCCCTTCTGTTCATTTCTGCACCCCCCTCTGAATCTCTAAATTTGGGCCTTAAGCCCAACAGTAAATTCTGTTTGTATTGTGATTTCTGCTGCCTGTACACCAGTTTTGCTTTTGCACCCTCTCTCTCTCTCTTTTCTTTTTTTTCTTTAATTTAGATTAGAAAAAAGCGGATTAAAAAGTAATTGATCTCTGACGCATGACTTTGATCGATTAATTTTTTAATTTGGAGTTTTATAACTTAGATTAGAAAAAGTGGATTAAAAAAGTAATTGGTCTCTGAAGCATGACTTTGATCGATTAATTTTTTAATTCGGAGTTTTTATAACTTAGATTAGAAAAGCGGATTAGAAAAGTAATTGGTCTCTGACGCATGACTTTGATCGATTAATTTTTTAATTCGGAGTTTTTGAACTTAGATTAGTAAAATGGGTTAAAAATAAATGGTCGCTGACGCATGACTTTGACTAAGTTATCTTTAAAACTTAAAATTAGAACTCCTTCGAGAAACCACGAGACAGAGCCTGACGCATGACTTGTCTCTGTCTCAACTTTTGACCTTGACTTTTAAGTCAACTTTTGACTTTGACTTCTTAGTTTGACTTTCAGTTGACTTTTTGTGTTGACTTTTTATGTTGACTTTTTACTGTTGACTTTTTCCTACTCGACTAAATTATGCTGTTTGCTTATATTTGTTAGATGATTCATTTCTCGTTGTCTGATACATGGTTGCCTGCCTATATGTTCATATCTGATGCACTTTTATTTATTCAGTATATTGATTATATGTCATTTGCATTCATGCATTTGCATTTCTCTATCCTTCTACCTTTCTTTTTCTTTTTCTTTTCTGAACATGGAAAACTCTGAAAGTGCCTTAAATAAACTATTGAATGAAAAGAGGGATGTCTGACGCATGACTTTCATCTCTTGAATAGTTCAAAGTACCTGCCGCATGGCTCGTGACTGAGGACTATTCTCATTCACTGAATAATTCCTCAGAAAATCTAAAAGACAATCAACCCACTCAACAGCTTTTTCCGCCCTTGCGCAGTTAAACCTTTTTACCTCTTTTTCCTAAATGGATGGCGCTTTATCCATTCCCCTGCTACAGACAAACGCTTAAGCCTCCGAAGCGAGCATACAAGCATACTGTTGTATCAGTGGAATGCGACCTAAGCATCGTTCACTAAAAAACAACCAACACACAAATCTTTCTTTTCAGGAAGAACTATGTGAGCTTTGACTTCCTCATTGTACTTGGGGGATACGTAGGAGCGAGAGCCTCTCTCGTCAAGCCAAATAATAAAAGACTATTTTTTTCCTTTTTTGTTCAGTATGCGGTAATTCTTTTCTTTTTATGCGGTTATCTCTGTTTATGCAAACCAAATTCCTCAAATGGTTCCCGTTGAGTACAACGGATATGAGGGGGTGTTAACGTCTTCCCCTCATGTAACCAACTCCCGAACCCGATCTTTAAGGTTTTATCATTATTTTCCTTTCCCCTCATGGGATAAATAAAATATGGTGGCGGCTTCATTGTTTACATTTGTGCATTGCATTTCATCATTGCATATTTGTATTTTTTTTGCGCCGGGTACTACAGCTGGCAACTTCACTGGGGAAACTTGTGTAGAGAGTTAAGCCTAGTTTGAGGCTTTTGGTTTCTTATTCCAGGTTAGCCGTATTTGTCCTATCTTTTACATTACCGCAAAATATTGAACTGTCTGGATTTGCTGGCTTTGTCTTCTCTTCTACTCCTTTTTTTTTTTTTTGCCTTTATGGCTTGGTTCTTGGTTCATGTGTGTTATGGTTCATCACCGGACCAGAGAGAAACTTAGGATTAGTTGAGGGATTTTTGCATTGGGCTCTCTGACATGTGACTTTGAGTTCCGGTGTGAAAATTCCGCTCGGAATAGATTCCCTTGGAAAGGTTGGGCTCTCTGCCGCATGGCTTTGGGTTCAGTTTTTTCCATGTGGGGTCCAGGACTCCGGGGGCCTTTATATCCAGTCTAGGTATCCGAAACTTTTGTCTAGGGACCACCGTTTAGAACCCGTGTCGAGGTTATGATGTTGACTCATCCAGTTGGCGTTATAATCTCGCTCAGATGAGGTTGCTTTTGGGAAAAGTAATCGAGGATTCTGGGAACTGTGTCAACCTAGAACAACATGTGAGAGGGTGTTGCGGGATTTTTGAGACATACCCCACTACAGTTTTATTTTTCATTTCCAAAGGAGGGGAAAAATTGAAAACCTTAAAAAAAATGAGATTCTAAGGTACGGGGGTTAGTTGCACTTGAGGAAGGTGTTAGCACCCCAAGCGCCCATGGTACTCCATGGTAACCTCTTATATGTTTTTGTGCTTTTTGATACATGCTTTTAAGAATGGAGGGAGAAGTTGTATAGAAGAAAGAAAGGAAAGTGGGTAAAAGTTAAGAAAATTTTATTTCATAAAATAAATAAAAAAAAAAAAAATAAAAAAAAAAAAAGAAGTGTAAGTATTTTTTGTTTGTAAGAGATATTTTTTGAGAGAAAATGTTTTTGTTGTATTGTACAGGAAATGTTTAAAAGAAAGAAATGATAAGAAAGTGTAAATTTTGTTATGTAAAAGAAAAGAAGTTAAATGTTTGAAAACAAAAGTGTATTCGTTTCTTTTTGTGTTTGAAGGAAAAGAAGATTGTAAAGAAAATAAATTGTAGATAATATCATGTTAAAGATGATTAAAAGGTGAGCTTGCGTTTGTCTTGTAAAAGGATCGCGTGTTTGTTTTTTTGAAAAAAAAGTTTTTGTTTCAAAAAAAAAAAAAGTCTCGTAATTAATTTGAAATTTAACTACGAGTCCTCTCCTTTGGGAATGAATTTTTGGCGTTTGTGTGTGATGTGTAAGCTAGGAAAGCAGTAAAAGCGATAAATAAAGTCCTACGCTATTACAACCCAGTTGAATAATTAATATTTACAACCATATCGAATCAAATGAATAAATAATAATAAGCAATAAATAAAATAAAAGGGCGATGCATATAAAAAATAAAAATGCAAGTGCGGAATAGTAAATATGATAATGAAAGGCACACAAACAATTAAGGAGAGAAATCATGGCAAGATATTATATCCTAACTTAAAGGTGGAGTGTGTGAAAAAAAATGTGTGGGAGGCAAATACATGATAATAGAAATTTTGAAAGTCATTCATAATGGCAAACAATTCTAATTAAAACACACAAGCAAAAAAACATTTTATTTAACAAAAGAATTTTTTATGTTTTTTATTTTTATGAAGAGTATGAATTTAGACCCAAAAAGGTCCTTCACTATTAATGTTAATGTTAGAGCTCAATGATTTTATTAATTAAAATATTGTCTCTAACATGCATTTTTAAAATGATGCATTGTCCTAATCTAAATGCAATGCATGTATGCATGTAGGAAAATGTGAAGTGAGATTGTAATGTGAAATTGTAGTGTGATGCAAAAATTTGTAAAAAATGTTATGTAAAAATGCAAGAAGTGTAGATTGTGATGTAGTAAAAAATGTAGTGATTTTTAAATGCATGTATGCATGAAAATGTGTAGTGAACATGTGATATAAAATGTAATGTGATGTAGAAACTTTGTAAAAAAGGTTATGTGACTAAAAAATGCATAATGTGATGTAGTGCAAAAAATATAAAATTTAAAATGCATGTATGCATGAATTTTTTTAATAAAAGCATGTTATATATTTTATAAAGTAAAATTAACAAAGACATAATCAATCATCACAAAAAGAGGAATTCAAACATACCATATTTAAATTTCTCTAGTATTTTTGTTATTTTCATATTTTGGCATACTAAATAACTAACAATAAAAAGCAAAGTCATAACAAACAAAAGAATTTTATTTTGACATTAAAATAATTGAAAGAAAGTTTCTCTTGATTTTTTTTTTTTAAGAAAAGATTTTTTGTTCTAATTTTAAGACTAACACTCTAACTTAATAATTTTATAAAAAAGACAATAAACTCACACATATATTTTTCATGGCAAAACATCTAAAACAAACACAAATGTAATGCATATGTGAGTACAAATAAATAGACATTTAAGCAAATAATAAAGAAAGAAATGATAACAAATAAAATAACAAATAAATAAACAAACAAATAAAAAAAAAGGCACAAAACAAAAAAAAGGAAGAAGGGGCGAAATTTGGGCTTGAGCTTAAGCCCAGTTCATTGATCTGTCTCAGCCCAAGGGGTGCGCACAGCAGGCAAAGGGGGTGCGCGCGGTAACTACAAAAGGGTGGGTGAACTGGGTTTCAGTGGTGAACCGGGTCGAACCAGACCCGGCCCACAACCCGGTTCACAGAACCGGCTGGGGGGCGCGCGCAGCAGCCCTGGGGGGTGCGCGGAGTAAGTCTGAAATGAGAGTAAGAACATAATTCTTTTCCTCATTTGGCTATTTTTCTATTTTTTTCTTTCTCTCTTCTTCCCGTTCTCTCTTTCTTTCTGTTTCTCTGTTTTCTCTTCTCCTTCCATAACCTTCAACCATGAACCCTAATTCCCAAATACCAAAACTTGTTCAAATCAAGAAGCACAAAACGCAAACCCTACCTAAAACATCATCCTAAACATGGTTCTACTAACAAAAACCTCAAACAAACAACGAAACTAAGAGATCGATCCCCCCAGATCCGGAATCCGAACATCAAACCCTAACCCCCAAAAATCATGAAATCGAACACTTTTCTATGCAATCAAGTGAAACCGAAGCTTAAACACGGATTCATTTGTTCAAACAAACATTTCTGCAAACAAAAGTTTTCGAAAAGGGACACAGATCATACATTTGATGCGATGATGGTGATGAAAACGGGAAAGAAACACGTACCAAGCCTGCAGTGATTCTTCAAGGTAAGTCCGCGTTTTGTCTTTGCCTCTACTCCTCCTTTGCTCTCGGTTTCCGCTCCTGTCCTTCTCTGTTTCGATTTCCTTCTGTATTTTTTTCTCTTCTTCTGTTTCTGACTTTTCCTTTTATTTTGGTTTTGTGAGGTTTGAAGCTCGGTTCTGAGGAAGGAAAAGTGGCTGAAACTTTTGGTGAAGGTTTAGAGTTAGAGTAGTGTTTTTATTTTTTTGAACTGTTTTCTATATAAATTCGTGTTTGGTTATCTTGTAGTTTTTTGTTTCTGGGTTTTTATTCGATGATGATTTGTTAAGGTTTTTTTTCTGATGCTTGAAGGGTTTGGATTGTTGAAGGTTTAGAGGTTTTTTTTTTGTTTTTGATTTTGTGTTGCTTTGTTTGTACCGTTTCTGTTTTTTGAAAGGAAATTGTTCTAAGCTATTATTTTGCTCTCAAATCCGCCCCCCCTCTGTTCTGATCTTGTCTTTGTTAAATAGGCTGGAGTTAGGGTTGTAATGTTAGAAGAAGAAAGTTGCAGAAAAAGCTTTGTTGAATCAGATTTTAGGTTTGAAAAAGGATCTCAAAAGAGAAAGAAGACAAAGCTTGTTGTTTTTTAGTGTTTGTAATTGTGGAGTTGTAATTTTTGTTTACTGCCACATCCTGTGAATCGGTTGAATTTTCTGTTGATGCCTAAATTGGTTTTGAGGACTTTGGATCCTGGTTTCAAACGAGAAGAAAGTGGTTTTGTGCATATGTCTCTTTCACTTTGTAACTTCTTTTAACCCTTGTATTTCCTTTAATTCCCTGAAAAATAAAAAAAAGGAAAAAAACGAGAGGCAAACAAATATGCTATTTTGGAAATAAACTTTAAGGTTAGAATAAAAAATGAAAATTAAGAAATTTGTATGTATGAAAGACAAAAGCATAAGGTTAGAGATAATAACAAAAGTAATAAGGAAAAGATGAGGCAACAGGATTAATTGCATTTTTTTTAATTTGAAATTTCATAAGTTCATGATGCAAGAAAATGTAGAATAAAAGATAGTTGATGCCACTAATAATAAAGAAAGAAAGAAAAATAAAAGATAATGTTGATGTAGAACAAAATGAACGTGACAAACAACTATAAGGGACTACAAATGAGTGCTAATAAAACAACGAAACAAGACTGGGCGTGATGATAATATTAACTAGATAAAAACAAAACCATTGTGACGATGACACAAATGCGACACAAAAAGTTAGACGACCAAAACGAGCGTAAAAAGGGATGAATGCGATGATATATAAATATAAAATATTTTTTGTATTTTTATGCGAATAACAAAGAAATTGGATTTGAGGTCCAAAATTGGGGTACAACAGAGGGATGGGTTACAGGTAACTTTGAACTTTTGGCCTCAGAGATTCCATTTTGAAAAGAACCCTGTTGTTATGAATATGGAAGATTTGTGACTTTGTGATCAATGTTCTCCAGATGATACAATGTTACTGTGATCATATCCATGCATTTTGCATTCATACATCCATGCATCCATGAAAATAATCATGCATATTCATTTTTGCATACATTTTCAACAAAAAAAAAATGAATGAGAAAAGTCTTTGAAAAAAAATCATGCATTTTCAATCATAAAAATCATGCATTTTTCGTTTTTTTTTTTGAAAAAAAAAAGAAGAAATCTCATTTTCATTCATTCATTCCAACAGCTACCTTCCCGGCACCGTTATTTTACAAGAAGAGTTGCTCATCACATTATGGACAATTGGCTAGAGAAGCACGATGCGCTCCAGGCTGAGGTCACCCAGATGGGTGGACAGGTAACCCAGTTGGGTGGAAGAATGACCCAGTTAGGTGGAAAGCTAGATCAGGTCTTGGAGATGTTGGCTAATATGAATATGCAACCAAGGACGGTTGAGGTTCCCGCACCTGCAGTTACTGTTACTCAAGGAAATGCCTCTGCTGGTTATGATTGGCCTACTTTTGGTCTACCTAAGGGTTATGTCCCGCAAGGATATGTGGCGGCGACATCTGCTCCACTTGTTGAAACTCCTGCTAGGATCAGCACGGTACAACAGGTGATTGACCTAAATCAAGACGCATTTGAGGATCCTAGGGATGCTTATCAAGGTCCTGACCATCATGGGCCTAGATTTGCATACCAAGGAATGGTACCCCAGGTTAATGAGCAAAAGGTTGATTCTGCTCCTCAGTTGAAACAGAAATATCAGGCTCTAGAGGAGAGGTTGAATCTGGTAGAAACAGGTAATGATCCGTTGGATTTCTCGAAGTTGTACTTGGTTTCTGATTTTGTGCTTCCACCAAAGTTCAAAATGCCTGATTTCGAGAAGTATAAGGGTTTGAGTTGCCCGAAGAATCATCTGGTTATGTTTATCAGAAAAATGGCCTCTTATGCTCATGATGACAAGCTAATGATCCACTGTTTCCAAGACAGTCTGGCTGATGTGCCTCTCAACTGGTACATGCAACTTGAAAAAGGCAACATTCGCTCGTGGAGGGATTTGGCCAATGCTTTTATCAAACATTACCAGTATAATATGGATATGGCTCCAAGCCGCACTCAGCTCCTAAATACCACTATGAAGGAGGGTGAATCTTTCAAGGTCTATGCTCAAAGGTGGAGAGCCTTAGCTTCCCAAGTACGTCCTCCGCTCTTGGAGACGGAACTTGTGGACTTGTTTACCAATACTCTGCAAGGGACTTACTTTGAAAGGTTGGTAAGTACTTCCTTCTCTGACTTTGCCGATCTGGTTCGAGTTGGTGAAAGGGTCGAAATGGGGATCAAGAATGAGAAGATTCCATCTGATGCTGGTTCACAAAGTAACAATGCAAGGAAGCCTGGTGGTGGCTTTAATAGAAAAAAGGAAGGTGAAACTAACGCCATATCTTCAAGGGGCAGTTGAGCACAGCCTACAGCACCTGTCCAGTTCCCTTACTTTCCCATTCCATACTTAGCTGTCGCTCAGCACCAACAATTTCCTAATTATCAGTATCAGAATCCAATGAATCCAGTGCCTCAACACCAGCAACAGGAACCACCGAAATAGAATCCTCCCCCAGCTCGTAGGGTTTTCGATCCGATCCCTATGTCATATAGTCAATTGCTTCCTTATTTGGTTCATAGTGGTAAAGTGACGCCCAAACCTTTGAGGGCTATGGTCCCACCATTCCCTACTTGGTATGATGCTAATGGAAAATGTGACTATCATGCTGGTACTGTGGGTCACAATACCGATAATTGTAGAGCTTTTAAGCACAAAGTACAAGATCTGATTGATGAAAATGATTTGTCTTTTAAAGAAAGTGGGCCCAATGTGACTAACGATCCATTGCCTAAGCACCCAACAGGCAATGTGAGTTGTGTTGAAAGTGGCGGAAATTTGATAAGAGATGTTTCTTTGATCAAAACACCTTTGTCATCTGTCCGAGAGATGTTGCTAAGTCATGAAGAGTTTGAGAAATTACACTCTGATTGTGATGATTGCCAAAAGGATCCAAACCACTGTTCAAAGCTGAAAGAATGTTTGCAACAATTGATTGATCAAGGCTTAATGCAAGTAGGATATGTCAAAAAGGAACCCTTAGTTGCCGCTATCAGACAGTATGAGCATGAAGAGGATACTTTGGTAAGTCAGTTGACTTCGTTCAAGTATGTTGAAAATGATGAAGGTGCTGTTGAAATTCCTTTCCAAGCTTTGAAAATTGCGAGTGTCACCCTTGCAAATCCTGAAAGTGACGGTTGGAAAGAAAAGAAATTCGTTACGTCTTTAAAAAGCTTGAAGGTAGCCTTGGAAGAAGGACTTCCTACTGGTTTGGGGCAGGTGTTGGTTTTGTCTGAGAAGAAGGATCGCTTCGGTTTGGGTTATCAGTCGTCCAAAGGAATAGCAACTCAGTATAAGGTACAAGACAAGATTCCAAGGATTGAAGATACTTTTTGTAGTGCTGGTTACCATGTTGATGGTCATATTGCTATGGTTGATGACAACGAGGCTGTTGGAAAGAACCAGGAATGGGTGCGCCAGTGTTCTCCAGAGACTGTGCTCACTAATTGGACAGCTGTTGGAATCCCTGAAGTTGTTTTTGTTTCAAAGTAATTTGTTTTCCTTTCAAAACACCTTTGTTCAGCCAAGAACAAATGGTTGTGCTTGTAGGGTCACTTTGTTTTAATGTCTAATTTGCAATTAATGAAAAAAGTACTTCTTGTGCAATTTCTGTCTTATTTATTCTTCTTTTTACAGTTTTAAAAAGATAAATTATAAAAATGGCAATAATATCTTTTATTTTCATAAAAACACTTTTGCATTCAAATCTAAATCAATAAAATTAAATCATGCAGAAATGAATGCATGAATCATAACAGTGCTGTAAATCTTCATGACTTCGATCTCCCAATTAATCAAGCTGAAGAGGATGGAGAGGAAAACTATGAATTACCAAAAGAGTTAGCTCGAATGTTGGATCAAGAGAAAAGAATGATTCAACCTCATCTGGAACAAGTGGATGTGATCAATCTGGGGACTGAAGAGGATAAAAAAGAGGTCAAAATAGGTGCCTCCCTACAGCCAGATGTGAAAGAGAGTTTGATCAAGTTGCTTCGAGAGTATGTGGATGTGTTTGCATGGTCATACCAGGATATGCCCGGTTTGGATACCAACATAGTTGAACACAAGCTTCCGCTCAAGCCTGAATGTCCTCCGGTAAAGCAAAAGTTGAGAAGAACTAGACCTGACATGGCTCTCAAGATCAGGGAAGAAGTCAGGAAACAGTTTGACGCGGGTTTCCTTGCGGTGGCCAAGTACCCTGAATGGATTGCTAATATAGTAATGGTAAAGTGCGCATGTGTGTGGATTATCGGGATCTGAATAGAGCGAGCCCGAAAGATGATTTCCCATTACCTCACATCGATGTATTGGTGGATAACACAGCTCGTTTCCCGATCTTTTCCTTCATGGATGGTTTCTCCGGCTACAATCAGATTAAAATGTCGCCTGAAGATATGGAGAAAACCACATTTATCACCCCGTGGGGGACTTTCTGCTACAAAGTAATGCCTTTTGGTTTGAAGAATGACGGGGCAACATATCAACGTGCCATGGTTACTCTCTTCCATGACATGATCATCAAAGAGATAGAAGTATATGTGGATGATATGATTGCTAAATCTCAAACAGAAGAAGAACACTTGGTACATCTCCTGAAATTATTCAAAAGGTTGAGAAAGTATCAGTTGCGGTTGAATCCCAACAAGTGTACATTTGGCGTCAGATCCGGCAAATTGTTAGGCTTCATTGTCAGTGAAAAGGGAATTGAGGTTGATCCCGACAAAGTCAAAGCAATTCAGAATATGCCAGCACCAGTGACTGAGAAAGAAGTCAGAGGTTTCCTAGGACGATTGAACTATATTTCTAGGTTTATCTCTCATCTTACTGCAACTTGCGAATCAATTTTCAAGTTATTGAGAAAAGATCGGGCTGTTGAATGGAATGAAGACTGCCAAAGGGCATTTGAAAAGATTAAACAGTACTTACAAGAGCCACCAGTTTTGATACCGCCTGTCCCTGGAAGGCCGCTGATTTTGTACCTACATGTGCTAGAGGAATCCATGGGGTGTGTACTTGGAAAACATGATGAAAATGGTAGGAAAGAGCATGCAATTTATTATTTGAGCAAGAAATTCACTAGCTGTGAAATCAATTACTCACTAGTTGAAAAGACTTGCTGTGCTTTGACTTGGGCTGCTCGCCGTTTGAGACAGTATATGGTGTGTCATACAACTATGCTGATTACCAAGATGGATCCTATCAAATACATTTTTGAGAAGCCTGCTTTAACCGGAAGAATTGCCCGTAGGCATATGTTGTTGTCTAAGTACGATATTCAGTATGTCACACAAAAAGCTATCAAAGGAAGTGTGCTAGCAGAGCATCTAGCTCACCAGCCTTTAGGTGATTATCAGCCTGTGCGCTTCGACTTTCCTGATGAAGATATCATGGCTTTGAGTGAAAAACCTCCCATTGATGATGATGAAGGGCCTGAACCGGGATCTGTGTGGAAGCTTGTGTTCGATGGTGCATCCAATGCTATGGGGCATGGTATAGGTGCTGTTATAATCTCTCCTCGTAATACTCACACTCCATTCACAGTCAGGTTGTTGTTTGACTGTACCAACAACATTGCCGAATATGAGGCTTGTATTATGGGTTTAGAAGGGGCAATTGATTTGAGAATCAAGAACCTAGAAGTGTATGGAGATTCTGCTCTGGTTATCTACCAAATCCGAGGTGAGTGGGAAACTCGTCATCCTAATTTAATTCCATATCGGGATTATATTATGGAAATGACAAAGTACTTTGATGTTATCACTTTTCATCATATTCCCAGAGAAGAAAACCAGTTGGCTGATGCTTTAGCTACTTTGTCAAGCATGTACAAAGTAAGCTATCCAAATCATGTGCCTCGTGTAGCAATTGAGCGTAGAAAAAAACCCGCTTATTGTTCAGCAGTTGAAGAAGAGAAGGATGGAAGACCTTGGTATTATGATATCAAGAACTTGATCAAAAACAAAGAATATCCTGCCGGTGCTTCCGAGCAAGATAAGAAGAGTCTGAGAATGCTAGCAGCTGGTTTCTTCTTAGATGGGGAAGTGCTGTACAAAAGAAACTACGATAAGGTCCTTCTCCGTTGTGTAAAGAAGAGAGAAGCAGACATGCTTATTGAAGAGATTCATGAAGGAGCTTTTGGTACCCATGCAAACGGGCACTCTATGGCAAAGAAAATCTTCCGTGCGGGCTATAACTGGTTGACAATGGAAGCAGATTGCATCAGCTATGCTAGAAAGTGTCACAAATGCCAAATCTATGCGAACAAGATTCATGTTCCACCTACTCCTTTGCATGTTATGACAGCACCTTGGCCTTTTGCTATGTGGGGCCTAGATATGATTGGTATGATTGAACCAAAGGCGGCAAATGGTCATCGTTTCATCTTGGTTGCTATCGACTATTTCACCAAATGGGTCGAAGCAGCATCCTATGCCAATGTCACCAGAAAAGTGGTTTCTAAGTTCATCAGAAGGAAGATAATCTGTCGCTACGGAGTTCCTAACAAGATTATCACTGATAATGCCAGCAATTTGAATAATCAGACGATGAGAGAGTTGTGTGCTGAGTTCAAGATTGAACATCACAATTCATCACCATACCGGCCCAAGATGAATGGCGCCATTGAAGCAGCTAATAAGAACATCAATAAGATCATTCAGAAAATGGTGAAGACTTACAGGGACTGGCATGACATGCTTCCTTATGCTCTCCATGGATACAGAACCACAGTACGCACTTCAACAGGCGCAACCCCTTTCTCTCTGGTCTATGGTATGGAAGCAGTACTACCACTAGAAGTTGAGATTCCTTCGTTTAGAGTCTTGAGAGATGTCAAACTCGATGAAGCAGAATGGGTTCAGAATCGGCTTGATCAGCTCAACCTCATCGAAGAAAAGAGAATGACAGCTTTGTGTCACGGTCAGTTGTACCAGCAAAGAGTTAAGAGAGCATTTGATAAGAAAGTCCGTCCAAGACAGTTCAAGGAAGGTGACTTGGTGATGAAAGAAATACTGCCCGTTCATAAAGACTTACGAGGAAAATGGACTCCTAACTATGATGGACCATTTGTCGTAAAGAAAGCCTTCTCTGATGGAGCATTAATCCTTGCAACTATGGACGGTGAAGAGTTTGCACATCCAGTGAACTCTGACGCAGTCAAGAAATACTATGCCTAAAAAAAAAATAAAAAAAAATAATAATATTTGCCCGTCAAGCTGAAAACCTGAAAAGGCGGCTTAGTCAAAAAAGAGGGCGTCTCGGTGGATCGAAAACCTGAAAGGGCGGTTCATACAAAAAAATGAGACATAAAAAAAAGAAGAAGGCATAAGACTGCGTCACTTGATCAACATGAAGGCGAAGCTTCAGATGGAAAAGATTGGTTCAATTTCCTTTCTCGAAAGCAAGATATTGTGGTGTTGAGCTCATGGAGAAGGACAGCTTTGTTATGACTCCATGGAATTTATTTATTTTTCATTGCCATTATCTTAGTTTCAATTTGCAATAACCTCATTGAGGGATTAGCATTCAGTTGTAAAAACTTTCCGCACTTTGCGCAATGAATAAAATTTCCACTATTCAATCATATTGTCTCTGCTAGCTTTTATGTTCCAATTGCATACATTTGTGCTATTCATTTTAAACAAATAAAGCATTTAAACATTGTGAAAAATAAAAGCATTTGAAAAGATTACAAATTGTTTTGATTTTTAAACATCTAAGGGAAACCAGCGGCATATATTAATTTACCCCAATCCGACACAGAAAGTCGTGGCAATCCCTCGATTCCATTTTATGAAGAAGGTTGCTATCCTCTTTGGGAAACTTGACCGAATGTTTATTCCATAACCATAGTCAACATTTCAAGATTTTTATCTCAATGGAGTTACTTAAATTCTCTGTGCCGGGAAATTCAAACTCTCCTCAAAACAAACTCAGAAATTCATGCATTCATGCATATTCATGCATTCACGCATATAGGTTCATGCATAAAAAGAATCACACCAAATCTGCACATAATCAGATATTTCATCTGCATTAGTTCTGCATTTAGGCATCAGAGGTACACCATCATACATTCATGAAGTACATGTTTAAAATGTTGTTTTGACAGGTTACAGACTCGGATCTCTTGCTCAGTAACAAAGGTCTGCGGATCTAATTCTCCAACAAGATGGTTATTGAACCATAATTTCTCAACAAAAGAAAGGGGTTGATGAATCTTTTCCTCGATCAATTGGTCAAAAAAAAAAAGAGTATCATCCCCAAGCGGATCAGCCAGTGCATCATATTCTCAATGAGAACGGTTGAGGAACCGTTTCTTTCCCCAGTGAGGCTGTTGATAATTGTTCATCCCCAGTAAGTCGGTTGGAACACCGCATTTTCAGTATGTTGGTTGGTGAACCATGATATTTTGACAAAAAGGATTAGTGAATCTTTAAACATCCCCAGTGAATTTATTTGGTTTTATCCTTATCACTGATGTTCAGCAAGTTGATCAACAGAGTTTCACCCTTATCGAAGGGATTTTCAATCTACACTTTCCAAAAAGGGTTGATGATCCTTTCCCCAGTACATAATTCGACAAGTGTTACCTACACCAGATTGGTCTACATACAACTTTCCTAGTCAAAAAAGTTAAATAGACCCGTTCTCCAGTGGTTTGTTCGAGATGGCTATCTCCAGTCGATTGATAGATTAAATTCTTCAGCAAAATAGTTTTCAAGCAGTTGTCTTGTGAATTTTGCCAAAGATAATGGCAGAGGTTCTCGGATTAGTTGTTCCGCGATACCACGCTCAATCGAGACTTTCCCTTGGATATTTCATTTGGCCGTGAGTTCAGTTATGGACATTGGTATTCAATAAGGAAAGTTGATGACGTTGGGAACTTTGTAGAACCCGTGTTACGAAAAGAAGATAAACCAATAGTTCATACCTTGTGGGTGGTTCTTACCTTTGGCTCCAACATTATGATATCTCAAAACCAACCATGTTTTCCTATGTTTGTGATTGTTGCATCATCATATCTCATACATCCATGCATTCATGAAAATCTTTTTCCATTAGTTTTCAAAGGACTTAGAGGAATATCTTTACAAACTTCAAAATCATCATGGACCTTCAAAAAAAAAAGGTTACTTTGAAAAGAAAAAAATTTCTTTTGATCATAAACAAAAATAAGGTCCTTTATGATTTGTATCCTAAAGTCCTTTGTAAATCAAAAATCAAAACAAAACTTTCTTTCTCATGCATCATTGTGCATTCATGGTCTTCTTCAAAAAAAAAGAGTCTAAGCTTCGTGTCTTCCTCTCAGCGGTCTGACGGTCTTGTGCAAAGTCAACTTGCAAGTCAACACTCGTGTTAATCAAGAGAAAATAATGGAAGCAGTTGAACAAGAGAATACTCAGCTTCGTGAAGAAGTCATCACACTTCGGGCAGAATTCGAAAAGAAAAATACCTTGATCACTTTCTTAATGGTGGCGCAAAATAACCACCATCTTTTTCTCGAGCAACTGTTTTTGCCTTTCCAATCTCAACAAAGGCATCATGTTCAACAACAGCCTCGCCAACTGGCTCTACAACAGCCAAGCAAACAGAATCCTGCTCCAATAAGAGAACCTAAGTTTGAACCGATCCCTATGTTGTATGCAAATTTGCTTCCTATTTTGCTTGAGAGGAATCAAATTCAGACTAGAGCACCGCCTAAGATACCTGCAAAATTGCCATGGTGGTATAAACCTGAATTATCGTGTGCTTTTCATCAAGGGGCACCTGGCCACAGTATTGAATATTGTTTAACTCTGAAGGGTGAAGTCTAAAGATTGATCGAAACTAACAAATTTTCTTTCGAGGATATAGACCCAGCTCTGTTCTACATGGAGTGATTTGTTGCATTTTAGTTGTTGATGGTGCTACTACTCTCTTTTATCCAGTTGAAGTTAGTGGTACAAGGAAGCTCATCCCTATGATCACTAGGCTTTTATTTTTTTATTTTTTTTGTCAAGCATTTGTTTGTTTTTAACATTATGTCTTTTGTCAAGTACTTTTAATATAATAAACATGCATGTTTTTTTGAATCAATCCATTCGTATTCACTCTTTTCTCTTGCTTTATTACTTACAAACTTGGAGCGAGGATGATGAAAATAAATAACTAATTTTTGCTGATATATGCTTTTCAATGGTGAAAAACCTAGTTGACGATGTAAGGCATTGTTTCTCTTCCCAAACAGTGGAGATATAAGGAGATAATCCGGAATCAGCCCCTTTGAGCCTGAAGTCGGTGTTTTCTTTCTACTTTTTTCTGAACCCTTAATCATAACCTGGGGCAGGGTAGTATTTCAATTAATTTGATGATGCATCCTGATACAAGAGAATCCATTCATCTGGTCATACCAAATTAGAGGTTTAATCACAACGCTTTCCTCAGACAAAGGAAGCTGTCAAGCGATGAGACTCACAACAATTCATACGACAGTCACAATCTTCATCTTACAAAGGTTATACAAAAAAAACAGAGTGATTACAAAAAAGGAGAGTACAAAAAAAACAGAGAGTTCAAAAAAAAGAGCCCATAAAAAAAATAAAGAGGGGCACCGTGATGGACCAGAAACTCAAAGTTCGAAAAGAACAAGTCCATACAAATAAAGAGTGATTCAAAAATAGGAACAGTTTCCAAACAAAAGTGATTGTCACTTCGAGAAATCTCATCAAAGTCTGTTCAACAAGAATATCAATGAAACTTCAATCAAAGTGTCAACCTAAAACATAAGTGTCAAAAGTTCTCTTGTCGACTGAGTGCATCAGTGAATTAATTGACTTTAGGAATGAAGGACATCAAGAAGAATGGGTGGGACCCAAATAAAATTTTGAGCCTAACAATCCTTTTTTGAAAACCGTGAGCCCAGCCACGTTATAACATACAAAAGACCTAATTGAAACTAGGTTCACTGTGAAAGCATATTCGGCGATTTATTTTTTTTTTTTTTGTTAACCTGACTCATCCTATTTGTTGAGTAATCACAAATTATCTTTTAAACACACCATATGTGTTTCACCACAAAAATATTCATTTTCAAAAACTTACATGTACATTTTATCAAAAAATACTTTTCAAAAGAAATAATTTTACTTGCAAATTAATACTTGACATCAAAGAAATTTGAGGTATAGTCTGATCAAAGGCAAAGCTCACTTGAGACGCTCCTAACTAGGGGCAACTTACATATGAATTCTGCCAATCAGGATCAGGGGCAAACAAGTTGAACATCCTACCTTTCAAGGTTTCAAGCACTTGGGGCATACTTTGTCAAGATCATATATTCCTGAAAAGGTACACTAGATGTAAAAGGTCAGCAGTCACACTCTTCGAGCCATTCTTTCAAGGACCCTTAGACTTAAGCAAGGATCTAAAGCAAGGGGCAAGTCGTCCCCGTCTTCTCAAGATTGTTCATCAACAACAAACATATTTTCTCTAGGAGAATGTCAACAGTCATCTCAAGAAAAGGGTACATCCCCCAATGAAAGTTGACAATATTGTCTTGAGTACAATCAAGTTTATGTACAGATCGTTCGGTTAAAACGGTCGTTTCCCCAGAGAAATTGTTCCTTCCCAAGAAGAGTTCTCTTGCTTTATCTACAATAACATCTACACTTTGTCGAGATATCCTGGGCAGTGATGTGACTTTGGCTTGTGTTTCCGGTTTGGTCACTTTGTCTGTCCATCAAAAGATGTTTCACATACATACATATACACATACATTCATAACATACAAGCATTCATACATACTTTCATATATTCAAACATAGCATTTACATGTGCCATGAGCATTTACATTATTCATACCTTGTTACATCATATACAATATTTCTATCTCTTTTGTCTTGTCTGTGTCTACAAAATAGAGTCGGGATGGGCATGTTGTTCTTTCCAATTAGAGTGTTAGTTTAGGCAAATAAATGTACATCTCTCTTGTTTCAAAAAATTCTCCACTAGGCTCTTCTCTTGTGGATGATGGTTGTTTCAGTTTTTTCCTACAACAAAAGAAAAATTCCCAGTTGAATTTATTCTTCAATTGGACACAAAGTCTTGTTTTACCGTTTCCCTCCGGTTTGTTCCCGGATTGGACATCATTTCAAAACAACAAGTGACAAGTTTTCCGCACAAGAAGCTTGTACTTTATAAGATACATTTTACAGTTCCTCGGGTGGCTTTATCCCCAGTGAACCTTATCAATACATTACACAAAAGATCACACAAATCTTTTCTCTCTACAAATACATACACTTATACAGTTTAATCAACTCGAATCACTGTTCGAAACACTAGTCAGAGTTACTACCTTTTAAGAGAATCATGTTACCAGTGGGTGACATGTAGAGGCTCTCGGATTAGTTGTTCCGCGATACCACGCTCAATCGAGACTTTCCCTTGGATATTTCATTTGGCCGTGAGTTCAGTTATGGACATTGGTATTCAATAAGGAAAGTTGATGACGTTGGGAACTTTGTAGAACCCGTGTTACGAAAAGAAGATAAACCAATAGTTCATACCTTGTGGGTGGTTCTTACCTTTGGCTCCAACATTATGATATCTCAAAACCAACCATGTTTTCCTATGTTTGTGATTGTTGCATCATCATATCTCATACATCCATGCATTCATGAAAATCTTTTTCCATTAGTTTTCAAAGGACTTAGAGGAATTTCTTTACAAACTTCAAAATCATCATGGACCTTCAAAAAAAAAAGGTCCTTTGGCCGGATTAGTTGGGAACTTTGTAGAACCCGTGTTACGAAAAGAAGATAAACCAATAGTTCTCGGATTAGTTGTTCCGCGATACCACGCTCAATCGAGACTTTCCCTTGGATATTTCATTTGGCCGTGAGTTCAGTTATGGACATTGGTATTCAATAAGGAAAGTTGATGACGTAGAAACACATGTGGGTTCCTTTTCTGGTTCTTTGTCTTGAGAGTCAGATTGATCAAGGTTTTCAATTTCAACTACTTCATCATCAGTTTCCTTGTCATTTGTTTGTTCTTCAAACTCATCAAACTTTACATGCATTGTTTCTTCCATAGTTTGAGTTCTCAAATTATAAACTCTATAGGCTTTTGAAGTAGTAGAATATCCTAAGAATATTCCCTTGTCTGACTTTGAATCAAACTTTCCTAGGTTATCTTTGATGTTCAAAATAAAACAGTAACACCCAAAAATACGAAAATATGAAATGTTTGGTTTCCTATCTCTCCAAAGTTCATAAGGTGTTTTGTTCAAAAATTTTCTAATAGTAACTCTATTTAAGATATAGCAAGAAGTATTTAATGCCTCAGCCCAAAAATATTTTTCAACATTTGATTCATTAATCATTGTTCTTGCCATTTCTTGTAGAGTTCAATTTTTTCTTTCAACAACTCCATTTTGTTGAGGAGTTATTGGACAAGAAAAATTATGAGAAATACCATTATCATTAAAGAATTTTTCAAATAGAGAGTTTTCAAATTCTCCTCCATGATCACTTCTTATTGAAATAATGTTAGTTCCTTTTTCATTTTGAACTTTTAGACAAAAGGTTTTAAATGCTTCAAAAGAGTCATCTTTGTTTTTAAGAAAAAGGACCCAAGTAAATCTTGAGAAATCATCAACAATAACAAAACCATAATTTTTACCTCCTAGACTAGTAGTTTTGACTGGACCAAATAAATGAATGTGAAGCATTTCAAGAGGTCTTTTAGTTGAAATAAATTCTTTTGGTTTGAAACTACTTTTGACTTGTTTTCCTCTTGTGCATGATTCACAAACTTTATCAATGTCAAAACTTATGCTTGGTAGTCCTCTTACTAGATCAAGTTTTGAAAGTTTTGAAATGGTATTCATACTTACATGACCAGCCCTTTTGTGCCAAATCCATTTGTCTTTATCTAAGGAGATAAAACAAGTTTCAGCAGGGAGTTCATCTAGGTATAGTTCATACACATTCTTTTTTCTTGATCCAATAAAAAGTATTTTACCAGAAGAGGTTTTAACTTCACATGAGTTTGGTTTAAAAACAACTTCAAGTCCTTCATCACACAATTGACTGATACTTATCAGATTGTGTTTAAGACCTTTCACATAATGAACATTTTCAATTTTACCTGAGTTTTTCTTACCAATTGTGCCTTTGCCTTTGATAGTTCCTGTTTCATTGTTTCCAAAAGTTACTGTACCTCCCTTTTTCTTTACAAGAGATAAAATGAGTTGTTTATCTCCTGTCATATGTCTTGAGCAACCACTGTCCAAGTACCAAGGCTTGTTCTTTGTTGCTAGAAGACATTCCTGCATTTTGGTTTAGTAGTTTCTTAGGTACCCATAACTTAGTGGGTCCTTGAGGGTTAGTCTTCTCATTTTTATAAAATCTTTTACTTTGCAGGTAGGATGGTTTTCCATTGTTTCTTTTAGTATATATTTGTCTCAGGAGATTGTTCTGAGAATGTTCTAGCTTCCTGTGGTCTCTTTCCTGTTTAGCCTTTTTATAGCAAAAAGGTTCAATGTGCCATCTCTATGACAGTAGGTACACTTATACTTTTGTATTCTTTTATTTTTCTCTGGAACAAAAAAGTTTTCATATAGTTTCTTATTTTGAAAAGTTCTAAAACCTATTCCTGTTTTGTTAGAAGTTGCAATTTGTGAGCCTATAATATTTTCAAAGGTTTCTGTAGATTTTACAAAAGAGTTTAAGTTCTTTTCTAATTTAAAAATCTTTTGTTTTAAGTTATTGTTTTCTTCTATGATTTTAGGACATTCTGAAATTTCTTTAGTTGTTTTTATTTCATCAATTTCTAATCTATGAGTTTTCCTAATGTCAATAATAATTTCTTTTAGAGTGATATTATCAGCTTTGTATGCATCTCTTTCTAATCTAAGTTTTTCAATTTCTTTTAAGTATTGGTCATTCTTTTGAGCTGTGATTTGGGAGTCATATAATAAATTATCAAACAGATGCTCAATTTTTTGACAAGAAGAACAAGGTTCAAGTGTTACCTCATCATTGTTTAATCTTGTCATGAGACAGACATTTGCTTCAAGTTCCTCATCTTCTTCTTGATCTTCATCTAGCTCATCCCATGTAGCCATCATAGATTTTCTTTTAAACTGAGATGTCTTTGGTTTTGATCTTTGACATTCATTTTTGTAATGACCAAACTGGTTGCATCCATAGCATTGTATTTTGCTCATGTCAACCTCTGGCTTTGCACCATTTCTTTTGTTTGGAAATGATTTCTTCAACTGATTTCTTCTTACCATTAATCTTTGAATTCTTCTTGATAAGAGAGCAAATTCCTCCTCATTTTCTTCTTGAAGAGTATCCTCATTTTCTGAAGATTCATCATTCTTAGAATATTCTTCATTTTGAGATTTCAAGGCAACCATCTTTCTTTTTACTGGTTTATCCTCTTGAAGAATAGATTCACGAATCTTCAGAGCTCCCATTAGATCATCTATACTGAGTTTAGATAAGTCCTTTGCTTCAGTAATAGCTGTCACTATATGTCTCCAACTTCTTGGTAGTGCTCTTAGGATTTTTCTTATCTTTTCATGAGCAATGTAGGTTTTCCCAAGAGAACTTAGCTCATTTGTAATGACAGTGAATCTTCCATACATTTGATCTATGGTTTCATCTTCCTTCATTTCAAATAGTTCAAACTTTCTTACTCCTAGATCAATCTTAGTTTCTTTTTTGATGCTTGATCCTTCATGATGGTTTTGCAAAGTATTCCACATTTCTTTGGCAGTTTTGCATTGCATGATCCTGTCATGTTCTTCTCTATTCAAGGCACTTTTAATGAATAGTTTGGCTCTTTGATTGAGAAGTACTCTATCAGATTCTTGAGTGGTCCATTCTTCTGGTGTTTTTGGCTTTGTTGAATCTTTAGGCAGTGGTGGCTCATATTCCCCAATTTCAATTACTGACCACATGTGATTGTCTTGTGATCTTAGAAATAGTTCCATCTTATCTTTCCAGTAGTAATAATCTTCTCCTTCAAATAGAGGTGGTCTATTTGAAGATCCTCCTTCTGAAATAAACTTTGCGCCTTTAGCCATTACTTCCTTCCTGAATCTTTTCCTCTAGCACTTGTTAGATGCTCAACCTTAGAGGCAGAGCTCTGATGCCAATTGAAGTAGCAAAGTTTTTCACAAGAAAGGGGGGTTTGAATTGTGACTGTTTAAAATTACCTATTAAAATTTCACTTCAAGATAAACAGAAGAGATTGATCTGAGGTCAATCTGGTTAACTAATAAAACTTAATGTAGAAGTGAATAGTGTGTGTAGTGGTTTGCTTTAAATAAAGAGAGATAAAGAGAGAATAACACACAAGCAATTTATAGTGGTTCACCCCAATGTAGGGCTAGTCCAGTCCTCACTCTCCGTGAGATTAATCCACTAAGATCTTGAGATACTAACGATCTCAAATACACAACTTCCTTGATCTAAACCAAGATCAATAGCTTTTAAGCCCTCCAAGCTTAAACCTATTCCAACCCTTCAGGCTGGAAGGATACAACACCAAAACACTCAATCAATAGTTACGTATTGACTTGAGCTACCTTTCCTTTTTACAAAGAGTTTGTTGGATCACAAGCTTACAAATAAACTCAACCACGTTGAGAAGCTTAAGTTACAAAAACACTTAGTTCACTCTAAAGATATACTGATCCAAGTATATGATGATGAGATCTGAGAGTGAAAGTGATCAAAGAAGAGCTTGGAAAAACTTGTGTAATAAAGACAAGTAGAGACATGAAAGATTGTATTGAAAGCTCGTGCTCTTCAAAGTCTCCGAGGATGCTATTTATAGCTGATGTGAATACTTCAATCCTTGGTCATCAAGTTGCTTCAGAGGAGCCAAAAACTAGCCGTTTGAAGTCCATAAGATAACAGCTCATTGTACTTGATGAAAGATAATAAATCTGCCAGAACGTTCTCAGCATGTTCTTCACGTTCTGGTTGTGGAGAGTGAGTATTTAAAGCTCTTGAAATCAGGAGCGTGTTGGTAACTTATTTATCAAGGCTATACGTTGCTGGATAGCTTCTTAAAGTCAAATACCAACACCTGTAGATAGTGTTGTACCCCAATTTTGGACCTAAAATCCGCTTTCTCTTTTTTGTATATATATTATATATCTTTTTACAAAAAATCATCGCATTCCTTTTCGCCGCATTATTTGCGCTCGTTATCACATTTTTGTCGTCGTACTTTTATATCCGCCTATTTATCATCATTTTTTTCTTAACCATTATTATTATTATCATCATCATTATTATCAAAAATAACAAAAAAAAACAGATTTATTTATTTCTATGTCTTTTTTAGTCATTGTCATAGAAATAATAATAATAATAATAATAATAATAAGGTGCATTAGGTGACAATGACTAAAAAAGACATAGAAATAAATAAATCTGTTTTTTTTTTGTTATTTTTGATAATAATGATGATGATAATAATAATAATGGTTAAGAAAAAAATGATGATAAATAGGCGGATATAAAAGTACGACGACAAAAATGTGATAACGAGCGCAAATAATGCGGCGAAAAGGAATGCGATGATTTTTTGTAAAAAGATATATAATATATATACAAAAAAGAGAAAGCGGATTTTAGGTCCAAAATTGGGGTACAACAGCTGCCCCTATTTAAGTTTCTTCACCCGGAGAGATGAAGATCGAAATCTTTATCTAGACGGGATTGAAGATACTTAAATATAAAACGTGCACCATTTTTGGACCTAAAATCCTCAAACAATGCTTATG
The DNA here is from genome assembly GCA_951804385.1 of Trifolium dubium. Lineage (NCBI taxonomy): Eukaryota > Viridiplantae > Streptophyta > Magnoliopsida > Fabales > Fabaceae > Trifolium > Trifolium dubium. The sequence continues at coordinate 29,353,079 of OX638062.1, read as the reverse complement.
ATGCAAATATGAATGCATGAAATGCAGATGATGAATTTTTTTTAGTTTTATATGAATGTTGTAAAAGATAGACAAAGGAAGGAAACATATTTAGGACTTCATAGGGGAAGAACGTAACATGGTTTGACTGGGAAAATAACAAGATGTGCCCCAAGTCCATTGGAAGAACGAACTCCACTAGGGAACAGAGTAAAACACTGGGGAGAATATTGCCCATTATCATATAGATGTAAGTATTGTGAGAAGAACATTGTCCACCGCCCTATAAAGACGCGGATTGCAGATAAAAGACAACGTTTATTGAGAGTAAGAGAATTGTCCACCGCCTGACAAGGACGGATTGCAGATAAAAGACAATTTCTACAAGAAAAACAGGAACATTGTCCACCGCCTTGCAAAGTGACGGCTTGCAGATAAAAGACAACGTTTACTGAGAACAAGAGCATCGTCCACTGCCTTACGAAGAGACAGCTTGCAGACAAAAGACGACCTCTATAAAGAACAAGAACATTATCCACCGCCTTACAAAGAGACAACTTGCAGATAAAAGACAGCGTTTATAGAGAATAAGAGAATTGTCCACCGCCTGACAAGGACGGATTGCAGATAAAAGACAATTTCTACAAGAAAAACAGGAACATTGTCCACCGCCTTGCAAAGTGACGGCTTGCAAATAAAAGACAACGTTTACTAAGAACAAGAGCATCGTCCACTGCCTTACGAAGGGACAGCTTGCAGATAAAAGACGACCTCTATAAAGAACAAGAACATTGTCCACCGTCTTACAAAGAGACATCTTGCAGATAAAAGACAACGTTTATAGAGAATAAGAGAATTGTCCACCGCCTGACAAGGACGGAATGCAGATAAAAGACAATTTCTACAAGAAAAACAGGAACATTGTCTACCGCCTTGCAAAGTGACGGCTTGCAGATAAAAGACAACGTTTACTGAGAACAAGAGCATCGTCCACCGCCTTACGAAGAGACAGCTTGCAGATAAAAGACGACCTCTATAAAGAACAAGAACATTGTCCACCGTCTTACAAAGAGACAGCTTGCAGATAAAAGACAACGTCTACAAAGAATAAGAACATCGTCCACCGCCTTACAAAGAGATAGCTTGCAGATAAAAGACGACCTCTATAAGGAATAAGAACATTGTCCACCGCCTTACAAAGAGACAGCTTGCAGATAAAAGACAACGTCTACAAAGAATAAGAGCATCGTCCACCGCCTTACAAAGAGACGAAATGCAGATAAAAGACAACCTCTACATGTCACCCACTGGTAACATGATTCTCTTAAAAGGAAGTAACTCTGGCGAGTGTTTCGAACAGTGATTCGAGTTGATTAAACTGTATAAGTGTATGTATTTGTAGAGAGAAAAGATTTGTGTGATCTTTTGTGTAATGTATTGATAAGGTTCACTGGGGATAAAGCCACCTGAGGAACTGTAAAATGTATCTTATAAAGTACAAGCTTCTTGTGCGGAAAACTTGTCACTTGTTGTTTTGAAATGATGTCCAATCCGGGAACAAACCGGAGGGAAACGGTAAAACAAGACTTTGTGTCCAATTGAAGAATAAATTCAACTGGGAATTTTTCTTTTGTTGTAGGAAAAAACTGAAACAACCATCATCCACAAGAGAAGAGCCTAGTGGAGAATTTTTTGAAACAAGAGAGATGTACATTTATTTGCCTAAACTAACACTCTAATTGGAAAGAACAACATGCCCATCCCGACTCTATTTTGTAGACACAGACAAGACAAAAGAGATAGAAATATTGTATATGATGTAACAAGGTATGAATAATGTAAATGCTCATGGCACATGTAAATGCTATGTTTGAATATATGAAAGTATGTATGAATGCTTGTATGTTATGAATGTATGTGTATATGTATGTATGTGAAACATCTTTTGATGGACAGACAAAGTGACCAAACCGGAAACACAAGCCAAAGTCACATCACTGCCCAGGATATCTCGACAAAGTGTAGATGTTATTGTAGATAAAGCAAGAGAACTCTTCTTGGGAAGGAACAATTTCTCTGGGGAAACGACCGTTTTAACCGAACGATCTGTACATAAACTTGATTGTACTCAAGACAATATTGTCAACTTTCATTGGGGGATGTACCCTTTTCTTGAGATGACTGTTGACATTCTCCTAGAGAAAATATGTTTGTTGTTGATGAACAATCTTGAGAAGACGGGGACGACTTGCCCCTTGCTTTAGATCCTTGCTTAAGTCTAAGGGTCCTTGAAAGAATGGCTCGAAGAGTGTGACTGCTGACCTTTTACATCTAGTGTACCTTTTCAGGAATATATGATCTTGACAAAGTATGCCCCAAGTGCTTGAAACCTTGAAAGGTAGGATGTTCAACTTGTTTGCCCCTGATCCTGATTGGCAGAATTCATATGTAAGTTGCCCCTAGTTAGGAGCGTCTCAAGTGAGCTTTGCCTTTGATCAGACTATAGCTCAAATTTCTTTGATGTCAAGTATTAATTTGCAAGTAAAATTATTTCTTTTGAAAAGTATTTTTTGATAAAATGTACATGTAAGTTTTTGAAAATGAATATTTTTGTGGTGAAACACATATGATGTGTTTAAAAGATAATTTGTGATTACTCAACAAATAGGATGAGTCAGCTTAACAAAAAAAAAAAAAAAATCGCCGAATATGCTTTCACAGTGAACCTAGTTTCAATTAGGTCTTTTGTATGTTATAACGTGGCTGGGCTCACGGTTTTCAAAAAAGGATTGTTAGGCTCAAAATTTTATTTGGGTCCCACCCATTCTTCTTGATGTCCTTCATTCCTAAAGTCAATTAATTCACTGATGCACTCAGTCGACAACAGAACTTTTGACACTTATGTTTTAGGTTGACACTTTGATTGAAGTTTCATTGATATTCTTTTTGAACAGACTTTGATGAGATTTCTCGAAGTGACAATCACTTTTGTTTGGAAACTGTTCCTATTTTTGAATCACTCTTTATATGTATGGACTTGTTCTTTTTGAACTTTGAGTTTGTGGTCCATCACGGTGCCCCTCTTTATTTTTTTTATGGGCTCTTTTTTTTGAACTCTCTGTTTTTTTTGTACTCTCCTTTTTTGTAATCACTCTGTTTTTTTTGTATAACCTTTGTAAGATGAAGATTGTGACTGTCGTATGAATTGTTGTGAGTCTCATCGCTTGACAGCTTCCTTTGTCTGAGGAAAGCGTTGTGATTAAACCTCTAATTTGGTATGACCAGATGAATGGATTCTCTTGTATCAGGATGCATCATCAAATTAATTGAAATACTACCCTGCCCCAGGTTATGATTAAGGGTTCAGAAAAAAGTAGAAAGAAAACACCGACTTCAGGCTCAAAGGGGCTGATTCCGGATTATCTCCTTATATCTCCACTGTTTGGGAAGAGAAACAATGCCTTACATCGTCAACTAGGTTTTTCACCATTGAAAAGCATATATCAGCAAAAATTAGTTATTTATTTTCATCATCCTCGCTCCAAGTTTGTAAGTAATAAAGCAAGAGAAAAGAGTGAATACGAATGGATTGATTCAAAAAAACATGCATGTTTATTATATTAAAAGTACTTGACAAAAGACATAATGTTAAAAACAAACAAATGCTTGACAAAAAAAATAAAAAAATAAAAGCCTAGTGATCATAGGGATGAGCTTCCTTGTACCACTAACTTCAACTGGATAAAAGAGAGTAGTAGCACCATCAACAACTAAAATGCAACAAATCACTCCATGTAGAACAGAGCTGGGTCTATATCCTCGAAAGAAAATTTGTTAGTTTCGATCAATCTTTGGACTTCACCCTTCAGAGTTAAACAATATTCAATACTGTGGCCAGGTGCCCCTTGATGAAAAGCACATGATAATTCAGGTTTATACCACCATGGCAATTTTGCAGGTATCTTAGGCGGTGCTCTAGTCTGAATTTGATTCCTCTCAAGCAAAATAGGAAGCAAATTTGCATACAACATAGGGATCGGTTCAAACTTAGGTTCTCTTATTGGAGCAGGATTCTGTTTGCTTGGCTGTTGTAGAGCCAGTTGGCGAGGCTGTTGTTGAACATGATGCCTTTGTTGATATTGGAAAGGCAAAAACAGTTGCTCGAGAAAAAGATGGTGGTTATTTTGCGCCACCATTAAGAAAGTGATCAAGGTATTTTTCTTTTCGAATTCTGCCCGAAGTGTGATGACTTCTTCACGAAGCTGAGTATTCTCTTGTTCAACTGCTTCCATTATTTTCTCTTGATTAACACGAGTGTTGACTTGCAAGTTGACTTTGCACAAGACCGTTAGACCGCTGAGAGGAAGACACGAAGCTTAGACTCTTTTTTTTTGAAGAAGACCATGAATGCACAATGATGCATGAGAAAGAAAGTTTTGTTTTGATTTTTGATTTACAAAGGACTTTAGGATACAAATCATAAAGGACCTTATTTTTGTTTATGATCAAAAGAAATTTTTTTCTTTTCAAAGTAACCTTTTTTTTTTGAAGGTCCATGATGATTTTGAAGTTTGTAAAGAAATTCCTCTAAGTCCTTTGAAAACTAATGGAAAAAGATTTTCATGAATGCATGGATGTATGAGATATGATGATGCAACAATCACAAACATAGGAAAACATGGTTGGTTTTGAGATATCATAATGTTGGAGCCAAAGGTAAGAACTACCCACAAGGTATGAACTATTGGTTTATCTTCTTTTCGTAACACGGGTTCTACAAAGTTCCCAACGTCATCAACTTTCCTTATTGAATACCAATGTCCATAACTGAACTCACGGCCAAATGAAATATCCAAGGGAAAGTCTCGATTGAGCGTGGTATCGCGGAACAACTAATCCTAAGTCTGCGCTAACTATTACTAGTCGTTCGCGTTCCTTGTCTAGGATTTCATACCTTAAATTTTCAGGTAGAGTATTGAGTTTTAAAGTTGGTTTAGCTGGGCAAGGCGTAATTGATAAACATTCGCCTAGTGCTTTTAGAAATTGATTCAAAATGAATTCAACTTTTTCTTCACCCACTTCAAAGGTGAGTTTTTCCTTTCTTAACATCTATTATGGCACCAGCGGTAGCGAAGAATGGCCTTCCTAAGATGATTGGTGTATTAGAATCTTCCCTAATGTCCATGACTATAAAATCGGTGGGGATGAAGAATTGACCTACGCGTACGGGTACGTTTTGTAGAATACCTAAAGGAAATTTGACAGAGCGGTCCGCGAATTGTATAGACATTCTAGTTGGTCTCAACTCTCCCATCTTAAGTCTTTCACATATAGACACGGGCATTAAACTAATACTGGCTCCTAAATCGCATAGGGCCCTATCTATGACATACCTTCCAATTACACACGTTATGGAAAAACTTCTTCGGTCTTCAAGTTTAGGAGGCATATTATTTTGAAGAATCGCGCTACACTCGGCAGTAAGCATAACGGTTTCATCGTCTTCAATCCTCTTTTTATTAGTTAAAATTTCTTTTAGAAACCTAGCGTATGAGGGCATTTGGGTGATAGCTTCTATAAAGAGTATTGTGATATTTAATTGTTTCAGAAGCTCTACAAATTTCTTAAATTGCCCCGCGCTTTTAGATTTTTCATATCTTTGAGGATAAGGGATCGGTGGTTTATAAGGTAGCGGAGGCACATAAGGTGTCTTTTTCTCTATAGCCTCTTCGCTTTCATCTTCCCTATCTTTTTCGCTTAGTTCACTCCCCTCCTTAGTTGGTTTATTAAGATTTTTTTGCATGGTTGACTTCTCTACTCTAAGGTCAGCTGGTTCTTCGTATGTTGTCTTACTCCACAGTATAACAGCATTAGCATGTCCTTTCGGATTTGGCTGAGGTTGGCAAGGAAATATTCCCGCTGGGGCAGAAGTAGACGCTTGATGCTGAGCCACATGTGAAATTCGAGTTTTAAGCATTTTATTGTGTGTGGCTATAGCATCTACCTTGATGGTTAATTGCTCAATTTGCTCATTAGTGTGCTTAATTTGCTCACTATTGTTTAAGCTTAGAGTTATGAAATTTTTGCTGGTTTCAGCTTGAGCAGTTATGAAGTTTTCCATCATTATTTCAAGGTTAGACTTCATAGGAGCATTCGGAGCAGGAACGGCGGCGAGGTTTGGATAATCTGGTGGAACATAAGGTGCTTAGCAAGGTGCACATAATGCATTGTTGTTTTGGTACGGATGGTTCTTCCAACCTTGATTGTAAGTGTTGGAGTAGGGGTTTCCTTGAGTGTAATTCACTTGTTCAGGAGGAACTCCTGTCAAGAGTTGACATTCGGCGATAACATGACCAGGAACTCCACATAACTCACAATTAGGAGCTATTGCGGTCACGGTGGCTGCGGGTGTTGTGGTCATGCTTTCTATCTTTTGAGCCAAGGCGTCAAACTTGGCATTGACATGGTCAAGGAGGCTCACTTCGTACATACCACCTTTCGATTGAGTTCTCTCCAAAGGAGTTCGTTCGCTTCCCCACTGATAATGATTTTGGGCCATGTTTTCGATGAGTTGAAAAGCATCACTGTAAGGTTTATCCATTAGTGCGCCACCTGCGGCAGCGTTGATCGACGATTTGTGTATCAATAAATATTTTATAACTGCAAGTGCACAGTTTCGTCGTTGAGTTTTAAAAGATATCGAACCACAGAGACAAACAGTCGAACTACCGTATTTCTGTCGTTACGGTGTAAATCTAAGGCTAATAGATGTTTAGGGTTGATTGGAATTTTAAAAGAAAATTAAAATTAAGATTTAAATTAATTAAAGCGGGATATCGGTATGTAACTTAATTAACCTTCGGGAATTTAATAAATGGGTTTATATTTCAGAAGAACTTTCTCAATTTAAAGGTCTAAACCTCACACTCTCGTTTTGTTGATAAAAACTGTTGGCGTTTTTGTATGTTGGCTATAATTTTGCAAAAACCCATTTTATCACATGCTCTAGAAAATGCTGTAGCATCTGAGTATGTTGTGACTGGAAGCTTCTAGAAGCGTGCGCGTTTTTGTTTGTGATTTCCAGAAGATATCTTTGAAGAAGATTTGTTTCAGAAATTATATTTTTGTTGGAAAGTATATTTTTGTTAGGGCGAAGCTGGCACAGCACGCGCGCCTTGTGTCACAAGTAATCTCTTGTGTGAAGATTTAATTCTAAAATATATCTCATATATTTTAGGAATTATTTGTTTGGAGCTGAAGACTTATTGGATATATTTTTGAAGACTCCTATTCTTTAGGAACAAGTCAAGCCCAGTAAGAAGACTCTATACATAGTTGTGTCAAACCTAATTTAGGTTTGTGGGAATTTTATTGTGTTCACTAAAGCGTGTGTAATCCTTATTTTACTTAGTGAACTTTGTGAGCCTTTTCTTGTATCACGTTGATACTTGCTAAAGGTATAGGTTGTTGTTTATGTTTGAGTGTGTTCTCACCGTCATAAGCGTTTGTGTTTAATTGTGAACAACATTGTGTTCGTGTTGATAGTAAGGAGTAAGGCGGGGCGCCTTTGACCTAGGAGTTCCTAGGTTGAGTTGCACAAGGTGGTTGCTAGGTTAGAAGCAGTAAGCTGGCTGTTTACTAGTGTCTTGAAACTAGGACTATAGTAGTGGATTCCTCCTGGATTGGTATCCCCCAGATTAGGGCAAGTTGCGCCGAACTGGGTCAACAAACTCTTGTGTTATTTACGTTTCCGCTATTTATCGCTTTTACTATTATCTGTGTTGTGAGTAGACGCTGTAGCAATTGCTAAAGCATCTTACTACTGAGTGCCAGGAATTTCAAAAACCATACTTTCTAAGTTTGGAGTTTTACTGTCACTTTTCTACCACCTTAGCTTCGAAAGTATATTTTGAAAATCAATTAGTTCTAATTAATCCTAACGTGGCTCTCGCTCATTCAAAGATTAATATCAAATTCCTACTATCTAGTTAAAACCTCAAACTCTCGCTCTATTGATTTTAACCTTAGTTGCTTTCTTTTACTCTCGTTCAAAAGCTTTGAATTAAATTAGGAATTTGAATCAGAAAAATAGATTAATAAGTACGCGCTAAATCATTATTAAATCCCCTTCGGAGAATTAGTTTACATACCGATATCTAGGAAATTTAGCTAGACATAATTAAGAAATTAAACAAACAAAAACAGGAAATTAAATAAAGCATAATTAAATAATTAAATAAAAACATTAAATAAAAACCTGGAAGTAAATGCTGAACGAACTTGATATAAATAATTGGAATAATATTCTTGACAGGAAAGTGAAAACAGAACTGAAAACAGATTCCCGGTGTGGAAATACCGTTACAGTTACTGTAATAGGAAACTAAAACTGTACTGAAAATAAAGAAAATAAGGCGTAGAGAATTCTGAAAATGAGCTTGCTATTTATAGAGGATTTTTGCTGCTCCGATCCACTAAAGTAGGAATGGATATGTTTCATTTGATCTCATCCCTTTGGCCATACAATTAGGAAAAGCTGTTGATCGGACGCGTACTTACTCCCCACGTTGCGCAAAACAGTTTCTACTGGGCTTTCACATTTGGTGGCGCTCGCCACCCATTCTGCGGCGCTCGCCAACTTTGGAGTGCTTTTGGTGGCGCTCGCCACCCTCCTGTGGCGCTCGCCACTGAGCAGATTTGGGCAAATGCCCATTTTTGCTGGGCTCCTTTGTGGGCTGCGCGAATTTGGGCTTTGCACCCCCTTTTTGCTCCGTTTTTGATAATTTTTGCTCAATTTTCTTCTCCGACCTATTTTATTCGACAAAACTAAAAACAAATTAAATACTAACATAAAAAGGCATAAATGAAATAAATACATATGCAAATGCAACTAAAATTCACCTAAATTAAGCTAAAAATACGATATGATTTCGTGTCATCAAATTCCCCCACACGTTATGTGAAAACAGATCTGAAGTATTTCGTCTTGACTCTACCTCTCACCTAAGTTTCATTTACCCTTTTCATTCTAGCGCAATAACATTAAGCCCATTATCTTGTACACGCCCATGGTAGGAAACCTGTTAGTGATTATGATCATCATATAGCGAGGGGTGCTGATAACATAAGTTTGGTAACCCCTATTTGCTTTCCCCATTTCGCAGTTGCGGGGGATCGGATCGTAACCCGCCCTACCAAGTTCAGAATCAGACACCTCTGAACCAACTACTTATGAGTTTCTATACTATGGTATTTTTTTCCTTCTCATGTTTCAACATTTGCTGAATTTTCATCAATTATTTCAAGGAATCAACCAATAGCATTCATAACATTTATAATCAAAATCATTCACTTATATTCTTCGGTTTCCCACTTAGTTTGTGCCTTGAGATGGTGCCGACTGCTAGATAAACTACTAAGGGTTCATTAAAACTCAAGTTCAAAGCTTTATCAAAACTAGTACTCAAATCAGTTTTACACACTTTAGGAAATCTAAGGTGTTTAAAACGGTATTGATTTTATCTAACCGTTACCTAAATTCCACAACATAGCCTAGATAGTGCAAACAACCTATATACTTTCAAACAATCAATATCAATCATCAGAACTCAATATTTTTGCTTTTCACAAGAAAATTTTTGGTATGGCTCAAGAAATGGGAAAATCAGACAATAACAAGACAAACACGCAAAATCAACTCAATCTCAGTGAACTAACCTAAGGTTTTATTATGCATGCAAAACTAAATGACTGTAAGAAAAGGAAAGCGATAAGGTTTCCTCCCCCACACTTAAATCGAGCATTGTCCCCAATGCAACGACTAAAGGTGAGCTTGGAAGGGTACAACCTGAGTAGCTAAGCTTTCATAACTTGTAAAGTCGTCGAGCGTGCTATCTTTTTATTACCTGCAAAATAAAATGAACTAAAAAGAAAAATATTAAATTCAAAATCAGCGGGTTGCCTCCCACCAAGCGCTTTGTTTAAAGTCGGTTAGCTCGACTTCAAAGATGGTGACTTAGTTCACGTTGTCATACCCCAAATTTTACCCTCCTTTTTTTTAATTATTATGACAACCTTTTTTCGAAATTGAGAATTGGTTGAAATGGTGAATATTTGCAACTAAGGGTATTAGTAGTTTAAGGTAATGGGTTCAAGCCCCAATTGTGACATTTTTGGTTTTTGATTACTTTTGTTGTGGTTTCTCACTTTCACGTTTTTTACATATATATTTGTTTTTATTTATTTTTTTGTTGGTTCACATAAACAAAATATAAAATATAAAAAAATACAAAAAAAGAAGATAAGAACCGAAAATAAAAAACAGTGGAAAAGAAAAGAGAACAAAAATCATAAACTTGGGGAGAGGGAAAGAAAATCAGATTAAGGAACAAATTTTTGATCCCAATCTATTTACAACAAATTCCACAAAATTGGTAAAGGATTTACATGAAAAAATTTATCCAAGAAATAGCAACAAACCAGTCACTTCCTCTACTATAAATACATACATTAAAATCTCATTCAGAACACACAAAAAATCTGAAAACAACAGAACACAAAAAGAAACAAAGCGCATAACAAGCACGAAACACCCAAAGAATTTGCTTTTTTGTCACATAAAGCAATTTGGTTCACTTCCATTCCTGAAGCCAAAATCTACGAATCACAAAAATACAACAACAATACAGTGGTTTTCTTCTTGGAAGGGAAAATTCACTCACCACCAGAGCCCAACCCAGCTGGAACCGAAACAAATTAGGCAAAGAAAAAGAGAAGTAATCGAGAGACAAAGGAGATCAACGTCCACTACACCGCCGCCGCCGATCCACTGCGATACCGTGGAATCGTAGAAGACGAAGAACGAGAGAAGAAAAGAAAACGAATCTGGTTTGTATTTGTTTGTTGTTCTGCCTTTTCCTGTAAGTACTATGCTATTTGTTTGATAATTATCTCTTCTTTTCTTTAGTTATACTAAGTGTCACATGGGGTCACACCATATGCTATGTGTCGTCCATTCTCGGCAACTCTATTTTGGGTTCATGCAATTAGTTTAATTCATATAACATATTTTATCCATTTGACATATCCAATTTACCACACTATATAAGATGTCAACAATGATATAAAATCAATAAATAATTTGGATTAAGAAAAAGAGTACACGAAAGTGCATTCGTTCATCTCTTGAATAATTAAAGTCTTGGTGCACACCTGGCCGATTGATTATTCCTCTTCCATAAACGAATATAATTCTAATAAAATACTTTGGATTAAAAAGGAGATACACGGAAATATATCCGTTCATCTCTCGAATAATTAAAGGCTTAGTATACACTTTGCCGGCTGATTGTTTGTCTTCCATAAATTCAAACATAAATCTAATAAACAAACATAACTTAAAAATTGGATTAAAAAGGGACGCCCGAATGAACATTCGTTTTTCCCTCGATTAATCAAAGACTTAGCGAACGCTTTTTCTATTGATTATTCGTCTTCCGCTTTTACAAGATACCAACACACATCAAATTAATTCTTTTGCCTTCGGGCTAATTTAACATCAAATGGAAAAATCTTTTCACAAATGAACATGTTTGCAATCAATTCTAACGTGATACAAACAATGCTTAAGCCTCCACCATGCGAGCATACAAGCGGCGTTTAACCACTAGAATACGATTAAAACATCGTTCCCTAAAAAACACCAACAAACAATGGACACCCAGAACTACGTAGCTTTGATTTCCTCATCGCACCGGAGGATACGTAGGAGCAAGATCATCATCTTTTCAAGCATAATAATAAAAAACTTAAAATCCCCCCTTCTTGTAAATATCTTAAATAAAATAATAAATATTATAATAAATATAATAATTAAAAAACATGTAAACAAACTTTAAAAATATTAAACCCTAGAATTAATTAGGAGGTTCCCGTTGAGTACAACGGATGTGAGGGGTGCTAATACCTTCCCCTTGCATAACCAACTCCCGAACCTGGAGATGGTTGCGATGACCGTCTTATCTTTAAGGTTTTATCGATATTTTCCTCAAAATAAAATTCGGTGGCGACTATGTGTCATTCCGAGTGTCCTAGACGCTCGGACGATTTTTCGCGGCGCGACACACGTGACAGCGGATAGGGCGGATAGGTTAAAATTTGTAAGTGTAGTGTCACTATCCTTGAGGTCGTAATGTTTCAACCGCTGCCCATTAACTGTGAATGTGTCACTAGAGTCACTCTTTATCTCAATCGCCCCATGAGGATATGTCTTAGAAATTGTAAAGGGGCCTGACCACTTTGAGCGAAGTTTTCCGGGAAAAAGTTTAAGTCTTGAATTAAAAAGAAGTACTAACTGTCCTACCTTAAACTCTCTCCTAGATAGACGCTTGTCATGCCATTTCTTTGTACTTTCCTTATAAATTCTAGCATTCTCATAAGCGTCCAACCTAAGCTCTTCTAACTCATGGATATCCAAGCTCCTCTTCCTACCGGCGGTGGTGTAATCAAAATCCAAGCTCCTCTTCCATTTGGACACGTAGTCAACAGCCACAAGTATGTATTTATTCCAAAAAGAAGTTGGGAATGGTCCCATGAAATCTATCCCCCATACATCAAATACTTCCACTTCGAGGATGCCATGTTGAGGCATTTCATCGCGCCTGGAGATGCCACCAGCGCATTGGCACTGATCACAACTCCTTATGGCAGCATGGACATCTTTCCAAAGAGTGGGCCAAAAGAGTCCGACTTGTAAGATCTTAGCACAAGTTTTGGAAGTACTTGCATGTCCTCCATAGGGCGCATAATGACAATGAGTGATAATGCTTTGCGCCTCATCTTCGGGGACACATCGACGGAAGATTCCATCGGCACCTCTCTTGAAAAGAAGAGGGTCATCCCAATAGTAATGTTTTAGATCACTAAAGAACTTCTTCTTTTGCTGGTAAGTTAGATCCCGTGGAAGGACCCTTGCCGCTAAATAGTTAACAAAATCAGCATACCATGGCAAAGAGTCTCTTGTGAAGACAGAGTTGACGACTTCGAAATTGTCTTGAAACAAAGGGTACTCGGAGGCGACACTCTACATAAGGGCTACCAGCCTCTCATACGGGAAGTCATCATTTATGGGTACCGTTTCGGGCACCATTCCCTCCATTCTTGACAAATGGTCAGCGACTGTGTTGTCGATTCCTTTCTTATCTTGGATCTCTAAATCAAATTCTTGAAGGAGCAAGATCCATCTTAGGAGCCTTTGTTATGCATCCTTTTTGTTGAGTAGGTACCTAATTGCGGCATGATCTGTATAGACAATGATTTTGGCCCCTATTAGGTAGGAACGAAATTTATCAATCGCAAACACAACAGCCAGGAGCTCTTTTTCTGTGGTGGCGTAGTTCATCTATGCGGGGTCTAAGGTCCTACTGGCATAGTAAATAGCATGAAGCTTCTTATATTTCCTTTGACCTAAGACTGCGCCTATAGCATAGTCACTAGCGTCACACATGATCTCAAATGGTAGACTCCAATCAGGTGGCTGCATGATGGGGGTAGAAATGAGAGCTGCCTATAATTGCGTGAATGCCGTTAGGCACTCCTCATCAAAAATGAACTCGGCATCTTTCATTAACAGCCCGGTTAACGGTTTTGTAATTTTGGAGAAGTCTTTAATAAATCGCCGATAGAAACCGGCGTGTCCTAAAAAGCTTCGGACTTCTCTCACAGATTTGGGAGATGGTAGATTCTCTATGACTTGGATTTTAGCTCTATCTACCTCAATCCCTTTGTTGGACACTATATGCCCAAGAACAATTCCTTGACGAACCATGGAATGGCACTTTTCCCAATTAAGCACAAGATTGACTTTTTCACATCTTTCAAGTACCTTTTCTAGGTTTGTCAGGCATCCTTCAAAACTTTGCCCGCATACGGAGAAATCATCCATGAAGACCTCCCTAATGTCATTGATGTAATCGGCAAAGATTGCCGTCATACATCTTTGGAAAGTCGCGGGGGCATTACACAATCCAAATGGCATTCGCCTATATGCAAATGTGCTAAAAGGACAGGTGAAGGTTGTTTTCTCTTGGTCATCGGGATGAATAGGGATTTGAAAGAATCCCGAATAACCGTCTAGATAGCAGAAATAGGAATGATTCGCCAAACGCTCAAGCATTTGATCAATGAAGGGCAAAGGGAAATGATCCTTGCGCGTGGCTTTGTTGAGTTTCCTATAGCCAATGCACATTCTACTACCCGTTACGACTCTTTGTGCTACAGACTCTCCCTTCTCATTGGTAACTATAGTCACTCCACCTTTCTTAGGCACGACATGAACGGGACTGACCCATTTACTGTCGGAGATCGGGTATATTATTCCTGCATCTAGAAGTTTTTCAACTTCTTTCTTAACTACTTCAGTAAGAATGGGATTTATCCTTCTTTGCGGTTCTCAAGAGGTCTTGCAATCTTCCTCGAGATAGATGCGATGCATGCAAAAAGAAGGACTTATCCCTTTAAGATAAGATATGCTATATCCTAAAGCAGCTGGGAATTTTCTTAGGACATTCAGCAACTTTTTGGTCTCTGACTGTCCTAGATCGGCGCACACAATCACAGGAAGCTTAAGCTCTTGATCAAGGAATTCATACCTTAGACTCTCAGGTAGAGGTTTTAGTTCGAGAGAAGATTGATCAGGAGACGGCGTCGGGTTTGGTGTAATCTCAAAGCATTCACCGAGCTCGTCATCCTGAACTTCGAGAGTAGAAGTTGGAGAAGATGTTAGAATTTCAGTGTAAACAGTTTGATCATTCTCCATTTCTTTTCTGCATTCGTCAATGACGTCAAGCAGATAGCAAGTATCATCTATAGCTGTCGCACTTAGGAATTGAGTCAAAATGAATTCAACTTTTTCATCTCCCACTTCAAAGGTGAGCTTTCCCTTTTTGACATCAATTATCGCACCGGCTGTAGCAAGGAATGGCCTTCCTAAAATGATAGGCGTGTTAGAGTCTTCCTTAATATCCATGACTATGAAGTCGGTTGGAATAAAGAACTGACCTACACGCACCGGAACATTTTCTAAGACTCCTATAGGCATCTTGACCGAACGGTCGGCAAACTGGATGGACATTCTGGTGGGTCTTAGCTCGCCTAGCTTTAGTCTCTCGCATATGGTCATGGGCATCAAACTAATGCTGGCACCTAAATCACATAGGGCTTTATCAATAACAAACTTCCCAATGACACAGGGTATGGAGAAACTTCCTGGATCTTTAAGTTTAGGAGGCATTTTGTTTTGAAGGATAGCACTACACTCTGCAGTGAGTGTAACAGTTTCGTTATCCTCAATCTTCTTTTTGTTGGTTAGGATCTCCTTGAGAAACTTAGCATATGCGGGCATTTGTGTGATAGCTTCAGTGAATGGGATGGTGATATTTAACTGCTTGAGAAGCTCAGCAAATTTCTTGAATTGCCCCATGCTTTTGGTTGTTTCCAACCTTTGAGGATAAGGAATGGGTGGTTTGTAAGGTGGCGGAGGCACATAGGGTGTTTCTTTTTCTTTTGCCTCGACGCCATTTCCTTCTTTCTCTTTGGGTTCACTCTCTTTCTCAACTGGTTCATCTGGCTTTTGCTGCATGGCCGGCCTCTCAATCCTAGGATCAAGTGGTTCATCATACTGTGTTCCACTTCGCAGTGTCACAGCGTTTACATGAGCTTTAGGATAGGGCTGCGGTTGGCCAGTAAATGTTCCTGCAGGAGCAGACATGGATGATTGTTGTTGAGCCACCTGTGCAACTTGAGTTTCTAGTATCTTATGATGGGTGGTCAGAACATCAACTTTACTGTTCAATTGCTCGAACATCTTAGCGAAATGCAGGTTTTGGTTTTCAATCCCCTTGTTAGTTTGCATTTGGGACGCCATGAAGGTTTCAAACATGATGTCAAGGCTAGACTTCCCTGAGTTTTCTTGATTTAGCACAGGAGCCTTTTGAAAACCTGGTGGGCCAGAGGATTGTCCTTGTCTAGGTGGATACAATGCATTGTTGTTCTTCTATGAAAGATTTGGACTGTTCTTCCAAGCTGAGTTGTAGTTGTTTGAATATGGGCCTCCTTGGGCGTAGTTCACTTGATCGGAAGGAGTTCCGGCCAAGAGTTGGCATTCAGCTGTAGCATGCCCTGGAGCGCCACATAATTCACAACTAGAGACTGTTGCTGCTACGGTAGCAGCAGGAGCATTGAGTAAGCTATCTAATTTCAGAGTGAGTGCATCAACCTTGGCACTGACGTGGTCAAGGTCGCTTATCTCATGCATTCCTCCTCTCGATAGAGGTTTTTCCGCAGAGGTTCTTTCGCCTCCCCACTAGTAGTGATTCTGAGCCATGCTCTCGATGAGCTGATAGGCATCATTGTAGGGCTTGTCCATGAGGGCGCCGCCCACGGCAGCGTCTATGGTCATCCTTGTATTGTACAGGAGACCGTTGTAGAAGGTGTGGATAATTAGCCACTCTTCTAAACCATGATGTGGACAGAGCCTCAACATGTCCTTAAATCTCTCCCACGCTTCATAAAGAGATTCGTTGTCTTTCTGCTTAAATCCATTGATTTGGGCTCTTAACATAGTAGTCTTGCTACGTGGGAAATACGTAGCCAGAAAGACTTTCTTCAACCCTTCTCATGTAGTGACAGAGTTGGAAGGTAGGGACTGGAGCCAAGCACGGGCTCGATCTCTTAGAGAGAAGAGGAAAAGACGAAGCCTAATCGCTTCGGGACTTACGCCATTAGCTTTCACTGTATCGGCGTATTGTAAGAAGACAGAGAGGTGGAGATTAGGGTCTTGTAAAGGACCACCCGAAAACTGACTTTGCTGAACAGCAGAGAGCAGGGAAGGTTTAAGCTCAAAATTATTAGCCTCTATCGTAGGGGCAACAATGCTGTTATGCGGTTCAGCATCCGTAGGGGTAGCATAGTACTTTAGAGGGCGGTTTTGAGGACCTATTTCCATTTATAATTCCTCTTCGGATTGTTCCGAGTCTTCGTCTGTTTCGGGAAAGATGATTTGACTTTGGGGTGCTATGTATCTTTCCCTAAACTGTTCAATTCGGCGTCTTACACTTAGTAGACGCTCTGGGTTGTCGACTGGAGTTTCTAATTCTTCGCTATGAGAGCGGGTACTTGGCATACAATCGACAAACCAAAAAGGGTAATAATTTTTTTGATTTTTCTTTTTTTTTTTCTTTTTTTTCTTTTTTAAATTTTTAACAGAAAATTAAAAGTTGCCTTATTCTCTACGTTGTAACGACGGAGTTACAATATCGACTAAATTGGTCCCCGGCAACGGCGCCAAAAACTTGATCGACGATTTGTGTATCAATAAATATTTTATAACTGCAAGTGCACAGTTTCGTCGTTGAGTTTTAAATGATATCGAACCACAGAGACCAACAATCGAACTACCGTATTTCTGTCGTTACGGTGTAAATCTAAGGCTAATAGATGTTTAGGGTTGATTGGAATTTTAAAAGAAAATTAAAATTAAGATTTAAATTAATTAAAGCGGGATATCGGTATGTAACTTAATTAACCTTCGGGAATTTAATAAATGAGTTTATTTTTCAGAAGAACTTTCTCAATTTAAAGGTCTAAACCTCACACTCTCGTTTTGTTGATAAAAACCATACTTTCTAAGCTAGGAGTTTCACTGTCACTTTTCTACCACCTTAGCTTCGAAAGTATATTTTGAAAATAAATTAGTTCTAATTAATCGTAACGTGGCTCTCGCTCGTTCAAAGATTAATATCAAATTCCTACTATCTAGTTAAAACCTCAAACTCTCGCTCTATTGATTTTAACCTTAGTTGCTTTCTTTTACTCTCGTTCAAAAGCTTTGAATTAAATTAGGAATTTGAATCAGAAAAATAGTTTAATAAGTACGCGCTAAATCATTATTAAATCCCCTTCGGAGAATTAGTTTACATACCGATATCTAGGAAATTTAGCTAGACATAATTAAGAAATTAAACAAACAAAAACAGGAAATTAAATAAAGCATAATTAAATAATTAAATAAAAACATTAAATAAAAACCTGGAAGTAAATGCTGAACGAACTTGATATAAATAACTGGAATAACATTCTTGACAGGAAAGTGAAAACAAAACTGAAAACGGATTCCCGGTGTGGAAATATCGTTACAGTTACTGTAACAGGAAACTAAAATTGTACTGAAAATAAAGAAAATAAGGCGTAGAGAATTCTGAAAATGAGCTTGCTATTATAGAGGATTTTTGCTGCTCCGATCCACTAAAGTAGGAATGGATATGTTTCATTTGATCTCATCCCTTTGGCCGTACGATTAGGAAAAGCTGTTGATCGGACGCGTACTTGCTCCCCACGTTGCGCAAAACAGTTTCTACTGGGCTTTCACATTTGGTGGCGCTCGCCACCCATTCTTTGGCGCTCGCCACCTTGGGAGTGCATTTGGTGGCGCTCGCCACCCTCCTGTGGCGCTCGCCACTGCGCAGATTTGGGCAAATGCCCATTTTTGCTGGGCTCCTTTGTGGGCTGCGCGAATTTGGGCTTTGCACCCCCTTTTTGCTCCGTTTTGGATACTTTTTGCTCAATTCTCTTCTCCGAACTATTTTATTCGACAAAACTAAAAACAAATCAAATACTAACATAAAAAGGCATAAATGAAATAAATACATATGCAAATGCAACTAAAATTCACCTAAATTAAGCTAAAAATACGATATGATTTCGTGTCATCAGGCGTCTATTGTCATTCCTGTGTTATAAAAGGTATGGATAATTAACCATTCTGCTAGGCCATGATGTGGGAAGAGTCTCAACATATCCTTGTATCTCTCCCAGGTTTTGAAAAGAGATTCTTTGTCTTTTTGTTTAAACCC
This sequence comes from Trifolium dubium, assembly GCA_951804385.1. Classification (NCBI taxonomy): domain Eukaryota; kingdom Viridiplantae; phylum Streptophyta; class Magnoliopsida; order Fabales; family Fabaceae; genus Trifolium; species Trifolium dubium. The sequence continues at coordinate 29,334,192 of OX638062.1, read as the reverse complement.
AATGATTTGGGCTCTTAGCATAGCAGTTTTGCTAGGTGGGAAATATTGTGCTAAAAAGACTTTCTTCAACTCATCCCATGTTGTGACAGAGTTGGATGGTAGAGACTGGAGCCAAGCTCTAGTTCTATCTCTTAACGAGAAAGGGAAAAGACGAAGTCTAATTGCTTCGGGACTAACACCATTCGCCTTTATTGTGTCTGTGTATTGCAGAAAGATTGACAAGTGTAGATTAGGGTCATCCGTAGGATTCCCTGAGAACTGGCTTTGTTGTACGGCAGACAACAACGAAGGTTTAAGCTCGAAGTTGTTGGCCTCAATCGCAGGTGCAACGATGCTGTTATGCGGTTCAACTTGTGATGGGATAGCATAATAATTAAGAGGACGGTTTTGCGGTCCTATCTACATATCTAGTTCTTCTTCAAATTCTGATTCTACAATTGGTTCGGGAATGAAGATCTGATTAGCGGGAAGGATGTATTTATCTCTGTATTCTTAGATTTGGCGTCTTATACTAATAAGACGCTAAGGGTCGTCGACTAGTTGCACCAATTCTTCGCCTTGAGAGCAAGTACTTGGCATTCAATTGACAAACCTATTTGGGGTAATTTTTTTATTTTAATTTTTTTTTAAATTTTGATTTTTAAATTTAAATTAAAAATACTGATTTTTAATTAACTAATTAAATAAAAAAATTTCTGTTTTTTTTATATATTTTTATTACTATTTTTAGTTGTCTTAGTCTCTACGGCGTAACACTAAAGTTACGATATATGGACTAAATTCGTCGCCGGCAACGGCGCCAAAAACTTGATCGCGATTTAGTATAACTAAAGGATTTATGACTGCAAGTGCACAGTCGTATCGCGTAGTCTTAAAAAGATATCGAACCCAAAGGACCAATGTCTATAGTACCGTTATATAGAATTACTATATAAATCTAAGGCTAATAATTAAATTAAAAGGATTTAATTGCGAAAATAAACAAAGTAAATTAACTATATTAAAAGACTGTGATGTGATTTAGTGTGTGTTTGGTTACGCGTTTCCACACCCCAAACTCACGTTTTGACCCTTAAACGTGATTCTCATCTTTTGCCAACATGTTTGGTTTTCTCTTCAATAATTGATTCTGTCTTTTAAACGTGATTTTACAAGAAGCTAGGAATCCTAGCTTTTGCGGTGAGTCAAAATCAATTCTTCATTTGTTGTTGGGTTAGGGGGTTATAATTTATATTATTCCTTTATTACCCTTAACCACTATCATCCTTTACCCTTACCAGAACTCATCTTTCAACAATCATCAACCAAATTGGTCACTCCCACTTGCTGCATGTTGTTGCCCCTTTATGAAATTCACAGCAACACGAGTTCATCCCCTATATGTAGAAATGTGAGTGAAAATGAAATTAAATCACGAAATTGAAGAATTGTGAGTGTAAATGAGAAATTATTGAAAAAACATTGTTGATTTGGAAGATCCAGTGAAGAACGGTTGTGGTGGGAGATATGAGAGAAGGAGAAAAAATAAATAAAAAGAAACATAAAAGCTGTGTTTGAACTTTGAAGGTTCTAGAGAAATGGAGAATTATAATTAATAGTTGGAATACTTTTTATTTTATTTTATTTTTCTACACAAACTATTTTGAGAATATGGGAAGGAAGGTTTATTTGATATTTCGGTGATTTTTTCATATTCTCTTTTAAAAATGATTTTGATTCATATAGATGATTTTTTTCTTTCAAAATATGTAACTAAAAATTACTTTACATTTTGTTTTTTTAAAAAAATTACATTACACTCAATTCAGTTTTATTTTGATGGATTATATAGCATTGTTAATATTATATTTAGTATTTTATTGCACTTAATTATGTAAATTTAGCTTCTTTAATAAGAATGTTAATTTAATAATTCTATTTATTTGTATTAAATTATGTCCATTTTGGTAATTATACATTTAAAAGCAATTATGAACAAAACTATCCAAACAACATAAATTTTGTTTGATCAATTCTACATTATTGCATTCAAACATAAATCAATTCAATCAAAATCAATTCTGACAAAATCAATTCTGTCAGAATCAATTCTACCAGAATCAATTTTATCCACCGCCGAACCAAACACACACTTAGGTTGCTTTACAGGGTTCAACACTCAATTCGTGCTAGAAAAATAATTCGTTTTCACAAAACTATATTGATTTTAATAAACTAATCTCACACTCTCGTTCTGTTGATTAGAATCATATTATATAAAGCCATGATTAACTCTCGCCCTCTCATGTGTTTACAAATACTTTTTGAAAATCAAATATTGTTTAATAAATTCTAAAGAGCTCTCGCGGTGTTTAGAATTAATGTTCAAATTTTACTATCTGGTGCAAACCTCACCCTCTCGGTCTGTTGGTCTATACCTTAGTTAATTTTCACTCTCGTGCAAAATTATATTATTAAGCTTTAAAAATTGATAGAGAAAACTTATTAATTTTGAGAACACAAATTAATTACCGAACCCCATTAACTTCCTATTTCACATCTAAGTTTAATAAATTTAGCTAGACATGGAAAAGTAAACAAACAAACTAAAACAGTAAACTAAATTAGACATATTAAATAAATAAATAAATGAACGCATAAAAACCTGGAAAATTAGAAATCTGAAAAACTGGAATTAAACTTGATGGAAATAATCGGTACGAAATTCTTGATACAAATATGTAATTAAAATTCGTAACGGATTTCCGGTTTGGAAATACCGTTACAGTTTATTGAACTGAAAGAATAAACTGACTGGAAAAACTAAAGAAAATGACGTGAAATGAAGACAGAGCAAGTTTCTGTTTTCATCCTCTATTTATAGAGTGAGTTTAGCTTGTACGATCCTATTTGTAAGGAAGGGATAAGTTTACTTTTGAGATCAATCCACTGCCGTACGATGAGGAACATGCTGTTGAGGATGCGCTGAAATTGCAATTCTGTTTGGTTCAGAATTCTATGGCGGGTGCCGCCAAGCATGCTGGGGCAAATGCCCTCCTTTTGCTGGGCCTGATTGGGCTGCGTGAAATTATGCATTGCACCTCCCTTTTTGCTCCATTTTGAGTGCTTTTTGCTCAATTCTCTTCTCCGACCTATTTTATTCAATAATATTAAAAAGGAAACAAATACCAACATAAAAAGAGACAAAAGAAATAAAAACATATGAAAATGCAACTAAAATTCATGTAAATTAAGCTAAAAATATGATATGATTTCGTGTCATCATGATGTTTTTGTTATTCAGCTGGGTATTAACATCCCCCACAAACAGTTCACCATTCTTTGTACCAGTTGAAGTAATAGCCTACATCACAAGTCAAAAAGAGAGCATAAGATATAACATAAGTTGCTAAACGGAGGTTTTAAATCATGTAAATGTAACTGATACTTCACATAAACAACAATCTGCTACAACCGAATCATTCAAAAGGCAATAAATGTGATGCAGGTAACATGATTCTTTTTGGTTTGCTATGAACATGTTACAAAAATATAAATTAGCGCTGAAAATTAGAAATATTCGATTAAGGTAACATTACTCTTACTACAATCGTTAGCTTATTGGACAAAGTTATTTAGTTCCATTCTCATCTAAACATGATACGTCCAAATCACGGTCCAATTACCTGATATTAACTTTAATGATTCTTAAGATCTTTAAATTGGACTTTGATTCTTAATGATTTGTCTACAATTAGCTTGTGATAAACAATTCCCCAAAACAATTCATCATATAAACACGGAACCTTAACTCATACAATCACATAAACTAAGTAAAATTCTTAGAACCTAAGCTCAGACAATCACAGAACATGAACATTAAGTAAAATTCTCCAATAACTAACTTATAAATAACAAAAATTAAGCAAAACCTATACAATCAAATAACTAACTTGCTAATGGTTGACTCCATTGGGTTTTAAACTCAGGTTCACTACTTCCTACTCATAGCCTTATAGGGGCAAGTTGCTTCCTAATTGGTACCTAAACATCATGTTGCTTAATTACCAGAGCAATAACACTGGCAAGTTCAGCTCTATCACCACAAGCAAAGAACAAATCATTATAATCAAAAAATTAATTGGTACCTTCTCATTATAATCACCACAAGCAAAGAACAATTCATTACAGTTAATTACATGACATTATATGCTTAATTTCTCATAGCCTTTATATGCTTAATTTATCAGAGGACATGAAACTTGTAATTAACTGTGTACTGCTAGTATTGAAAACTAGAGATAAAACCCAAAAATTGTATAGAATCATTAAGAATCTATACAATCAATTAAACATAAAAATTAACAAAAATTTGCTAAATAATTTCCTTATTTGAACTTGTGCAAAATTACCTTGTGCATAATTACCAGAGAATTCAATCAAATTTAGAGAGTGAAGGGCGATTGAGATCGCAACATAGACAACGACGGAAGGAGTGAAAAGAGAGTGAAGGGCACGGCATAACTCTGAAACATGGAGAGAAGAGTGAAGGGTGCGAAGGAAGAAGAAAATGAAGGGTGCGGCAGAGAAGAGAGTGAGACGCGGCTGAAGGTAGGGGCTAGGGTTGGTAGTGAGACGCAGCTGAAGAATTGTTAGCCTTAGCTTGGTGAGAAACTCTTTTGCGTCAACACCGTGCACATCCCGACGGCCAAAGCAATCGGCAAATAAAAAATGATTTCCCGACGGATATTACATATCATTGACGGTTAGGACCGTCAGATAGTATTATCATCCAGACGGCTATGACCTTCAGGATAGAGATCTCACTAGACGATAACTTCCCGACGATTTAATCCGCCGGTTTGTATTTTTCATTTATTTCTAAATGTTTCTAACGGTTTTCTTCATTTTTTGACGGCTTGAGCCTTCAAATTATTTCCTGACGGCCGAAACCTTAAACCCTTCTTTTTAAGTTTAGTTGGAAAATGAAGGTTTCCTTGTAGTGTCGGGAGGGTATGAAGGTTGTGAAATTCTGGCAACCAGACAGACAAATATTGTGCACAATGTTAGCACTAGTGTACGAGCATTTGTCACACGATAATAAAATAACTTAGCATAGCAAAGTAAAATAAGCGTGACTGAAAAGTAAAAAACACAATGAGTTTGTTAACCAAGTTCGGCGCAACTGCCCTAGTCTGGGGGATACCAATACAGGAATGAACCCACTATAATAGTTCTAGTGAAATACACCATCGTAGCCTCACTACTTGGTTATGCACCTAGACCCTATCCCGTGCTGCTCTACCTACGAACTCCTAGATATGAGACCCCGTCTCAATTCCTACCAAACAGTACAACCAGCACTGTTATCAATTGTTCTTTTGGTTTGTTTGTTTGAAGAGTCACACTCTAAAGACACAACTAACTCCATACGTCAAAGCTTATGAGCAGTACACAATTACAACTCAAAAACACAGAGTACTTGACATGAATCAACAGATACAAGCAAGACTCACAACTAACAAGAAAACCTAAAACACACGCTTTAGTTCACACACGGTTTTCCACACACCCAAAACTAGGGTTTGTCTTCATACATATATAGTACTCAGCAAGCACGGGTTTGGGCTTCAAACATAGCTTGGACGTTGTCAGGTCCAGCTAACAATTCTTCGTGAGCAAGAATATTGTTTCCAAAAATATATCAATATTAATTATGGAAATACACAAAGGCCTGTAACCTTGTTACAACTCAGCAAACCTGCGCGTCTTGTTCTGCACGCTAGGTTAAACATAAAACTTCATAGAATCTCCAGAAGATCTTCAACAGAAATATAGCGCGTGTTGGCGCGCAACAGCCAGGTCACACAATGTTGTTCCACTTGCTTACAACATTTGTCTCAGCATTTGGCTAGTAGATGTTTTTGCAAAATGTAGCGAACATACAAAAACCCAACAATCTACCCCTTTGGCAAAATTTTGGCTAAAACAATCTATAGCCAGTTCTTGGAGAGATACACAGAACTTCTTTAAGTCCACATCATGCATAAGCAACAAAACTATCATGGCATATAACAAAACTACCTCCAAGAGAATTCTTTGAGCAAAGATAGCTTGTAACAATATCAGAGGCATTCATCATCAGGAATCATAATACGCCTAGCCTCACAGAAATCGCCAGATAAACATTTCACATATAGTGGGTTCATATAAAGAGATGAAAACATACTCCTAAAAAAAATAATTCCACAACATAGAGATCAGAGATACGTGCTCCCCCTCAATACATGCATTCGCATAACATACGCGCTCCCCCGCAAAACATGCATGCATATAAAATAACATACTTACTTTTAAAAGACAAATGTCAGAGCATCTGTCCAAACATAGCATGTGTCTGAGCATCTTCAGATCATAAGAAAATTAATTCTAACATACGTCTTCATGCATAAACATAGCATAGCAACTTCAAGTAACTTCAAGAGCATGCAACAGATCATCTTCAGGCATAAGAAAATTAATTCTAACATATACACTACTACTCCCCCTTTTTAGCCATAAATTCTGACAAACATAAATCATGCATAAGCAAAGTCATAGAGTAGCACATCCAGTCACAGAGGTCACAGGGTCATAGAGGCACAGAGAAGCCCCAAATAGAGTTATTACAGACCATAAGGCACACATAGGTGCAGAGTGAATGAATAAAAGAAAAAAATTACATAAGCATCAGAAAGAAGCAGTCTCAATAGACGCAGTAGACACTTCCTCAGTGTCACCAGCAGCAGAAGCATTTTCATTTCCTCCTTCTTATTCCTTGTCTTGTCCTTGGGCATTCAGCTCACCATCAGCTTCAGCCTCAGCTTTCAAATGCAGATTTAGTACCTACTGCATAGATGAGCTTAGCCAAACCAGTTGCAACATAATTTGAGTGAGTGGTTGGGGACCAATTATGAGCAGCAATTTTGTTCAACAATGTATATAATGGGGACAATTTTGCAGCAGACAAATGTGCAGGCCAGTGTCTAAGCATATTACCTGTGATTTCTTTGCAGATAGTATCATCAGTCACCTCTAACTCAGGAATGTGTGCAGTGGACCTTCCTAGATAAGCATTGATAATTTGAGGAGAGAAGTTGACACACCTACCATGAACAAACACCTGCCTGTACTCTGGATTCCTAGAGTCATCACAGTCTTCAGAAATGTTGACCACAAATTCCCTAACCAGCTTGTCATAACAATGACCCAGATTCTTCACTGTCTTCATCAGCCCAACACAGTTCAACACATCCACAAGTTCCTTACATTTGAAAGCATCTGCCTTCAGATTCCTTTCCAGTCCAAGCCTCCTATGATAAACAAATTTCCAGCGAGTAAATCCACTTTCTAGGTGAAAGGAGACATTATCCAGAGGAGCTGGAGGAATAACCAGAGGGACTTTCATTCCCTTAATAGTTTTTCTAGATGCTCCACCAGATGAGGCAGCATCTGTCTCAGCAATCTCAAATTCAGAATCACTTGAAGAGTGATCTTTTCTTTTGAGGCTCTTCTTCTTCTGATCAGGCTCGGGAGTTACTTTACTCCAAGACTTGGGGGGACCAATGGGCTTCTTCCCAGTATCAACAACTTTCTTCTTGTGTTTCTTAGCATCTTTACCAGCAGTAGATGCAACAACAACAAATTTGCTCCTTGTCCTGCGAGCAATACTAACAACTGGAGTCTCTTCTAGGGGTCTATCTTCAGACTCCAATTCATCAACATTGGCTTGTGCCAAAGATGCTTGAGCATCTGGCACAACATCCTGTTCATTTGTAGAGGGATCAACATGATCCTCTGTCACAGCAATGTTCTCAGCAACATTTTCAACATCAGCAATAGTCTTGTCATCAACATGTTCAGCACCATCAACATGCAAATTTGAAATAACAGCATCTAATTTTTCATCTACCTTAGGATTAACAGAACCTAGGGTTTTAGTAAGCGCTTCAAATCCCTCAGAGGGCTTTTCATCAGATCCAGTGACAGAAGTGTCAACATCTGGTTCTACAACAGTCGATTTGAAAGGATTTTCTTTACAGTACAGATCATGCATGCTAAGACCTATACGTTGAACATAAGAACATTTCTTACTTTTTGGTTTTGAGGTCTTCTTTGTAACAGATGAAGTGGATCCTTTTCTGGTATTTTTCCTTCGTGACACAAGCGCTTTAGGACGCTGTTTGATTGCTGGTGAATCGATCATAGTTGCAAGTGGTTGAATATCCATAAACTCCGGTGAAGTGGTTTCTGGAACAATGGGGGAAGCTTGATCGTTTGCGATTGGAGAGTGAGTAGAATCAGACATGATTGTAGTAACGTTTTTGGAGATTTGAAGATTTGAGAATTTTTGAATGACAATGGGAGCGGCAAGTGAGCAGTTGAGAGGTTCAGAAAAACTTTGTAGAGAATAATGATGATTGCGTGTTATTGTTTTGTTTAAGGGAAGTTTTGATTCACTTCCTTGATAGGCGTGCAAGTAGCGGTTGAGGAGAGAGAAAATAACTGATGCACGCCTCACACACAATAACTGCTACAATTCCTCAATTAGGCAAATGCTTAACCGCCTTCTAAGTTTTTCAAATTGGGCAATATCAAGAGCTTTTGTCAATATATCTGCTAATTGCTCCTCAGTTGCAACATGCTCAATAACAGTAGCCTTTTCTTCAACCAATTCTCTGATGAAATGATGTCTGATATCAATGTGCTTGGTCCTACTATGTTGTATAGGATTTTTGGAAATATTGATTGCCCTCAAGTTGTCACAATATAATGTCATGGCATCTGACTTGACATTGTACTCACTCAGCATCTGTCTCATCCACACCAATTGTGTACAACTACTGCCTGCTGCTATGTACTCAGCCTCAGCAGTTGATAAGGAAACACAATTTTGTTTCTTACTAAACCAAGATATGAGATTATTGCCTAGAAAGAAACATCCACCAGAAGTGCTTTTTCTATCATCTGCACTTCCAGCCCCGTCAGCATCACAGTATCCTATCAACTTATTACTTTCACCATGAGAATACAGTAAGCCATAATCACTGGTACCATTCACATACTTTAAGATCCTTTTCACTTGAGTTAGATGAGTCACCTTTGGTTCAGCTTGGTACCTAGCACATACTCCAACAGCAAATGTGATATCTGGTCTTCTAGCAGTTAGATAAAGTAGACTTCCTATCATACTTCTGTACAAACTTTGATCTACATCTTCACCTTTCACATCTTTTGAAAGCTTGACATGTGTAGGAGCAGGAGTTCTTTTAGTGGCAGCATTCTCCATGCCAAATTTCTTAACCATATTCTTGGCATACTTACTCTGTGAAATAAATATAGTGTCTTCCATTTGTTTCACCTGAAGACCTAGAAAGAAATTAAGCTCTCCTACAAGACTCATTTCAAACTCAGATTGCATTTGCTGGACAAAATGCTCTACCATCTGGTCAGACATTCCTCCAAAGACTATGTCATCCACATATATTTGGGCTATCATGAGCTTACCTCTCTCATCTTTCACAAAGAGTGTCTTGTCATTACCTCCCTTTCTGTAACCATTATTCACCAAGAACTCAGTTAGCCTCTCATACCAAGCTCTAGGAGCTTGCTTTAAACCATACAATGCCTTCTTTAACTTGTAGACATGATCTAAAAAGGCTGGATCAATAAAGCCCTTGGGCTGTTCAACATAGACTACTTCATTCAAGTAACCATTCAGAAATGCACTCTTGACGTCCATTTGATACAGCTTAAATTTGAGTATACATGCAATTCCAAGCAATAGCCTAATAGCTTCTAGTCTAGCTACTGGAGCAAACGTTTCACCAAAATCAACTCCTTCAATCTGTGCATAACCCTGTGCCACTAGTCTAGCTTTATTTCTGGTGATAGTGCCATTCTCATCTGACTTATTCTTGTATACCCATTTAGTTCCTATGATATTTGCATTATCTGGCCTAGGAACAAGATCCCATACATCACTCCTCTTGAACTGAGTTAGCTCTTCTTGCATGGCATTTATCCATAACTCATCAGTTAGAGCCTCCTTGACATTCTTGGGTTCAAAGTTGGAGATAAAACAAGAATTTGATATCTCATTAGTTCTTCTTCTTGTTGTGATGCCTTGATTAGGATTACCAATGACTTGATCAATAGGATGATTCTTCTGAACTCTGATAGACGGCCCTTTGTTATTAGCTAAATTTTCAGAATTGATCATTCCTGAGTCTTCTTCATTGACAATCTCATCTTCTGTCTCCTCTTGTAGACCACATGCTTGGTCAAATGTACTATCATCTGGTGCATCATCTATACCTTTATCATCTATCACAACATTTATGGACTCCATCATGGTATTAGTTTTAGAGTTGAAAACTCTATAGGCTCTGCTGTTAGTTGAATAACCTAAGAATATCCCCTCATCACTTTTAGCATCCATCTTTCTCCTTGGTTCTCTGTCAGCTAAGATATAACATTTACTTCCAAAAACATAAAAGTGTTTCACAGTTGGTTTTCTATCCTTCCATAGCTCATACAGAGTTGTAGATGTTCCTTTTCTCAGTGTAACTCTGTTATGAATATAGCAGGCTGTGTTCATAGCCTTAGCCCAGAAATAGAATGGTAACTTCTTAGCATGTATCATAACTCTAGCTGATTCTTGTAATGTCCTATTCTTCCTCTCTACTATTCCATTCTGTTGAGGAGTAATAGGTGCAGAAAACTCATGAAATATCCCTTCAGCAGTGCAAAATTCAGAGAACTTACTATTTTCAAACTCCTTGCCATGATCACTTCTAATTCTAGTTATACCACATTCTTTCTCTCTTTGTAGTTTTAGGCAAAGATCCTTGAATTTCTCAAAAGTGTCAGATTTCTCTTTGATGAAGTCAATCCAAGTATATCTAGAATAATCATCTACCATGACAAAGGCATACTTCTTTCCACCTAAGCTTTCAACTTGCATAGGCCCCATTAAGTCCATATGCAATAACTCAAGTACTCTGGATATGGTCATATGTTGCAGCTTCAAGTGAGGCATCTTTGTCTGTTTTCCTATCTTACATTCTCCACATATGCTTCCTTCTTGAATCTGAAGTCTTGGTAAACCTCTTATGGCTCCTTCAGCAATTGCTTTCTTCTTGCTTTTGAGGTTTAGATGTCCAAGCTTTTGGTGCCACAGTTTCACATCATCTTCTTTAGTTATTAAACAGGTAGATAACTCAGCTTTGTCTTGAGAGACCCATAAGTAACAGTTATCCTTTGACCTTTCTCCTTTCATCAGTAGATCACCTTTACTATCAGTAACTAGACATTCATCCTTTGTAAAGTTGACCTTCAGACCCTTGTCACATAGTTGACTTATGGTAATTATATTAGCAGTCAGTCCTTTCACATGAAGCACTTTGTCAAATTTAGGCAACCCTTCAGTTATCAGTGTTCCTATTCCTTTAATCTCTCCTTTGGCTCCATCACCAAAAGTCACAAAGCTGGTAGCATATGGCAAGACATCTGTCAAGTAGTCTCTATTTCTAGTCATATGTCTTGAACATCCACTGTCAAAGTACCAATCACTCCTAGATGATGCTCTTAGAGATGTATGAGCAATTTGAGCAATCTCCACACCTTCAAACTCAGCTTGATTAGGATCAACAGTGTTACTTTTCTGTTTCCATTCTTTCTTCACAATAGGCTCAGGTTTTGATTGAACAGCTTTGTCAGGATACCCATACAGTTTGAAGCAGTAGGGTCTAATGTGTCCCTTCATTCCACAGTGATAACATACCCAACCAGAATACCTTTTTTTTGACTTGGTCTTATATCTGATTTTCTATTATCTCACCTGATGCTGGGGCATCTGTCTTGGCATAGTTGGATCTTAAGTACCAACAACAGGAACAAATTTCATAGATGCAGGTTTCTGATGACGGAGTGAACGATAGTTGAAACCAATACCTTTTAAATCATTTGAACTCTGTCCTATCTCTAGGATTTCTTCTAACTTATCAGTTCCTGTATTCAACATCCTCATCTGTTTGTTCATGTTGTCGATCTTGGATTTGTATAGCTTAACTTCACTAGCTAGTCTTGAATTTTCTTCCAGAAGTTTGGTTTTCTCAGCCTGTAGTAAAGCAACAGTTTTCTTTTACCTCAAGAAGCCATTACCAACTTCTACACTTTTAAGCCATAATTCTCTATAAGACTCAGCTAGTTCTTCAAAGGTCATATCATCATCTTGTGATTCAGCATCAGATGAACATATTCCAGTCAGGGCAATCACATGTTTGGCAGATTCAGATTCTTCTTTAGACTCATCTTCATCTGACCAAGAGACGGTCATTCCTTTCTTTTGCTTTCTAAGAAACGTTCCACATTCAGTTCTTATATGACCATAACCTTCACATTCATGACATTGAACTCCTTTGCCTGGACTTGTCTTGTCATCTATCTTTGGTTTCCTCAGATTGTTGACATTTCTATTGATGTTGTGACTGTTGTCCAGAGCATGTGTCTTGTCCTATCCCATACGTTTGAAAGCTTTGTTGAATTTCTTACCCAACATCACAATGGTTTCAGATAAACTATCATCAACCTCCATATCACTCTATTGATCAGCACCTTCAGATTTAGAGGCAAAGGCAAAGCTTTTTGTCTTCTTTTCAGATCTCTCATCCATTCTTAGTTGAGAGATGTCCTTGGCTTCCTCTATAGCAGTGACCTTCATGTCAAACTTCTTAGGCAGGGACCTAAGCATCTTCCTTACCAGATTTTCTTCAGAAATCTTTTCACCCAAGGCATCAAATTGATTATCAAAGTCAAGCATTGTCATATGAAAGTCTTGAATACCTTCATCTTCCTTCATCTTTAAGCTCTCAAACTTGCTGGTCAAGAGTTGCAGCCTTGAGCTTTTCACCTTTGAGGTACCTTCATGAACAGTTTGGAGTATCTTCCATGCATCCTTTGCAATAGTGCATCTTTTGATCAATTTGAAAATATGCGCATCAACTCCATTGAATAAAGCATTTAGAGCCTTAGAGTTTGCATTGGCTAATGCTTCCTCCTCCTTGCTCCAGTCCTCCTCAGGTTTCAGCGTAGTGGTAGTCTCCCCTTCCTTACCAGTAGTGATTACAGGATGTTCTCATCCTTTCGTAACAGCTCTCCATGTTTTAGACTTTCAGTTGTCATAGTTAGCATCACCAACCAAAAGTGGTGGTCTATTCATAGGTCCTCCTTCTTTGTCCATCTTAGCTAGAAATATCTTCCCTAGAGCTCACCCAATCAGGCAGGGTGCCTGCTCTGATGCCAATTGAAATTCTGGCAACCAGACAGACAAATGTTGTGCACAATGTTAGCACTAGTGTACGAGCATTTGTCACACGATAATAAAATAACTTAGCGTAGCAAAGTAAAATAAGCGTGACTGAAAAGTAAAAAACACAATGAGTTTGTTAACCAAGTTCGGCGCAACTGCCCTAGTCTGGGGGATACCAATACAGGAATGAACCCACTATAATAGTTCTAGTGAAATACACCATCGTAGCCTCACTACTTGGTTATGCACCTAGACCCTATCCCGTGCTGCTCTACCTAGGAACTCCTAGATATGAGACCCCGTCTCAATTCCTACCAAACAGTACAACCAGTACTGTTATCAATTGTTCTTTTCGTTTGTTTGTTTGAAGAGTCACACTCTAAAGACACAACTAACTCCGTACTTCACAGCTTAGGAGCAGTACACAATTACAACTCAAAAACACAGAGTACTTGACTTGAATCAACAAATACAAGCAAGACTCACAGCTAACAAGAAAACCTAAAACACACGCTTTAGTTCACACACAGTTTTCCACACACCCAAAACTAGGGTTTGTCTTCATACATATATAGTACTCAGCAAGCACGGGTTTGGGCTTCAAACATAGCTTGGACGTTGTCAGGTCCAGCTAACAACTCTTCATGAGCAAGAATATTGTTTCCAAAAATATATCAATATTAATTATGGAAATACACAAAGGCCTGTAACCTTGTTACAGCTCAGCAAACCTGCGCGTCTTGTTCTGCACGCTAGGTTAAACATAAAACTTCATAGAATCTCCAGAAGATCTTCAACAGAAATATAGCGCGTGTTGGCGTGCAACAGTCAGGTCACACAATGCTGTTCCACTTTCTTACAGCATTTGTCTCAACATTTGGCTAGTAGATGTTTTTGCAAAATGTAGCCAACATACAAAAACCCAACAGGTTGTGGTTGTGCGGGTATGTTACGGTGGTTTTTGGTGGCTCTGTTCTAGTGGTGCTTCGGGGTGGTGGTTGGAAATCGATTTGTTTTCACAACCCCATTGTTTGGTTTAGTATCGATGTTTTTGTGGTGGTCAGGTGGTTGTTGGTGTTGTGATGAGGTATAGGCTGATATGAGGTGTTGGATCGTTCTTATGTAGATCTGTTTTGGTGTTGGGAAGTTAGTGGTGTGGTCGATATGTTGTTGACAGTGTGTGGTTGATGCGGCATGTGATTAGTTTTCTTTAATACTTGATTCTCTAACCATTTTTAAATCTGTTGAGATTTGCCGGACTTGTTTTGAGTCTCTGATGGTTTCCAAATCTCTTGAGATTTGCAGGTTTCTCTATATTTAATTGACGTGTACTGTATCGGTGTTGACTGATTGGATCACGTTTGCGAGTTGAGGATTGGATCGTCGTTTTAGTAGATCTGATAAGTTTTCTCCGGCCCCAACATAATCAAATGACAAATGTAGACTCTTTGCTTATACTAGTGGTTTAACAACCTTGAAACCTCACTATCTTGATCAACTCTAGAAAAATAGTAAACCAAACAAACAATTCAAACATAAAACCAACCTCCCCTACCACGAATGTTGCCACCGAACAACAGCCGTGTAGTACAGGTGATGAAGATGATGGATCGATAAAAAATTAAATAGATGAAGATGAAATAATGGATGAATTTGGGATTTTTATTATTATTATTATTATTATTATTATTATTATTACTAATTTTTATAAGATTTATAATAAGTAATAATAAAAATAACATAGAATTTTGACCAAAAAAAAAACATAGTATATAATAAAATAACATGAAAAAGGTTTTTCCCAATCACTAAATCCACATCACCGCCACATCATTAATAAAGGGGCCATGTCACTAAAATTGAAAGGGGACCAAAAAGTTATGTTGACTTTGTAAATTAGGGGATAAAAAAATGGTCTTAAAAAATGTTCAAAATAGGGTGCCCAAAAGTGCTTTTAAACCTAATTATTATCACATCAGATTAACTATGTAGTAAAATGTGCTTCCAGGTACAACTCTTACTCTATATATGTTCTCTTTATACCAGGACAATCACTAATATAAGGTATATATATGCATTACCCCCTTCCGTTAATCCCTATAAGTTCTAGTCTCAAGTGCAATCTATGACTATATTATTTATTCCAATTTAGGAAATCAGAGGTCTGTTACGATACCCTAGCCCTTATTATTTAATTATTATGTTATATACAAATCGGCCCCAAATCACCAACTTAAAAAATATGAATTTCTTAATTATATTGAGTAAGAAAAATTCATTATTTTGTCAAAAAAAATTCATTATTAGAATAAAATCTAATTCTTATCATTTTTTTTTTTGACAAAATCTAATTCTTATTATTGAGCTAACAAGTTTTGGACAAATTGTTTCAGCTAGCAATTCTTATCATAATTTGTTTTAAACAACTTGGAATAGTAATAATTTTTTTAAAACAACTTATACTAATCATGTTTTTTTTTTTTGAAGCAACAAAAGTAATATATTAGATAAGCTAGACTAGCATAAGGTGTGCTTAATCTAGTAAATAGAGTTTAACAAAGGTATTAAAGCGGTTTCATGAAAGCAACAACATAAAAGATCAAACTCTCCCCCCTAGACAAGCCAAAGGGTTTGAGTACCACAAACCAAAATCAACAGACAAATAATTAAAAGTAATCTTTAGCCACCACCATAGATGAAATTTGATCTGATCAAGCACCTGAGACACCGAAAACTCCTGATTCCGAAAAAGAGACGCATTACGAGCTTGCCAAATATGCCAAATTGTTGCCAGCCACATAATCTTAAAACAATGCTTCGGCTTCACTTGATGAAATTCAAATCCAATAAATTGTAAAGCATGAGAGATTGTATCCAAAGGCAAAACACCTTGAATTCCTAACCATTGCAACATGTCGACCCAAACCAAGTGTGACTGACTACATCCGAAAAACAAGTGAGACAAAGTTTCCGAAGACAAACAGCCAAGACTGCAAGCATGAGAACCTGGATCAAGAATATCCCGACGAATCAGATTGTCTTTAGTCGGAAGACGATTTTGCAAAAAGCGCTATGCAAATACAGAAACTTTAATAGGAAGATGCTTCTGCCAAGGTAATGATATTAGTTGTTGTTGATCACCACCACCAACAGTCTGTCTAGTCAAAGTCAAATAAGCCACTTTTACTGTATAAACTGCTGAAGTACCACCATGCCAACACCACCTGTCAGATAAAAAAGGCTGCAAAACAATATTATGGAAAAGAGTACAATATTATGGAAAACTCCTGATTCCGAAAAAGACACATTACGAGCTTGCCAAATATGCCAAATTGTTTCCAACCACATAATCTTAAAACAATGCTTCGGCTTCACTGGATGAAATTCAAATCCAATAAATTGTAAAGCATGAGAGATTGTATCCAAAGGCAAAACACCTTGAATTCCTAACCATTGCAACATGTCGACCCAAACCATGTGTGACTGACTATATCCGAAAAACAAGTGAGACAAAGTTTCCGAAGACGAACAGCCAAGACTGCAAGCATGAGAACCTGGATCAAGAATACCCCGACGAATCAGATTGTCTTTAGTCGGAAGACGATTTTGCAAAAAGCGCTATGCAAATACAGAAAATTTAATAGGAACATGCTTCTGCCAAGGTAATGATATTAGTTGTTGTTGATCACCACCACCAACAGTTTGTCTAGTCAAAGTCAAGTAAGCCACTTTTACTGTATAAACTGCTGAAGTACCACCATGCCAACACCACCTGTCAGATAAAAAAGCTTGCAAAACAATATTATGGAAAAGAGTACAACATTCTGCCACCAGCTCTTCTTCCCAGACAAAAAGTCTTCGCCTCCAAACCCACCCATCACCTCCCACCTCCCACCCGTTTGGACACATAGTACCCACCGAAACCTGAGAATCCACCACAAGACCTGCTAGCCTCGGATATTTCTCCCTCAGCACAACCCCTTGCCCTAACCAAGGGTCATCCCAGAAGGACGTTGACTCCCCGTCACCAATCTTACGAGACAAAAAATGATCAAACCACCCGTTTGCTCCGTTAAAAGAACCTCGACACACACCCATAACATCTTGCCACCATCGAGAGGCCCTTGAGCCGCCATCCTGAATAACCCCTCGACTACCCCCATACTTATGTTGTAAAACCCGCCTCCACAAACCCCCTGTCTCCGTTTTTAACCTCCACCCCCATTTTCCAAGTAAGGCCAAATTGAACTCCTTCACCTCCCTCACCCCCAATCCCCCCTGACTCTTATCACTACAAACCTTATCCCAATGAATCCAATATACCCTACGTGCCTCGCCACCTCCACCCCACAAAAAAGACTTAAAAAGAGATTCGATAAGAGAAATAATCATGATATTTTTTTTAATCAGTAATTTTTAAAAACAAATTTTAAATGTAATAAGAAAATAATCACACCTTTAGTAGTAACTTGCAGCGGGTCAATATTTAATATTGGAGTCAACTTCTTTTAAACAAAGTAAAATGTCCAGTATTAGTTTTTGCAAGTCGTTTTTTTTTTTTTATGACAAGTCAAGTCATTGTTTTATGATATGCTAAGTCTCTTATTTATATAATTACAGTTTGCCGATGATACCCTTCTCCTAGGGACTAAGAGTTGGGCTAATGTGCGAGCTTTGCATGCTGTTCTTAAACTCTTCGAGGTCATGTCTGGATTGAAAGTAAATTTCCATAAAAGTATGCTGGTTGGGGTCAATATTCCTGATTATTGGTTAGTCGAGGCTGCAAGTGCTTTGAGATGTAGAGTGGGTAAGATTCCGTTTGTTTACCTAGGTCTTCCTATCGGGGGTGATCAGAGACGATTAGGATTTTGGGATCCCGTGTTGTTGCGAGTTAAGAGGAGATTGTCTAGCTGAAAGAGTCGGTTTTTGTCTTTTGGTGGTCGCCTGGTATTGCTCAAATCCGTGCTAACCTCTCTTCCGGTATATGCTATTTCTTTCTTCAAAGCTCCCACAGGTGTCATTTCTTCCCTTGACTCTATTTTACTTCATTTTTTTTGGGGAGGGGGTGAGGATTCTAGAAAGGTTTCTTGGATTAGCTGGAAATCTATCTGTATGCGTCAGGAGTATGGGGGTTTGGGGGTTCGGCGGCTGCGGGAGTTCAACACTGCTCTTCAACGGCTGCGGGAAATCTATCTTGGGAAGTGGTGTTGGCGGTTGTTGGTGGATCGGGGGGGTTTGTGGCATAGGGTGTTGGCGGCTAGGTATAGTGAGGAGGGTGGACGTTTGGGTGATGGGGGGAGGAGGGGTTGTGCTTGGTGGAGGGAGATAGTGAAGATTAGGGACGGGGATGGTAGGGTTGGGGGAGACTGGTTTGAGGATGGTGTGGTGAGAAGGGTTGGGCATGGGAGGGACACTTCCTTCTGGTCGGATCCTTGGCTGGGGGGAGTGACGATGAGGGTGAGGTTTGGTCGGCTGTATGATTTGGTAGAGACCAAACAACACACGGTGGCTGAGATGGCAGCATTAGGGTGGGAGTTAGGAGGGGGGCATGAGTGTGGAGGAGACAGTTATGGGCGTGGGAGGAGGAGTTGTTGGGGGAGTGTCAGACCTTACTTCATGATTTTCAGGTTCAGGAGCAGGTGGCCGATGTCTGGCAGTGGCGTTTTGATCCAGAGAGTGGGTACACTGTCAGTGGCGCTTATCAGTTGTTGACTACGCAGGATGCGGTTCCTTTAGACGAGGCAGCAGATCTTATTTGGCATCGATAGGTTCCTTTGAAGGTGTCTATTCTTGCTTTGAGACTTCTGAGGGACAGGCTACCGACGAAGACCAATTTGGGTCGACGTGGCATTCTTACACGGGAGGATCAGTTTTGTGTTTCTGGTTGTGGAGGCATTGAGACAGCCCATCATCTTTTCTTCTCTTGCAGAGTTTTAGGTGCTCTATGGTCGTTGGTCAAGTCTTGGATTGGTTTCAATATGGTGGACCCTGCGACTCCATCTGCTCACTTTACTCAGTTCACTTGGGCAGTGGGTGGTTGTCGGGATCGGAGATCATTCATGCAACTTATTTGGCTTGTTTGCGTCTGGATTATTTGGAAAGAGCGCAATCAACGCCTTTTAAAAAATTTGGTGCAATCGGCCCCACTTTTGTTGGACTTGATCAAGCGGCATTCCTTTTGGTGGTTGAAGACTCAGTATCCAGGGATGGGGGCGAATCTACATAGTTGGTGGGTGAACCCTTTGTTATGTTTGGGCATTTGATTTGCATTGATTGGTTTGTTTTGATTTTGTGACTCTTGATGTACTTTGGGTGACCTGTTTCTAGCACACCTTGTGCTGGGGGTCGACCTCTTATTCTTGGTATATATATAATCTCATTATAATCTCATTTTGGCTTGTTCAAAAAAAAATTATAATTTTATTTTATGACTGATTTATTACGATGGTTGATTAATAATATATACTTAGTTTAAAATTAGTTAGGTATTATCGAATAAATGCTCAAATGGTAGCTATCAGGGACGACATTATTGGAATGTCTAATAATATAATCTTAGTTTAAAATTAGTTAGGCATTATTCCATAAGTATAGTTCAAATGGTAGCTACCAGATATATTATTAGAATGGTCTGGATTCGAACTCAGGATTCCACATTTCCTAATATTTATATGTTTGAGTGTCTAGACACTATGTTATTATTTAATAAAAAAATTAGTTAAACATTTTTTATGCAGAGTTTTACCACCATTTTTTATGCAGAAGATACCTGATTAAAATAAAAAAAATTAATTAGGCATAAGGGGATTTGGTCTTCTTTGTCTTTCTCTAATTGTGTTGTGCTGGTCTTTTTTACCGTCTAAACTTTTAATGTTATGTTTTGTGTTGTAAGGGATTTAGTACTCTTTGTACTCCCCGAAAATATATCTTTAAAATAATCTTATAATATATATGAATAGATAATTACACATGAATAAAAAGTAGACGGACAAAATCTAATCTTTGAAAAACTACTTTCATAGACCTAGGTGACACGACATTGATATGCATGAATCTTTGGACTCTTTTCAAAAGATCTACAGTCTCTCGTGCAAGAAAGTCAAAAGTGTCAAATGCAAAAGGTATAAAAATGTAATAATTGTCACAACACGCTTGTTCATGTTTGGTCATTTTGCTTGAAGCAACATTGAGGGATGTCCGTCCCACAGTAAAATCACCAACTCTTAGCTAGTTCCAAAAGTGAAGAAACTCCAGTCAAATATACACAAACATGTTTCTCTCCTACCCATCCATACACCAGAAGATCTGTCGGGCGAAGTCTTGAGCATGTGACAGTTTTAAACACCAAAAAACAGATTTTTGTCTAGTAGTCATGTCGAAATTAATTTCCTAGCTTATATGTAAAGATTAAAATTTTTTTAAAAGAGTGTTTATAATCAAGGACATAGTCCGAATGTCATGTGTAAATATTTTAAACCAAAAACTTTAGAGGTATAATTGGAGTAAGTCAAGAATAATCGTTCGTTAAATATGCACCAAGTTAAATACTAGTTATCTATAACATTTTTAGGGGATCTATACTATTATTATTTAGGACTTTTTTTTCAAAGTATTTTGTCCACATGGCATTCTCAAATACATTCTCTTCATATATGTATTTCACATTAATATCACTTTGAGTTTTAATCAAAAAAAATCTGGACAAAAAAAATCTGGGATATTAATACTAGACAATCACAATTATAATGAATTAAAGACGGTGCATTAAAAACAATGATTAATGTAATATTCTATTTTTATTCTACTATTATCGATTTTTTTTTATCAAAACATATTTTTGGTACAATTGTGTGATAAATATTTCTATATTTTAATATTATATACACATTTTATACATTGAAATTACATTGCATTTAATTTGTTTTATAGATTTTTTAAAAGAAGATTAGAAAAACAAGTTTTAAATTTTTATCTATTGAGTGATAAAAACTCAACAATATGTTTATAAAATAAGAGTTACACGTGTTTATAAAATTAATGTGTGATATTCTCTTTTAATTTATTTTTAAAATTGGGAAGCTTTATTTAATACGATTTGTTTATAATTAAAATTTTAT
Source organism: Trifolium dubium (assembly GCA_951804385.1). Taxonomy (NCBI): domain Eukaryota; kingdom Viridiplantae; phylum Streptophyta; class Magnoliopsida; order Fabales; family Fabaceae; genus Trifolium; species Trifolium dubium. The sequence goes on along the minus strand of OX638062.1, from coordinate 29,312,745 downwards.
AAAATTATTGTTCAGATTTTTTGGTTAGCAATTATGTTCAGTTTTAATTTTTGGTTATTTGATCCATAAATCAAGGAAAATAATTAATGTGATTATTTTTATATCTTTGCCTATAAATAATGTTTTTTTTTTGACAAGGATAAATAATGTTTTTTAGACTTACATTTCTTATACCATTTTTTTTAAAGGAAAAAGCTTATAGCATTTCATTATTTCTTACACCTTTTTTAAAAGCCTTCTCTAAACCTCAATTTTCTTTGTTCTTTATTTCTTTGTTCTTTATATTGTTCTCTGTGTTCTTATTTTAATTGTAAATATACATATGACGTGCATTTTTTATTAGTAATTAATCCCAATTTTTTTTATTATGATTTTGTCAATATAATGTTTTGTATTGAATTTAATCATTTATTATATTTTATTTGCAGATGTGTAGAAAAACTATGAAAAGAATGAATCAAATTCAAGATGACAATAATTGAACTTGAGGGATCAATTATATTCTTTTTTTAAAGTGGAGAAAATTGAGAATATAGTTCATTGCTTTACTGATTTTCTCTCTTTGTTACTCCATTTTACACTTAAGAATACTATTTTAATGGTATTGTATTACTCTCTTTTGTTTCAATCTAAATTGAGGTATATTTGAATCGGAAGTTAAATGGAGGTATATTTTTCATTCATACATAAACTATTTTTCTTCCAAAGATTTATTGGTTTTTTTTATGGTTTTTAGAAAGAAAGAAAAAGTTCATTTTTCTGCAAATCATTAGACCATTAAATTGCAAAGTACAAAAAATGGTATAGTTAATGTCAAAATTGAACATTTCAATTGAGGCCATGAGTAAAAACCAAATTTTCGTTTTTTTCTTGAAGAGCCAAATAAATTTTTTATTAATCAAACAATCCTCAAGTACAAGGTCTAATGTATACATGTCATAATCAAATGAATTCTCTTCTCATATGTTTTTAACAATTAATCTATACTATTATTATTTGAGAGCTTTTTTTCGAAAGAAACTGTACACTTGATATTCCCAATTTCATTCTTTTCTCATATTGTTTTGTCATTCAATGTTTTTTTTTTAAAATAAAATTAAAATCAAAATCTACCATTCAATGCCTCTCATGAATTTGTGTTTGGCAAGTTAAATGTTTGAATGAATATATAAGGCAACAAATAAAGTAAATTAATAAAAAATATTTCTCTCTCTTTATGGAGAGCTTGTTTCTTCTCTCTATCTTTTCTGGAGAGCTTGCTTTTGTGAGTTGTTTTACTGTTTCTTGCTACTAGAATATTGAGATTTGGAGAGCGAGTGGTAACATCATGGCTGAGGAAGAGTTTGCTAATTTATCTTTGAGTGGAGAGGGAGTGGAAGGCTTGGACTTTGCCTTCAAGGAGGAGACAGAGACGACGGAGGAACTACGGTGGTGTTTGGTTGGCCGGTTCTTGAGCGAACGCGTCATCCGTGTCAACTCCATGACGGTGAGAATGGCAAATCTCTGGCAACCGGTGAAAGGAGTTACAATTAAGGAAACCAATCCGGGTCTGTTCCTGTTCTGTTTCAACCATCCTCTTCACATGGAGGAGGTATTGAAGAATGGCCCTTGGACTTTTGATAACAACACTCTCGTCCTAGAGAGAGTCCAAATCGGTACTCAACTTGAGAACATCCCTCTTTATCATGTTGATTTTTGGGTTCAGATTCACGGCCTGCCCATGGGTCTCATGAAGGAAACGGTGGGAGAAAGGTTGGGGAACTACATTGGCACATTACTGGAATACGATAAAAATAACAACACGAGTATATGGAGGCAGCATATGCGATTGCGGATAAAGATTGATGTGCGTCATCCATTGAAGAAGGACACCAAATTTAAAGACAGGAATGGCAATTGGTGCATTGTGAAATTCAAATATGAGAAATTAGGTACTTTCTGTTTCATCTATGGCTTGTTAGGCCATGCTGAGAACCGTTGCCCCATACGATTTGAACGTGAAGCTGATGATGGTATAAGAGGTTGGAACAATGATATTAGATCTGAACCCAGGCGAGGAGCAGAGAGGCAGGGATCAAAGTGGTTAAAGGAGGCAGGAAATGGAGGACAAGGCGGAGGAGGGCGAGAGGGAGGTGGTGACAGAAGCGAAGCCGGAGGGACAGTGGCGGCAGAGATGGTGGCGACCGCCCATAATCTTTCTGGAAGTGCAACACCAGCAACAAGGTCCACCAGCATTAATTTCCCATTCAATAATATTCCAAAACCAGTAAATGCTATCCATAACAGCCCAACACACACCTTAATTACCCATAAAGGTCCTGGCCCACATCAAAATTCTCTCCCCAACAATTCACCAGTACATGTTCCCATTCAAAAATCACCAATCATAACCTCCAAATCCCCAAATAAAACCGTCCCAATCAGCAACTTTTCAATCATCCCACCCTTTATTACTGACGCGGCTGACACAATTATTACTCCTCCTTTTACCATTCCAATCAAGTCTGCCATCGGTTTCAGTTTTAACCCTAAAACCCAATCATTATTTAATAATGATGTCCCACATACCAACCCCACCAATCAATTGCCAAATTCTTTTGTTTTTTCAACAGACGGGTCCCACAATGCCAACTCAAAAATTCCACTAACCCTTGCCAACCATAATGCTACACGTCAACCAGCAAAAAACCGCACCAGCCACTTCAACCGAACCGGACCATCCTTACACAAAAACCCAACCGTAACCCTCAATGCACCAGACCGAACCACTCAGAACCAAGTTGAACCAGATGAACTACACAGCCAAACAGAAAAAAACCGTCGCAGAGAAGAGAAAGTGGAAGAGAATCATGGTAGTCCCGATTCGTCCCGACATTTTTTATCGGCAGGTCCTGGCAGCCAGGACTACTGGGACCAATGATCATTCTAAGTTGGAATTGTAGGGGATTGAGCAAACCTAATGCAATTCCAAACTTAAAGGGGCTTGCTCAAAGACACAAACCAGATATTATTTTTCTCTCTGAAACGCTATCGAATGGAAGATTGTTGGAACACATCAGAATACTATTGGGTTTTGATTCTTGCCTGCCAATTGATGTTGTTGGACGAAGTGGAGGGTTGGCAGTCCTATGGAAGTCATCATGCAACTACCGAGTTACTAATTACAGCAGGAATTACATTAACCTGCATATTGAGGATGACACAAAAGGGGAGTGGAGACTTACTTGCTACTATGGGTACCCGGAATGGGATAGACGACGTGATGCTTGGCAACTATTACATGACCTGAGGGCGATGTCTAGCCTCCCGTGGTGTATTATTGGCGATTTTAATGACCTCCTCTCTCAAGAAGACAAGCGAGGTTTACATCCGCACCCTCCATGGTTGTGTGAAGGATTTCGACAAACTATCACCGATTGTGATCTTTCAGACATTAGACTTGATGGACATCCGTATACATGGGTGAAAAGTAGAGGTGCACCCCATATGATTGAAGAACGACTTGATAGAGCTATGGCAACTCCGGAGTGGTTGCAAGCCTTTCCGCAAGTGAAACTCACTAATTTACTTGCTTCACATTCTGATCATTATCCAATTCAGCTTCAAACTGACTTCCCGACACCACGGCATTTTCAATATCATTTTAAATTTGAAAACAGTTGGCTATACGAAGAGGATGATGATGAGGTAGTGGGCGCGGGCTGGGGTGTTGGTGAACATTTTGCGGTGGAGGATAGGGTGGCTAGGTGTGCTAGCAAGCTTAGTAAATGGGGGAGAAGGAAAAGAGGGCGGTTTAAGGATGAACTCTTTGAATGCCAACGGGTGATGGAGAAATGTAGGGGAAATGTTAGTGAAGAAGGCCAACACCGTTACAAATTGGCATCCGAACGTCATGCTACCTTCCTCATTCAAGAAGAGATTTTTTGGAAACAAAGGGCGAAAATGCATTGGCTCCAAGATGGAGACATGAACACCAAATTTTTCCACATGTCGGCCACGGCAAGGAAGGGGAGAAAAGGTATCAAGCGATTGATGGAGGGCGCGGGTCATGAGGTAACTTAAGGAAAATTAGCATAGTAAGGCAGCGGAATTTCAAAATTTTCCTTTGTTGATCCTTACGAATGAGCATGGTATGTGTTTAGGGTTTGTTACCTTTTGTAGAACAGAACCCTTTGAAGCCACGAACTAGAAAAGATCACGAGCATTGATGAAGATCACCGACGCCTCTAGCTAGTCCACACGAACAGTCACCTTCAAAAGAGTGCTAGCCCTTAAGTATGAAGGCTTTCAAGAATATTGAGAGAGGAATTATTTTAGGGTTTCCAACTGTAAAATATTTCTTATGCTATTATGTGTGTTTTTCTTTTTGCCAAGAGTTCTCTATATATAGATATATTTGTCTTGTGTAACAAGACAAATCTTTTATCTTGGACAAAAATAAAACAAACAAACAAAAAATCTCCTAAAAGATATCCTAGGGCGCGCGCGCCCCCACCGTACACTACGGTGCATCTTGTTTGTTTAATTACCGTGATACCCTTATCACTTTGCATACCCACCGTACCTTACGGTGTTCCTTAATTATCTCAATATTAGACTGTCCTTATGTGTGTGACCCTGTAGGTTTCCATGACGTTGGCAATTATATTAAATTTCCTTTTAATATAATAAACAATGAGCGGTATCTAGCAACACATCATTGCTACCCAAGTCATGAGAAATTACATGTGATCTAAACATAACCTTTAACTATGATACGTGTGTGTACAATTACCCCTTTGCCCCTTATGTCTATATTGAACACAAAGCATACTTGATGTCATCTTTGTCCAGTTCGATATTGGGCCCATGACATTTATCCTGTTATGCATTAATGACAAATTCCATCTAGGACACCGCTGCCCCATAGCATGTTTCGTGAAGTACCCATTAACTGCCTTTATGGTTATCCTGTTACGGACAACGTTGGATCAGCAACAAAGCACTCAACTCCACATCCAGGGTACAAGGGTGGTTTCAGGTCTAAGGGCGGTTTACACCTTTATCATTATAAGAGTGACTTATGACACTTTGCATAACTTAGCATGTAGAACTCTTATGGCGGGTCAATCCAGTATAAATATTACTCCTAATATTGTATACTTATGTCAAGACTTGATAACTCCTTATCCTATGATCCATGAGATGCGATCATCAGTCTATCTTCATAATAGTCTTTATGCTTTAAGGTTATCCCTATTTCACCTTAAAGCTCGACTACGGATGCTTTAAGAATAGCGTCCTTATATTTAATTTAGTCTCATGATTAAGTCATACTTAATATTAAATGGACTATCTATTCTAGGGATTTCATTACTTTGAACTCTTACAAACACAATGAAAGAAATGCCTTATATATATATATATATATATATATATATTATTAATAAATAGAACTTCGTATCATTAATAATTAATTCAATACAAATACTAAAAGTCTTGGCCTCTAGGGCTTACACCAACAATCTCCCACTAGCACTAGAGCCAATTAGGCATTCTTCTAATGCCCATAGACCTAGTATGCCCATCATGCTTCAACTGCGCAAGAGGCTTTGTTAGTGGATCAGCTATGTTGTCAAGTGTAGGTACTTTGCATATTTTCACGTCTCCTCTATTTATTATATCTCGAATAAGATGAAAACGCCTGAGTATGTGTTTGGATAATTGATGAGATCTAGGCTCCTTAGCTTGTGCGATCGCTCCATTGTTATCACAGTATAGTTCAATGGGATCCACAATGCTAGGGATTATGCCAAGTTCAGTTATGAACTTTTTGATCCAAACCGCTTCTTTTGCCGCATTTGATGCAGCAAGATACTCAGCCTCAGTTGTAGAATCAGCTACTGTTTCTTGCTTTGAACTTTTCCAGCTAACAGCACCGCCATTTAGGCAAAACACATAACCAGATTGCGATTTAAAATCATCTTTATCGGTTTGGAAGCTAGCGTCGGTGTAACCTATTACCGTAAGCTCTTCCAATCCGCCATATATCAAGAATGAGTCCTTAGTCCTTCTCAAGTATTTAAGGATGTTCTTGACGGCTATCCAATGAGCTTCACCGGGATCCGAATGGTACCTACTCGTTGTGCTTAAAGCATACGAGACATCCGGTCGAGTACATAGCATGGCGTACATGATAGATCCAATGGCTGAAGCATATGGAATTTTATTCATGCGCTCCCTTTCTTCTTTAGAAGAAAGGCATTGTGTCTTCGAAAGACATAAACCATGATGCATAGGTATGAATCCTTTCTTGGAATCATGCATACTAAAGCGTCTTAACACTTTATCTATATATGTACTCTGACTTAGGCCAAGTAGTTTCTGTGATCTATCTCTATAGATCCTTATTCCTAATATATAGGCTGCTTCACCAAGATCCTTCATAGAAAAGCAATTCCCTAACCAAGTCTTTACTTGTTGTAAGGTAGGGATATCATTTCCAATTAGTAATATATCATCTACATATAATACTAAGAAAATGATCATGCTCCCACTAACCTTCTTGTAGACACAAGGTTCATCTTCATTTTTAATGAATCCATAACTTGTTACAGTTTCATCAAAACGGAGATTCCAACTTCTGGAAGCTTGCTTCAATCCATAGATTGATCGTTGTAACTTACATATTTTATGATCTTCATTTGGTATGCCAAATCCTTCAGATTGTGTCATGTACACATCCTCAAGGAGGTTTCCATTTAGAAAAGCGGTTTTGACATCCATTTGCCAAATTTCATAATCATAATATGCAGCGATAGCAAGTAAAATCCGAACAGATTTAAGCATTGCAACTGGTGAAAAGGTTTCATCATAGTCTATACCATGAATTTGTTTATATCCTTTAGCAACCAATCTTGCTTTATAGGTACTTACTTTACCATCCATGTCGGTCTTCTTTTTGAAGACCCATTTGCACCCTATAGGATGAACTCCCACGGGAGGCTCTACCAAGTTCCAAACTTGATTTGTGTACATGGAATCCATTTCAAATTTCATGGCTTCTAGCCACTTCTCAGATTCAGGACCAGTTATGGCCTCTTGGTAGGTTACAGGCTCATCTTGATCCATGAGCAATACGTCACCTTGATTGGTTATAAGATAGCCATATCTTTCCGGTTCGTGACGTATCCTGACTGGCCTACGTTGGACTTGTTCTACTTGAGCAGGTTGTTCTTCCATAACCTTTTGTGGTTGTTGCTCATATTCCTCCATATAATGCTCAATGTTTTGTGGTTCTTGAATTTCCTCTTGAATTTCTTCAAGTTCTACATTCCTCCCACTAGTTCCTTTGGAAATAAATTCTTTCTCCAAGAAGACTCCAGTTCGAGCGACAAACACTTTGCCCTCGGAAGGATTATAGAAGTAATATCCCCTTGTTTCTTTAGGATATCCCACAAATAGGCATTTGTCAGATTTGGGTTTGTGTTTAGTTGAAATTTGTCTTTTAACATAAACTTCACAACCCCAAACCTTCATGTAAGACAGTTGTGGTTTCTTTCCACTCCATATCTCCTATGGTGTCTTATCAACCTTTTTGGATGGAACGTGGTTAAGTGTATAGGCTGCTGTCATTAGGGCATGTCCCCAAAAAGAGTTTGGAAGATCCGTATGACTCATCATTGATTGCACCATGTCTAACAAGGTTCGATTTCTTCTCTCGGATACACCATTCCATTGTGGTGTTCCGGGAGGAGTTAGTTGTGATACGATACCACATTCTTTTAGATGGTCATTGAATTCTTGGCTTAAATATTCACCACCTCGATCTGATCGAAGAGTTTTAATATTCTTGCCTTGTTGGTTTTGCACTTCATTTTTGAACTCTTTGAATTTTTCAAATGATTCGGATTTATGTTTCATTAGATACACATATCCATATCTACTAAAATCATCAGTAAATGTTATGAAGTATAAAAAACCACCTCTAGCAGGTATGTTTAATGGTCCACACACATCGCTATGTATGAGTGCCAAAAGATCATTAGCCCTTTCACCTTTTCTTATGAATGGGGTCTTTGTCATTTTTCCAATTAAACAAGATCTACATGTATCATATGATTCAAAATCAAAAGAATCCAAAAGTCCATCTTTATGGAGTTTGGAGATGCGTCTCTCATTTATATGGCCTAAACGACAATGCCAAAGGTAACTAGGATTCAACTCATTAGGTTTCATCCTTTTAGTATTAATGTTATAGATTCGCGTTTCAAGATCAAGGACATATAGTCCATTATACATTTGTGCGCTAGCATAGAATATATCATTCAAATAAATAGAGCAACAATTGTTCTTTATTATAAATGAAAAACCAAACTTGTCCAAACAAGAAACGGAAATAATATTCCTGCTAATGGCAGGTACATAATAGCAATTCTCTAATTGAATTATTAAACCACTAGGTAAAGCTAAACTATAAGTTCCTATAGCTAAAGCAGCAACTCTTGCTCCATTGTCAACTCGTAGGTCAACTTCACCTTTTGCGAATTCTCTACTCTCCTTGAGATCCTGCACATTAGTACAAATGTGAGAACCACATCCGGTATCTAATACCCATGACGTAGAAGTAGATAAATTAATTTCTATAACATAAATACCTGAAGTAGTAGCAGCTACTCCTTTCTTTTTATCTTCCAGGTAATTTGGGCAGTTTCTTTTCCAATGTCCGGTCTTACCGCAATGGAAACAATTGCCTTCCTTTGATACGCCTCCTTGAGGTTTCAAAGCAGGAGCAGTTGGTTTTGGATTGGCAACTTCTTTGCCTTTCCACTTGCCTCCTTTCCTTTTAGGCTTCTTGTGATGCTTTTTCTCATTACTGACTATCAGAATTGATTTCCCTTTACCCTTCATGTTTTGCTCGGCAGTTCTCAACATGCTTAGCAATTCAGGAAGAGTTTTATCCATATTATTCATATTGAAATTTAGGATAAATTGACTGAAGCTATCCGGCAACGATTGCAATATAACATCAGTTACAAGTTCCTTATCAAGTGGGAATCCCAATCTCTCTAGGTTTTCCCGCATACCCAATCATCTTGAGTACGTGAGGACCTACCGGGGATCCCTCGGACAACTTGCATTGAAAAAGGGATTTCGACACTTCAAACCTTTCATGGCAGGCTTGCTCCGCATAAAGAGTTTTCAAGTGTGTGATCATTTCAACGGCACTCATGTTTTCATGTTGTTTTTGCAACTCCGAATTCATGGTTGCCAACATGAGGCAAGCAGCCTCATTAGCATCATCAACACGCTTCTTATAAGCATCTCTTTCAGCCTTAGGAGCATTATGAGCAGGCTCCTCCTCAGGAACAGCTTCCTCAATGGCATACAACTTATTATCATGTTTGAGGACAATCCTCAGATTACGGTGTCAATCAAGAAAACTTGAACCATTCAATTTCTCTTTGTCAAGGATTGATCGCAAAATGTTGTTTGATGTATTTGATGACATGGTTATCTACATAAAGAAGTGAAAATATAAGTATTGTATTATCATATTTAATTAGGTCCTTAACTAAATATGTTCCCACTATTTTGCTCAAAACAAATGACCCTCATCATTTGATTCGGAAAATCCCGTTTAAAATTTTCTTAGTGGGTCAAGATCCATATATCACTTCGTCTTAAGTCCGCGGTGGGCGGATTACACAAGACTTAGTTATTTAGGTAGGAACTCTTTCCAATTGCATCTCATACAATTCTTGAATATACTAGTTGGGTGAATAACTCTTTATTCTAATTCATCTTATGAATTATTCCCAACTAATGCTTCTAAACTCATATAATCTCATTATATTTTGTTTAGTTAAGTTTGACCCTAATTTTATAAGTTGGATATTACAATTATCTCATCGCACCTTACTAATGTAAAACAAGCACTTCGCGGTGGGCGAACCTACATTGTTCGATACTGTAGTACCCGGCGCAAAAAATATACATATATGTAATGATGAAATGCAATGCACAAATGTAAACAATGAAGCCGCCACCATCTTTTATTTATCCCGTGAGGGGAAAGGAAAATAATGATAAAACCTTGAAAAGATCGGTTTCGGGAGTTGGTTACATGAGGGGAAGACGTTAACACCCCCTCATATCCGTTGTACTCAACGGGAACCATTTGAGGAATTTTGGTTTGGATAAACAGAGATAACCGCATGAAAAGAAAAAGATTACCGCATATTAAACTGAAAAGGGAAAAAAGAGTTTTTTATTATTTGGCTTGACGAGAGAGGCTCTCGCTCCTACGTATCCCCCAAGTATAATGAGGAAGTCAAAGCTCACGTAGTTCTTCCTGAAAAGAAAGATTTGTGTGTTGGTTGTTTTTAGTGAACGATGCTTAGGTCGCATTCCACTGATACAACAGTATGCTTGTATGTTCGCTTCGGAGGCTTAAGCGTTTGTCTGTAGCAGGGGAATGGATAAAGCACCATCCATTTTTAGAAAAAAAGAAGTTGAAAGAGATTTGACTACACAAGGGCAGTTGAAAAAGAATGACTGCACGGAGGGCAGGAAAAAGAATTGAAGTGAGTTAAGTATCTTTTAGGATTTTTTTGAGATTGTGCAGTTGAATGAGAATTGAACACCATCCGGTCATACGTCACAGACTGTTCAATTCGAGCCAAACGGGACATACGTCGCATTCCCTCCTTTTCATTCAAATATTTAAAGTTAATTAATTAAAGTGAGAATAGTCCACCGTCCGGGACATACGTCACAGACTGTTCTATTCGAATCAAGCGGACATACGTCACACTCCCTCTTTTTCACTTTAATTAACTAGCTGAGAATCACCAATTAAAATGAGAGCAGTCCACCATCCGGGACATACGTCACAGACTGTCCTACCCGAGTAGAGCGGACATACGTCACACTCCCTCTTTTTCACTTTAATTAACTAGCTGAGAATCACCAATTAAAATGAGAGCAGTCCACCATCCGGGACATACGTCACAGACTGTCCTACCCGAGTAGAGCGGACATACGTCACACTCCCTCTTTTTCACCTTAATTGATTCATCAGTTTTTGTTTTATTTTAGAAAAGAAACAAAGTTCAAAAACCAAGTTCAGACAAGTCACAGTTCAATATTTAGACAGTTAAATAATTGAGAAATGATAAATAGCATGGTATGAATGATAAATAAATCTATCGAAGGATAAATAAATTTATCGAAGGATAAATGAATTTATCGAAGGATAAATAAATTTATCGAAGGATAAATAAATTCATCATTGTACGAAAGGGGGTACAAACCTGAAAGCAACTATGCAGAAAAAATAAAATCAACAAGAACAGCAAAAATTGGTCCAGGCCCAAAGAGAGATGAAAACCCAGCCCAATACCCAAAAAAAACCGGTCCAAACCGGTTTGAACCGGTTCAACTCTTGAACCGCGCGGAGGGTGCGCGTAGCAGGTGGGGGCGCGCGTGAGGAACACGCCTGGCCAATCACTCAGCGCCACGTGGCGCTTACCTTTCTTCTTCAACAAAACAGAAGCAAAACGGAGAGAGTCGCGCGCGGAGGGCGCCGGCGATGGAGCTTCGCAGGTGGCCCTTCAAGCCACCAAAAAAGTCAAGTGAATATATCAAATTGATCGGATTTGAACGTAGATTACAAATATGATGTCAAATTCAACAATCAACGCATCAGTAATATGAAAAATGCACGAAACCGAACGAACATCAAAATGGTAAAACACGATTCCAGCGATATTTTGATGAAATTAAAGGTTGGAATAGGTTCTAATGAGTTGCAGTAACATGTATCAACCTATATCTACCTTTGTTTGCACGTGAGATGGCCGGAAATGAGAAGTTTGTTTTGGCCGTCACTTTAATGCTCCGATGCGTTGCTTTCCGTTCGTTTTTTGACTAATCAGAACTTGGATTTGAGTTCAGGAGGGTCCAAACTATAAGATTTGAGTATTTGATTGTTGATTATGGGTGGTTTTAGAATAGTTGAATTTTCCGGCAAGGGGTGGCTCGGATCCGGCGGTTTCCGGCATGTTTGGCGGCGTTTTTGGTGAAATTAATGATGGATTATTGATGAGAAGATGATTAGGAAGCTAATGGTGTTTTCGGATTTTGATTTGGATGAGTTTTGAAAAACGGGAGGTGGTTTTCCGGCGACCGGAGGTGGTTTTCCAGCGGTGGTCGCCGGAAAAGTGTTGGTGGAGGAAGGAGGAAGGATTTTCTTATTTTTTTTGGGAATTGTGTAGAGAATGATTGTTCATGATTGAGTGATGTGAGGTGTGTATTTATAGAGGTAGATTAGGTGAGTGGTATTTGTGTAATAAAATGATTATGAGGTGGAGATGATGAGGTGTCGCAATGTGATTAGTCAAAAGCAAAGAATTTTTATAAAATGATAAAAAATGTCAAAATCAATAAGAAAAAAAAGAATAAAAATGTAGAAAAATATAAAAATGAAATATAAACTTAAATAAAGAGATAAAAACTATTTTTGATTATTTCTGTTATTCTTCGTATAAAAAGATAAATTGCGATGACTAAAGGAAATAAAAGAAAAAAAAGATAAATTGTAAACAAAATTATCTAAAAACTATTTTTTTTTTTTGTATCTCTTAAGGAAAATAAGAAATAATTTTTAAATAAAATATTTATTTATAAAAATTCAAAATTAGGGTATTACAGCTGCCCCTATTTAATTATCTTATACTCGGATGCGTAAATAACTTGCGTTATTATGCGTTCGAAGTAAAAGGTAATTAAATACAAATACCCTAATTTTGAGGAGTGAAGATGATGTAATGATAATGAATGCATGTGGAAGATGAAGGTGGAAACATACCTGGAATAACTAGCAACTGAATACCTGTAAATGAAATGATCGTCTCCCTTCCTATGGGTGCTTAGACCAAACTTACCATCTTGAATCATTCTTCACTTAATCAGAAGAATTGCCCTTCTTCACTGAATCTGAAGAAAAGTCGAGACCAAATGGAAGCCTTCTTTACTTAATCTAAAGAATAGTCGAAACCGAATGAGAACTCCCTTCACTGAATCTGAAGGAAAGTCGAGATTGAATTGAATTATTCTTCACTTAATCTGAAGAAATGTCCTTCACTGAATCTGAAGGAAAGTCGAAACCGAATGGGAACCTACTTCACTGAATCTGAGGAAAAGTTGAAACCGAATGGGAACTTCCTTCACTGAATCTGAAGAAAAGTCAACACCAAATTGAATCATCCTTCACTCAATCTGAAGAAATGTCCTTCACTGAATCTGAAGGCCAAATTAAATCATTCTTCACTTAATCTGAAGAAATGCCCCTCACTGAATCTGAAGGAAAGTCGAGAACAAAATGAATCATCCTTCACTCAATCTGAAGAAATGTCCTTCATTGAATCTGAAGGAAAGTCAAAATTGAACGGGAACTTCCCTCACTTAATCTGAAGGAAAGTCGAGAACAAAATGAATCATCCTTCACTCAATCTGAAGAAATGTCCTTCACTGATTCTGAAGGAAAGTCGAGAACAAAATGAATCATCCTTCACTCAATCTGAAGAAATGTCCTTCACTGAATCTGAAGGAAAGTCAAAATTGAACGGGAACTTCCCTCACTTAATCTGAAGGAAAGTCGAGAACAAGTTGAATCATCCTTCACTCAATCTGAAGAAGTGTCGACCCAACTCGTATACTCAAAAAAAGCTGAGACTAATTTGAACCATTCTCCACTTTAATCAGAAGAATTTGTGATCCAAAACCTTTGCTCGAAATGAAAATGAGACTCATCGGAATAATTCTCCACTTAATCAGAAGAATTGTAAATCCAATGCTCATACTGGACTGTTATTTTCTTTTTTTTTTTTTAAAAAAATCTTTCGCTTCTGCTTCCCACTCGTTCTGAAAAGCTTTAAGACGGTATTCTTGAAAGGATGAGACTGACTTGAGTTTATTCTTCACTTAATTAGAAGAATTAAGAACCCAACCCGTACGCTCACTAAGAAAACTTGCCGGAGTAATTTGCTGAGGTTTGAGGTATCTTGAAAAAGAGTACTCGCTGGGGAAAAAAAAAGTTGAACATTCTGCCATTATTCTTGGCAAATGTTACGCAACTGTCTTACTGAGAAACATGGTTCATCAATCAACTTGTTGTAGATGCGGAAACTCAATTGAGGATATGGTTTGGGAAACCAACTTGCTGAGGTACGGAATACCAACTTTACTCAGGATGTTGTATGTTGACCAGCTTACTGGGATAATGACTTATTGATCCATTCACTGGGATGTTGTGCATAAGCCAACTTTGCTTGAGAAAACGGCTTAACAACTGACTTGCTGAAAATGTGGTGTTCCAACCGACTTACTGGAGATGAACAAATATCAACTGCCTCATTGGGGAAAGAAACGATTCCTCAACCTTTCTCATGGAGAATATGATGCACTGACTGATCTGCTTGGGGATGACACTTTGTTGACCAGTTCACTGGGGAAAAGATTCGCCAACCCTTCTTATTGAGAAATTGCGATTCAATGACCGTTTTGTTGGAGGGTACACCAACCTTTTTCACTGAATGAGAGATCCAAGTTTGCAACCTGTTAAAACAAAATTTTGAACATGTGCTTTATGAATGCATGATTATGTATTTCTGATGTCTAAATGCAAAACTAATGCGCATGAATTATCTGATAATATGCAGGAGTTTGTGTGCATGTATGCGTGAATGCATGTATGCATGAATGAATGAATTTTTGATTTTTTGTTGAAGAGAGTTTGAATTTCCCGGCACCGAGAATCTGAGCAACTCTAACATTGTTGAAATGAGGACCTTTGCAAGCTTCTGTTGCAGGACATGTGTTCAAACAAGCTTTTAAAGAGAAACAACGGGGTTTTTTTTTTTTAGTGCAACAACGTGTACTAAGAGTGGAAACTCTTAACCATCCATGTTATTGACGACCACGGTTGCACCTTTCAGGAGGATATAATCTTGACAAAGTATGCCCCAAGCACTTGAATCCATGAAGGGTGTGCACCTGACCAACTGAAATTTGCAGTGTAACCAATTCTTGAACCAATTCACCTTGATGAGCAGGGTATTCAACTTGTTTGCCCCTGATTGGCAGAATTCATAGATAACTTGCCCCTAGCTAGGAGCGTCTCAAATCAGCTTTGTCCTTGATCAGACCGTTGTTCAAATTTCTTTGATGTCAAACACTAATTTGCAAATAAAATCATTTCTTTTGAAAAGTGTTTTGCACATGCAAGTCTTTTGAAACACATATGATGTGTTGAAAAGACACATGATTATTCAACAAACTAGAGGAGTCAGCTTAACAATATAATTGCCGAATGCTTTCAAAGTGAACCTAGCTTCAATTAGGTCTTTTGAGAGTTATAACATGCAATAAGGATCCATGTAAATCAAGCTAGAAAATGATATGAATTTGTGTTATCAGATTCCCCATACTTGAACCTTTTTTTGTCCTTAAGCATAGAAATATTGACTCTTTTTTTTTTAGCATAGGTTTGAAACAAGATACGACAACTCTAATCATACGTGGTTGCCGGCTAAAGAAGAAAATCAAGTAATAAACATCAATACCACAAGTACTGTAATAACACAAAACCACACATTGCAGTCAAAGACTCTCATAATATGAAGACAAATCTGAAGTAAATTAATGTGACTTTAACTTTGCTTAAATTTTATTCACCCTTTTCATTCAAGCGCAATCACATTAAGCCCGTTATCTTGTACACGCTCATGGTAGAAAGATCTGTTAGTGATTATGATCATACATCGAGGGGAGCTGGTAAAATCAGTTTGGTAAACCCCTTTTTTCTTCCAAATGTAGTTGTGGGAGATCGGATAGCAACCCGCCCTACCAAGTTCAGAACCAATCTCCTCTAAACCAACTACTAAATGGGTACATTTACTATTGTTTTTCAACAACTGCTGGGTTAAACGACCGAGTGAGGGTCATCTAACTCAATTAGTGCATTCCCACTTTTGAAATTAACCAAAGTATGTAAATTTTCATTTCTGGATCATTCACTTATGTTCATCGATTTCCTACTTAGTTCGTGTACAAGATGGTGCCGACTGCTAAGATAAACTACAAAGGGTTACTTAAAAACTTATGTTCAGGTCTTCGTCAAAATCAGTACTCAAATTGATCTTACATACTTCTAAGAGTCTAAGATGTTAAGACAGTACCGATTTTATTGAATCATTTCTGAACTTTCATAATGTAGCCTAAAGTGCAAAACAACCTATATACTCTTAAAGTGTCAGGTCAAGTGTCAAACCAAAATTACTTGTTTTTTTTTTTTCTTTCTAAAAAGATATGTCTCAAGAAACTAGGAGAATCAGATAACAACAAAACATATGCAAGAACGGCTCAATTCAACTTTTTATTTTATGAAATAATGAAAGAAAGTGAAACAATGTCTTACATCATCAACTAGGTTTTCACCATTGAAAGCATATATCAGCAAAGATCAGTTATTTGTTTTCATCATCCTCGCTCCAAGTTTGTAAGCAATAAAATAAGAACAAAAGAAGTGAACACAAATGGATTGATTCTAAAAACATGCATGTTTATTATATTAAAAATACTTGACGAAGTACATAATCTCAAAAGCAAACAAATGCTTGACAAGAAAGAAATAAAAAGCTTGGCGATCATAGGGATGAGCTTCCTAGTATCACCGACTTTGAGTAGCTAAAGAGTAGCAGAAGTAATCATCAACAGCAAACCCAATTCAATCAAACTATTCCGTGTGCCCCAAAGCTGGAACCTTCTTCAATCACATCAGTTCCTGATTATTCCATTGACTGATTATTTTTCATAACTGGCTCACCTTCCTCGAAGGACAACAGTTGTTTGTCAAGAAGCAATTGCACTTTGTACTTAAAGGACTTGCAGTTATCAGTAGTGTGACCCTCAGTACCAGCATGATAATCACAATTCGCATTGGGATCATACCCACCTGGGAACGGTGCAGTCATTGGCTTTAGAGCTCTAGGAATCATCATTCCACTATGTACCAAATGTGGAAGAAGTTGACTATATGACATAGGAATTGGATCAAAGACCTTCTCGGGCTTTTTCTTAACCTGCCGTGGTTGTTGAGGCACAAGTACTTGCAAAGGATATCCTGGATATTGCT
Source organism: Trifolium dubium (assembly GCA_951804385.1). Lineage (NCBI taxonomy): Eukaryota > Viridiplantae > Streptophyta > Magnoliopsida > Fabales > Fabaceae > Trifolium > Trifolium dubium. The sequence goes on along the minus strand of OX638062.1, from coordinate 29,295,569 downwards.
GATGCTGCATTGTTGCCACATATGAATATGGGAAATATGGGAACTGGACAGGCGTTGTTGGCGGAGCCTCGTCATCTTCAGAAGTAACAGCATTAGTTTCTTCCTCTTCTTCATTTGTGAAGTTATTACTAGCCTTCCATTTTCCATTATGAGAATTAGCAGTAAGCTGAATCTTGCCACTTTTGATCCCCATTTCAATTTTTTCCCCAATTTGAACCAAGTCAGAGAAGTCCGAGGAAGTACTACTAATCATATTTTCAAAGTATGCCCCTTGCAGAGTGTTGATGAACATGTCCACAAGTTCTGTCTTTAGGAGTGGTGGACGTACTTGAGAAGCTAATGCTTTCCACCTTTGTGCATAGACCTTGAAGGATTCATTATCATTTTGAGTCATATTCTGAAGTTGATTACGACTGGGACCCATATCCATGTTGTATTGGTACTGCTTAAGGAAGGCATTAGCCAAATCTTTCCATGAAAGGATACTACCACCCTTGAGTTGCATGTACCAATTGAGAGGCACCTCAGCAAGACTGTCTTGGAAACAGTGGATCATCAACTTATCATCATGAGAATAAGAAGCCATTTTCCTGATATACATGATCAGATGGTTCTTTGGGCAACTCAGACCCTTGTACTTTATGAAGTCAGGCATCTTGAACTTTGGTGGGAGCACCACATCAGAAACCAAGTACATCTTTGTGAAATCTAACGGATCATTACCCGTTTCTACCAGATTCAATCTCTCCTCTAGAGCCTGGAATTTCTGCATAGTCTCCTCTAGCTGAGGGATAGTAGAGTCCACTTTTGACACATCAGTATGTATCACAGCCGGTACCTCATTCACAGCCGGTCTTGGTGGCAGATTCAAACTGGACAACATCTCTATAACTCTGTCCAACTTTCCACCCATCTGATTCACTTCGCCTTGCAAGGCATCATGTTTTTCCTTCCAGTTGTCCATGGTGCAGTGTAAACTTTCTAATCCAAATACCAGTGCCGGGAAGGTAACTGTTGGAATGAATAAATGAAAATGAGATTTTTCTTTCTTGTTTTTAAAACGACGAAAATGCATGATTTTTTTTTTTAAGACTTTTTCCACATTTTTTGTAAATGTATGAAAGATGAATATGCATGATTATTTTTCATGAATGCATGGATGTCATGAATGCAAAATGCATGGATATGATCACGGTAACATTGTATCATCTGGCGAACTTGATCTCAAAGTCACAAATCTTCCATATTCATAACAACAGGGTTCTTTTCAAAATGGAATCTCTGAGGCCAAAAGTTCAAAGTTACCTGTAACCCATCCCTCTCACATGTTGTTCTAAGTTGACACGGATTCCCAAAATCCTTCATTACTTTTCCCAAAAGCAACCTCATCTGGTTGAGATTATAACGCCAACTGGATGAGTCAACATCATAACCTCGACACGGGTTCTAAACGGTGGTCCCTAGACGAAAGTTTCGGATACCTAGACCGGATAAAAAGGCCCCCAGAGTCATTGACCCCACAAGGACCCGCTAGCGCTCGACGTGATCATACGTCACGGAACCCAACGGACCCAAGGGAATCCACTCTGAGCGGAATTCTCATGCCAGCACTAACGAGACATACGTCACGCAACCCGACACAAGAACCCCTCAACTAATCCTAAGCTTTTCTCCAGAACTCGGGTATAGAGCTCCACAAAGTAACCAAGAACCAAGCCATAAAGGCAAAAAGAAAAAAAAAGAGTAGAAGAGAAGACAAAGCCAGCAAATCCAGACAGTTCAATATTTTGCGGTAAAGTAAAAGATAGGACAGATACGGCTAACCTGGAATAAGCAAACCAAAAGCCCCAAATTAGGCTTAACTCACTATACATCATGTCCCCAGTGAAGTCGCCAGCTGTAGTACCCGGCGCAAAAAATATACAGATATGCAATGATGAAATGCAATGCACAAATGTAAACAATGAAGCCGCCACCATCTTTTATTTATCCCGTGAGGGGAAAGGAAAATAATGATAAAACCTTGAAAAGATCGGGTTCGGGAGTTGGTTACATGAGGGGAAGACGTTAACACCCCCTCATATCCGTTGTACTCAACGGGAACCATTTAAGGAATTTTGGTTTGGATAAACAGAGATAACCGCATGAAAAGAAAAAGATTACCGCATATTAAACTAAAAAGGGAAAAAAGAGTTTTTTATTATTTGGCTTGACGAGAGAGGCTCTCGCTCCTACGTATCCCCCAAGTACAATAAGGAAGTCAAAGCTCACGTAGTTCTTTCTGAAAAGAAAGATTTGTGTGTTGGTTGTTTTTAGTGAACGATGCTTAGGTCGCATTCCACTGATACAACAGTATGCTTGTATGCTCGCTTCGGAGGCTTAAGCGTTTGTCTGTAGCATGGGAATGGATAAAGCACCATCCATTTTTAGAAAAAAAGAAGTTGAAAGAGATTTGACTACACAAGGGCAGTTGAAAAAGAATGACTGCACGGAGGGCAGGAAAAAGAATTGAAGTGAGTTAAGTATCTTTTAGGATTTTTTTGAGATTGTGCAGTTGAATGAGAATTGAACACCATCTGGTCATACGTCACAGACTGTTCAATTCGAGCCAAACGGGACATACGTCGCATTCCCTCCTTTTCATTCAAATATTTAAAGTTAATTAATTAAAGTGAGAATAGTCCACCGTCCGGGACATACGTCACAGACTGTTCTATTCGAATCAAGCGGACATACGTCACACTCCCTCTTTTTCACTTTAATTAACTAGCTGAAAATCACCAATTAAAATGAGAGCAGTCCACCATCCGGGACATACGTCACAGACTGTCCTACCCGAGTAGAGCGGACATACGCCACACTCCCTCTTTTTCACTTTAATTAACTAGCTGAGAATCACCAATTAAAATGAGAGCAGTCACCATCCGGGACATACGTCACAGACTGTCCTACCCGAGTAGAGCGGACATACGTCACACTCCCTCTTTTTCACCTTAATTGATTCATCATTTTTTGTTTTATTTTAGAAAAGAAACAAAGTTCAAAAACCAAGTTCAGACAAGTCACAGTTCAATATTTAGACAGTTAAATAATTGAGAAATGATAAATAGCATGGTATGAATGATAAATAAATCTATCGAAGGATAAATAAATTTATCGAAAGATAAATGAATTTATCGAAGGATAAATGAATTTATCGAAGGATAAATAAATTTATCGAAGGATAAATAAAGTTATCATTGATAAATAAATTCATCATTGTACGAAAGGGGGTACAAACCTGAAAGCAACTATGCAGAAAAAATAAAATCAACAAGAACAGCAAAAATTGGTCCAGGCCCAAAGAGAGATGAAAACCCAGCCCAATACCCAAAAAAAACCGGTCCAAACCGGTTTGAACCGGTTCAACTCTTGAACCGCGCGGAGGGTGCGCGTAGCAGGTGGGGGCGCGCGTGAGGAACACGCCTGGCCAATCACTCAGCGCCACGTGGCGCTTACCTTTCTTCTTCAACAAAACAGAAGCAAAACAGAGAGAGTCGCGCGCGGAGGGCGCCGGAGACGGAGCTTCGCCGGTGGCCCTTCAAGCCACCAAAAAAGTCAAGTGAATATATCAAATTGATCGGATTTGAACGTAGATTACAAATATGATGTCAAATTCAACAATCAACGCATCAGTAATACGAAAAATGCACGAAACCGAACGAACATCAAAATGGTAAAACACGATTCCGGTGATATTTTGATGAAATTAAAGGTTGGAATAGGTTCTAATGAGTTGCAGTAACATGTATCAACCTATATCTACCTTTGTTTGCACGTGAGATGGCCGGAAATGAGAAGTTTGTTTTGGCCGTCACTTTAATGCTCCGATGCGTTGCTTTCCGTTCGTTTTTTGACTAATCAGAACTTGGATTTGAGTTCAGGAGGGTCCAAACTATAAGATTTGAGTATTTGATTGTTGATTTTGGGTGGTTTTAGAATAGTTGAATTTTCCGGCAAGGGGTGGCTCGGATCCGGCGGTTTCCGGCGTGTTTGGCGGCGTTTTTGGTGAAATTAATGATGGATTATTGATGAGAAGATGATTAGGAAGCTAATGGTGTTTTCGGATTTTGATTTGGATGAGTTTTGAAAAATGGGTGGTGGTTTTCCGGCGACCGGAGGTGGTTTTCCGGCGGTGGTCGCCGGAAAAGTGTTGGTGGAGGAAGGAGGAAGGATTTTCTGATTTTTTTTGGGAATTGTGTAGAGAATGATTGTTCATGATTGAGTGATGTGAGGTGTGTATTTATAGAGGTAGATTAGGTGAGTGGTATTTGTGTAATAAAATGATTATGAGGTGGAGATGATGAGGTGTCGCAATGTGATTAGTCAAAAGCAAAGAATTTTTATAAAATGATAAAAAATGTCAAAATCAATAAGAAAAAAAAGAATAAAAATGTAGAAAAATATAAAAATGAAATATAAACTTAAATAAAGAGATAAAAACTATTTTTGATTATTTCTGTTATTCTTCGTATAAAAAGATAAATTGCGATGACTAAAGGAAATAAAAGAAAAAAAAAGATAAATTGTAAACAAAATTATCTAAAAACTATTTTTTTTTTGTATCTCTTAAGGAAAATAAGAAATAATTTTTAAATAAATTATTTATTTATAAAAATTCAAAATTAAGGTATTATAGATACTAGTCTTGATGAGTTCTAAAATTTGGAAAGCATAAACTTAATATTCACATACCTAGTTTTATAAAGATGATGCACTTCGCGGTGGGCGAACCTACATCTTCTTTATTAATCTCTTATGTGTCTCTTGAGGGAATTTATTTAGTTTTGATCTCACCTCCTTGTTAAAACATATAAGACGTTCTTATATGCAACAATAATATACAAGATTATTAGTCATGGCATTGGTTCTCTCAAGCCAATGAGAGAGTTTTTCTTAAAAGGATTTAGTTCAAAAGAGGCCATAACTAGTCATCTTCAACAAACATACTTTATCGTTAGTTAAAGTTGCGTTGCTTAAAATCAATCTTTAGATCTTGATTATATCGTTCATAACGGACATAATCGAATCGCAATTTCATAAATCGTGATTTTTGTCAAGTTTTTGGGTTGCACAGCTCGCCAGGGCTCGCCGGAGCTCGCCAGCCGGCGAGCAGCTACTGTTTTGGTCGCCAGGGCTCGCCACAGCTCGCCAGCCGGCGAGCAGCTTCTGGTTCGCTCGCCAGCTTGCTCGCCAGCCGGCGAGCAGCTACTGGTTCGCTCGCCAGAGCTCGCCAGCTCGCTCGCCAACGCTCGCTAGGCGACCGCGTCAGGATCTCGCGCACGTCGTAGCGCGATTTCGTAAATCATGCCACGATTTCGGCGAATTCTGAAAAAGTTTTTCAGCATAACACAACTCTTGTGTTCGTCATGAACCCTAGTATATCCAATATAGCTTTTGTCATGAACCCTAGTATATCAAATATACCTTTATTCATAAACCCTAGTATATCAAATATACTTTTATTTGCAACACTCTTAATTTGTATCGCATACAAATCCTCTTGATCAATTAGAATCTATTTCATCATTCTTATCTTGTTAGGTATTTTAATCAAATTAAATTATTGGTAACAAGATATAACAAACATTATAACCATGGTTTCGTAAGTGGCTCTGATACCACTGAAGGAAAATTTGCATAGTAAGGCAGCGGAATTTCAAAATTTTCCTTTGTTGATCCTTACGAATGAGCATGGTATGTGTTTAGGGTTTGTTACCTTTTGTAGAACAGAACCCTTTGAAGCCACGAACTAGAAAAGATCACGAGCGTTGATGAAGATCACCGACGCCTCTAGCTAGTCCACACGAACAGTCACCTTCAAAAGAGTGCTAGCCCTTAAGTATGAAGGCTTTCAAGAATATTGAGAGAGGAATTATTTTAGGGTTTCCAACTGTAAAATATTTCTTATGCTATTATGTGTGTTTTTCTTTTTGCCAAGAGTTCTCTATATATAGATATATTTGTCTTGTGTAACAAGACAAATCTTTTATCTTGGACAAAAATAAAACAAACAAACAAAAAATCTCCTAAAAGAGTGTACATGCTCATGTGCGCGCGCGCCCACCGTACACTACGGTGCATCTTGTTTGTTTAATTACCGTGATACCCTTATCACTTTGCATACCCACCATACCTTACGGTGTTCCTTAATTATCTCAATATTAGACTGTCCTTATGTGTGTGACCCTGTAGGTTTCCATGACGTTGGCAATTATATTAAATTTCCTTTTAATATAATAAACAATGAGCGGTATCTAGCAACACATCATTGCTACCCAAGTCATGAGAAATTACATGTGATCTAAACATAACCTTTAACTATGATACGTGTGTGTACAATTACCCCTTTGCCCCTTATGTTTATATTGAACACAAAGCATACTTGATGTCATCTTTGTCCAGTTCGATATTGGGCCCATGACATTTATCCTGTTATGCAGGATTGACAAATTCCATCTAGGACACCGCTGCCCCATAGCATGTTTCGTGAAGTACCCATTAACTGCCTTTATGGTTATCCTGTTACGGACAACGTTGGATCAGCAAAAAAGCACTCAACTCCACATCTAGGGTACAAGGGTGGTTTCAGGTCTAAAGGCGGTTTACACCTTTATCATTATAAGAGTGACTTATGACACTTTGCATAACTTAGCATGTAGCACTCTTATGGCGGGTCAATCCAGTATAAATATTACTCCTAATATTGTATACTTATGTCAAGACTTGATAACTCCTTATCCTATGATCCATGAGATGCGATCATCAGTCTATCTTCATAATAGTCTTTATGCTTTAAGGTTATCCCTATTTCACCTTAAAGCTCGACTACGGATGCTTTAAGAATAGCGTCCTTATATTTAATTTAGTCTTATGATTAAGTCATACTTAATATTAAACGGACTATCTATTCTAAGGATTTCATTACTTTGAACTCTTACAAACACAATGAAAGAAATGCCTTATATATATATATATATATATATATATATATATATATATATATATATATATATATATATTATTAATAAATAGAACTTCGTATCATTAATAATTAATTCAATACAAATACTAAAAGTCTTGGCCTCTAGGGCTTACACCAACAAACGGGTGATTGAGAAATGTAGGGGAAATGTTAGTGAAGAAGGCCAACATCGTTACAAATTGGCATCCGAACGTCATGCTACCTTCGTCATTCAAGAAGAGATTTTTTGGAAACAAAGGGCGAAAATGCATTGGCTCCAAGATGGAGACATGAACACCAAATTTTTCCACATGTCGGCCACGGCAAGGAGGGGGAGAAAAGGTATCAAGCGATTGATGGAGGGCGCGGGTCATGAGGTAACCGAGCAGGCTAGGCTATGTGAGCTTACACATTTGTATTTTGAAGAAGTTTTCCGCCACGATGTTGGAAACCATGATCCTGTTTTAGACTTGATTCACCAAAAAGTCACCTCGGATGACAATCGGTGCCTCACTAAACCGATTGAAAAGGAAGAAATTCATCAAGCTCTCTTCCAAATGCACTCCGACAAGGCACCAGGTCTGGATGGGTTCAATCCCGCTTTTTACAAACATTATTGGGAGATGTGCGGGGAAAATATATGGCGGGCAGCAGCATCATGGCTAGAGAGGTGATTTTTTCCTTCAACTCTCAATGACACTAATATTTGCCTTATTCTGAAGTGTGATGATCCTTTGTCTCTAAAAGACATGAGACCAATAGCGTTGTGTAATGTGCTTTACAAGATGGTTTCTAAGGTACTTGCAAACTGCCTCAAATTGATATTGGATAAAATTATCTCGCCGGAGCAATCGGCTTTTGTTGAAGGAAGATCAATCATTGATAATGTTCTTGTTGCTATTGAAACCATACATGCTATGAAAAGAAAAACTAGGGTCGAAATGGTGACTTGGCATTTAAGATTGATATTAGTAAGGCATATGATCGCGTGGATTGGGGCTTCTTGAGAGGAATGATGGAGAGGATGGGTTTTGATGCCGTGTGGATTAAATGGATGATGATGTGTGTTAGTACGGTTAATTATTCGGTCCTCGTTAATTCTGAGAGGGTTGGGGCCAATTATGTTGGGTAGAGGATTACAGCAGGGAGATCCTCTTTCTCCTTATCTTTTTATTCTAGTGGCAGAAGGGTTAACAGCTCTCATAAAGCAAGCAATAGAAACAGGAGATATCCATGGAGTGAGAATATGTCGAGGGGCACCGGTGGTGTCTCACCTTCTTTTTGCTGACGACTATTTTCTTTTCTGAAGGGCATCTGTGGCGGAAGCCACTAACTTAGTTAATCTTTTACATGTTTATGAAGCTGGATGGCATGGGATAGGATGACTAATCCAAAGAGTTTAGGTGGTTTGGGGTTCCGTGATTTTGGTGCTTTCAATAGAGCCATGATTGCAAAACAAGGTTGGCACATTTTGCAAAATCCGGATGCTCTAGTTTCTCAAGTCTTTAAGGCTAGATATTTTCCTAAGTCGTCTTTGCTTGATGCTAGTCTTGGTAACAATCCAAGTTTTGCATGGAGAAGCTTGTGGAGCTCGAGGGAGGTGTTAATTATAGGGTGTCGGTGGTCTATTGGGGATGGGAGTAACACTACTAGAAAAATCTTAAATACCGACAGCCAAAATTTGTCTCTAAAAGGCAAATATTCCGTCACTAAGCACGTTAGAGACAGAATTAGAGACAAATTTGGTTTGATCGTTAATTTCCTCGTCTCTAAGCTATTAGAGACGGATTTTATATTCCATCTCTGATTGGAGACAGAACTTATCCGTCTCTGATTCAGAAACGAATTTTATATATCTGTCTCTAAATGTTGAATTCAAAACACAATAAATCCGTCTCTATTAGAGACAGAATTATCCATCTCTGAATTCAAATAATTCTATCTCTAAAATTCCATCTCCAAGCAAAAAAATTCGTCTCAGTTGGAGACAGAATTATCCGTCTCTGAATTCAAATAGTTTTGTCTCTAAAATTTCGTCTCTAAGCAAAAAAATTCGTCTCTATTGGGGAAAGAATTATCCGTCTATGAATTCAAATAATTTTGTCTCACAAAACACATATGTTATCTCTTATTAGTTATTATTTTTGTCTATTTAGCATTTAAATGCATATACAGTTTTTCAAATATTAATTTATATTTATTAAATGTAATTCATATAATTCTACAATGTGAGAAAATCAAATTTCTATTAACACTAAATTTGAAACATTAACATAAAAATGTATGTCATATTTACAAAGTATCAATATCAAAGCTAAAAGTCTATGTCATATTTAAATAATTTAACAAAAATACATGAAAGAAAGTAATTAAAGCTAAATTCATCACCCTTCTCATCATTTTCATTGTCACCTTCTCTTTCAAGTTGAACCGGAGAGTTTTGATTAATATTAGACACAAACCTTCCAAAAAAAATACATTAAAGTTCTATCAAGATTACACGCTAGAAAAAACATACAATGAACAAAACAAAATAAAACTTATAAAAACTCTAAGAACTCTTAGACTTTCACAATATTTTTGGTTTAGTATTATTGTTGTACTTGAGTCTCTATTTATAGTAAAATATATAGACTATCAGATAATATTCAAGTCTTTCATAAAGGATTAGTTTCATTAAATCTTTTTCAAACAAAACAAAACTTTTCCAAAAAAAACAGTTTGTGCTTCCGAAAAAACCCAATCTTCAAAAAATTACTACCACATCTTTTAGTTTGACCATCTAAATATGCATTGTTAGCACCAAATATATTCCTTTAGAGTGTGTTTGGATGAGGGATTTTTTTGAGGTAAAGTAATGTTTTGAGGGATTTGAAATTCCTCAATGTAAATTCCCTTGTTTGGATAATTAATTTGGAGAATTTTCAAAATGATGGGAATTTGTGAAGTATTTTACATAAGTTAATTTGAAGGAATTTCAAATGACACCTAAAAGCTAGGAATTTGAAATTCCCTTATCTCTATAAAATTGGTAAAAAAATCTAAAATTGACCCGAAACTCCAAAATCGATTCTAAATCTGACCTCAATCTTAAAATCGGTCAAAAACATAAAGTCGACCGTAAATCTGACGTAAACCATCAAATCGGTCGAAAAACATAAAATCAGCTGAAAACCCTAAAATTTACCCCTAACCCGAGCATAACCCTAAAATCATTATAAAAATATAAAATTTACCATAAACCCGACATGAACCCTAAAATCGGCCTAAAAACCTATAATCGACAACAAACCAGACATAAACCCAAAAATCGGCCGAAAACCATAAAATCAGTAAAAAATCCTAAAATCAACCAAAAATCCTAAAATCAACTATAAACCAAACCAAAATCCTAAAATCGGTAAAAAACCCCAAAATCAACTATAAACCCAAAAATTGGCCGAAAATCGTAAAATCGGGCAAAAATCTTAAAATCAAACAAAAATCCTCAAATCAACTATAAATCAGACCTAAAACCTAAAATCGGTCAAAAACCCTAAAATCGGCTATAAGCCCAAAAATCGGTCAAAAATCCTAAAATCAACTATAAATCAGACCTAAATCCTAAAATCGACCAAAAATCCTAAAATCAACTATAAACCAGACCAAAATCCTAAAATCGGTGAAAAACCCAAAAATCGGCAATAAACCCAAAAATCGGCCGAAAACCGTAAAATCGGGCAAAAATCCTAAAATCAACTACAAATCAGACCTAAATCCTAAAATCGGTCAAAAACCCAAAAAAGCGGCCAAAAAATATAAAATCGGTCAAAAATCCTAAAATCAACTATAAATCAGACCTAAATCCTAAATCCTAATATTTATGTTTCACATTAATATTCTTTATATTTTATATTTATTTCATTAATAATTTAGTATTTTCGCATACATTTTATAATTTTCCTTTATTTCTTCCCTTTAATTTTTCAAGTTAAAAACTTTATTCTAAGTGTTTTTCAATGGATGAACTATTTTATATATCTAAATAGAGAGAGAGAGAGAGAGAGAGAGAGAGAGAGAAAAAAAACTATCTTGATAATGAAATGTACAATATATAACTATAGTCTTTATCGACCTATTTAATATTTGTTAAGACAAAATTTAAAAAAATTATGAATAATTGAAATCGGTTAGGTAGAATTAAAACATAATAATAATAAGTTAGTGGACGATGTATTAAGTATTCATTGAAAACAAGACAATGTCCAAAACAATATGTTGTATTCGAATTATGTTGTACTAATTTTAAAACAAGTTAATGAACTATGAATTAAGTATTCATTGTATTTTACTTATGTTATATTTTCATTATATTGTATCAAACTTTGATGTGCGAATAATATAATGTGCTACGAATAAAATCATCTATAATATTAATGATTCGAGATCTTGTAAATATGATTCTCCATTTAAACATCTTAGAAAAATTTAGGGTGGATATTATTGTAATATTTTCGTCACATTTGTATTTCTCATTATTTTCTCTATTTTTAACTAATCAAGACAAAGCTAGAATGTTCTAATTAGTTAGAGTTTAATCAACGAAATCAAACATCGCTAATCAAAAGCTCGTATATATATATATATATATATATATATATATATGGATTTTATCGAGCCTCATTCGAGGTGGCATGATTCATCCTACATTTATCAATTTTAAGGACCAAAAAGTTACTATATATAAATTTAAGCGTCCGCCCAAAGATCATTTTTGACGCCTTGTATGTTATAGGTTTGTTGTTATATATAACGACATCCAATTATCTTCATGTCATAAATAAATCATATCATTTAAACGGAGTATGAACAAATAAATGTTATTAAAAGCAAGGTTAATAATATAAAAAAAATTTAATCTAATTTCTATGAAAAAATCGGTTATAATACAAAGATTTTTTTTTAGAAGCACACACTGTTTTTAGAAATTTTTTGTCAAACTCTTAATATCTCCAAAAATAGTTTTTATGCTAACAAATTAAACAAAATCAATCAAGACTAAAGAGACAAACTGATTTTGTTCTTTGAATATGTTAACAAAATCAATCGAGATTAAAAGAACAAAATCAACTAGAACAATTTTTAGTTAATATATTCAAAAGGAATATATTAACCTAAAAAAAAGAAGGAATATATTAACAGTTTTTAGTTAATCAATATTCAAAAGGAAAATATTAATAGTTTTTTCTTTAGTAAGGAATATATTAACATTTTTTATTGGTACGTGTGTCTATATATATATATATATATATATATATACTAGTATGTTAGCCCGTGCCGTGCACGGGATTATTTTCTTTTTTAATATTATTTTTTAATTTAATCTAAATTATTATTTGATTATTTCATTTTATTATTCAATGATAATTTAAGATATTATATGTTATGAGTTGTTTAAATATAAATTGTTGGAGTAAATAAATTTTTTGACAAATATTTTTTTAAATCACAAAACTGTCACATTTTTTCGCAAAAAAAAAACTCACATTCAGTCAATTTTAACGTTTATTATAGATTTATTCAACTTAATTTCATCAAACTATTTTTTTTTTAATTACAAAGTAAAATAAAATACATTTTTTCATCAACTTTTCACCTTGTTTCGTAGTAATCCATATATAAATTTAAAAAAATACATAGAAATAGACAACCTTGCATATCACGAAACACCCACATATTTTCGTCAACTGAATCTCATCAAACTACATGTTTTTATAAATACAATATAAATTAATATATATTTTCCCATCATTCTCTCACTTTGTTTCAACTTAGTTAGTAGTAATCTAGATGTAAATTTTTAGAACAAAAAAAATTCAAATAAATAGACAACCTAATATCACAAAACTCACACATTTTTTTCGTTTCTAGTCCTCATTGAAATTACACAAAAGATAGGGTTGTGTATTAATATATGGGTATTTTTTTGAAAGGATTAATATATGGGTATAAATATTGATCATCGTGTAAATTATAAAATCAAAAGACACTTATATTAATAGGAGTGTTAATATAAGTCATATTATAAAAAATAGATTTTCCGTATTAATATGTGTATAAATATCAAAGTTCTTATTAAAAAAATTCTTTCGTCTCGTATTAATAAATTTCATATTAAAACATTTGTAAAAATATAATTCCGTAAAAACTACAAAAAAAACCGTACATGAGTATAAATATAGCTCCTGTAGAAATTACAAAAAAAATAGTCCTCTTATTAATATATAGGTAGAAATATAAATCCTCATAGAAATATACGTTCTCGTAAAATTACAAAAAAAAACTCTAGAGAGTGATCTCCCACGTTCTCGTATTAATATATGGTTTTTATTTTTAAATTACGTAGACGTTCATTTTATATTAATTTTATTTAAATATGAAAAATAATACTCTAGAGAGTGATCTCTTACTTTCCATTCTCAACAATATGATATTTTCTCTCTTGTCATCGTAGAAATTATTAAAAGAAATATAAACCTTGTATGATATATGAATATAAATATAAATTACGTGTAAATTAAAAAAAAAAGGCACTTGTATTATTATATTAGTATAAATATTTATCCCGTGTAAATTATAAAAAAAAAAGTTATATTAATATAAGTATAAATATTTTTTATAAGTAATAAAATAAAATATCATAAAATTGCTTCAAAAAAAATCATAAAAATATAGTTTTAGTGTTTGGTGGAATCGAACTATGTATCTCATACTAAATTTTGTTCGTGAGAGAGACATAGATGACACACATAAACTTTGATTCATTAGATATTGTTTCGTGAAATTTTGTTCATGAGAGAGACCTCTGTAAATATAAATCATAGATGATACCCAACATTCTTTCATCTTGTTTCAACATATTTCGTAAAAATTCACGTGTAAATTTGAAGAACAACAAAAAAATACAAAGAAATAGAAATTCATGCATATTACAGAACTTCCACATTTTATTGTAAAAAAAAAACTCTCACATTCAATCATCTTCCTTCATTTATTGTAGATTTATTCAACTAAATCTCATTAAACTACATTTTTTTTTTAAAAAAATATAGTGTAAGTTAAGATATATTCTCACACTGTTCTTCCATCTTGTTTCATAGTAATCCACATGTAAATTTTTAAAAAAAATACAAATAAACAGACAACCTTGCATATCACAAAATTCCCACATTTTTTTTCTTTAGAAAATAACTCTTTCACATTCAGTGATCTTTCTACGTTTATTTAAATTTATTCAAGTTAATCCAATCAAACTATATTTTTTAAATACATTGTAAATTAAGATATATTTTTATCTCACCTTCTTTTTTCAAGTTGTTTCGTAATAATCTACATATAAATTTCAAGAAAAAAATACAAATAAATAGACTACTTTGCATATCACAAAACTCCCACATTTTTTTGTCAAAAAAAAAATTCACATTTAGTTACCTTCCTACATTTATTATAGATTTATTCATCTGAATATGATCGAACTACTTTTTTTGGTTAAATTTAAGATATCTCTTATCCCATCATTCTCTCACCTTGTTTCAACTTATTTCATAGTAATCCACATATATATTTCCTAAACAAAATAATAAAATAAAAAATTAGACAACCTTGAATAGTACAAAACACCTTTTTTTCTTGTCAAAAAAAAACTTTTCATATTCAGTAATGTTTCTACGTTTATTATAGATTTATTCAACTGAATCTCATAAGACTACATATTTTTATTCATTGATAAGTTTGGTGTATCACTTGTGTTTCAATAAACTAATTCGCCACTGTTTTTTTTTTGTTAGAATGAATTGTCAAAAATCGTTCCTTAATATTGTATAACTATTTCATATAACTTTTTTTTGTGATTTAGAACAATTTTCTTTAATAGAGCGTTTATGTTAAAGATTTAATATATCCCAACAAATTTCTAAATTTTTTGTATGAAATTTTTTGACACTTATTTTCTCTTTCCTCTAAAAAATTTATACAAAAAGCTAATAATACCACCTTTAGATTTTTAGCAATTTTTAAATTATTTTTAAATCTAATTATTTTTAAAAACTATAACAAACATATGTAATTTTATAAATATTGATATTTTTTTAAAAAAATAAGTAATTATTTTTTTAAAAGAATTTAACAAACGGCCAATATATGTCTCTTAATTTTTACCAAAAAAAAATATGTTTCTTAATTGATATTTCCTTCGTTCCTTTTTATTTTTCATTTTAGAAAGAAAGAAAAAAGATCAAATTAGGAAGGTGTATTTTTGCACTTAATTTTCCTATTATACCCTTCTTTTTAGAATATATATCCTAATTTTAATCCACCAATAAATTCCTTTTTTTGTTCACACATACATTCTCTTTCCTTTTTTTTTTGGTACATCAGAAGATACACACTTTCTCTTTCAAAAAAATAAAAACCACCAAATAAAAAATTGTAACAAACTATTATTTTTTGGTGCAAAATTTATAACAAAATTTATGTAAAAAAAAACAAATAAATTTTGTTACAAAAATTAGAAAGAAATGTATAATAGGTAAAATATAACCTAAATTGTTAAAACGACAAAAAATTAGAAACAGATATTTTTTTAAAAACGACAAATAAAAAGGAATAAAGAGAGTATTAAAGCACATTTGAAAATAATCAAAATGTATTACCGAAAACAATATATGTCACCAAACAAATTTATGATTAATTCTATCAATGTGAGTAATAATGCATAATAATCAATGAGTGAAAACATCGGTCTATTAAACTAAATGACAAAATTGAATAAAATTGTCAATAAAAAAAGTGTGTAATAATGCATTAAAATTAAACAATGAAGATCTGTTGTTTGACGATCATAAATTTGTCAAATTTTTCTTAATTTTTATATTGGTCTTCATATATTTGGTAGTGGATAAATCAACTTCATCAGGGTAAGCTCTCTTAACTGATATACCATCAACTTTATGTGAGCATAAATCTACGACATCTAAAGCAGTTCTATCTTTGACCTTCTCCTCTACTATTTCATCGAACTTTGTTATAAGATCTTGTGAATCGCATTGATAAAATATTAGAACATATAAAGTATGAATTGCACAGATAAAAATTAGAAAAATATAAAGTATGAATTACAACGATAAAAAATTAGAAAATATAGAGTATGAAACTTATTAGTACACAAAATTATTGATAGTAATAAGTCAAGAAGAAAAAGTTAATCTATAGATTTAATAAGTTAAGATGAAATAGTTATTCTATGAAAAATGATTTTTTAAATAAAAATTTTAGGTGCTTACCGTGGAACTACTTTTGATGTATGACTTTGACTCTCTTGCATTAGTACTTTGTGCCATGATCTTCTTATATATTATGTTTTTGACACGACTGATACCACCAAACATCATCATCAATATATTTGATTTCAACCATGATTATAAACATTGATTCATACAATTTATTCACAATGATATTTGTCAAAGTGTTTTAGTAAAAGAAATAATAATAATAATAATAATAATAATAATAATAATAATAATAATAACAACAACAACAACAACAACAACAACAATAATAATAATAATAAAATACTCATAAATTGTAAAAGAAAATTGTCTTACTTGTTGACATTCTAGAAGTGTCTCAATATTTCTCATAGGTGTGATTTTAAGTAGATCGTGATGGAAAACTTTAGAGATGAACTGAAACTTGTATAAGAGAAACATTCTTTTCATAAGTTCTAAAAAAATTGAAAGGAAAAATTAATAAACAATTACATATATGCATAATTGAAAATTTCTTAAATGTAATTTATAATTGATATAATAATAGAATCATACATCAATTTTAACGTCGTAGCTTCGGGAATATCTGGATGAAACATGAGCCACGAACATTCTAAACTGATGTTCAAATTCTTTGACCATGAATGTCATATGTTTCTCACGATGAATGTGTTTTCTATATATAGTTAAATTATATTCGGACTTGTTATGCTAGAGGGGAAACAAATTAAGTTGTTCTTATCCATAAAATATTATTTTTTGTTATTATCTATGATTTTTATTTTAATTGCTTAAGTTAATTAAAAAATCTTTACAACAAAAACTAATTGAATAACACCTAAGCAAATTTTTCTAAGAATGCAACCAAATTATGCTAAAAAAAATATCTAAAAAAAATATAAAAAAAATCTTAAAAAAACTCTAACTGATTGCCACGTAAGTAAATTTTCCTGAGAATGCACGAGAGAGCTCCGTGAACCTATCGTAATGTATATAATAGAGATATATATATATATATATATATATATATATATATATATATATAGTATGATATTAAAATAAGTATTCAAAATAAATATTTGTTTTTGGAGTCACAAATTGTTAATATTTTTAAATACTTAAAATAACATAAAAAGTAATTTTCAAAAAATTACTTGTTTGAAATATTTAATTTTAAATATATATCTTTAAATAAAAATATTCAACAAAAATATATTTGTTTATTTTCAAACGAAAAAAAATAATCTTCTCCAAAGATATGAATAAATATTTGTTTCCAACAAATCTTGTTCAAACAAAAATATATTTGTTCTCTTCCAATTCAAGTAAGTGAATCCTTTAATTGTGTAACAAACTTCCAACACGCGCGCATAAAAAGACATTTCACATAGTGCACCTAGTGTAAAGACTAGGTGTGTAAGACATCATGTCTAACACGTTGTTTTTACAAAAAAAAATTGACAATCATAAGAGTAACATCTATTTTCCTTTAATTATTTATTATATTTAGAAAATTTTAATTTGTTAAGTTTTCTGAAAGGTAGTTGGATTCTCTCCTATGATGCATTATAATTTTCGCATATATGTTTACATCATTGTAAGAAGTTTCTCCAGAAAAAAAGAGCTCAAAATTTAATTTTTATGTCATGATTTTCGTTATCTCAAACTTTTACTATTTGAAAAATTCATACTTAATTCATATCATGTTAAAAATTAAGAGTTTAATTATAATTATTTAGTAGGGCTAAAAGTATATGGAAGAAACAAATTATAAGGACTTAAAATATAATAAAAATTAAGTAAGGACTAAACTTAGAAGACTCGCATTTTATAGGGACCAAAAATATAATTAACCCTAAATTTTTTGGCGGACAATATAAAATTTGGCGGGAAATTTTTTGGCGGGATGAATCTTCGATGTTATTTCGTTTAGAGATGAATTTCAAAGACATATTATTTTAGAGACGAATAAATTCCGTCTCTGACAGATGTTTGACTACTATAATAACAAGTTGACTAATTAGAGACGGATACAGAGACGAAAACTATTAGACACAATAAAAATCCGTCTCTAACATCTGTCTCCAACTACTTTTTCATTTATAAATTAAAAAATTAATTAACTAGAGATAGATTTAGAGACGGAATATTTTTGAGACAGATAATTCTGTCTCTAAAATTCGTCACTACTACATATATTCTAATTTTTGTCTCTAAACACTTTTTTCTGTCTCTAATTCCGTCTCTAATAGAGATGAAATAAATTTCGTCTCTAAATTCCGTCGGTATTTAAACTTTTTCTAGTAGTGTAAGGTGAGGGTGATGTATGATGCTTGGTGTAGTGAGGAGAGTGGGCGATGGCTTAATTCACCTCAAAAAGAGGAAGCCTACTCGCTTTGTGTCAATGACTTGTTACTTGAGGGGGCGAAAAAGTGGGATAGAGGGAAAATTGAAAGTTTCTTTCTATCTGAATTAATCTTTCTTGATTCTAATGTAAATACTCTACCATTTTTTCATGCTTGAATTTCATTAATATATTGTTTTTTTTTTACGGTATAACTTTGGACAGATTTCCTTTCCTATGATACAAGAAGTTTATATGGCAAATACATACCACAAATAGGTAATAATAATAAACACAAGAATTCAGTATATAAAACTTAAAACAAAACCAAACCAATTTTCAAGATATATAGAATCTACAGTATTATAAAATGTGAACGATTTCTCAAGTGTATGTCCACAAAAGCCGTCACGTGACATTCCTAGAAGCCTTTGCTTCCTATAAACTTTTGGTTATAAATGTAAATATTAATCGATTTAATAAATAAGGTATATAACATTTTTCAAGTGTGTGTACACCTTTTTTTTTAACAGGTGTGTACACTTTTTTTTTTTTGAATACACATGAATTGTTAAATATAAAGAAAGTAATAAAGAATATAAGGTATGTAAGGCAATTTGGTAAAAAAAAAAAGGAATATAAGGCAATTAATATATTTGCGAGCCGTTACAAAGATTTTTGATAATAACATTTTTAGAATTTATAATCATTTTATTTCAATCAAACTCTGAATCAAATCTATACTATTATAATTTATGGGCGCTTTTTCGAGGAAAATCTTCCATTAACACTCCTAAAACGATCCTATTTAATAAGCATTTTCAAAAATAATCATCAAAGAAATGCTCTCTTTAATTGTTTATAGCTTCTACTGTAAAAAAAAAATTGTTTATAGCTTCAATAATAGTATTTTTTTATTTTAAATACAGGATATTCATTCATTCAAATTGATTAAGTTCATCGATGTAATACAATAATTAAATATCCAAAAATAAAATGGATGAAACTGCGAACAAACTCACAACATCTGTGTTAATAACATAAAACGGAAAATTACATATGCCTACAAATATGACTGTATTGAAGTGTCTGTAATATCCAAGCATCCGGATGTGTAGCGTTGATGACATCAAAACTATTGATTGGATTTGTACTAGATCGAAACTAATCTTCAACCTGAAACAAATATGAACACCGTACTAAGAAGGGAAAACAAAATACACTGCACTAAGACGGGAAAACAAAATACAATGTACTAAGACGGGAAAACAAAATACACTACATTAAGACGGGAAATCAAAATAAACAAAGTCGCACTAGGATGGCAAATTCCATAAAAACACACTTATTTAACCGAAAGAAGAAGAAAAACAATTTGGAGGGTGATTTAGGATCCACATGATTCTAAATCAAAATTGACCATAAATCACCTCTTTATAATAGATCAAGAAGAAGAAGAAGAAGAATAAAAGAGGTGATGGATGACAACTAGAGTTGAGAGTACTAACAAAAATAGTTTGTTCTGTATAGCTTCAATAATATCTATCTATTAAATTAAAAATTAAAAATACATATGAAGTTTTACCGTCAACTTATTTTATTAATGTGTCACGTACATTTACGTGTCAACGAGACTTGGCATTCATGTTTATAATATTATAAAACTTACTCCTATAAAAATTAATTATTTTAACAAACGATGAATCAAATATGAATTTATAAGAGCAAATATTTCAAAAATTCATATTTATTTCATCCCTTATAAAAAAATTAAAATTTTACAAATTAATTCAATTTTTAATGTATGGAACATGACTGTGAAAAATAATTTAATATTTTAATAGATATACAAGAGTTGACTTAAAAGTAGGGGAAAAAAATAGCAAAAATATTTTGAGGGACTAAAACTTAACATTTCAAATATTTATTGAGATGAAAAACATATTTAACCCAATTATTTATTAATAAATATATTTACAAATAGTTGTTTTATAAAAATGTGACAGCATACAAAAAAAAAATGTAAATTGTTACGGTAAGGGAGCTGCAATTGAGCGTTAGCAATATATCTGAAAAATTGTAAGAAGTTACACTTTTGCTTAATGCGGTTGAAAGAAATATAATGAACTAACAAAATGCATATTACTATTATTAACGATGTTAATTTGCATTTGATAAGAGATTTATTTGCAAGGATGTTTTGTTTGAAGCTCCGAAGTCAGGAAATTTTTCTCCCGTGGAGACGGGGTAGAAAAAGAAATTGCCCACGAACAATTTGAGCGGGGATCAGGAAAGTTCACTCCGCCACTGCGGATTCTCCGATCATATTATTTAATTTAAGTTATATATCATGATTTTCTTTTAAGTTATATATATTATTTAATTAAGATATTTAATTTAACGTGTTTTTTTGGCACATTAGTATTGTAACTTATGTATATAAATTAAAATCTTTTAAACTATCATATAAAATATAATAAATTTATAAACGTATTTTTTACCCGTGCTTGGCACGGGCTAAAAAACTAGTTTGCCCGTGCACAAGTTTTATTGAAATCTTTCCCCGTGCACAAGTTTGTGAATATTATCATACAAATACGAACTATATATAGATTATTAATGTTAAATTTTATACAAATTTAAAATTATTTGATATGTTATTGAGATTCATAAGATTAATGGTTTATGAGTTTTTATTGAATACAGTTAATCTCGTTAAGTCTAAATAACATATCAAATGTGTCATACCCCAAATTTTACCCTCTTGATTTTAGTACATACTTATTTTAGTCAATTTTATCTATTTTTCTGACAAGAAACTTTTTGTATTAAAAATATTTATTATCACTTTTTTTGTTTGTCCAAAATTATAAAAAAATAAAACATATATATAAAAAGAGGGAAAATATATAGACTTGTGTAGAAAGAAAAGGAGAAAGACACAAAAATATAAAAACAGAAGTGAATCAAAACAAAAAAGGTATAAATCTTTGGTCTTGAAGAGCATGCAAGGGAATTAACACTAAAACATAAAATAAGAGTAAATCAATCATAAAAAATAAAAAAAATCTGTCAATATTAATTTACAAAGCAAATCTTCAAAGATTCATTCACAATTTAAAGACCTAATTCTAACAGTATAAATAGGGGGCTTTCCTACACATAAAATTACAACACAAAAATCAGAGAAAACCAACTTCTCCTTCCCACAACAAAAATTCTCCCACACATCCAATTGCGTGTTGCACTTCATTCTCCTCTAATTCCATCATCGCCGCTTCCATAGCCATCCGCTCCCGCGCGCAACACCGGTCCTCTCGCCACATCTCTCCCGCGGCGGTGAAGGTACATCTTTATTGTGTTTCCAGTTATGTACTATCTATGTTCTTGCTTTACATGATTATTTATTTTACTTAGCTATGCTATTCATTCATTATTTTATTAATTGGTCATGTTCCTTGTTATTACACCACGATCACACCCTCTGTTTTATTCATCTAATTCATGTAAATACTTTAATTTATTCAAGTAGCTTAATTTAATTCAATTTAATTTACCCATTTATTTAATTTGAATATAATATAAAACAACAAAAGAAATAATATGGAGTCTTAAACAATGAAAACATTTGTTTTTGTTTCTCAAATCAAAATCATTCAACACTAAATAATTTACACAAAGCAGATTAAAGAGGAGGAGGCGGATGCACATCCGTTCGCTTCTCGATTAATTGGGGGTTTAGTGCACACTTTATCCGACTTTTAGTCGTCTTCCGTTAACAACAAATAAATCACAAATCGTGGATGAAAAAGAAGGAGGCGGATGCACATCCGTTCGCTTTCCGACTAATTGGGGGCTTAGTGCACACTTTGTCCGACCTTTAGTTGTCTTCCACTATTAAAAAATACCAACACATATCAAACTAAATTTTTCTGCCTTCGGGCCAATGTAAAAAATCAAATTAAAAATCTTTTTCATAAACGAACATGTTTTCAATCAATCCGAACGTGATACAAACAAAGCTTAAGCCTCCACCGTGCGAGCATACAAGCGGCGTTTAAACAACAAGAATGTGATTAAAGCATCGTTTCTTAAAAAACACCAACCAACACCATACCCAGAACTACGTAGCTTTGATTTCCTCATCGCACCGGAGGATACGTAGGAGCAAGAGTCATCTTGTCAAGCATAATAATATAAAACTTAATTTTTCCCTTTTTCTTGTAAATATTTCTTAATAAAATAAAAATCTAATTATAAAAAACATGTAAATAAACTCTAAAATTTTCTTAATACCCTAGAACTAATTAGGAGGTTCCCGTTGAGTACAACGGATGTGAGGGGTGCTAATACCTTCCCCTTGCATAACCAACTCCCAAACCTGGAAATGGTTGTGATGA
Source organism: Trifolium dubium (assembly GCA_951804385.1). Lineage (NCBI taxonomy): Eukaryota > Viridiplantae > Streptophyta > Magnoliopsida > Fabales > Fabaceae > Trifolium > Trifolium dubium. The sequence continues at coordinate 29,272,517 of OX638062.1, read as the reverse complement.
TCATCTTTCCTTTGTTTTTTAGGTTTTATCAATATTTTCCTTATTAAATAAAATTTGGTGGCGACTCTGTGTCATTCGGAGTGTCCTAAACGCTCGGGCGATTTTCGCGGCGCGACAAAATGATTTTCAATATTTGTAAAATTTAACATGGGAGATCTATATGATATAAATTTTTATCCAACAATAAATTTTATATTTATTATAATAGTATTCGCAACTTGTGCACGGTGAACGACTTATTAAATCTTATATAAGTAGTCTTTCACCTTAGAATTCATCTTATTTATGTGGTTATATATTCGGTCAAGTTATTTCCATCGAGTGTTGTATACCCTTTTATATTTTAATTTAATTTCTATTTCGCTTAAAAAAATTATGTAAATAAATCTGCAAGTAAAGGAAAATAATGCTTATTATTATTAATTTATATTCAAAGCACACATATATTGATACAGAGAGAAATAATTTCCACACACTCAAAACATAATACAAAACAACACACATGAATTGAAATAGCACACTAGAAAACATAGGTCTTATTTAATATATAATAGACTAAAGCATATAGAGCTTGACACCCTTTATATATAGTCTGTGATACTTGACCCATAAAATCATATAAAGACAAACTCATCGATCAGCTTAAAATCTTGTGAGGAGCTCTTGCAAGATCTCTTCTAGGAAGAATTCTTTGTGCTGACCAGAAGGAGGAATTTTAGAGTCTTGAGCGTTCCAAAGAAAAATACCAGGAAGTGACGAGGTCCGAAGGATTTGAGTGCAACCAGCAGTGAAGGTCTCCCTCGATATCTTATTACTTGTTATGTCAACTGGATCGGCGCTAAATCCTGGAAGGACTTTTTCAGAATGGTATTCTTTTGCTACCTTATCATAGAGGTCCGTAAAAGCCTTAGGTGTGGATACAATGTTAGCTTGGTTGTAAATTTGGTAGTTAACCCAATTAACATTGTCACTATTTTGCCAATACAATTTATGGTAGTGGACTTGATTGTTTTCGGACGGCGCAATGGACACTATATCAATATGTAGATCAGGATCACTTTTGAGTTCTGTTATAACCTGTCCTAAGCAGTTCGCAAAACGTGTGTTATCAGTGTCATTACTAGTTTTGAGGACATGCTCGTAGTTAATGTCAATACCATCGATAATATTTCCGTTTTGATCGTTGTATCTTTTAATGATCGTTTTGAGCGAAACTATGGCCTCCTTAACCCATATATATTCCTCCTTAATCCATAATTATCACTTTCACATTTGGATTTGCTGCTTTCAGTTGTGTCACTTTTCTTGGACCGAAGTATTCATTATTATAAGTTGATTTGAAAATTCCTGTGCCTGTTCCATTACTGTTATAATTCTCTTAGGCAAAGCCTAAAATAAAGTGGAATTCTGTGATTTTGGAGTTAATGATTTTAATTGGAAAATCCTTTAAACTATGTGAGGATGGCTTCACACCAATGTATTGTCGAAAGATAGCTTTAGACATTGTGACAATTTGAATATAGGATGAAGAGATGAAGGAGGGTGAGATTAATGCAAATTGATGGGCTTTTGATTTGTTGTGGTTGTTGAAACTTGGATGGAATTAATGACCAACTCTTGTTGCCCTTTTATAAGGCAAAGGATCCAATTAATTAATGCAAAATAACACTATGGTTTAGGGGAATATATGGAATATATAAGTAATTTAGTGAATTAAAAAGTAATAAATAAGAGTAGTTTATTCGAGAAAAAAAATATATAACAAATACTTGTTTGATTGTTTTGCAAAGTAGTAAGTACTGGACAGAACAGTACATGACAAAACAAGATAATACAGGATAAAATAAGAAAGTACATGACAGGACAATCGAAGAGATATAGAGAGATAATTATTTCATATCTAAAAATAAAATTATATTTTGAAAAAATAAAAATTTATATCTATCTATACGTACTATTATTATTTAGGACATTTTTCAAGGTATTTTGTACACGTGATATTATCAAATGCATCTTCTTCATATATATATATATATATATGCATTTCACATAATATATATCACTTGAGTTTTCATCACATAAGAATAAAAATATTATATTTAGTGTTTCAGTCTAACATATTATATTTAGTGTGGTGTTTAACAGAGTATTTTTCACACCGAATACATTATTTGTTGTATTAGCGGTTAAATATATTTCTGGACTCCATAAAATTATAAAATTTTATTTTTTAGTCTCTATAAATGGTAAACTTTAGTCCATATAAAAATTTTATCCATGTAAATTTAGTCTCTGTTATTTTTCAAAATTTTAAATATTAATGTTATTTTTGTTTCATATTTATTTTACTATAAATATTATGAGATTATTTGACTTTTTTTGTTTTTTTAGGGGCATTTTTTTTACAAAATATAAGAATGTTCATTCGTTCAAATAGATAGAGTAAATTAGATACAAGTACAAATTCAACACTACTAAAAATATACATGACGAATCTACGAATAAACTCACAACATTCAGGTTAATAGCATAAAAAGGCATACTTATGCCTACAAATAATATGATAAAAATAAAATAACCGGAATATATATGTCTCCGGGTCTGCACCGTTGACAAACTTCGTCACTGGTTGAAGCAGTAGTTGATCAAAGTCGATCTGTCAATCTGAACAAACAAACACTGCACAAGACGGGAAAAAAGAATATCGCAAAATACAGGAAAACAACAACATCGCACAAGACGAGAAAACAAAACACCGCACAAGAAGGGAAAACAAGAACACCGCACAAGACGGGTTGTTTTTCCGTCTTGTGCAATGTTATTGTTTTCTTGTATTGTGCAATATTCTTTTTTTCCAGGTTTTTTTTGCTCAAAAAAAAAAACGACGGGAAAAAAAGAATATCGCATAAGACGGGAAAACAAGAACACCGCACAAGACGGGAAAACAAGAACACAACACAAGACAAGAAATCAAGAACACCACGCACGACGGAAAAACAAACTAACGTCGCACTTAGACGACAAAATCACAAACAAAAAACTAATAGAAAATCTAATAGATATGAAAACCACTTATAATGATTGAAAAGGAGAAGAAAAAACATGAACACGAGCTTCTTTATATATAAAGTATATAAAAATATAATTTTATAAAATATATTTAAAAGTCAATAAATTTATAAATGTATTTTTTTTCCGTGCATGACACGGGCTCATAAACTAATTAAGAAAATTTAGGTGCTACAATATATGTGTTTGCATCTGGCACTAATTAAGAAACTCATTTCCTTTTTTATTTTATCAAAAACTCTTCACGTCCATACAATAATGGGTTAATTTTTTTTAAGAGTTTAATTGTTATATTCTGATAGTGTATAATTTTTACATAGTGTAAAATATTTCTAAAAATAAACTCTTCAAATATTTCTATAAATATCTACAAACAGTGTTTATAAATTAAATTCATTTTATAATATAAAAGGGTGTTAAACATGTTTTTAGTCCCTAAGAAATCACTAATTTTTGAGTTTAGTTCCTCAAAAATATTTATTCACATTTAATCCTTATTTACATTTTATAAGGACTACTTTTAGCGACTAAAATAATTACTTTTAAAATTTAATACAGACTAAACTTAAAATAATATATTTTTATAGAAAATAAAAATATATTTAACTAAAAAAATCAAGTGTACCAGGGTGAATTTTTTAGCCTAGCTTTAAAACTAAGAGAATCAAAAAACACTATGCTCATATAAGCAAAGTAGCAAAAAATCCGTCCCTTCGAGGACATCCAATAAAATTGGAATATAGAGACGATTAGCATGTCTCATGCGCAAGGACGACACGTACCAAAAAAAAGTAGCAAACAATCCATACGTGAGCTACTGAGCTGTTACGAATATTATTTTCGCACTCTGCAACATATTATTCAAAAAAGTTAAACCAGCCCATTACAAAAATATGGCCAAAGAAGATAAGAGATTAGGCCACCACAAATGATAAGTAAAAGTAAAATTAGGGCGATTTGCTTTTAACCGTCAATACGATTGAAGCCTAATTTTGTCGAGCAAATATTCTAACAAAGTATCATTTTGATAAAATACACGAGCATTTCTTTTGCTCTAGATCACCCATACACAAGAGAGTCAAATGAGAATCAAAGCTTAGTGGGTACTTCTTGAAAAGTCGCCTAATGTTCAAAATTGAAAGAGATGATCCGAAACATATTCGGGATTGTACCAAAGTTTACCAAAGAAATCATAAGACAAGAATAAGTGATCTACATCCTCCATCATGCCGCAACCACCCGCACATAACAAAACATTAGGTTGAATAACGTGACACCTAATTAAAACACAAATAAACTCATGTTTAAAGGATAAACTTGTAAAAACAATATCTACTATCAATAAATTTATTATTATTATCAACTTTTATAATTATCGTGATTTCGTCCACGGGGTCTTTTAATTAGGAATAGATTTAATAATTTTTTTTAAGTAGTGTAATACTTAAAATTTTACCTTTAAAAATGAATGTGGAGTATCCGGAGTTCGAGCCCCGACTCATATATGTAAAATATGATGTCTCTATGTATCAATTGAGACACATAAATATTAACGAAGTTAAAAAAACACACAAACTGTTATTTTTTATGCAACTCAATAATATATCAAATGATTTTGTATTAGCCTGAAATTTTATGAAAATGATGATCTATATAATATAAACTTTTAATTCAACTTGTAAATGTAAATAATACAATAATTCCTTAAACAATGTAAAATGTCCATTAGTTTTTGCAAGTCGTTGTTTTATTATTATTTTTTGACAAGTCAAGTCATTGTTTTTTTTTTACACAAGTCATTGTTCTATGATATGCTAAGTCTCCTATTTATATTATTATAATTTTATGACAGATTTATTATGGTGGCTGATTAATAATATATACTTAGTTTAAAATTAATAAGGTGTAAGCTACTAGGTTTGGTCTAACATGAAAGGTTTGAATAATATACTAGAAGTTTTAATTTTATCCTCAGTTCCATTGTAAATCAAAAAAATTATAATTAAGAATCAGGGTTTACATATTGACATTTTTAATAACTTTTATTCTCTTAAACCTAATTAGGGATCAAATTTTACATATATTTTTGTTGTTGTTAGAATCCCTAGAGGCCAATACGTTTAAGTACTTGTATTGAATTATTTATTAATAATATAATGTTTTATTTATTAATAATATAAGGCGCTTCTTTATTATGTTTGTAAGAGTCCAAAATAATAAAGTCCCTAGAATAAATAGTACGTTTAATATTAAGTGTGACTTAATCATGAGATTAAATTAAACATAACGACGTTATTCTTAAAGTATCCGTAGTCGAGCCTTAAGGTGAGGTGGGATAACCTTAAAGCATAAAGACTATTATGAAGATAGACTGATGATCGCATCTCATGGATCATAGGATAAGGAGTTATCAAGTCTTGACATAGATAAAAGTATTAGGAGTAATATTTATATTGGATTGACCCGCTATGAGAGTACTACATGGAATGTTATGTAATGTGTCATAAGTTACTCTCATGGTGATAATGGTGTAAACCGCCCTTCGACCTGAAACCACTATGTACCCTAGATGTAGAGTCAAGTGTTTTATCACTGATCTAACATTGTTCGTAACTGGATAATCATAAAGGCAGTAGATGGGTACTTTATAAAGCATGCTGAGGGACAGTAGTGTCCTAGATGGAATTTGCCAATCCTACATAATAGGATAAATGTCTATGGGCCCAATATTGAACATAACAAGGATGACACAGTCTATGCCTTGTGTTCAATATAGACATAAGGGCAAAGGGGTAATTGTACATGCATATATTATCACAAAGGTTATGTTTTGATCACATGTCAATTTCTCATAACTTGGGTAGCAATGATGTGTTGCTAGATACCGCTCATTGTTTATTATATTAAATAAAGGATTTAATATAATTGCCAACGTTATGGAAACCTACAAGGGTCACACACATAAGGACCTTCTAAATCATCAAGTTTAATCTTTCATTTGATTTTTATATTTAAAAATAATGATTTATTATATTTTAAATAACATGACATACCTTATATATATATATATATATATATATATATATATATATATATATATATGGATTATTTTTAGGCAGCCAAAAAGAGAAAATATATTAATCCAATAGATTAACACAAGGAGTGCTCAATCTATAGCAAATCCTGGCCTAAACAATCACAAAATACCAAGGCCTTTAAACCACAGTTGTAATAACTAACCAGCTATGCCCCCTAAACAAGCTGGTTCCCTCCAGCACCACTTCCTAGAAGAACTAAATTAAACTCCATTACCTTCCAAATTCCCAACCCTCCTGAACATCGATCAAGACAAAATTTATCCCAATGTATCTTACGAGCCTCCCCATCTCCGCCCCACAAAAAAGATTTAGAGAGAGATTTAAGGATATTGATAATACCTGAGGGGACTTGGAAGAAGGAAAGAAAGTAAACCGGGATAGACGAGAAGGCAGCTTTGAATTTAATTCAAAAAAATTAAATTAAAAAAATTAAAACTATAGAAATAAAATTAAGAAATTCATATGATGAATAATGAGATTTTAAAATGAGTAACTCATATAAGAGTTATTTCTAGAGTCAACGAATCACTCCTCTTATTTTATTTTTTAAGAGTCATAGTTCGTACATTGATATCATATCTCTAACCATTTATTTTATTTGATCTATTGACATCGGTTCTCTACACTTGTGAATTAAAAATATAAATAACTTTGAGAAAAAGAATGAAGCTCCCATGGCCAGCCTTTAGGGGGTGTAAGGTGTCCTAAGGTGCCGGACTTTTAATTTTTTGGGCCTCCAAAAAAATCATATGTTAATAGGTCTATAAAAAAATTGATGATTTTAAAAAATAAAATAAAAAGTCTTAATATTTTTAATTTATTTTTATTAACACAATATAACCTGGTTATGTCTATGTTTTAGAAAAAATATTTGTTCTTTGTCAAAAAAAAAAAATTGTTCGATCTCAAACACAAACACTAATGCGTCGATTTTCTCTTTTTTTCTCACACCGATAGAAGGAAGACTTTCTTAAATAGCTAGAAGAAAATATTTTATGTTATTGATATTATCTAGGATTTGAAATTGTGTTATTATTTTTGAATTTTTATATTTTTTATTAAAAGATCTATTTTTAATATTTGGTGCAAGACTTCCAAATTCGGGCTGGCCCTCGAAGCTCTTATTCAAATTAATTAGGCACATGCAATTGCCTTAAAAAATTTGATGAGTTTTATAAAATATATTCTCCTAACAACCATAATGTGAACAGAAGTGTGGCTCGTTTATATGAATTTCTTGCCATACATATTATATTCATTATTGCAATCCAATTGAATGATGTAATATTAGAGTTGTTCAATCTACCAAAAAAAACAGTTACAGTTATTCAACTAATCATCTAGAATTGATAAAAAAAAAAAACTAATCATCTAGATGTCTTAGTTTAATTAATAAAAAATATCAAAATTATTAGATCAGACGTTTATGACGGTTTGAATTTCAATTCCTTTACTTTATGTGTTTGAGCTTCTAATGACTGTTCATTTTTTCTATATACCCAAAAAAATGTTCATTGGATTGAAATGAAGATTAAATAATATTAAGGAAAAGTAAGAGCTTAGATCCTCAAAAAAGAAGAAGAAAAAGTATTCAGGAAAAAATCTATTTTATAAGTCATAAGTTTTTTTTTTCATTGCCGGGAATCGAACCCGGAAAGTCATAAGTTCATTAACATATATTAGAAAAAGGGTCTCAAAGAAAAATATAAATATCTATCTAAGAAAAAAAAATTTAAAACAATGAGACAAACAATTTTACAACTTTCCAAATACTTTGATGCTCAAGTCAATAAGCGATCAAATAGTGTGAAGGGTAGGAATTACATACCTAGAATCCATGCCCAAAAGTCAATACGCGATCAAATGAGTTTTAGTCTCTCAAAAAATTTTGACATTTTTTCCCCTATTTTTCAGTCAACTATGTGTACTATATTTATATTCTATACAAGATTTTGTATCCACGTTTTTAATTTAAAAATATACTCCCACAAAATTCAAAAAAACTTAACAAATGTTGAATTAAATATGAATTTTTAAGCACAAACACTCAAAAATTCATATTTAAGTCATCCCTTATTAAAAAAATTAAAACTTTACAAATCAATTCAATTTTTAATTTACAGATATTAACTACAAAAAATAATTCAAAATTTTAGAGGATATAAATGAGTTGACTAAAAGTAGAAACCAAAAAGCATTGCGGGGCTTTTGAGATTTCTTCTACCACATTGATCTTTCATTTTCAAAGAAAAGGGAAAAGTATCAAAAACCTTTGCTTTTAGAGAGATCCTAGATTCAGAGGTTGGTTACACCTAAGGAAGGTATTAGCACCCGTCCGTGGTACTCCATGGTAACCTCTTGTATAAAATGTTTTCTGTGCTTTTGTGTGTGCTTGCAAGAAATTAGAGAGAAAATGCGTGTTTTTTATGGTTTTTGAATTTGGAAAAAGGTATGTGCCCTTTTTGCGTACGTTCCCTTTGTGAATGATCAAAATTCACATAGTTCCTCTTAAAAAGATAAGGTTTGTTTAGTTGATTTTCAGAGAAGAGAATATTCTCATTTTGAGTCTCATTTTTTAACGGTCCAACATAAACATGCTAAATCAAAACCTCTATATGTCACAATCGAGAGAGATCAACTTGAACTACTTCAAGGTCCACTGTTCCTCTTTTGTGAAATATTTGATTGAATTCTAGCAAATGTTTAAGTGGACATTCAAATTTTGAGACAAATAACACTACAACAAATTTGACATATAGCCACGGAAAACATTGGTGGGTAAAGGTCGAAAAACCGTGGGTATAAGTCAAAAAACCTATACCGACCCCAATTCGGTTTAACCACACATGTTTCCATTGGTATAGTCTATACAATTTTTTTTGTAGAGATTGTACATGTTTTTTAAATATTAATAATAAAAATTTGTCAATATGCAGGTTTCTACGCGCTTTACTAAAAAAAAAAGAAGGACTTTTGTACACACCAAATCCTCTATAATTATATTAAAAAACTATGTATTCCAAATATCTCAAACTCAACAAAAGACATTTTTTTTGGTAACACCTATAGAGTACATTAAAACAACAAAACAAATTCATGTGCACCAACGAACTTAGACCATACCAAAATTGGCACTAGTGCAAAAAACAGTTTTTAAATCAAGGAATTTAAATCAATTACTATCCACTTGATTTAAAATGTACAACAATGGGGACATGGAGGGAATTTGGAGAGTTGTTTAATATTTAAGTTACTTGAACTGATTTAAAAAGTTTTATAAAATCTAGACTCTCACCCGCGCAATGCGCGGATCATAAATTATTTCATAAAAAAATATATAATATTAAAAAGTTGTGAGATTTTTAATAAAAAAATTGTAAGATTTTATACTAAAAATGGTAAGACAAATATAATAATATTGATTTTAAAAATATAAAATTAAACGATAAAATGTGAGACACATGCATTCAATATCAATTAATTTTCGTCAATTATGAAAAACTTCTCAAGCACATTAGAATTACAACGGTATTGTCGGTTATTTAATATCTTTAACCATTTTCATAAAGTTACTTTTGATACAAAAACATACATTTGATCATTCGAATGCATGAGTCTATTAAAATTTAAAACAAACTTTAGACTATTTAAATAAAACTTTATTTCAATTTTCAAGTGATAATGAGAAAGTTCAGTTTTGATATATTGTATTCACCAACTTTTACAAAAACTTAAAATGAAATAACATATACACAAAACCCAAAAAAAAGAAACCAGTCATACTCGTGAAAAAATAAAATAAAAAAAGGAAAATAGAAAAAACCATAGAAGAACAATTATAGCAACAATGAAATCACATTTAAAGAGGATAAGCATTTCACAACTATCATCAATATCGAAACATGATTAAAATATAAAAATAAGTTAAAATAAATTTCTATTATTAATTAATGGAATGTTAGTCTCTTTCAAAAAAGGATAAACCTTAAGATACTAACTTTTTCAAAATGATTGCAAGGTAAAAAATAAAACATATGTTTGAAAAATCTAAAAGGTAAAAAAAAAACATTAATTAAAAAATAGTATTAGTAGAAATGTTGAGAAGAGAGAACATCGTGAGAGAGAACGGTGAAGAAAAAATTGTTATTTTTATCGTAGAAAATAAATGTTGAGAAGTGAACGGAAAAAGGTTGAGAAAGTGAAGACAAAATAACATGTTTTTTTTGTTCCATGAGAAGTGGATTTTTATTTTTTTTACTAATGAGAAGTGGAAAAGATTGAGAAATGAGAATTAGTGTTATTGGTAGTTGAGAGTAATTAATACTATAGTTTAGGAGGGAAAAAGTAAGATTAAATTGTTGCTAACCTAACAACATTTAAAAATAAGAGATAATTAAAATAAAATCAATTTAGTCAATATTACTAATACAGTATTAGTAATAGTCTTTCCATTCCATACCAAAAAAAAAAATACTCTTTCCATAATTCCATTGTTTATCAGTGAAACAATAATTACCTCCCTCTCAAATACTAAGTTGTTCTTCCTCTCAGTGAAACGCAAATTACCTCCCTCTGAGAAATCGATTACGGTGAAACACGTTCTGGCTATCCTTTTAAGGTTAGTTCAAATTCTCCTCATTCTTCAATGGATTGTGATTCTAATTTCGTTTAACTGTTATAATTCGTCCTCCCGTTTGCGTTTGATTATCAAACTGGCTTACTTTCTAGTATACAATTTGGTTTGTTTTTTTAAATTTATAAAATTTAATTTGGTATCTGTATAGTTACAATCAGGATGTTTTGTTCTTAGTGTCGACACCTATTTTTGTTCTTTGTTTATGTATTAAATGGAGTGGTTGTGATGGTTTTGTTTATTGTGGTTATAGGGATTTGAGGATTTTGTTGATCCTTTTTTTTGGCATGTGTTGTTGGTTTTGATTTAGAACTTATGGTGTACTATACAGATTTAATCACAAATGTTGCAGGCACAAGTTTTGTGTTGCTAAGGTAGATTATACCATTTTACTTCCTTCATTACTTGTGCATTAATAAGAAATCAAAAGAATCAACTCCCATTTGATGCTATTCACATGCTAGAACCGTTTTCTTATGACAATTTATTCTTTTATATTTTTCACACAATGTTGGAATATTCCTTCTTATACTAGATAGTCCTTATACTGTATTTTTTTTGCTTCTAGTTTTGTATGTTTGTATGTACAGTTTGTTGAAGGAATGATTGTTTCTAACTGATGGAGATACATAGCTTCTCATTAGTATTGTAGTTTTGAATCTGGTTTATTGATGGTGATGCTTGCAATAAATCGAATCTTATAATCGAGCAATTGAAGACACTGAGATGTTCATTAATGATGACATAGGTACCATTTTCTTGTACTTCTTTGTTATTGTGTTTGTTTGTTTTAATTTGTGCTTTGAAGTTTTAGTTGATAGTTGATACTATGTTGCTTTGAAGTTTCTCGCAAATTCCTTGTAGTTTTAGTCTTATCCTTTTAGTTGGTGTGTTGCTAGATTATACGAAAATAGCGGCGGAGCGGATACCATCGTTGTGTCTATTTTATGCATGCATGTGATGTGATTCTGCAGTAATAAAGACAAAGATCTTGAATTTTGTTGATTCTGAAAAATGGGTTTTGGGAAGTACCCATGCTTGTGGTTGGGTTTTCTTTTTTTTATTGTTTGTGGTTGTGCTTTCATTTCCATGCTTATGTGCAGTATCTATTTTATATACCAATCAAAGATATCCGTTTTGATTTTTTTCTTTCTTGGTACACTTCATATAATATCAATAGCTAGTTTGATTGAATTTCAGAAATAAATTGTTGTATAATTTACTTTAGCTTTGTATTGTCCATTGTGAAGAAAGAGCAACGTTGGACCAGTTGCGAGTTTACCATCCTTCTCCCTTCATTGTTGCTGAAAAACACAGGTTGTTCCTTTTATTTCATCACTGGCTAATGCTAAATTACATAGCTTTCATTTCATATGATGCAGATCATTCTAAGTACCCAGTACAAGTACTTCACCAATTTAGAAGTACCCATACTTCACAGATTTTGTTCTTGAACTATTATGACATTGTGAATAAGTGTAATGCTACCATTAGAATAGGTGGCATAATTGACCAATTGTGTTTTTTATCAAATAAGTAATTTTGTTTTGTTGCTTCATTTGTTGGTTGAATAATTATATTAATATGCTCTAGTTTTGGTCGATTTTTCTTTCCCTTGGCAGTTCTGCGCTTTTTCAGTTTGATGTCACTTGTACAGTGGTTTGATGTTTGGTTCAGGTTGTTGTTGCTGTCACTTGTAAACACTATGGTTTAGACTTTTCAATACATTTTAAACTAAGCTTAACTTTGAGTTCTCTTTTTTCCGTTTGATTTGATGCAGTTAATGTGTATGTTCCTAAGATTAGAGTGACTAATCAACATCAAGGTTATGGATTTATTGAATTTTGGAGTGAAGAAGAAGATGATAAAGTATATGTGTTTTTGCTTCTTTGTACTTGTTATTATTTGCATCAACGAAATGAACATAAACTAATTACTAGTTGCTTATTGTTTCTTATCTTACAGGTCATTAAGGTACATGACATGACTAAACTTTATGGAGAACCAAATCATGTAAATAAGGTATGTTTACTATTTCTACCTCTATGTGCGTGTCTTCAGGTATTTTCTATTTCTTTTAAGTATAAATTGGCTAATGTACTAGAATTGATTGATTATGCTTATTTTACCAATAATGAAGTTACTGTGTTTAATTCCCTTTTGAATAGAATTATTATTTTAATTTATTTCATTTTATATCATTCTATTCTTTATTTATATATTCCTAGAAATATAGCTTAAGCATTCCTTTAATTGAGTGAAGTTTTTGTACTGTGTTCAAGTTCTATTGTATACTTATCTTACATTGTTGCTCTGTCACTTGGTGAAAGTGATGTTTCAGTGTCTATCCTACTTGATTAAATAATATTGATTTACTATTTTTTATTTATTTAGGCATCCCAAGATCAAAAGAACTTGTTAGTGAAAAAAAAGATCGAAAGAACTTGGATGTTGGGGGTAAACCTTTTCATTGGAAATCTGGATATTGTAAGTCACTAAATTTGCAAGTTATGCTCTTAAACAAATTCAAATGTGGTGGGCTTTGACATGTAACAAGATATTTATTAATTTTATTGCAGGATGTAGATGAAAAGCTCTTGTATCAGTTGTATGATATTTTTAGTGCATTTGGAGACATTAGGTAGAATGATAGTATGATACAATTGTATTTTGTTAGTGTGTAAGTATAAATTTGTAAATTTATGTTTCTCAATGTTATTATTGAGTAATTCTAGTGTATAAGTATAAATTTAACAAATTCATCTTATTTGGATTAAACATGTTTGTGCTAGTTAAATTCTTATTTTATATTATCAAGAATAAAGCATGAGAAACATCAGGAAATAAAGATTTTTTTTATAAAAATAAATAGATTTTAAATCAGGTGAACTGATTTAGAATGTGTGATTTTAAATCAGGTGAACAGATTTACGATGTGTGATTTTAAATCTTCTGAGCGTTTTAAATCGGCCAAACCAATTTAATAACTTCATTTTAAATCGGGCTAACCGATTTAATAAAAGTTTTTAAATCAGGTCACATCTGATTTAAAAACATAAAACTTATTAAATTGGTGGGAATTAAATCGGACTAGAACTGATTTAAAAAGCCTTTTTTAACTGATTTAAAAAGTAATTTTTACACTAGTGTGGTACAACTTGAAAACAAATGACAACCATTGCTTACTTCTAATCCATCTCAAAATTACAACTATAAAAACTAGCAACCAGCAAAATATGAAGGTGTGAAAAACACAAGAAGGGGGTTGAATTTTGTTTTGGGTATTTTGAAAACTTTTTCAAAGTTCTGAGAACCTATCAGAAGTTGCAGTGGATAAACTAACACAATAACGAATGCATAATGAAAGCAAAGTTAGAGATAGAGAGAGCGACACAGGCAATTTTATACCGGTTTCTCTCACAAACCAAGAGTAGTCCATTCCTCTTTTTTAGTCTAAAAATATGTTCAGGGTTTTGATTATTTTCAAATCCAGGAGGTTGTATCACATACACTTCTTTAGAAATAAAACCATTTAGAAAAACACTATTCACATCCATATGATATAGAGTGATACCATGATTAACAGCAAAGGAAAGAAGTAACATGATAGCTTCCAATCTTGCAACTGGAGCAAAGATTTTTATGATATGCTAAGTCTCTTATTTATATTATTATAATTTTATTTTATGACGGATTTATTACGATGGTTGATTAATCAGGGACGACATTATTAGAATGTCTAATAATATAATCTTAGTTTAAAATTAGTTAGGCATTATTCCATAAGTGTAGTTCAAATGGTAGCTACCAGATATATTATTAGAATGGTCTGGATTCGAACTCAGGATTCCATATTTGCTAATATTTATATGTTTGAGTGTCTAGACACTAGGTTATTTGATAAAAAAATTAGTTAAACATTTTTTATGCAGAGTTTTACCACCATTTTTTATGCAGAAGATACCTGGTTCAAATAAAAAAACTTAATTAGGCATCAAGGGGGTTTGGTCTTCTTTGTCTTTCTCTAATTGTATTGGGCTCGTCTTTTTTACCGTCTAAACTTTTAATGTTTTGTTTTGTGTTGTAAGGGATTTAGTACTCTTTGTACTCCCCGATAATATATCTTTAAAATAATCTTATAATATATATGAATAGATAATTACACATGAATAAAAAATAGACGGACAAAATTTAATCTTTGAAAAACTACTTTCATAGACCTAGGTGACACGACATTGACATGCATGAATCTTTGGACTCTTTTCAAAAGATCTACAGTCTCTCGTGCAAGAAAGCCAAAAGTGTCAAATGCAAAAGGTATAAAAATGTAATAATTGTCACAACACGCTTGTTCATGTTTGGTCAATTTGCTTGAAGCAACATTGAGGGATGTCCACAGTAAAATCACCAACTCTTAGCTAGTCCCAAAAGTGAAGAAACTCCAGTGAAACATACACAAGCATGTTTCTCTCCTACCCATCCATACACGAGAATATCTGTCGGGCGAAGTCTTGAGCATGTGACGGTTTTAAACACCCAAAAACAGATTTTTGTCTAGTAGTCATGTCGAAATGAATTTCTTAACTTATATGTAAAGATTAAACTTTTTTTTAAAAGAGTGTTTATAATCAAGGACATAGTCCGAATGTCATGTGTAAACATTTTAAACCGAAAACTTAGAGGTATAATTGGAGTAAGTCAAGAATAATTGTAACATCCCACTTTCCTAAATAACGATTGAGATTTATTTAGAATATAAGGGAAGATAACAAGAAATTAAATAGGAGCTTCGGAGAATTATTCAGAAGAGTTGAATAATAATGAGAACTTTGGGAAGAGTTTTAGAAGGATTACTTATGCAATGACATTTTGGAAATTTGGATGTGTCAGACCAAGAATATTGATAACATATGAAAGGGGTTTAACACCACACAAAAATCAGAATTTTGTTTCTCTTCTCTCTCTAACCTCACCATCTCTCTCTATTCCTCTCAAACCACAACTTCACTTTCTCTTCTTTCCTCTCTCACGAGCAGCTTCTATTTCCCTTAAGCATGCCCATTCTTTCATGATCTTTCACATACAAATGCATTCTTGGAACCCTTGAATGATCATAAAATCATGATAAACTTCAATTTCATTGACTTCTCCCTCTAGGCTGAAACCCAAACAAGGATCTACCCAAGAGTGAAGAAATTGAGGTTTGATGTGAGTAATTCATAGAGCTGAAGTGTTGGGTTTCTGTTTGGAAACAAGAATTGAAGGAAGAATAAGAGTTTGGAGCCATTGAAGGAGTTTAAGTTAAACCCGTATTTAGGAACAGGGCTGCACTAAAATGGTAATATCTCTCTCTCTGTAACTCCGATTTTAATGGGGTTTGTTCCTTTGGAAAGCTGACTTAATGCTTGTCATTTGGACACCATTTTTGTGATTTTTGGAGGAGAAATGAGTTCACTACGAATTTTTGAAGTTGGAGGTCTGATGCAGTAGAATTGCAGAAAATTCGCTTAGAATAAGCCTCTAATAAAACGGTAATATCTCTCTCCCTGTTACTCCGAATTGAGTGATTTTTGTTGCTATAGATAGCTGACGAAATTCCCTTCGTTTTGATACCGGATTTTGTGGAATTTGGCCTTGAAACACGGACTGTAGGATGCTCCGAAGTTTGCGCGCAGATGCAGAAAAATCTGCACACGGGTTTGATGGCTTTGGATTGCAATAGAGCGTAAAATTGCATAGTCGGAGCGTATGAAATAGCTACGGTGAGTTCCTTTAGATAGAAAACCCACCTATGGGTAGATGTAATTTATCCTTTAGCGATAATTTAATGTATATGAAAAACGTTAGAACACTTTCTGAAAGTTAGATATAAACTTAGATATCCGTTGGCATACGGATATCGGAAAGTTAGATAACTTAGGAAAGATAATCTTACCCCAAATAATTGATATGCATAAATTAGTATTTTTCCGTGTTGCATATTAATTTAGATGATAGATTAAAATATTAGAATAAGTGTAGTGAAAAATGTATGAACCATTGATTCAAATATATGCTCCGAAAATCATGTTTTTATGAAACATACTACACTAAGCATCGGTGGATGTTCAACATGAACCGATACATATTGAGTTTTAAATTGTAAAATTTTGGAAGACGCAAATGAACTGGTGCAAGTGTAATATGAACCAGTGTATCCTTTACAACTATTTCAAAATCTATTTTAAGTGATGAGCATGAATCAATAGGTTAATGAGATGCTAGACATTCGTAATCTACACTTATTAAAGATATAAACTAGAGATTTTGGGTAGTATTAAGTTTCCTCAATATAATGAAATGTTTATGAACAAATGAATTGTTTATGGAAACGTATAACTAAGGAAATATAAGTATATGATATAGGATTGATCAAATGGAGTGGGCTTTGGACCCGCAATGTAGTAGGCTTTGGACCTGCAAATGAGTGGGCTTTGGACCCGCATTACTGGATCTATAATTGCCAGTATATGAAATGAATAATAAAAATTGTGAGATGCTGAGCCATAGCCTGATATGATAGGAATTTGGACAGGAACGATGGGGAATGACTCAAGACACTCACCTTGAGCCATTTCGTAAAATTCACCAAGATAATTTTATTGTGTGTTCAATAATCTTATGATATGAAATGAAAAGAATATGTTATATGGTATGATGTGATCAATCCTAAGAAATGTTATGAAAGATGTTAGGAAACTTAGTTTTCTCTATGACATTGATTGAGCAAATAGTTTCCCCTTATACTCGATCAGGAAGAATTATATGAACATGGTTAGTACTAACCGAAGCACGTAGCTTCACGTAGAAAATGCTAACACCCTAAAATAGGTGGAACTCACGAGACAAGTAGTCTCACCCAACTCCCTCTATTTTTTTTCAGAGAACAGATTAAGCAATGGATCGAGCTATTGGTCGAGCTATGTTGAAAGAGATTTGAATATTATAGTTTCTTGTATTGTTTAGTTTAGTTATTTCATGAGTTTTGTACAAGAATTCAACTTTCCGCTGTGTATTTGAGAATGCTTGAAATAAGTAATGGTTGTACATCGTAATTGAATTATATTTTTCTGTAATTTTAAATGTATCCGGATTCAATTATGTATGCTTCATTCGATATACTAGTCAATCGATATGGGGCGTTATAATTGGTATCAGAGCAGGTCGGTTCACACCGGACCATGCCAAGGGTCATTAAAATTCAAATATAAAGTAGCATGGACCCTTTAGAGTCTTAGTTGTTTATTTTGAAATTGTCACATATTTAGTCTGATCAACTCCATATTGTGCACGGTAGGCAAAATATTACGACTGAGGACTGAAGAGGACCAAGGAGGTTTGAACGGTAAGGACGCTTAAAAGTAAGAAGTTAGATGGAAGAGGTGAATGGAAGTCACAAGACTTGAATGACGAAGTGTAGACAACTGACACAACGCTGGTAAGTAGTATTAATTCAAGTGTTGTGCAGATGAAGGTGATTATTATAGATGTCAGCGTTGACAGGATGGTTTATTAGTGCTCATATTTAATAAGTTTAAAGTTTGTTTAAAGTGTCGAAATTAATAGTAAGCAGAATTTTGGAGAATTGACGAAGAAAGGAATTTCTACAGGAGTGACCTTAGTTAGGAAGGATGTAAGACTAACTGAGTGGAGTAAGGTACTCTTAAGAACAATATAGGAGGTAGATATGAGTGTAGAAGACACGGAGTTAGTAGGAGTTACAAATCTACACCGAATATGGGAAATAGTACAGTTCAGAAATGGAAGGATGAGTGTAAATTTGGACTGTGCAGCAAGGATGATGTTGGAATTAAGAAGCTTCGGATTGCAAAGATGTCGTTGGAACGTAAGCATGACGGGTGATGCAGAGTGAATAGTTAGAACCCCGTGCCGACGCAGATTAAATCTCCGATTGAAGTCGAATAGACGACGAATGGCTCATACCACAACGGTACGTAGTCGACGTAGGAAGTTCGATGGAATAGACGAACGGTGTAAGTTTTGAAGGAGGATGAAATAAGACAATGCACATACAACACTAAGTAGGAATTGAAAAGAAATGGTGAAGAGTGCGAGAATCGATAACCAAAGACCTTTGTACGTCATAATACCACAGATGAGTATTACACCAATGACTTGATGGCGAACCCGTAATAATTCCTTTGTGAGATCTTAGCCCTCTTTTAAGCAGGAAACTCTTTCCGATACTGTTAAAACTAGTAGAATTATCCAATGACTTTAGCAAGATTAAATTTTGAATGTTATACATTCGTCCTAGACTACCCTGTCAAAATGTTCATATCTATCAGTAGAATTAAGCAACTCAGAATTGCATTATTAGACATTAAGTTCCAATTCTTACGTAAAATAACCAGTTACTCTTCATGATGAAATCTACCTCGATCAATTAGGTCGGTAAAATCCTAGATAAAGACGAATCTCAAACTATCTAAACCATGTAGAGCCTTCAATTAATTACCCAATCTAGTTTGATTAGCCTACTTCTCTTATAAGCATAATTACCGAATGTAAGTATAGATACCCATTTCTCCAAAGTGTGTACTAACAATAAGAAAAGTCTAAGCCAACCTTAGTACTACCTAGTAGTAAACAAGAAAACAATAAGTTTGAGGAGGATTTATTACAATGCACGACTCGTGAGGAACCATAGTGATAACGGTAATTTCAAAGTTTGTAGAGAATAGTAAGAACTACATAATGTAGAAATTACCCGGTACCAGTAGAATGAAATGGTATCTAGAACCTTAACCAAACCCGTAATCTAAGGAATCATTATTTTAAAACTCTGGCAACCAGGCCGGATATGAGACCAAATGAAGCGAGTTGAAGAAGAGTAAATACAGACAACTATCGAGATAAGAAGGAAATTGTATGTCTAACGAGAGAATCTAGAGAAGCAAACTATAACAACCAACTTAGAATTAACCAGTTAAATGAGTTAAAGGTAATCTTGCTACAAAGAGTGAAAAACGAAGAGAGTTATATACTGGAGTAAGAATGTAGCTAGTAAAGTCATTGAGTATGATATTTAGATCTAAGAACACAAGTTAAGCTATGATTAGAGTAAGAGTGAAGGGACCTTATATTAGTAACTAGAAGAAGGATTTCATGTAGTCAAAAAAGCTATAATTAAGTAATGTGAGACGACAGTCGTTAATAAAGCGTAGAGAGCTAGAAATCAGAGTGCGCAACCACATGATAAACAAGGATTTATTTTTAGCGTAGTGTATTGTGGAATGAGACTTAAAGATGGGGAGAATTATGAGAAGTTGATAGCTGTTTCGCGAACTTGACCCGAGAAATTAACGAAGGTTCGTTAGTAAAATTATTTAAGTAGTCCGGAATGGAACTAATTGGTAAAGATGTAAGGATTTGGCGTTGTTCGGAGAAACCTTACCTTGAAAAAGTAAGATGAGTAGACGAAGTGATAAGTGAATTGGTGTTGTCTTTGATAATACTAATATTCCATAACATCAATTACATACCTCGAACTTGAGGAAGTCGTGCTAAATAAGTTTCTTTCTAATAAACTTAGATACAATAGAACTAAATATAGGTTTTACCCTTCAACCGTAATAATTCATAACAACTAATCAAGGTAATCATTTATAGAAACAAGGAAATTATGATTATGGCAGTTGGAAGCGAAGAGTTGTTGAATGAATATGAATGTGACTTACAGACTGGTGTTGCCTCCAGCGACGTAAGGACTCATTGACGTGTTCCATGTGTTCCAACTAAAGAAGTATATACCTACTCCATTTCCTTCGGTAGACTTGGGTACAGTGGACCTAAAATCTGATCTTACCTTCCAACCGGAACTTGCAACGGTAATTGATAGAGATGTTAAAAAACTTAGAAGTAAGGAGATTTTGATTGTAAAAGTGTGGTGGCAAGGATCGCCTAATAGAGAAGCTACATGAGAATTAGAATTATGTATGCAGAGAGACTATCTTTATCTTTTCTAAGGTAATTTTTCAATTTCGAGGACGAAATTTATTTAAGGGGGGAAGATTGTAACATCCCGCTTTCCTAAATAACGATTGAGATTTATTTAGAATATAAGGGAAGATAACAAGAAATTAAATAGGAGCTTCGGAGAATTATTCAGAAGAGTTGAATAATAATGAGAACTTTGGGAAGAGTTTTAGAAGGATTACTTATGCAATGGCATTTTGGAAATTTGGATGTGTCAGACCAAGAATATTGATAACATATGAAAGGGGTTTAACACCACACAAAAATCAGAATTTTGTTTCTCTTCTCTCTCTAACCTCACCATCTCTCTCTATTCCTCTCAAACCACAACTTCACTTTCTCTTCTTTCCTCTCTCACGAGCAGCTTCTATTTCCCCTTAAGCATGCCCATTCTTTCATGATCTTTCACATACAAATGCATTCTTGGAACCCTTGAATGATCATAAAATCATGATAAACTTCAATTTCATCGACTTCTCCCTCTAGGCTGAAACCCAAACAAGGATCTACCCAAGAGTGAAGAAATTGAGGTTTGATGTGAGTAATTCTTAGAGCTAAAGTGTTGGGTTTCTGTTTGGAAACAAGAATTGAAGGAAGAATAAGAGTTTGGAGCCATTGAAGGAGTTTAAGTTAAACCCGTATTTAGGAACAGGGCTGCACTAAAATGGTAATATCTCTCTCTCTGTAACTCCGATTTTAATGGGGTTTGTTCCTTTGGAAAGCTGACTTAATGCTTGTCATTTGGACACCATTTTTGTGATTTTTGGAGGAGAAATGAGTTCACTACGAATTTTTGAAGTTGGAGGTCTGATGCAGTAGAATTGCAGAAAATTCGCTTAGAATAAGCCTCTAATAAAACGGTAATATCTCTCTCCCTGTTACTCCGAATTGAGTGATTTTGACGAAATTCCCTTCGTTTTGATACCGGAGTTTGTGGAATTTGGCCTTGAAACACGGACTGTAGGATGCTCCGAAGTTTGCGCGCAGATGCAGAAAAATCTGCACACGGGTTTGATGGGTTTGGATTGCAATAGAGCGTAAAAATTGCATAGTCGGAGCGTATGAAATAGCTACGGTGAGTTCCTTTAGATAGAAAACCCACCTATGGGTAGATGTAATTTATCCTTTAGCGATAATTTAATGTATATGAAAAACGTTAGAAGACTTTCTGAAAGTTAGATATAAACTTAGATATCCGTTGGCATACGGATATCGGAAAGTTAGATAACTTAGGAAAGATAATCTTACCCCAAATAATTGATATGCATAAATTAGTATTTTTCCGTGTTGCATATTAATTTAGATGATAGATTAAAATATTAGAATAAGTGTAGTGAAAAATGTATGAACCATTGATTCAAATATATTCTCCGAAAACCATGTTTTTATGAAACATACTACACTAAGCATCGGTGGATATTCAACATGAACCGATACATATTGAGTTTTAAATTGTAAAATTTTGGAAAACGCAAATGAACCGGTGCAAGTGTAATATGAACCAGTGTATCCTTTAGAACTATTTTAAAATCTATTTTAAGTGATGAGCATGAATCAATAGGTTAATGAGATGCTAGACATTCGTAATCTACACTTATTAAAGATATAAACTAGAGATTTTGGGTAGTATTAAGTTTCCTCAATATAATGAAATGTTTATGAACAAATGAATTGTTTATGGAAACGTATAACTAAGGAAATATAAGTATATGATATAGGATTGATCAAATGGAGTGGGCTTTGGACCCGCAATGTAGTAGGCTTTGGACCTGCAAATGAGTGGGCTTTGGACCCGCATTACTGGATCTATAATTGCCAGTATATGAAATGAATAATAAAAATTGTGAGATGCTGAGCCATAGCCTGATATGATAGGAATTTGGCCAGGAACGATGGGGAATGACTCAAGACACTCACCTTGAGCCATTTCGTAAAATTCACCAAGATAATTTTATTGTGTGTTCAATAATCTTATGATATGAAATGAAAAGAATATGTTATATGGTATGATGTGATCAATCCTAAGAAATGTTATGAAAGATGTTAGGAAACTTAGTTTTCCCTATGACACTGATTGAACAAATAGTTTCCCCTTATACTCGATCAGGAAGAATTATATGAACATGGTTAGTACTAACCGAAGCACGTAGCTTCACGTAGAAAATGCTAACACCCTAAGATAGGTGGAACTCATGAGACAAGTAGTCTCACCCAACTCCCTCTATTTTTTTCAGAGAACAGATTAAGCAATGGATCGAGCTATTGGTCGAGCTATGTTGAAAGAGATTTGAATATTATAGTTTCTTGTATTGTTTAGTTTAGTTATTTCATGAGTTTTGTACAAGAATTCAACTTTTCGCTGTGTATTTGAGAATGCTTGAAATAAGTAATGGTTGTACATCGTAATTGAATTATATTTTTCTGTAATTTTAAATGTATCCGGATTCAATTATGTATGCTTCATTCGATATACTAGTCAATCGATATGGGGCGTTATAATAATCGTTCGTTAAATATGCACCAAGTTAAATGCTAGTTATTTATAACATTTTTACTTTAGGGGATTTGCTTAATAAGTTATATATGGGCTTGTCTACGGTGAAAGATTTATTGAAATCTTTCCCCGTGCACAAGTTTGAATATTATCATAACAAATACGAATTATATATAGATTAGTCATATTAAATTTTACATAAATTTAAAATTATTTGATATGTTATTGAGATTCATAAGATTTATGGTTTATGATTTTTTATTGAATACAGTTAATGTCGTTAAGTCTAAATAACATATTAAATGATTTTCAATATTTGTAAAATTTGACAAGGGAGATCTATATGATATAAATTTTTATCCAACAATAAATTTTATATTTATTATAATAGTATTCGCAACTTGTGCACGGTGAACGAGTTATTAAATCTTATATAAGTAGTCTTTCACCTTAGAATTCATCTTATTTATATGGTTATATATTTGGTCAAGTTATTTCCATTGAGTGTTGTATACCAAAATATTTTAATTTAATTTCTATTTCGCTTAAAAAAAATTATGTAAATAAATCTGCAAGTAAAGGAAAACAATGCTTATTATTAGTATTAATTTATATTCAAAGCACACATATATTGATACAGAGAGAAATAATTTCCACACACTCAAAACATAATCCAAAACAACACACATGAATCGAAATAGCACACTAGAAAACATAGGTCTTATTTAATATATAATAGACTAAAGCATATAGAGCTTGGAACCCTATATATATAGTCTGTGATACTTGACCCATAAAATCATATAAAGACGAACTCATCGATCAGCTTAAAATCTTGTGAGGAGCTCTTGCAAGATCTCTTCTAGGAAGAATTCTTTGTGCTGACCAGAAAGAGGAATTTTAGAGTCTTGAGCGTTCCAAAGAAAAATACCAGGAAGTGACGAGGTCCGAAGGATTTGAGTGCAACCAGCAGTGAAGGTCTCCCTCGATATCTTATTACTTGTTATGTCAACTGGATCGGCGCTAAATCCTGGAAGGACTTTTTCAGAATGGTATTCTTTTGCTACCTTATCATAGAGGTCCGTAAAAGCCTTAGGTGTGGATACAATGTTAGCTTGGTTGTAAATTTGGTAGTTAACCCAATTAACATTGTCACTATTTTGCCAATACAATTTATGGTAGTGGACTTGATTGTTTTCGGACGGTGCAATGGACACTATATCAATATGTAGATCAGGATCACTTTTGAGTTCTGTTATAACTTGTCCTAAGCAGTTCGCAAAACGTGTGTTATCAGTGTCATTACTAGTTTTGAGGACATGCTCGTAGTTAATGTCAATACCATCGATAATATTTCCGTTTTGATCGTTGTATCTTTTAATGATCGTTTTGAGCGAAACTATGGCCTCCTTAACCCATATATATTCCTCAGCGGGATTGAACGGAGTTTTAGCGTCGCGACCTCCGATGCTAATTATCACTTTCACATTTGGATTTGATGCTTTCAGTTGTGTCACTTTTCTTGGACCGAAGTATTCATTATTTCAAGTTGATTTGAAAATTCCTGTGCCTGTTCCATTACTGTTATAATTATCTTGGGCAAAGCCTAAAAAAAAGTGGAATTTTGTGATTTTGGAGTTAATGATTTTAATTGGAAAATCCTTTAAACTATGTGAGGATGGCTTCACACCAATGTATTGTCGAAAGATAGTTTTAGACATTGTGACAATTTGAATATAGGATGAAGAGATGGAGGAGGGTGAGATTAATGTAAATTGATGGGCTTTTGATTTGTTGTGGTTGTTGAAACTTGGATGAAATTAATGACCAACTCTTGTTGCCCTTTTATAAGGCAAAGGATCCAATTAATTAATGGAAAATAACACTATGGTTTAGGGGAATATATGGAATATATAATAAAATAGTAAGTATAGAGTAATTTAGTGAATTAAAAAGTAATAAATAAGAGTAGTTTATTCGAGAAAAAAAAATATAACAAATACTTGTTTGATTGTTTTGCAAAGTAGTAAGTACTGTACAGAACAGTACATGACAAAACAAAATAATACAGGATAAAATAAGAAAGTACATGACAGGACAATCGAAGAGATATAGAGAGATAATTATTTTATATTTGAAAATAAAAAGAGTATTTTGTATTTTTTTTGTAGTTGTACTGCGGACAAAAAGTTGTCCTGTGGTTTAGTGAAGGACAAAAAATCCTGATTTTATCCTATCCCTTGCTACTTATTTTGTCCAGTCTCATAACCAATTTTTAAATCAAACAGGATACAAAAATATGTGATGTCCAGTCCTCTGTTTTTTAGCAGATCAAATACACCCTAAAAGGACAAATAATTTCGGACAAATAAAATTCAAAAGATTGTGACACGGACAAAATATATTAGTTTCTATCAATGATTGTGACACGGACAAAGTATATTAATTTTTTAATTAAGACAGTTGCATAGACTTAATTATGTTGGATACAAGTAATTTCATTCTTCTTCTCAAAGTTATATATAACTTTGATATTAGTTGTCTGCTTGAATATACTCTCTCTGTCTCACAATAATTATATTGTCGCAGTTTGATTGTTGACAATTATTTTGACTGTATTTTTTTATTATTGTCTAAAGTAAAATTTTACTACCTCTGTCACTAAATATAAAACATTCTTTGACTACTGTACGTATGCCAATGCACAATTTTAATCACTAATATATTTAATTATCTACGTGTAAAAACTTTAAAATTTGATATTATAAAAATCATCATCAAAACAAATCAAACAAGATTTTATATGCTAATATTTCCATCTATATATTATTAAAAAAAATACAGTCAAAACATGATAGATCAATAGTACAACTTGGTCAAACAAAATCATATATATTTATGGACGGAGAAAGTACCATATAAGATTTTGGTTTTTTTATTTGTAAGGGTATAAAATCTTGTTTGATTTGTCTAAATGAATATTTTTCAAATAAAATAAATTTTATAATTTTTTTTAAAAGAAGATGAAAGATATTAATGATTAAAATTATGTATTGGTATAATTAAGCGACAATTATTTTGAGACGGTGTAGTATTTATATAACAGTTTTGATATAATAAATACATGATATTAATATGTAACTATTTCTTGGACGTACCGACAAGGTCAAATCTAGCTTATATCAGGGACTCGAAAAATCATCTTTTCATCTCTCTTTTTTTTTGAAAGATTTTTTCATCTCTTGTTCATTCGCATGCCCACCAGTAAATCCATGAAACTCTATACTTAGATAGATTTATTGCCGAGCATCGTAATTCCTCTCCTATGTCATTTTATTTTTTGATTGTTGATATTTTGGGCTGTACTATATGTACTTACCCTATCGTTAGTACCTTTTATACTTTTTGCATATATAAATAAGGCAAAAATATAATATTGGTTATTTATGTTATTTATTTTATATAACTTTGGTACTGTATCTTTTATTTTTATCAAATTGGTCTTTTTATCGTATTTATTTGTAATATTTTAGTCTTTTATCTTTTATTTTATCAAATTGGTCTTTTATTTTATTTTGTTTGTAATATTTTAGTGTTTTTTCCTCATTTTTTTATTAAAAAAATACAGCCACATCATATAATTTTATTTTTTAAAATGTATTTTAGTAGAATTTTTCTTAATTAAAGAAGATAATGAAAAATCAAAAGAAGAAGACTTAATTGTTACAAATGAATAAGGTAAATGACCAATTTGATAAAAATAAAAATAAAGGACCAAAGTGTTACAAAATAAGTAAGGTAAAAGACTAATTTGATAAAAATAAAAGATATAAGACCAAAATGTTACAAATGAATAAGATAAATGACCAATAGTATATTTTTGTTTATAAATAAATATCTTCTGTTCGCTGGTAAAAAATAAATAATAATAATAATAATAATAATAATATAACTATTTGATTTATTTTTGTACTAGAAGCATGCATGGGACTCATGATCAAACTGTGGTTGTTACTTGTTAGGGGGGTTTCCAAATTATGAGACTTAATTGAAAAAAAAAATTCTTTTTTGCCTTTAAACAAGATTTTCTTTCAATTTTCAATCATATTTAATATTTTTTAAATATATACCCTTGTTTAATTTACCTCTTTTGTTGTTACATGTTTTTTTTAAGAAGCTAAAATAAAATATATAACTTAGAGAACCGAATAATATTCAGCACAAAAAGTGTCAAAAACAAACAAGAAAGAGTTAAATTACAACAAACCAACAATTTGAGATAGGGTACAAAAAATTTGGGCGCTACAATATAGTGCGAAACTGATTTCACGAATCTATATATATATATATATATATATATATATATATATATATATATATTATTTAAGAGCCTTTTTTCAAAGAATATGTACACATGGCGTTTTCTCAATGCACCTATTCTCTTAGAGTTTTTACAATTAATTCTCACAAGTAGTTAATTCTCATATGAATTCTTATATGCAATTAATTCTCACATCAATTTGATATTAAAAGCAATTTTAAAAATATTCTTTGATTTTAAAATTTCAAAATGAAAACACGTTTCCTACCTTTCTATAAAATAAAATAAAAAGTTTTCTAACAAAGACTTTTATGTACTTACAAAAAAAAATTGATTTGGACTAGTTTTCAAAGTTGAATGTAGTAAAATCATATCTAAAAATAAAATTATATTTTGAAAATATAAAAATTTATATCTATCTATACGTACTATTATTATTTAAGACATT
This sequence comes from Trifolium dubium, assembly GCA_951804385.1. NCBI lineage: Eukaryota > Viridiplantae > Streptophyta > Magnoliopsida > Fabales > Fabaceae > Trifolium > Trifolium dubium. The sequence goes on along the minus strand of OX638062.1, from coordinate 29,244,416 downwards.
TTTCAAGGTATTTTGTACACGTGGTATTATCAAATGCATCTTCTTCATATATATATATATATATATATATATATATATATATATATATATATATATACATTTCACATAATATATATCTAAAAATATTATATTTAGTGTGGTGTTTAACAGAGTATTTTTTACAATACATTATTTGTTGTATTAGCGGTTAAATATATTTTTGGTCTCCATAAAATTATAAAATTTTATTTTTTAGTCTCTATAAATGGTAAACTTTAGTCCATATGAAAATTTTATCCATGTAAATTTAGTCTCTGTTATTTTTCAAAATTTTAAATATTAATGTTGCTTTTGTTTCATATTTATTTTACTATAAATATTATGAGATTATTTGACTTTTTTTGTTTTTTTAGGGGCATTTTTTTTACAAAATATAAGAATGTTCATTCGTTCAAATAGATAGAGTAAATCAGATACAAGTACAAATTCAACACTACTAAATATACACATGATGAATCTACGAATAAACTCACAACATTCAGGTTAATAGCATAAAAAGGCATACTTATGCCTACAAATAATATGATAAAAATAAAATAACCGGAATATGTATGTCTCCGGATCTGCACTGTTGACAAATTTGGTCACTGGTTGAAGCAGTAGTTGATCAAAGTCGATCTGTCAATCTAAACAAACAAACACTGCACAAGACGGGAAAAAAGAATATCGCAAAATACAGGAAAACAACAACATCGCACAAGACGGGAAAACAAGAACACCGCACAAGAAGGGAAAACAAGAACACCGTACAAGACGGGTTGTTTTTCCGTCTTGTGCAATGTTATTGTTTTCCTGTATTGTGCGATATTCTTTTTTTCCAGGTTTTTATTGCTCAAAAAAAAAAACGACGGGAAAAAAAGAATATCGCATAAGACGGGAAAACAAGAACACCGCACAAGACGGGAAAACAAGAACACAACACAAGACAAGAAATCAAGAACACCACACACGACGGAAAAACAAACTAACGTCGCACTTAGATGACAAAATCACAAACAAAAAACTAATAGAAAATCTAATAGATATGAAAACCACTTATAAAGATTGAAAAGGAGAAGGAAAAACATGAACACGAGCTTCTTTATATATAAAGTATATAAAAATATAATTTTATAAAATATATTTAAAAGTCAATAAATTTATAAATGTATTTTTTTCTCGTGCATGGCACGGGGCTCATAAACTAGTTAAGAAAATTTAGGTGCTACAATATATGTGTTTGCATCTGGCACTAATTAAGAAACTCATTTCCTCTTTTATTTTATCAAAAACTCTTCACTCATATGTCCATACAATAATGGGTTAATTTTTTTTAAGAGTTTAATTGTTATATTCTGATAGTTTAATTTTGACATAGTGTAAAATATTTCTAAAAATAAACTCTTCAAATATTTCTATAAATATCTACAAACAGTGTTTATAAATTAAATTCATTTTATAATATAAAAGGGTGTTAAACATGTTTTTAGTCCCTAAGAAATCACTAATTTTTTAGTTTAGTTCCTCAAAAATATTTATTCACATTTAATCCTTATTTACATTTTATAAGGACTACTTTTAGCGACTAAAATAGTTACTATTAAAATTTAATAGAGACTAAACTTAAAATAATATAATTTTATAGAAAATAAAAATATATTTAACTAAAAAAATCAAGTGTACCAGGGTGAATTTTTTAGCCTAGCTTTAAAACTAAGACAATCAAAAAACACTATGCTAATATAAGCAAAGTAGCAAAAATTCCGTCCCTTCGAGGACATCCGATAAAATTGGAATACAGAGACGATTAGCATGTCTCATGCGCAAGGACGACACACACCCAAAAAAAGTAGCAAACAATCCATACGCGAGTTGTTACGAATATTATTTCCGCACTCTGCAACATATTATTCAAAAAAGTTAAACCAGCCCATTACAAAAATATGGCCAAAGAAGATAAGAGATTAGGCCACCACAAATGATAAGTAAAAGTAAAATTAGGGCGATTTTCTTTTAACCGTCAATACGATTGAAGCCTAATTTTGTCGAGCAAATATTCTAACAAAGTATCATTTTGATAAAATACACGAGCATTTCTTTTGCTCTAGATCACCCATACACAAGAGAGTCAAATGAGAATCAAAGCTTAATGGGTACTCACTACAACATTTTTGGCTTTCTGCAACGGCTGAAAAGCGTGGCTTAAAGCACCAAAACTGTTGCCTAAACGTTTCCGCAACGCTTTTCCTGCCGTGGAGTATGCGGTTGCCTATTCAATAGGCGACGGTTTTATAGGTTTTAGCAACAACATAGGTAAGCCGTTGCCTAATCATGTGAAAAGGCTACGGTTTGTGCACTAGTTTCAGGCAACGGTTCGACACAAGCAACGAAATATACCCGTTGCCTAAACCGTGACAGACAACGGTTTTATATAAGCAACTTGTACGTAACCGTTGCCATAACTTTTAAAAAAGCGTTGCCTATGGAATAGGTAACCATTTTAAATGTTGCCTATAGTTAATTCTATTGTTGTATAAGCAACACACTCTCATTGTTTAAAATATATGAAAGGTAATCTTTTAAATTATTAATTTACAATAATATATATTATACAAATTTAACTGTCCCACTTTTATGCAATATTGTCAATATATAAAATATAACTACTTTCAAAAAAAATAAAAATATATAACTAAACACGATAATTACTATTATAACAAATTGTTCCATCTACTTGTCAATATTATCTAATACATATGGTAATGTATTTTTCAAAATAGATCCAAAACGACATAAATACAAGTTAACCTTTCAAAATAGTTCAAGACAATATAAACTAGAAGTTAACTTTGTGATTACAAAAAGAAAAGTTTTCGCTTCCATGCATGCTTCTAAATCAATGTTGGTCTTTATCACATTCATCATCTTCAATCTCATGAAAATCATCATCTTCACGAGTGTTTTCAAAATTATCAAGATCATCTTCTTGATCATAAAGATCATCGCCATCTTGATCATATAGAGCATCATCATCATGATCATCTTGCAAATCATCATCATCATCTTGAGCATCATCATCTTCACGATCATTTTCATTTCTAACCTACAAGTATGGAAATAAAATACAAATCAAACTAACGTACACGAAGAGAAAACAACAGGCCGAACCAACCAAATAAAAGAACAACACCAAAAGAAACAAGTGAGAGGAATCACCAATCAACCAATATTGAACAGACCTTAGGACCCCAACACATGCAATAAGAAACCACTACCAATCTTAAATACTACAACAACAAAAGCAACTCCAATCACAAGAGATAACACACATACTTTAATAAAGTTGTAGTTCAAATTTCTACACCAGACATACTTCTAACAATGTTTTACAACACATGCAATATTCTAACACCATGAGTGCAATAACAAGGAGAGAACATTGTACTAGAATACTAACTGAAGCAGAACAGTCCGGTAGAGAAATCAACGGACCGAACAAACCAAGATAAACAATGTTAACAAGCTACAAGAACAATCTTAACTAGTGCAATGAAGTTATACCTTTAGATGAGTAGGAGCGTAGGTCGATGTCGACGAACGTGGTGTTGGACTATCATCCTCATGTAAAGCATTTCTAATCATATTATCTACATCTTCTTCACTTAAATGTGGATTTTGTTGCATATACATGTTTTTTAGAAGTACCTCCATTGCTCCCATCTTATTGCTTTTTCACTAAAGCAATTTCCTCTTTTTTGTTTAATGACGATGGTGTGACAGTTCTTCCATAACAACGCACTCTACCGGGCCTTTCTTTCCCAAACAGTGAGTGAAATGTTTGTACTGCAGCTTCAGTTGATTGTTCAATTGATTCTTGAAGTTTATCCTAGTTGTAAAAAACTATCAGTATCAAAAACAAATAAAAAAGATTATGTATGTGTGATGAATATTATAATTTTATAACATACTATAACAACTTGTGTTTCTCCATTGACTTCTTTTCCGTTCCGACTTTTGCCAGTTTCAATAAACATCTCAACTTGGGTGACATCTCAATCCTTCTTTTCCCGCTACATTATTAAACATAGATAAACAAATAAACATAAATATTTAGGATACATTATATTTATTAATAGGTAGCAGTGATGAACAGAAAAGAAATTGGAACAAAATAAAAATATCATACCAAGTTTGCACGAATACTAGCAAAATTTGTTGGTCCCATACGATGCATAAACTTTTGCTTACTCCTATTATCAGCATTTTTTTGGCAAATGGCCTACATTACAAGAGATAAATTAAATACTATTGTACTTCTAAAACGATTTTCTTGAAATTATTGAGCAAAAGAGCTTACTTGGACTTTGTCGTCTCTCCAATATATCAATAACTTCTTGAAATGACTTTCAGATATGCTCTCAGGACGATGTTTTAATCTTTCCTTCATACTACTGTATGCATCAAAATGATCTTTCTTGATAGAGCATTTATGGCGTCTCCAAGCCACATTTAACCGAGAAATCACAGCTTTCTTTCCTTCAATAGGAATATTATACTTGGTCTGCAAAACAATACATTTGACATCAAATGTTGATTAATATTTAATTATTGAAACTAAAATAAAACTTTACTCATACATTAACAAATCTCCATAACCGCTCCTTATGATCCATATGATCAGTTTCCTGCTTCAACAACTCTTTGAAGTTCGTATAGATCAAGGGACAAAAATCTGAATTCCTTGCTATAGTACCAATGAAATTGGACAATTTTGCGACCGTTTTTTTATCTGGTCCAATTATCTCTCCGTCCTCGTCTAGAGTGACATCTTCACGATTTTTTTCAGGCCTTGCATATATTTCTAAACACCGTGTTGGTCCCCGTATTTTTTTCTTAGTTGCCTCTGTTTTGACATGAAATGATATAATGTAAGATAAAACATCACACATAATATACACATGATTAACAAAAAAAATTAACGTTTTGATCTTAAATAAAATAAAACATTACCATTTGTTTCAATAGCTTCCTCAAAATCCACATTATCTTCTTGTTCTTCCATAACAATGTCTCCTTCATTTTCAATTAACTTCTCCATCTCTTTTTCTACATCTTTTCCATTTTCTTTAAGAAAGTCATCGACTAACATTGATGGACACAAAGCATTTCTTTTTCTCTTCTTGCTAGCATTGTCTTGCCTTTCCCTTGACTCATTTTCAATGCTTATCCTTTTCACAGGTTTCTCTTTTGCCCTTGACTCATCTTCAGACATTACCCTTTTCCTAGTCTGCTCCTTTGCCTTTACACTTCCATTTTCAACAGTTTTTTTTTCACAGCTTGCTGTCTATCCATTGATCCATCTCCAATAACTGACTTTTTTCATGGTTTGCTTTTTGGTATCTTGAATTTGTGTAGGTATTGGTCTTGTACCTTGAGTGAAACTCAGACCTTTTGAATTTTGGATTTTAGAAACCTTGGGTTGAGTCTTTTCCAAAACCAAAGATTGACCTTTTGAATCTTGAATCTTCAATCCTTTGCGATTTTTCAAGGATAGTTCCTTTTCTACACTCTTTTCAGCAATCACATTAGTCCTACTTGCATTATCAGAAATGATTTTCTTTGGCTTAGGCTCCATGTGTGGCTCCTTGGTTGAGTTCAAATTTGTTTTCTTGTTTGTGGCAAACATAGATAAATTGAACGGTTTATTAGTTGGCAGCTGATTTTTCTTATTACTAGGAGCTTCAACTTTAGTTTTAGGTACATTCTTTTGTTGTAGATTGGTCATTCTCTCCTCACGCTTGATTTGGTAACGCTTGGCCAATAATGCAGCGCTTGACTTGACTGTTGGAAGCTCAAAACTGGCAGCATGATTTTGACTCTTGACATGAGATTTCAAATTTTTCATGTTGTTTGCATCCTTCTCCATTTGTTTTGAAAAATATTTAAACACCAAAAAAATTAGAGAAACAAATGAAGAAATTATATGGCTGCAAGCAAAACAACAATTTTAGAAAACTCAAAACAATCATTTGTAGATGGCAAAAGGAAGTACATAAACACCATAAATTAAAACCATATACACACCAGCACTATCATAATTAATCTAATCTATTAGAATGTTTGAACATGAAGAAATAAATGGAATGTATTCTCAAGGGACTAGTCTAAATCAGAATCTTCATTTCTTGCTTCTTCCATAACAACCGAAGATTTCTCAATAATTGCGGCAGGTATTTCTTCCCTAACCCAATTGAGTTCACCATCTAAAGGATCATTTTGATAAGCTTCTTGGACCATTAAATCAGATTTGTCACCCATGTTAAATACATCTCTAGGAAATGTTTTCAAAGCAAAATGCCTATTTGCATTTGGATCTTGGACATAGAAACATTGTTGGACTTGAGAAGGTAGCACAAAAGGGTCATTTTGGTAACATTTTTTGTTGAAATATACACAAGTAAGCCCATGTTTTGCCTCTTCAACCTCGTACCAAACACATTTAAACAACACAAAGTTGAAAAGGCCATAATAGTCTAACTCTATTATATCACTAATTGATCCATAATAAGTGATGGCTTCTGTCCTAGGATTTTCATCCTTAGAGCTTGCAAAACTTGGAGTCAGAGAAACCAAAGTTACACCAGAATTCTGAGTTTTGCGTCTTGCATCTCTTTTCATAGTATGGAATCTATATCCATTAATGAGGTAACCCGAAAAGTGCTTTGCTATTTGACTTGGACCTCTAGAGAAATTTTTCAGCTGAATTGGTACATCATCTTTCTTGGCTCGAGTTTTAAACCATTCACCAAACTCTTGGCTTTGGGTTTTGGCCTTCACCCACTTTCGTCCCTTAGTTTGACTATTAACAATTTCATCATGCTCCCTACAAAGATAACTTATTATCTATTAGAAACAAACGTTAATATATGTTTTACATATGTGTGTACAATGTAAGTGCACCAGTTCACTCCCATGTTTTAATAATTGTCAAAACCCATGAAAAGAGTATAGAACATATTTTGGCAACATTAGAAACAACTTGACAGCGAAAAACTATTTTTAATCTTTGAAAAATTGATTTTAAGGTTCTTTGTATCGATACATATATACTTGTATCGATACAAATGTCCTGAAACTACTTCAGACTGATTTTGAGCATTTTGTATCGATACACACTTCATTTGTATCGATACAAAAACTGGTTTTCAGGGGCAGAGAATCACTTGTGTATCGAATGATGCTTGCATGTATCGATACACACCTAACTCTCTCAAAACACCAGAGAAAGCATTGTGTATCGAATCATGCTTGCATGCTTCAATACATATCAGTAAGGTTTTCAAGAAACTGATATATGTATCGATACATACTCGTGTTTGTATCGATACATAGGTCAAATATTTCAAATTTGAACGCTGGTCAAGGTCTTTGTATCGATACATACCATCATATGTGTCGATACATGTCTGTTCTGTTTTGCCTAAATTTGCTCAATTCTATTTTCACTATAAATAGCAATGTGAGTGTTTGTTGTAATTGTGAGAATCCATCTGAAAAACACATTTGATCAAGGTTTAAGAGAAATTTTGGATCAAAGACTTATTCAACACAAGTTCTTCATCTTCTACCAAGTCAGTTCAAATTTGAGATTGAGTATGGGATCAATCGAAGGTTCGTAGTTGATTCGGTGGATAACGTTCGGTGCAATTCGCGGTGAATCAGAATTGCGATCGAGTTGAGTTGTGTTGGAGGTTTGGATTTTCATCAAGAGTTTCAAGATTGTGCGATATCTTGAAGGTTCAACATCTAGGAAGCGAAGGAATCAACTGGACGTTCGATGCGAAGGTTTTCGGTACAAAGACGGCGCAAGATTGGGACGTTGGAATCAAAGGTTGAAGCTTCTAGAATTGTTGAGATTACTTGGCTCAATTTGCATTAGATTGAATAGGGTTATTAGAGTCTTTGTAAATTGTGCACTATCAAAGCGTTTTTTAATAAATTGCTCAAATCGTCCTTTTGATGATTTGGGGGGGAGACGTACCTGGCCCGAAGCGAGGACGATGTGAAATCCAAGGGAACTCCCTAATCCTCTGGTTGTGTCTTTCTATCCCTACACTTTTACTTTTCGTTTTGTTGATTAATTGAATCAATTGAATTCGTGATCGTAAGTGTTCACCGTAATTCAATGGATTTGAAACTTGAATTTTTGATTGTGTAACTTGATTGTGAAACTTGTTGATTTTGTTTGTGTTATAATTTTGAAAAACAAAACATAAACCTAAATTCAATTTGTCGCTAATTATTCTAAGGCTTATACTACATTTCCTTTGATCGAAGGGTGCAAAGTAGACTATCGATTCGGTAGCCTTCCGCGTACTCAAAATATTTTTTAAAACCTCGTTGTATAGAAAGAGTCACTTATTCACCCCCCTCTAAGTGATCGCCATATAGTCTAACAAGTGGTATCAGAGCCAGGTTTGATTTTAAACGATTAAATTGAGTAATTTGTGAAGGTGTGAAAAACACAAGAAGGGGGGGGGGGGTTGAATTGTGTTTTGGTATTTTGAAAACTTCTGCTAAGTTCTGAAACCTATCAGAAGCACCAGCGGATAAAGAAACACAATTAACACACTCACACTCAAAAGTAAGGATAGAGAGAGAGACGAGACAAACAATTTTATAATGGTTCCTCTCACAAACCGAGAGTAATCCAGTCCCCTTGCACTGCCAAGGGATTTCACTATAATCACCTAGATTATTACAATGCTCAAACACACAAGTAAGAGACTTCCTATTTCCTCAAGCACAAACGCAAGAGACTTCCTAACACAAAATGAAATAATAGAAAGTGATAAACACTTGATTATAAAATCAAGAGTTTTCTCAAGATTACAACTCAAGACTCTTAAGACTCTATCACATAATTCCTAATGAATTAGAAAAACAGAGTGTTAGAAGCACAATAGAAATAGTTTCAGAAGCAGTGCTTTCAGTCTTATGTAAAGGAGTAAAGTTGTATGCGTGCGTAACCTTAATCTTCAAAATGAGATTCTCTATTTATATCTGAAGAGAAAATAGAGACGTTTGAATATAATGACCGTTGCAGAGGTCAATTTCAAGCCAGCTGTGAAAGGACAAAGGTAACATGGGATATTTGCCAATTCTGGTAATGCTTATCCATTTATTCCTTTTGTTTGAGAATATTCGCCCTTATGGAGTAAAATAGTACTAACGTCACTATCCTTGATGATAAGGATGTAGTACTATGATGTATTAATCAATCACATCCTTTAATTCAAATGATTTCCAATCATTGAATCACTATTAGTTAACACTAACATTCCTGGCTTGTTATTCAGAGCCTATGTATCAGACATATGCTTCTGAGTCTTCAGCTTCTGAAACTGTTGGTCTTCTCTATACGTTGCTTCTGATTTAACATAACTTCTGAGATGACTTGCTTCTTATTAGCATTGCTTCTGATATCCTTGCTTCTGATATCCTTGCTAATACTCTGTTTCAAAGCTTCTTTTAATATAACATTATTCATTTAATCTGCACACTTCAGATAAATATTAAAATACCCTATTGTTCATTAATACTTTGTTATCATCAAAACACCAAGAGTTAGATCTGAACATCCTTTGTTCCAACAATCTCCCCCTTTTTGATTGATGACAAATCTAGTATTAATTAACAATGGTTGTTATTTTAATTTACTATGTACAACAGAGGTTCATAAGCTTTGCATGCTCCCCCTAAGTTGTAACATTAAAAAATTAAAATAGTTTAAGAATATAATTTTATTTTGACTCAAATTTTTCATATTTTGACTCTTAGAGGCTAGTTTTGTAAGCTCTCCCCCTGAGTCTGATAATCAATGAAAAAATTGCACTCTTTTCATTCATCATCATATGAAGAACTCAGTTCAACATAAAATTTAATTCTCCAGAAAAAAATAATCAAAAAAATAAACTAACATTAAAAAAATAACGTAAAAATAAATAGGTTCTTTTAATTGGTTTCAGTTATTAGCGCTTCTGTACTATTAATTAATGACTCTTACTCCCCTTTTGTCATCAAACAAAAACAGTTTGTATAAAAAGAAGTAAAAACATTAAATAAGCGCGTAAAAAGATCAGTCAAAAACACAACTTTCAAGAAGACAAGTCAGAAAACAGTTACAACAAATGCCTTATCTGATACCAAGGACTGTGTGACTTAGACTCTATGAAAATTCTATAAAAGGAGAACGCTTTACCATTTCAATCTACTCAACACTTCCACACATTATTATCAGAAATAATGGATAAGGATAGAAGAGCAAATAAAGGTAAGGATCCTCAAGAAGTGAAGCAAGAAGAATCACCACAGAAAACAAAACCAAGAGCAAAGAAGGTTAAGGGTGAAGCATCTTCTTCAGTTCCATTGAGAAGAAGTTATAGAAAAAGATCAAAAGCAAAACCACAACCACCAGTTTATGTCAATCTTTCATCAGATTCTGATGAAACTGATTCTGATTATAGAGAATTTCTCAAAACATATGATCCTGATCTGATGATAGAAAATTCTTCAGAAGGATCCTCTTCTGGTTCTGATAAGCCAGATTTGGATTATCTGAGGTACTTGGAAAATTATCATTCTCCAACAGAAACCTCAAGCTCTGGTGAATCTCAGAAGTCAGAATTAGATTCTAAATAGAATTAGGACCTTATGTAATGATATTCTATTGAATCAATAAAGATTTATTGTTCTGTTTTGAAATCTTTTTCTATAATTTCTTTGTGTTTGACATACTTTTTAAAAACATATTTGAACAGAACATGTAAACAGTTAAAAGCAATTAATAAAGCAAAAAAGATGTTCATGCAATTAACAGGAAATAAAACTTGTTCAAATATTACAACCAAATTAAAAAAAAATGTGCTCAAACATAGAATCCTAGGGTTGAGAAGAGGAGGGGTTGGAAGGAAGTCTTGATTCAAGCATCAACATCAGCTTCTCAAGAGGTTTGTCAGACTTCTCAGTATTCTTGTTGATAGTTTCTTTCAGATCCTTCTGATTAGTCTTGACCTCTTCTAGACTAGCTTCCAACACTAAGAGCTTATCTCTTTGTTCCCTTTGAACTTGTTCAACTCTCAGAATTCTATTTGCAGCAGCATCAGAACTATCAATCATCCTTGTATCAGCATCTTCAAGAGATAACACATTAACATCTTCATTCACCATCATCTTCTGTTCCAGAATCCTCTGTTCCCTTTCTTCAGCTTTCAGAACTTCCATCTCATCATGTGATAAGTTAGTTAACATCAGTCTTTCCTTTTGAAGTGCACTTCCAAATGCATTTTCAAATGAATCTGTGAAGAGCAGATGATCATAAACTAACTCATCAACATATTTCTTCTTCAGAGCAGCCATAATCATCCTTTGAGCATTATCTATCTCATCAAACTTCTCAATAATCTAACTTGGCATAACACCACGTTCAGATTTTAAGCTATGCATTCTTCTAACATCATTATTAACAAGTTTTGCCAATATCTCAATGCTAGAAACAGTTTGGCTAGAGTGTTGAGTTTGAATGCTTTCTAGGATAGATTGATATGTAATTTCAGGCTCAAAAACAGTTTGGCTGATATTTTGCTCAAGGTTAGATGGAGGAAAAATAGGAGGTTGAGGTGATGGAGGTGAGCTGACAATGAAAGCAGGTTGTGAAGATGATTGAATTAAAGGATTAACAATTTCTATGATTGGGATAGTTGGCATAGTGACAGGTGGAGGAGTGTAAACATGGGTAGGAGTGGGGTTAGGATTAGTGTTATCAGATTCAGTATCAGAATCAGAACTAACTTCACTAAAATCTTTGTCAAACTTTTCTTTGAGTTTCTCTAGATATGTTTTCTTGGCAGGAGAGGGTACAACAACAAAAAGTTTGGAAGGTGTTTCAGGTAAGCTATTAGTTTCTGCATGAATGGTTTGAGGTGACAAATGTTCAGATAGCATATCTAAAACATTTGGTTCTGATACAGGTTCAGATGATGGCTTGGTTGGAGAAGGAGTAACAAAGTCAGGCTCATGAGTAGGTTCATCATTTCTAAATTGAGATTCAACAGACTCATTTATAAAAACATTAGAAGATGTACCTTGATGCTTCTGACGTTTGTGAGCAGCTCTTTCTCTAACTATCTTCTTCTTCTTCATCACAAGTGGTTCATCATCATCCTCAGCTTCTTCATCAGACTCAACAATAATCTTCCTTTTGTTTTTATTGTTGTCCTCAGCCTTCTTAGATCTTTCTTCTCTTCTCAGATTCTCAATCTGTTCTTCTGTTAAAATCTTGACACCACCAATTGAAGGATTTTTTATTTTTACTCTGTCTCTGGTAACAGTAGTCTTCATCACAAAAGGGAAGGAAGAATCAATCACTTCTTCTTCTTTGTTCATGAGCAAAGGGTTGTTAAGAACCACAACCTTCCCTTTGACTAGGAACATCTTCTTTAAGGATTTTCCATCAACAATCCTTGATTCCATATAAGTAGCTTTGACAAAAAATGGAAATTTTTCTTTAAGAATCTCATGAAAGTTGCTCAGATAAAAGATGTGTGACAGCAATCTAACATGATGACAGTTAGTATGACCCTTTTCAATACTATTTTTGATCACTTCACATAGATGATCAAAAATGTATCTTGACACTTTCATCTTGACAAAGCTATGAAGATAATGCATGAAGTATTTCTGTTCAGAAGAAATACAGTCAGTGCCACCTACTTTTGTAGCAATAGATTCAAACAACACTTTGTAAACTCCTTTGAAGAACGTCTTCAACTCTTTTTGTCCATTAGAGTTAACATTCTCAAACAGAGTTGCTTGAACGGTTGGATCTTGTGGCTTAGTCTTGTAACCAGCAAGATGAATTCCTTGATTGGGTAGATTCAAAGCTTTTGCAATATGATCTGCAGTAATTTTGATATCCATTCCAACAATGTTTGATCTAATTTCAGTTTGGGTAAACTCAGGAAGACCCAATTCTTTTCTTGATTTCCCTTTCAGCAGAGGGTTTTTCTTCAGCAGATTTTGAACTTCAATATACGCAGACTGTTTATCAAAAACATATGCGTTCATCCAAAACTCTTTTACCATCTCTTCAAAGATAGGACCATTCAGAATTTTAAAGTAGCGTTCTAACCCCTGATAGAAGAACATCTTCTGTAAATCAAAGCCGTTTGCTTTCAAACTCTCGAAATCAACTCGTTTTTCTACCATGCACTTCAAACTTTGATACTTGAAAGTCATAGTGTCTTTTCTGATTCTGTACTTCTTTTGATTTTCCAAATCAACTATAGGTTTCACCGATAGAGAAGCAGTAGACGATGACGATGCCATTGTTTGAAGGTTAGGGTTTTGGTTTTGCTAGAGAAGGAAGAAAAGAAAACTGAAGCGTTGGAGGTTTAGAGAGAATATGAAAACGTGTGGGTTGTGAACGTGTTTGTGTGCAAGTGATAAAAGTGTATATTTTTAGAAAACAAACAAACAGTACAACACAAAAAGGACAAAATAGTCATATTCATTTTAAGCGTTAAACTCATCATTAACCAATACTCAACTAATTGCAAAACGACACGTGTATTAGAAAATTATTTAAATAACTGGTGCGTTAGTGGACAGCAGTTAGATGAAAAGGTTATAAACTGTTTCACTACCACATCAGATCCATTTTGTTGATTCTGATATTTATCAGAAGTAGTTACACATCGGAACTTCTGACCTTGAGGTTCTGAGGTTCAACATCTTCTGATCCTTATCAGATTTTAAAAACAAATTTTACTCAATAGAACTTAACAATCAGGAACAAACACCATGTTGAGATTTTTCTTTATGAAATCAAATCTTTCAACAGCTAAAGGTTTTGTACAGATATCAACCCATTGTTTTTCAGTATCAACAAACTTGATATCTATAATACCTTTCTCAACATAATCTCTTATAAAATGATGTTTGATCTCAATATGTTTTGCTCTAGAGTGTAAAATAGGATTTTTGGAAAGCTGAATGGCTGCAGTATTATCACAATATAAAGGTATATAGTGACTACTTATATGATAATCTTCTAATTGATATTTCATCCAAAGAAGTTGTGTATAGCATTTAGCAGCTGAAATGTATTCTGCTTCTGCTGTGGACATAACAATGGTGGTCTGCCTCTTGCTACACCAGCAGATAAGGTTTTCACCCATAAATTGGCAACTGCCACTTGTTAGCATAATCAGCGTCACAGAATCCATTTAACTTATATTTCTTGGATTTCTTATAAAGTAATCCAAAATTACAAGTAGCTTTCTGTAGTACCCGGCGCAAAAAATATACAGATATGCAATGGTGAAATGCAATGCACAAATGTAAACAATGAAGCCGCCACCATATTTTATTTATCCCATGAGGGGAAAGGAAAATAATGATAAAACCTTAAAAAGAACGGGTTCGGGAGTTGGTTACATGAGGGGAAGACGTTAACACCCCCTCATATCCGTTGTACTCAACGGGAACCATTTGAGGAATTTTGGTTTGCATAAACAGAACTAGCCGCATGAAAAGAATTAAACTACCGCATATTGAACAGAAAAGGAAAAAAGAGTTTTTTATTATTTGGCTTGACGAGAGAGGCTCTCGCTCCTACGTATCCCCCGAGTACAATGAGGAATTCAAAGCTCACGTAGTTCTTCCTGAAAAGAAAGATTTTTGTGTGTTGGTTGTTTTTAGTGAACGATGCTTAGGTCGCATTCCACTAATACAACAGTATGCTTGTATGCTCGCTTCGGAGGCTTAAGCGTTTGTCTGTAGCAGGGGAATGGATAAAGCGCCATCCATTTAGGAAAAAGAAGTTGAAAAAAAGATTTGACTGCACAAGAGCAGTTGAAAAAGAGCTGACTGCGCAAGGGCAGGAAAACAGTTGAATGGGTTGAGTGTCTTTTAGATTTTAGGAAAGTTGTTCTGTGAATGAGAATGATCCTCAATCACGAGTCGTTCGACAGGGACCGAATCATTCGAGCAGAAACGAGTCGTACGACAGGCTCCCTCTTTTTCATTCAGTTTATTAGATGAACATTTTTAATTAAAGTGAAACGAGCCGAAGGCGAGTCGTAAGTCAGGCTCCTTCCCATTTCATTTAATTAAAGAGTGTTCCGTTTTAAATGGCATGCGAATAATTCGAAGCCAGAGTCGTACGACAGAGACTGATTTATTCACATTCCATATTCAAAGATAAATTCACAACAGATTTTCTGATCAGAAAAGAAAAGAAAAGGGTAGCAGCTGAGAGATGCAAATGCATGATGTATGGTAATGACAGTGTAATAATGCATAAATTAAATAATACTCGAAATAAATATGCGGATACATAAATAAATAAGTAATCAGATAATCTGGCATAAATTGAAACTGGCAAACAGAAAGACAAATTAACGGACATTTTAGCAAGCAATCGTAATATAAGCTCAAGACGAGTCGTACGTCAGGCTCTCGCTTATCTCATGTTTCAAACATCAGATCGCATTTTGAACGAATTAAAAATAAATTCAAAGCGCGAGTCGTAAGACAGGGCCCAATTTATCTTTATTTCACTCAAAATTAAATATAAGGAACAATTGAGATATTATTTAATTATGACGTTATAAGTGATCAAGCGAAGTAACGGGAAAGAAAAGTGATTTAAACAAAGTTAATTAAAATAGGATAAACAGAAACAAGTCGTAAGTCAAGACCTTTTTATCTCTACGTTAATTAAATTATTTAAAATATTCGAAATAAAAATAATTCGAGGACACGAGACGTACGTCAGAGTCCGATTTATTTTTATTTCGGATATGAATCTTCAAATATAAAATCAAGTAGCATTTTTTTATATTCATTAACGTCATAATTAATTAATATACACAGCGAGTGCGAAAGTAGAACAGGGAGTATGATAGCAAAAATCACAAAGCAGTCAAAAATCAAGCAGATGGGCCTAAGGCCCAATTTTAAAAAAAAACAGCAGGGAGGTTCATGCAGTAAAAGGGGGGTATAGGCAGTAATTAAAAAAACAGAAACATCAAAAAACAGAAATGGGCTAAGAAAAAGATCCAGCCCAGACCACCTTATCTAAACCGAACCGGGTCGGGTCAAACGGGTATAACCCGACCCGGTTGATCACCCAGCACCCTAGATTCACAAAAAAAACAAAAAAAACGTGTCAGCCAATCACACACTGACACGTCATCGTCATCCACCTCTCTCTCACTCGCCCGAGTTGACTCGGGGACTCAGCTTCAACCATGACTGAGTCACAAGGTGTGACTCGGTCTCAAACAACAAACACAAATCCGAACCAAAAAACACGATCCAATAGTCGATTTAGCACGGTTTTAAGCGTAGATTACGAATTTAACATTAGTTTTTCAAAACAACACCTTAAACGAACACGAACAGAAATCAAAGTTTCGGATCTAAAAACGTTACCATTCGAAATCGCACCAAAAAGCTTAAACAACTACTCGATTCAACTCATTTTTAGGCGTAGATCATAAATTTCAAAACAGTTTTCAACAATCAAGCATAAGAACACATCAATCAGACGGATCCATTGGTTAAAAAAAAACTAAACGGTTTTCAACTCAATTTCAAATCATTTTTCGCGAATCCATAAGCAAATCAGTTCAATGCATAGTACAGTATGAATTAAAAAAAGGATAGAGGTAAGAATCGTCCAAAATCAAGCCGGAATCAACCTTCTTAGTGTTATTGCGTGTGAGTCTCGGATTTGAGCGTGTTGGAGCCGTGTCGGAGTTTCGGACGCGATTATGGTATCAATACGTAGAGGAGAAGGATGTGAACATTTTGTCTTTTGATGATTTTGGGGTTTGATGAAGATTTGTTGTGGATTTGGTGGATTGAAACACTAGGGTTTGTGAGTTTTGAAGAGAAAGAAAATGAGAGAAAGTGAGAGAGAGGGCGAGAGAAAGAAAGAATAGAATGAGAGAGAGAAGCTGCCGCGGCAGCAAGGATAAAGGGAGGGTTTGTGCAATCCAAAACTAGGGTTGTAATAATCCTCTCTCTATTTATATCAAAAATTTTAGGGTTGGGGTAAAATTGTGATAATCACAAAATAAAGGGTAAAAATTGTAATAAAATGGAAAAGGAAATCTGATTTATTTTAATGGGAAAGAAAAAAAGAATAAAAAGTGAAAGGGATAAGGTGGCATCATACAATTGGCCAAGAAAAATTCTAAAGGAATAAAAAATGCAAAAATATGAATTAAAAATAAAAAATGTAAATAAAAATATAGAAAAAATATAAAAATAAGATATATGCTTAATTAAAGAGATGAAAACAATTTTCAAATAATTTTGCTATTTTTTGTATAAAAAGGTAAATTGCTATATTTTAAAGAAATAAAAGAAAAGGATAAATTGCAAAACAAAATTATCAAAAAAAAAAACTATTTTTGTATTTCTTATGGAAAATAAGAAATAATTTTTTTAAATAAAATATTTATTTTGAAAAGCTTAAAATTAGGGTATTACAGCTGCCCCTATTTAATTGTCTTATACTCGAATGCGTAAATGACTTGCGCCTTTATGCGTTCGAAGTAAAAGATAATTAAATACAAATGCCCTAATTTTGTGGTGTGGATGTGATGTAATGGTAATGAATGCATATAGAAGATGAAGGTGGAAACATACCTGCCAAAACTAGTAACTGAATACCTGAGAATAAAATGATCATTACCACTTCACTGGTGTGTCGACCAAAAAAGAAAAATGAAGTCTTCTCCCCTCAGGGTACCTGAACTCCAAGACTGATCATTACCTCTCCTCCGGGTGTGTTGATCATAAGAGAAAAATGAAATCTTCCCCCCTCAGGGTACCTGAACTCCAAGATTGATCGTTACCACTTCACTGGTGTGTCGACCATAAAAGCTGAGTCGCCTCCCCTCAGGGTGCGTTATCTCCAAAACTGATCGTTACCACTTCACTGGTATGTCGACCATAGAAATTGAGTCGCCTCCCCTCAGGGTGCGTTATCTCAAAAGCCGATCATTACCTCTCCTCCGGGTGTGTTGATCATAAGAGAAAAATGAAGTCTTCTCCCCTCAGGGTACCTGAACTCCAAAACTGATCGTCACCACTTCACTGGTGTGTCGACCATAGAAATTGAGTCGCCTCCCCTCAGGGTGCGTTATCTCAAAAGCCGATCATTACCTCTCCTCCGGGTGTGTTGATCATAAGAGAAAAATGAAGTCTTCTCCCCTCAGGGTACCTGAACTCCAAAACTGATCGTCACCACTTCACTGGTGTGTCGACCATAAAAGCTGAGTCAAAAGACAGCTGCTTGAAAACCGTTTTGATGAAGAATTTAATCTATCAATCGACTGGAGATAACCATCTCGAACAAACCACTGGAGAATAGGTCTATTTAACTTTTTTGACTGGGAAAGTTGTATGTAGACCAATCTGCTGTAGGTAATACTTGTTGAATTATTTACTGGGAAAGGATCATCAACCCTTTTTGGAAAGTATAGAGTGAAAATCCCTTTGATAAGAATGAAACTCTGTTGATCAACTTGTGATATGGATAAAACCAAATAAATCCACTGGGGATGTTTAAAGATTCATCAATCCTTCTTGTCAAAATATCATGGTTCACCAGCCATCTTGCCGAAAATGCAGTGTTCCAACCGACTTGCTGGGGATGAACAATTATCAACTGCTTCACTGGGGAAAGAAACGATTCCTCAACCTTTCTCATTGAAAAATGATGCACTGACTGATCTGCTTGGGGATGACACTTTATTGACCAATTCATTGGGGAAAAGATTCGTCAACCTCTTTCTTTTGTTGAGAGATTATAGTTCAATAATCATTCTGTTGGAGAATTAGGTCCGCAGACCTTTATTACTGAACAAGAGATCCAAGTTCGCAACCTGTTAAGACAACATTTTAAACATGTACTTCATGAATGCATGATTGTGCACTTCTATTGCCTAAATGCAGAACTAATGCAGATGAAATATTTGATTATATGCAAGATTTGGTGTGATTCTTTTTATGCGTGAACCTATATGCGTGAATGCATGAATATGCATGGATTTCTGAGTTTATTTCGAGGAGGGTTTGAATTTCCCGACACCGAGAATTTGAGTTACTCCACTGAGATGCAAATCTTGAAATGTCGACCGTCGTTGCGGGACGAACATTCAGTCAAGCTTCCAAAAAGGATAGCAACTTTCCTTATGAGATGGAATTGAGAGATTGCCATGATTTTCTGTAATGGATTGGGACAGTTTACTGTATGCCACTGGTTTCCCTTTAGATGTTTAAAAATCAAAACAATTTGTAATCTTTTCAAATGCATTTATTTTTCACAATGTTTAAATGCTTTATTTATTAAAAATGAACAGCACAGACGTATGCAATTAGAACATAAAAGCTAGTAGAGACAATATGATTGAAAGTGGAAATTTTATTCATTGCGCAAAGTGCGGAAAGTTTTTACAACTGAATGCTAATCCCTCAATGAGGTGATTGCAAATTGAAACTAAGATAATGGCAATGAAAAATAAATAAATTCCATGGAATCATAACAAAGCTGTCCTTCTCTATGAGTTCAACACCACAATATCTCGCTTTCGAGAAAAAAAATTGAACCAATCTGTTCCATTTGAAGCTTCGCCTTCATGTTGATCAAGTGACGCAGTCTTATGCCCTCTTTTCCTTTTTATGTCTCATTTTTTTTTTTTGCATGAACCGCCCTTTCAGGTTTTCGATCCACCGAGACGCCCTCTTTTTTGACTAAGCCGCCTTTTCAGGTTTTCAGCTTGACGGGCAAATATATTTTTTTTATCACTTCTTTTTTTTATTTTTTTATTTTAGGCATAGTACTTCTTGACTGCGTCAGAGTTCACCGGATGTGCAAACTCTTCACCGTCCATAGTTGCAAGGATTACTGCTCCACCAGAGAAGGCTTTCTTTACGATAAATGGTCCATCATAGTTAGGAGTCCATTTTCCCCGTAAGTCTTTATGAACGGGCAATATTTCTTTCAACACCAAGTCACCTTCCTTGAACTGTCTTGGACGGACCTTCTTATCAAATGCTCTCTTGACTCTTTGTTGGTACAACTGACCGTGACACAAAGCTGTCATTCTCTTTTCTTCAATGAGGTTGAGCTGATCAAGCCGATTCTGAACCCATTCCGCTTCGTCGAGTTTGACATCTCTCAAGACTCTTAACGAAGGAATCTCAACTTCTAATGGTAGTACCGCTTCCATACCATATACCAGAGAGAAAGGAGTTGCCCCTGTCGAGGTGCGAACTGTGGTTCTGTACCCATGGAGAGCATAAGGAAGCATGTCATGCCAGTCCTTGTAAGTCTTCACCATTTTCTGAATGATCTTCTTGATGTTCTTATTAGCTGCTTCGACAGCGCCATTCAATCTTGAACTCAGCACACAACTCTCTCATTGTCTGATTATTCAAATTGCTGGCATTATCAGTGATAATCTTGTTAGGAACTCCGTAACGACAGATTATCTTCCTTCTGATGAACTTTGAAACCACCTTTCTGGTGACATTGGCATAGGATGCTGCTTCGACCCATTTGGTGAAATAGTCAATAGCGACCAAGATGAAGCGATGACCATTTGCCGCCTTTGGTTCAATCATACCAATCATATCTAGGCCCCACATAGCAAAAGGCCAAGGTGCTGTCATAACATGCAAAGGAGTAGGTGGAACATGAATCTTGTTCGCATAGATTTGGCATTTGTGACACTTTCTAGCATAGCTGATGCAATCTGCTTCCATGGTCAACCAGTAATAGCCCGCACGGAGAATTTTCTTTGCCATAGAGTGCCCATTTGCATGAGTACCAAAAGCTCCTTCATGAATCTCTTCAATAAGCATGTCCGCTTCTCTCTTCTTTACACAACGGAGAAGGACATTATCATAGTTTCTTTTGTACAGCACTTCCCCATCTAGGAAGAAACCAGCTGCTAGCATTCTCAAAGTCTTCTTATCTTGTTCGGAAGCACCGGCAGGATATTCCTTGTTTTTGACCAAGTTCTTGATATCATAATACCAAGGTCTTCCATCCTTCTCTTCCTCAACTGCCAAACAATAAGCGGGTTTTTCTCTGCGCTCAATTGCTACATGAGGCACATGATTTGGGTAACTTACTTTGTACATGCTTGACAAAGTAGCTAAAGCATCAGCTAACTGATTCTCTTCTCTGGGAATATGATGGAAAGTGATAACATCAAAGTACTTCGTCATTTCCATAATATGATCCCGATATGGAATTAAATTAGGATGACGAGTTTCCCACTCACCTCGGATTTGGTAGATAACCAGAGCAGAATCTCCATACACTTCTAGGTTCTTGATTCTCAAATCAATTGCCCCTTCTAAACCCATAATACAAGCCTCATATTCGGCAATATTGTTGGTACAGTCAAACAACAACCTGGCTGTGAATGGCGTGTGAGTATTACGAGGAGAGATTATAACAGCACCTATACCATGCCCCATAGCATTGGACGCACCGTCGAACACAAGCTTCCACAATCCTGGTTCAGGCCCTTCATCATCACCAATGGGGGGTTTTTCACTCAAAGCCATGATATCTTCATCAGGAAAGTCAAAGCGCACAGGCTGATAATCATCTAAAGGTTGGTGAGCTAGATGCTCTGCCAGCACACTTCCTTTGATAGCTTTTTGTGTAACATACTGAATATCATACTCAGACAACAACATCTGCCAACGGGCAATTCTTCCAGTTAAAGCAGGCTTCTCAAAAATGTATTTGATAGGATCCATCTTGGTGATTAACATAGTTGTATGACACACCATATACTGTCTCAAACGGCGAGCAGCCCAAGTCAAAGCACAGCAAGTCTTTTCAACTAGTGTGTAATTAATTTCACAACTAGTGAATTTCTTGCTCAAGTAATAAATTGCATGCTCCTTCCTACCAGTTTCATCATGTTGCCCAAGTACACACCCCATGGATTCCTCTAACACATGTAGGTGTAAAATCAACGGCCTTCCAGGAACAGGTGGTATCAAGACTGGTGGCTCTTGTAAGTATTGTTTAATCTTTTCAAATGCCCTTTGGCAGTCTTCATTCCATTCAACAACCTGATCTTTTCTCAATAACTTGAAAATTGGCTCACAAGTTGCAGTAAGATGAGAAATAAACCTGGAGATATAGTTCAATCGTCCTAGGAAACCTCTGACTTCTTTCTCCGTCACTGGCGCTGGCATATTCTGAATTGCTTTGACTTTGTCGGGATCAACCTCAATTCCCTTTTCACTGACAATGAAGCCTAGCAACTTGCCGGATCTGACACCAAATGTACACTTGTTGGGATTCAACCGCAACTGATACTTTCTCAACCGTTTGAACAATTTCAAAAGATGTACCAAGTGTTCTTCTTCTGTTTGAGATTTAGCAATCATATCGTCCACATACACTTCTATCTCTTTGTGGATCATGTCATGGAAGAGAGTAACCATGGCACGTTGATATGTTGCCCCAGCATTCTTCAAACCAAAAGGCATCACTTTGTAACAGAAAGTTCCCCACGGGGTGATAAATGTGGTTTTCTCCATATCTTCAGGCGACATTTTGATCTGATTATAGCCGGAGAAGCCATCCATGAAGGAAAAGATCGGGAAACGAGCTGTGTTATCCACCAATACATCAATGTGAGGTAATGGGAAATCATCTTTCGGGCTAGCTCTATTCAGATCCCTATAGTCCACACACATGCGCACTTTACCATCCTTCTTCGGGACTGGTACTATGTTAGCAATCCATTCAGGGTACTTAGCCACCGCAAGGAAACCCGCGTCAAACTGTTTTCTGACTTCCTCCCTGATCTTGAGAGCCATGTCAGGTCTAGTTCTTCTCAACCTTTGCTTTACCGGAGGACATTCAGGCTTGAGCGGAAGCTTGTGTTCAACTATGTTAGTATCCAAACCGGGCATATCCTGGTACGACCATGCAAACACATCCACATACTCTCGAAGCAGCTTGATCAGACCCTCTTTCACATCTGGCTGTAGGGAGGCACCTATTTTGACCTCTTTTTTATCCTCTTCAGTCCCCAGATTGATCACATCCACTGGTTCCTGATGAGGTTGAATCATTCTTTTCTCTAGATCCAACATTCGAGCTAACTCTTCTGGTAATTCATAGTTTTCCTCTCCATCCTCTTCAGCTTGATTAATTGGGAGATCGAAGTCATGAAGATTTACAGCACTGTTACGATTCATGGATTCATTTCTGCATGATTTAATTTTATTGATTCAGATTTGAATGCAAAGGTGGTTATTATGAAATGCAAGAAATTATTGCCATTTTTATAATTTATCTTTTTAAAACTGTAAAAAGAAGAATAAATAAGACAGAAATTGCACAAGAAGTACTTTTTTCATTAATAGCAAATTAAACATTAAAACAAAGTGGCCCTACAAGCACGACCATTTGTTCTAGGCTGAACAAAGGTGTTTTGAAAGGAAAACAAATTACTTTGAAATAAAAACAACTTCAGGGATTCCAACAGCTGTCCAATTAGTGAGCACAGTCTCTGGAGAACACTGGCGCACCCAATCCTGGTTCTTTCCAACAGTCTCATTGTCATCGACCATAGCAATATGACCATCAACACGGTAACCAGCACTACAGAAAGTATCTTCAATCCTTGGAATCTTGTCTTGTACCTTTTTTTGAGTTGCTATCCCTTCAGACAACTGATAACCCAAACCGAAACGATCCTTCTTCTCAGACAAAACCAACATCTGCCCCAGACCAGTAGGAAGTCCTTCTTCCAAGGCTACCTTCAAGCTTCTTAAAGAAGTAACGGATTTCTTTTCTTTCCAACCGTCACTTTCAGGTTTTGCAAGGGTGACACTTGCAACCTCCAAAGCTTGGAAGGGAATTTCTACAGCACCTTCATCATTTTCAACATACTTGAACGAGGTCAAATGGATCACCAAAGTATCCTCTTCACCAGACACAGTTATCAATTTGTTATTAGACACAAACTTGAGCTTTTGATGGAGAGTAGAAGTTACAGCACCGGCAGCATGAATCCATGGCCGCCCCAACAAACAACTGTAAGATGGATTGATATCCATGACTTGGAAAGTTATATTGAACAGTTGTGGGCCAATAAATATTGGCAGCTCTATTT
Source organism: Trifolium dubium (assembly GCA_951804385.1). Lineage (NCBI taxonomy): Eukaryota > Viridiplantae > Streptophyta > Magnoliopsida > Fabales > Fabaceae > Trifolium > Trifolium dubium. The sequence continues at coordinate 29,220,162 of OX638062.1, read as the reverse complement.
CTCCAATCACCTCCCTTTGAGACCCATCGAAGGCTTTGACAATCAAAGTGCTTGGCCTTAGTGTTGGTCCGAGCAGAGATAATTTCATCAAGGTGGATTTGGGCAGAACATTCAATGAAGAGCCAGTATCAACCAAAACTCGAGCAATATTGTTGTCTTGACACCTCATTGAAATGTGTAAAGCTCTATTATGTGTATACCCCTCAGAAGGTAGCTCAGATTCAACAAAACCCAAACATCTACTAGCTGTGATATTGTTGACCACCCCATCAAACTGATCGACTGTGATGTCCTGATTCACGTGGGCCATATTCAGGAGCTTCAACAAAGCTGATCTATGGGCCTCAAAATTCATCAGTAAGGACAAAATGGAGATCTTGGAAGGTGTCTGGTTCAACTGATCCACGACCTTGTAATCACTTTTTCGGATGATTCGGAGAAATTCATCAACCTCCTCTTGCTTATCTTTCTCTTTAGACGATTCAGCACTAGTGTCAACAGCCGGTGAACTCTTAGCTGGTGATGGGGAAGATGCAGAACCATTCTTTGCAGATATTTCTGGAGAGTATATTCTACCAGTTCTTGTTATCTTGCCGGGCCCATCAATACTAGTCACTCCCTGTTCAGGAATCACTACAAGCTTCCCTTGCACATAAGCAGATGTACTATAATTCCACGGAACAGCCTTAGTGCTTTCATAAGGGAACGGTGCAGGTATTTGGATGATAAGAGGCTCTTTTTTGCGACAAGGAACCTCTATCTCCAATTTCCTATACAAGATCTCAATCTTTCCCACACTCTTCTCATGCCCTTGTTGATCAACAGTGGCGACCAAATCTTCCTTCTTTGAATAACCAACCTGTACTAGGCCTTGATCCATCAATTGTTGCAAACATTCCTTTAACTCCGAACAATGATTCGGATCATTCTGACATTCTTTACAATCAGGATGCAGGTTCACAAATTCCTCATAATTCAACAACATTTCTCGGACAGAAGACAAAGGAGTTCTTATCAACGAAACATCCCTTATCAAATTTCCGCCACTCTCGACACAACTCACATTGCCTGTTGGGTGCTTAGGCAATGGATCGTTAGTCACATTGGGCCCACTTTCTTTAAAAGACAAATCATTGTCATCAATCAGGTCTTGTACTTTGTGTTTAAGAGCTCTACAATTGTCAGTATTGTGACCCACAGTACCAGCATGATATTCACATTTTGCATTAACATCATACCAAGAAGGGAATGGTGGGACCATAGCCCTCAAAGGTTTGGGCGTCACTTTACCACTATGCACCAGATAAGGAAGCAGCTGACTATATGACATAGGGATTGGATTGAACACCCTACGAACTGGTGGAGGATTCTGTTTCGGTGGTGCCTGTTGCTGGTGTTGAGGCACTGGATTCATTGGATTCTGATATTGATAATTGGGAAACTGTTGGTGCTGTGCGGCAGCTAAGTACGGAATGGGAAAGTAAGGGAACTGGACAGGTGCTGTAGGCTGTGCTCGACTGCTCCTTGAAGATATGGCGTTAGCTTCACCCTCCTTTTTTCTGTTAAAACCACCACCAGGCTTCCTTGTATTGTTACTTGATGAACCTACAGCAGATGGAATCTTCCCATTCTTGATTCCCATTTCGACCCTTTCGCCAACTCGAACCAAATCGGCAAAGTCAGAGGAGGAAGTACTTACCAACCTTTCAAAGTAAGTTCCTTGCAGAGTATTGGTAAACAAGTCCACAAGTTCCGTCTCCAAGAGCGGAGGACGTACTTGAGAAGCTAAGGCTCTCCACCTTTGAGCATAGACCTTGAAAGATTCACCATCCTTCATAATAGTATTTTGGAGCTGAGTGCGGTTTGGAGCCATGTCCATATTATACTGGTAATGTTTGATAAAAGCATTGGCCAGATCCCTCCACGAAAGGATGCTGCCTTTTTCAAGTTGTATGTACCAGTTGAGAGGCACATCAGCTAGACTGTCTTGGAAACAATGGATCATCAATTTGTCATCATGAGCATAAGAGGCCATCTTTCTGATATACATGACTAGATGATTCTTCGGGCAACTCAAACCCTTATACTTCTCGAAATCAGGCATTTTGAACTTTGGTGGAAGCACAAAATCAGAAACCAAGTTCATCTTCGAGAAATCCAACGGATCATTACCCGTTTCTACCAAATTCAACCTTTCCTCTAGAGCCTGATATTTCTGTTCCAACTGAGGAGCAGAATCAACTTTTTGCTCATTAACCTGGGGTGCCATTCCTTGGTACGCAAATCTAGGCCCATGATGGTCAGGACCTTGATAAGCATCCCTAGGATCCTCAAATGCGTCTTGATTTAGGTCAATCACTTGTTGTACCGTGCTGACCCTAGCAGGAGTTTCAACAAGTGGAGCAGAAGTCGCCGCCACATATCCTTGCGGAACATAACCCTTAGGTAGACCAAAAGCAGGCCACTCATAACCAGCAGAGGCATTTCCTTGAGTAACCGTAACTACAGGTGCGGGGACCTCAACCACCCTTGGTTGCATATTCATATTAGCCAACATCTCCAAGACCCGATCTAGCTTTCCACCCAATTGGGTCACTTGTCCACCCATCTGGGTAACCTCAGCCTGGAGCGCATCGTGTTTGTCTTGCCAATTGTCCATAATGTGATGAGCAACTCTTCTTGTAAAATAACGGTGCCGGGAAGGTAGCTGTTGGAATGAATGAATGAAAATGAGATTTATGATCATTAAATGAATGTATGCAAATATATATATGTGTATAAATGTATGCTTTTTATTATATATATATTTTTTTATATACTTTATTTTTTATTTTAGGGGACTTTTGATATGTAATGGTCATAAGCACTTCGGAACATAAGCCAAACGCGAATTAGCACTTTTAGAAACACCGTATAACTCTCAAAAGAACTTGCATGAATAACTTAGAAGTCGGTACAATCATCAGGATATCAAACAGTCACTTTAATCATTGATAATAGAAGATAATCATTACAAGAGTCATTACATTCTTTGAATAAAGGATAAATATTACAAGCCCTAATAATATAAAGATAAAAAAAAATTACAAGTATTGCGAGTGCAAATAAATTGCTGCAAGCCTTGCATATTATTACATCACCATCACGAAGATACAAGAAGTCAAATGACGATCTTCTGAGCTTGTTCGAGTTCTAGCTTGTAACTATCCAATAGCCTTCTAAACTTCTTGACGAACTTGATTACTCTTTTATCGGCCGTCCCCACACAAAGACCAACTTCAGCATCATCCAATTCATTAGGTAACTTTTCCATGAAATCATTAAAGAGGGTTACCAACCTAACCAGACTGTTCTGAGCTACCCTTGCACGATGACAATTCAAGAGGAAATACTTTTTACTTGACTCGCGCAATGCTTCTAGCTGATCACGCAACCCTCCCACATCAAAATTATATCGCTCGCCTTGTTGATCTATGGATCTTTGAAGTATCTCGAGGCTTCTTTCCATTTGAACAATCACATTTCCTTGATTTTCAAGAGATTTCTCGAGCTTTTCTCTTTTAGTCCTCTCGATCAGTAAAGCCTCCTCATATTCTATCTTGTCTGCTTGGAAAGCCTCTTCCAATCCTCTTCTTTCAGCCTTTTCTTTCTTTAATGCCCTCATAGCATTATCTAACTGAACTTGATATTTTCTTTTCACATCGTTTTGGGAACTCAAGGCTTTTTGGCCGGACTCTCTCAACTCTTCATTAACTTTTTCAACTTCAGCTTTCTTTATCTGGAACTCTTCTTCAAGCATTTCTCTCATCCTCTTTTCTTTCTTTTTAGCAACTTTATCTGACCTTTCTTGGTGATCCCTAAACCAAGCTGTTTGTTTATCTATTTCTTCTTGATATTTCTCGCACTGCCTTCGGTATCTGCTACTTTCTTCCTTGTACTTGTTGCATTCAGCGGACAAACAAGCATTCTCCTTTAGCAGACTTTCATTTGCTGCTTTGACAACTTCAACATCTTCCATAGGAATAACCACATCAGGTACTGGCTCAGGAATCTCAAGAGGAGCAACAACGGAGTAAGGCATCAAAATCTCTTGAACTCTTCTTTTTATCCAAAGAGCAAAATCTGGCGAAGTAATGCAGTCATTTCTTCCCATGGTTTTTCTGATAAGCTGTCCCCAAGCCTGCTTGATCCTGTTCCACAGTTCCAGGTCATCAGATTCATTCTTTAGGATATACTCTTCTATTTCAGGGCCTTTAGGCACGGTCTTCAAAGCATAACCCAACTGTCGGAGAGCCAAAGCAGGGTTGTAATTAATGCATCCTTTGGTCCCGATGAGAGGCACGTTCTTGAAGCTTCCACATTTAAGGAGAACTCTTGGAAACTCTAAGTCACGGGTATACCAGCGGATATCCTTTTCAGTCAAAACACTGAATTTCTCAGACCATTTCTTATCTTTGTTATCCACAAAAGGACCACGATTAGGCATATGCAAATCCAACCATGCTTGAATCAAAGGAGTACAACAAACAATTTGACCTCCTTTTCCTGTCCCACGCCTATCATGCATTGAGTACAGAAAATCAGCTAGAAGTGCCGGGATAGGATTCCCACTCAAGAAGACCTTTACAGCTGCCATATCAACAAAATTCTCTTGGCTCGGAAACATGATCAAACCATACACCAGTAAAGCATGAATAGCATTGTCAGCTTTCCAGTTGCCCTTATCATAAGATTGTTGAGCTTTAGTTTCCAAAACATGTTTAGGAAAACCCCATACATCACCTTTCTTCACTTGAACAAGTACAGTATCTAAATGCAAAGCTCTTGCAATGTCTTGTGGATCAGGGGTCTCCCTTATGAGCTGAGCACTTGGTTTTGCTTCAATTCCCAAAAAGACCTCGAATTCCTCTATAGTCGGGAGAAGCTGGAAATCTTGGAAAGTAAAACAACGCAACTGCGGATCATAGAACTGAACAAACACAGATAATTGTACTGGATCCATCCTTACATCAAGCAGATTCAAAATCCTCCCATAATGAAGACGGAAATTATCCCTCCTTATTTTTGTCAAATCTCTTTCCCAATTCAGCAGATCATCCATTCTTGGAACTTTGAAACTATAGGTGAAAGTCCTCCTTCGCGTAAGTGCTAAATCCTTCATGCTTACAACCTTATTTTTCAGTTCCCTAAAACAAAATAAAATATGACTGTCATTATACATTTTTTTTTATGCGTATGCTACCATGTATGCATGAACATGCGAATGATGTAATGATGCATGATACAAAGTCAAATCCGTCACATTATAACATCATCCAACGAACTGGGTCTCGAAGTAACATGTTCTTTCACATTCTCAACAACGGGGTTCTTTTCAAAATGAAATCTCTGAGGCCAAAAGTTCAAAGTTACCTGTAACCCACCCTCTCACATGTTGTTCTAGGTTGATAAGGTTACCCAAAATCTTGATTACTTTTCCCAAAAGCAACCTCATCTGGGCGAGATCATAACACCAACTGGATGAGTCGACATTATAACCTCGACACATGTTCTAAACGGTGGTCCCTAGACAAAGTTTCGGACACCTAATAAAGGCCACCAGAGTTTCGGACCCAACAAGGAAACATGAAGCCCGCAAGGCGTAAGCCAAGGAGTCCAATTATTCCAAGTGAATCTATTCTGATCGAGACCATCACATCCAAGCCCAGAGACGTTCGTCAGGGAGCCCAACATGACAATCTCTCAACTAATCCTGAGTATCACTCTAGCTCGGGTACGGAGCATAATCACACTGTAACCAAGAACCCAGCCATAAAGGCAAAAAGAAAAAAAAGGAGTAGAAGAGAAGACAAAGCCAGCAAATCCAGACAGTTCAATATTTGCGGAAAAGTAAAAGATAGGACAGATACGGCTAACCTGGAATAAGCAAACCAAAAGCCCCAAATTAGGCTTAACTCACTAATCATAGTCCCCAGTGAAGTCGCCAGCTGTAGTACCCGGCGCAAAAAATATACAGATATGCAATGGTGAAATGCAATGCACAAATGTAAACAATGAAGCCGCCACCATATTTTATTTATCCCATGAGGGGAAAGGAAAATAATGATAAAACCTTAAAAAGAACGGGTTCGGGAGTTGGTTACATGAGGGGAAGACGTTAACACCCCCTCATATCCGTTGTACTCAACGGGAACCATTTGAGGAATTTTGGTTTGCATAAACAGAACTAGCCGCATGAAAAGAATTAAACTACCGCATATTGAACAGAAAAGGAAAAAAGAGTTTTTTATTATTTGGCTTGACGAGAGAGGCTCTCGCTCCTACGTATCCCCCGAGTACAATGAGGAATTCAAAGCTGACGTAGTTCTTCCTGAAAAGAAAGATTTTTGTGTGTTGGTTGTTTTTAGTGAACGATGCTTAGGTCGCATTCCACTGATACAACAGTATGCTTGTATGCTCGCTTCGGAGGCTTAAGCGTTTGTCTGTAGCAGGGGAATGGATAAAGCGCCATCCATTTAGGAAAAAGAAGTTGAAAAAAAGATTTGACTGCACAAGAGCAGTTGAAAAAGAGCTGACTGCGCAAGGGCAGGAAAACAGTTGAATGGGTTGAGTGTCTTTTAGATTTTAGGAAAGTTGTTCTGTGAATGAGAATGATCCTCAATCACGAGTCGTTCGACAGGGACCGAATCATTCGAGCAGAAACGAGTCGTACGACAGGCTCCCTCTTTTTCATTCAGTTTATTAGATGAACATTTTTAATTAAAGTGAAACGAGCCGAAGGCGAGTCGTAAGTCAGGCTCCTTCCCATTTCATTTAATTAAAGAGTGTTCCGTTTTAAATGGCATGCGAATAATTCGAAGCCAGAGTCGTACGACAGAGACTGATTTATTCACATTCCATATTCAAAGATAAATTCACAACAGATTTTCTGATCAGAAAAGAAAAGAAAAGGGTAGCAGTTGAGAGATGCAAATGCATGATGTATGGTAATGACAGTGTAATAATGCATAAATTAAATAATACTCGAAATAAATATGCGGATACATAAATAAATAAGTAATCAGATAATCTGGCATAAATTGAAACTGGCAAACAGAAAGACAAATTAACGGACATTTTAGCAAGCAATCGTAATATAAGCTCAAGACGAGTCGTACGTCAGGCTCTTGCTTATCTCATGTTTCAAACATCAGATCGCATTTTGAACGAATTAAAAATAAATTCAAAGCGCGAGTCGTAAGACAGGGCCCAATTTATCTTTATTTCACTCAAAATTAAATATAAGGAACAATTGAGATATTATTTAATTATGACGTTATAAGTGATCAAGCGAAGTAACGGGAAAGAAAAGTGATTTAAACAAAGTTAATTAAAATAGGATAAACAGAAACAAGTCGTAAGTCAAGCCCTTTTTATCTTTACGTTAATTAAATTATTTAAAATATTCGAAATAAAAATAATTCGAGGACACGAGACGTACGTCAGAGTCCGATTTATTTTTATTTCGGATATGAATCTTCAAATATAAAATCAAGTAGCATTTTTTTATATTCATTAACGTCATAATTAATTAATATACACAACGAGTGCGAAAGTAGAACAGGGAGTATGATAGCAAAAATCACAAAGCAGTCAAAAATCAAGCAGATGGGCCTAAGGCCCAATTTTAAAAAAAAACAGCAGGGAGGTTCATGCAGTAAAAGGGGGGTATAGGCAGTAATTAAACAAACAGAAACATCAAAAAACAGAAATGGGCTAAGAAAAAGATCCAGCCCAGACCACCTTATCTAAACCGAACCGGTTCGGGTCAAACGGGTATAACCCGACCCGGTTGATCACCCAGCACCCTAGATTCACAAAAAAAACAAAAAAAACGTGTCAGCCAATCACACGCTGACACGTCATCGTCATCCACCTCTCTCTCTCTCACTCGCCCGAGTTGACTCGGGGACTCAGCTTCAACCATGACTGAGTCACAAGGTGTGACTCGGTCTCAAACAACAAACACAAATCCGAACCAAAAAACACGATCCAATAGTCGATTTAGCACGGTTTTAAGCGTAGATTACGAATTTAACATTAGTTTTTCAAAACAACACCTTAAACGAACACGAACAGAAATCGAAGTTTCGGATCTAAAAACGTTACCATTCGAAATCGCACCATAAAGCTTAAACAACTACTCGATTCAACTCATTTTTAGGCGTAGATCATAAATTTCAAAACAGTTTTCAACAATCAAGCATAAGAACACATCAATCAGACGGATCCATTGGTTAAAAAAAAACTAAACGGTTTTCAACTCAATTTCAAATCATTTTTCGCGAATCCATAAGCAAATCAGTTCAATGCATAGTACAGTATGAATTAAAAAAAGGATAGAGGTAAGAATCGTCCAAAATCAAGCCGGAATCAACCTTCTTAGTGTTATTGCGTGTGAGTCTCGGATTTGAGCGTGTTGAAGCCGTGTCGGAGTTTCGGACGCGATTATGGTATCAATACGTAGAGGAGAAGGATGTGAACATTTTCTCTTTTGATGATTTTGGGGTTTGATGAAGATTTGTTGTGGATTTGGTGGATTGAAACACTAGGGTTTGTGAGTTTTGAAGAGAAAGAAAATGAGAGAAAGTGAGAGAGAGGGCGAGAGAAAGAAAGAATAGAATGAGAGAGAGAAGCTGCCGCGGCAGCAAGGATAAAGGGAGGGTTTGTGCAATCCAAAACTAGGGTTGTAATAACCCTCTCTCTATTTATATCAAAAATTTTAGGGTTGGGGTAAAATTGTGATAATCACAAAATAAAGGGTAAAAATTGTAATAAAATGGAAAAGGAAATCTGATTTATTTTAATGGGAAAGAAAAAAAGAATAAAAAGTGAAAGGGATAAGGTGGCATCATACAATTGGCCAAGAAAAATTCTAAAGGAATAAAAAATGCAAAAATATGAATTAAAAATAAAAAATGTAAATAAAAATATAGAAAAAATATAAAAATAAGATATATGCTTAATTAAAGAGATGAAAACAATTTTCAAATATTTTTGCTATTTTTTGTATAAAAAGGTAAATTGCTATATTTTAAAGAAAAAAAGGAAAAGGATAAATTGCAAAACAAAATTATCAAAAAAAAAACTATTTTTGTATTTCTTATGGAAAATAAGAAATAATTTTTTTAAATAAAATATTTATTTTGAAAAGCTTAAAATTAGGGTATTACACTTTCAGATATCTAAAGATTCTCTTCACAGCAGTGAGATGAGATTCTCTAGGATCTGATTGAAATCTTGCACACAAGCATACAGAGAACATAATATCAGGTCTAGATGCAGTTAGATAGAGTAGAGAACCAATCATACCTCTATATAACTTCTGATCAACTTTGCCTTCAGATTCATCCAGACTCATGCTTGTTGTTGGATGCATTGGACTATTCATTGGCTTACAATCTTCAAGATTCAACTTCTTCAAGAGATCCTTTGTATACTTGGTTTGATGAATGTATGTTCCTTCCTTTGTTTGATTGATTTGAATTCCAAGAAAGAACTTCATCTCTCCCATCATGCTCATTTCAAATTCTTTTTCCATTAACTTAGAGAAATTCTTGCATAGAGAAGCATTAGTTGAACCAAAAACAATATCATCAACATATATTTGAACGATCAGAGTGTCTTTCTTCAAGGTTTTTCTAAATAGTGTACAGTCAGCTTGTCCTTTTTCAAAACCATTATCAACCAAAAAGTTACTCAGTCTATCATACCAAGCTCTAGGAGCTTGTTTAAGACCATAAAGTGACTTTTGCAGTTTATAAACATGATCAGGATTTTGAGTATTTTCAAAACCAGGAGGTTGTTTGACATATACTTCTTCAGTGATAAATCCTTTAAGAAATGCACTCTTCACATCCATTTGATATAGAGTACCAAGGTTAACTGCATAGGAAAGAAATAACCTAATTGCATCCAATCTAGCAACTGGAGCAAAAGTTTATGTGTAATCAATCCCTTCCTGTTGACTGTAACCTTGTGCAACTAATCTTGCTTTATTTCTAGTTACTTCTCCTTGTTCATTGAGCTTATTTCTGAACACCCATTTTGTTCCAATAATGTTCTTGTCTTTTGGTCTAGGAACTAGATTCCAAACTTCATTTCTGTCAAATTGATGTAGTTCATCTTTCATAGCTAAGATCCAAACTTTTTCTTTTAGAGCTTCATCAATGGTCTTTGGTTCATTGAGAGAAACCAAGCTGACCATTGCACCTTCCTTTTGTGAACTTGATCTTGTTTTTCTGGGACTTTCTTTGTTTCCAATGATCAATTCTTCTGGATGAGATGACTTGTATTTGAAAGAATTCTTCTTAATTACTTCTTCAATCTCAGCATCAGAATCACTATCAATTTGAGTAGTTGGAACATCTTCAGAAGGAGCAGTTTCTTGATCATCAGAAGTTGTTTCAGGTTCTGAACTTTTGTTAAATTCTACAGTTTCAACTTCTGAATCTAGATTATCTGCAATAACTTCTGAAATTCTGGCAACCAGACAGACAAATGCTGTGCACAATGTTAGCACTAGTGTCCGAGCATTTGTCACACAATAATAAAATAACCTAGCGTAGCAAAGTAAAATAAGCGTGACTGTAAAGTAAAGAACACAATGAGTTTGTTAACCCAGTTCGGCGCAACTTGCCCTAGTCTGGGGGATACCAATCCAGGAATGAACCCACTATAATAGCTCTAGTGAAATACACCAACGTAGCCTCACTACTTGGTTATGCACCTAGACCCTATCCCGTGCTGCTCTACCTAGGAACTCCTAGATATGAGACCCCGTCTCAATTCCTACCAAACAGTACAAACAGCACTGTTATCAATTGTTCTTTTTTTTTTGGTTGAAGAGTCACACTCTTAAGACACAACTAACTCCGTACTTCACAGCTTAGGAGTAGTACACAATTACAACTCAAACACACAGAGTACTTGACATGAATCAACAGATACAAGCAAGACTCACACTAACAAGAAAACCTAATACTCACGCTTTAGTACACACACGGTTTTCAACACTCCCAAACTTAGGGTTTGTCTTCATACATATATAGTACTCAGCAGGCACGGGTTTGGGCTTCAAAAACATAGCTTGGACGTTGTCAGGTCCAGCTAACAATTCTTCAAGTGCAATAATATTGTTTCCAAATATATCAAAGATAAATATGGAAATACACCAAGGCGACAGCCTTTTACATTTCATCAGCCAAGCGCGTCTTGATCAGCACGCTAGGTTAAATATAAAACATCATAAAATCTTCAGAAGATCTTGCACATAAATATAGCGCATGTTGGCGCGCAACAATCAGGTCACACAATGCTGTTCCACATGCTACAGCATTTGTCTCAGCATTTGGCTAGTAGTTGTTTTTGCAAAATGTAGCCAACATACAAAAACCCAACAATCTCCCCCTTTGGCAAATTTATGGCGAAAACAATCTATAGCCAGTTCTTGGAGAGATACATAGAACTTCTTCAAGCTCACATCATGCATAAGCAACAAAACTATCATGGCACATAACAAAACTACCTCCAAGAGAATTCCTTGAACAGAGATAGCTTGTAACAATATCAGAGGCATTCATCATAATACATCTAGCCTCTCAGATAGCCAGATAAAAAGAACATATATATAGTGGGTTCATAAAGAGATGAAAACATACTCTTAAAAAGATAATTCTTCCACAACAGATAGAGATCAGAGATACGTGCTCCCCCTCAACACATGCATTCACATCACATAACATAAGCGCTCCCCTTCAATACATGCATGCAAATAAAATCACATACTTACTTCAGTGAGACAAATGTCAAAGCATCTGTCCAAACATCTTCATGCATATAAATAACATAGCAACTTCTAGGGCATGTGTCAGAGTATCTTCAGATCATAAGAACATTAATTCTAACATACATCTTCATACATAGCATAGCGACTTCAAGAGCATGCAATAGATCATCTTCAGGCATAAGGAAAATTAATTTCTAACATATACTACTACTCCCCCTTTTTAGCCATAAATTCTGACAAACATCAATAATGCATAGGAAAAGTCATAGAGTAGCACATCAGTCACAGAGGTCACAGAGGCACAGAGAGGCCCCAATTAATGTTATTACAGACCATAATGCACACACAGGTGCAGAGTGAATGAATAAAAGAAAAAAAATAACACAAGGATTAAATAGAGGCAGTTTCATCAGAGGCATCAGACATTTCCTCAGTGTCACCAGCAGCAGAAGCATTACCATTTCCTCCTTCTTCTTCCTTGTCTTGCCCTTGGGCATTCAGCTCACCCTCAGCTTCAGCCTCAGCTCTCAAAGCAGCTATAACTCTATCAACCTTCAGCTTCTTAGCACCCAAATCCAAACTGACCTCAGTAAGTTCAGCAATCATAGCCTGCCTATCCATAATACCAGTTGTCTGGACAGAAGTGCCAACCAACTCATCAGCCTGTGGCTGGGATAATGATTTGCAATCAAGGGCAAGAGGACTAGGCCTCCTAACAGGCTCTTCAGCACTAACCAAGATATCAGGATGTTGTTGCAAAATGATATCACACAGCAAGGTAGGGAAGGCAATTGGAAACTTAACACCAAAGGACTTAGCTTGCTCTAAAAATTGATAGTAAATATAAGAACCAAAATCAAATGCAGATTTAGTACCTACTGCATAAATGAGCTCAGCCAAACTAGTTGCAACAGAATTGGAGTGAGTAGTTGGGGACCAGTTATGAGCAGCAATTTTGTTCAACAAGGTATACAAGGGAGACAATTTTGCAGCAGACAAATGTCTAGGCCAGTGTCTAAGCTTATTACCTGTTATCTCCTTGCAGATGGTGTCATCAGTCACTTCCAACTCAGGAATGTCTGCAGTGGACCTTCCCAGATAATCATTGATAATTTGAGGAGAAAAATTGACACACCTACCACGAACAAACACTTGCCTGTACTCTGGATTCCTAGGATCATCACATTCCTCAGAAATGTTGACCACAAACTCCCTAACCAGCTTGTCATAGCAATGACCAAGGTTCTTCACTGTCTTCATCAGCCCAGCAAAATTCAGCACATCCATAAGTTCCTTGCATTTAAAAGCATCTGCCTTCAAATTCCTTTCCAGTCCAAGTCTTCTGTGATACACAAATTTCCACCTAGAGGCACCACTTTCCAAATGAAAAGATACATTGTCCAGAGGAGCTGGAGGAATAACAAGAGGGACTTTCATGCCCTTGAAAGTCTTTCTAGATGCTCCACCAGATGGGGCAGCATCTGTCTCAGCAATCTCAAATTCAGAATCACTTGAAGGGTGATCCTTTCTTTTGAGGCTCTTCTTCTTCTTCTGATCAGGCTTGGGAGTCACTTTACTCCAAGACTTGGGGGGACCAATGGGCTTCTTCCCAGTGGCAGCAGCTTTCTTTTTGTCTTTCTTAGCTTCTTTATCAGTAGTAGATGCAACAACAGCAGATTTGCTCCTTGTCCTGCGGGCAATACTAACAGTTGGAGTCTCTTCCAGGTGTCTCTCTTCAGACTCCAATTCATCAACATTGACCACATCAGTTTGGTCAATGTTTACATTCTCATGCTGACCAACATCTTCAAGAATTTCAGCATTCTGGTCTTGAGACTTGGGAGAGTCATTCTCTTCAGCTACAACAGTTTCAGGAGTGTTTGGTATGACCACGGACTCCACATTGGCTTGTGCCAAAGATGCTTGAGCATCTGGCACAGCATCCTGTTCATATGCAGAGGGATCAACATGGTCCTCTGTCACAGCAATGTTCTCAGCAACATTATCAACATCAACAGCAGTCTTGTCATCAACATGTTCAGCAACATCAACATGCAAATTTGAAATAACATCATCTTACATTTCATCTACCTTAGGATTAACAGAACCTAGGGTTTCAGTAAACGCTTCAGTTCCCTCAGAGCGCTTTTCATCAGATCCAGTGACAGAAGTGTCAACATCTGGTTCTACAACAGTTGATTTGAAAGGATTTTCTTTACAGTATAGATCGTGCATGCTAAGACCTACACGTTGAACAGAAGGAGATTTCTTACCCTTTGGTTTTGAAGTCTTCTTCGCAGCAGATGAAGCAGATCCTTTTCTGGTTTTCCTCTTTCGTGACACAAGCGTTTTAGGACGCTGTTTGATTGCTAGTGAATCGATCATGGTGGCTAGCGGTTGAATGTTCATGACCGCCTGCAAAGTCGTTTCAGTAGCAATGAGGGAAGTTTGACCGTTAGCGACTGGAGAGTGAGTAGAATCAGACATGATTGTAGTGAAACTTTGGAGGATTTGGAGATTTGAGAATTTTTGAACAACAATGGGAGCGGCAAGTGAGCGGTTGAGAGTTTCAGAAAAGTGTTGTAAGGAATAATGATGATTGCGTGTGATTGTTTTGTATAAGGGAAGTTTTGATTTACTTCCTTGATAGACGTGCAAGTAGCGGTTGATTGGAGAGAGAGTAACTGCTGCACGCCTTACACACATTAACTGCTACAATTCCTCAATTAGGCAAATGCCTAACCGCCTTCTAAGTTTTTCAAATTGGGCAATATCAAGAGCTTTTGTAAATATATCTGCTAATTGCTCTTCAGTTGAAACATGCTCAATTGCAATGACCTTTTCTTCAACCAAATCTCTGATGAAATGATGCCTGATATCTATGTGCTTGGTCCTACTATGTTGTATAGGATTTTTTGAAATATTGATAGCACTCAAGTTGTCACAATATAATGTCATAGCATCTGTCTTGACATTGTACTCACTCAGCATCTGTCTCATCCACACCAATTGTGTACAACTAGTGCCTGCTGCTATGTACTCAGCCTCAGCAGTTGATAAGGAAACACAATTTTGTTTCTTACTAAACCAGGATATGAGATTATTACCAAGAAAGAAACATCCACCAGAAGTGCTTTTTCTATCATCTGCACTTCCTGCCCAGTCAGCATCACAGTATCCTACCAACTTATTACTTTCACCATGAGAATATAGTAACCCATAATCACTAGTACCATTCACATACTTTAAGATTCTTTTTACTTGAGTTAAATGAGTCACCTTTGGTTCAGCTTGGTACCTAGCACATACTCTAACAGCAAATGTGATATCTGGTCTACTTGCTGTTAGATAAAGTAGACTACCTATCATACTTCTGTACAAACTTTGATCTACATCTTCACCTTTGATATCTTTTGAAAGCTTGACATGTGTAGGGGCAGGAGTTCTTTTAGTGGCAGCATTCTCCATGCCAAATTTTTTGACCATATTCTTGGCATACTTACTCTGAGAGATGAATATAGTGTCTTCCATTTGTTTTACTTGAAGACCTAAAAAGAAATTAAGCTCAGCTACAAGACTCATTTCAAACTCAGATTGCATTTGCTGAACAAAATGCTCTACCATCTGGTCAGACATTCCTCCAAAGACAATATCATCAACATATATTTGTGCAATCATGAGCTTACCTCTCACAAAGAGTGTCTTGTCATTACCACTCTTTCTGTAACCATTATTCACCAAGAACTCAGTTAGTCTCTCATACCAAGCTATGGGAGCTTGCTTTAACACATACAATGCTTTCTTTAACTTGTAAACATGATCTAGAAAGGCTAGATCGACAAATCCTTGGGCTGTTCAACATAGACCACTTCATTCAAGTAACCATTCAGAAATGCACTCTTGACGTCCATTTGATACAGCTTAAATTTGAGTATACATGCAATCCCAAGTAGTAGCCTAATAGCTTCTAGTCTAGCTACTGGAGCAAATGTTTCACCAAAATCAACTCCTTCTATTTGAGCATAACCCTGAGCCACTAGTCTAGCTTTGTTTCTGGTGATAGTTCCATTCTCATCTGACTTATTCTTGTATACCCATTTAGTTCCTATGATGTTTGCATTATCTGGCCTAGGAACTAGATCCCATACATCAGTTCTCTTGAACTGAGTTAGCTCTTCTTGCATAGCATTTATCCAGAACTCATCAGTCAGAGCTTCCTTGACATTCTTGGGTTCAAAGTTGGAGATGAAATAGGAATTGGATATCTCATTATTTCTTCTTCTCGTTGTGATGCCCTGATTAGGATTACCAATGACTTGATCAATAGGGTGATATTTCTGAACTCTGGTAGATGGCCCTTTGTTATTGGCTAAATCTTCAGAACTGATCACTCCTGAGTCTTCTTCAATGACAATCTCATCTTCTGTCTCCTCTGGTAAACCACATGCTTGGTCAAATGTACTGTCATCTGGTGCAGCATCTGTACCTTTATCATCTATCACAACATTTATAGATTCCATCATGGTATTAGTTCTAGAGTTGAATACTCTATAGGCTCTGCTGTTAGTTGAATAACCTAAGAATATCCCCTCATCACTTTTAGCATCCATCTTCCTTCTTGGTTCTCTGTCAGCTAAGATATAACATTTACTTCCAAAGACATGAAAGTGTTTTACAGTTGGTTTTCTATCTTTCCATAGCTCATACAGAGTTGTAGATGTTCCCTTTCTCAGTGTAACCCTGTTATGGATATAGCAAGCTGTATTCATAGCCTCAGCCCAGAAATAGAAAGGTAACTTCTTAGCATGTATCATAACCCTAGCTGATTCCTGTAATGTCCTATTCTTCCTCTCTACTATTCCATTCTGTTGAGGAGTAATAGGTGCAGAAAACTCATGAAATATCCCTTCAGCAGTGCAAAATTCAGAGAACTTACTGTTTTCAAACTCTTTGCCATGATCACTTCTGATCCTAGTTATGCCACATTCTTTCTCTCTTTGTAGTTTTAGGCAAAGATCCTTGAATTTCTCAAAAGTGTCAGATTTCTCTTTGATGAAGTCAATCCAAGTATATCTAGAGTAATCATCTACCTTGACAAAAGCATACTTCTTTCCACCTAAGCTTTCAACTTGCATAGGCCACATTAAGTCCATATGTAATAGCTCAAGTACTCTGGATGTGGTCATATGTTGCAGCTTCTAGTGAGGCATCTTCCTTCTTGAATCTGAAGTCTTGGTAAACCTCTAATGGCTCCTTCAGCAATAGCTTTCTTCATGTTTTTGAGGTTTAGATGTCCAAGCTTTTGGTGCCACAGTTTCACATCATCTTCGTTAGTTATTAGACAAGTAGATAGCTCAGCTTTGTTTTGAGAGACCCATAGATAACAATTATCCTTTGACCTTTCTCCTTTCATCAGTAGATCAACTTTACTATTAGTAACCAGACATTCATCCTTTGTGAAGTTGACCTTCAGACCTTTGTCACATAGTTGACTAATGCTAATCAGATTAGCAGTCAGTCCTTTCACATGAAGTACTTTGTCAAGTTTAGGCAACCCTTCAGTTATCAGAGTTCCTATTCCTTTAATCTCTCCTTTGGCTCCATCACCAAAAGTCACAAAACTGGTAGCATATGGCAAGACATCTGTCAAGTAGTCTCTATTTCCAGTCATATGTCTTGAACATCCACTATCAAAGTACCAATCACTCCTAGATGATGCTCTTAGAGATGTATGAGCAATTTGAGCAATTTCCACACCTTCAGATTCAGCTTGATCAGGATCCACAATATTGCTTTTCTGCTTCCATTCTTTCTTCACAGTTGTTTCAGTTTTTGATGGAATAGCTCTGTCAGGATATCCATACAGTTTGAAGCAGTAGGGCCTAATGTGTCCCTTCTTCCCACAATGATAGCACACCCAACCAGAATATCTTTTCTTTGACTTGGTCTTGTATCTGCTTTTCTGTGGTCTCACCTGATGCTGAGGCATCTGTCTTGGCATAGTTGGATCATAGGTAGTAGTAGCTGGAACAAACTTCGTCACAGATGCAGATTTCTGATGTCGTAGTGAATGATGGTTGAAACCAATACCCTTGGAATCCTTTGAACTTTGTCCTATCTCTAGGATTTCTTCTAACTTCTCAGTTCCTGTATTCAGCATCCTCACCTGTTTGTTCATGTTATCCATCTTGGATTTGTATAGCTCCACTTCACCAGCCAGTCTTGAATTTTCTTCCAGAAGTTTGATTTTCTCAGCTTGTAAGGATGCAATGGTCTTCCTCTGCTTTAACACATTGTTGCCAACTTCTACACTTTTGAGCCATAAACCTTTGTAGCAATCAACCAGTTCATCATAAGTCATTTCACCATCGTGTGATTCTGCATCAGATGCACATACTCCAGTTAAAGCAGTTACATGATTGGCAGATTCAGATTCTTCTTCAAAGTCATCTTCATCTGACCACGAGACATTCATCCCTTTCTTTTGCTTCCTAAGATAAGTACCACACTCAGTTCTGATGTGACCATAGCCTTCACACTCATGACATTGAACACCTTTGCCTTGACTTGGCTTTTCATCTGTTTTTGGTTTCCTCTGATTGTTAGCATTCCTATGAATGCTGTGACTGTTGTCTGGAGCATTTGTCTTGGCTTGTCTGTCAAACCTTTTGAAGGCTTTATTAAATTTCTTACCCAACATCACAATAGTCTCAGATAGACTATCATCAGTCTCCATATCACTGTCCCCAGATTTAGAGGCAAAAATAATACTCTTTGTCTTCTTTTCTGATCTTTCATTTGCAGCCATTTCAAATGTTTGTAAGGACCCCACTAGTTCACCCATTTTCAGTTCTGAGATGTCCTTAGCTTCTTCTATAGCAGTGACCTTCATGTCAAATTTCTTAGGTAGAGACCTAAGCATTTTCTTTACCAGGTTCTCTTCAGAAATATTTTCTCCCAAGGCATCAAATTGATTATCAAACTCGAGTATTCTCATGTGAAATTCTTGAATGCTTTCATCATCCTTCATCTTCAAGTTCTCAAACTTGCTAGTCAAAAGTTGCATCCTTGAGCTTCTTACTTTAGAGTTACCCTCATGAACAGTTTGGAGTTTCTTCCATGCTTCCTTAGCAATAGTACATTTTTTATCAATTTGAAAATGTGCGCATCAACTTCATTGGTAAAGGCATTTAGAGCCCTTGAATTTGCATTGGCCCATGCTTCTTCATCCTTGCTCCATTCGTCCTCAGGTTTTAGTTTAGTGATAGTCTCTCCTTCCTTACCAGTAATAACCACAGGGGGTTCCCATCCTACAACCACAGCTCTCCATGTTTTGTGATCCATGGATTTCAAAAACGTAGTCATTTTAGACTTCCAGTCATCATAGTTAGCATCACCAATCAACAGTGGTGGTCTATTCATGAGTCCTCCTTCTTTGTCCATCTTAGCCAGAAATGTCTTCCTTGGAGCTCACCCAATCAGGCAGGGTGCCTGCTCTGATGCCAATTGAAATTCTGGCAACCAGACAGACAAATGCTGTGCACAATGTTAGTACTAGTGTCCGAGCATTTGTCACACAATAATAAAATAACTTAGCGTAGCAAAGTAAAATAAGCGTGACTGTAAAGTAAAGAACACAATGAGTTTGTGTTTACGCTGATTTTTGGTAAACAACCTCTAGTTTGCAATGCTTGAGAGACCAACTAGAGAATCTCGGGACATGTTTGTGCATTTATTGTTCAAGTTTGAAAATAGCAATGTTCATTAATGTAAATGAACAAGTTTGATTTGAAAAAAGTAAAAGAAAGTAAATAAAATGTGACTTGCTTGACAAGAAATGTAAAAATACTCAGAATGAGTACGTATTGACAAGAAAAGTAAATAATTCAATGGATTAAAAGGCAAAGAATGTAAATGAAAACATGTAAATTGCATGAAATGTAAATTGCATTGAATTTAAAAGAGTTTGATCACAAGATCATACATTTTGCCTTGTTATTCCTTTTGCTCGAAACGCTTTGGGTACTCAGAATGTTTAAAGGTTTGTAAGTATGAGAAATTTGTGATGTGATTTACAACAAATAAACTAGTATTTATAGATAAAATCTAAGGCTATCTAATAACGACTAAATAATAACCATTTGACAAGTGTCTCGCCACACAATCTTCACTCCTGAATGCCAAAAGTTGCTAGTCTTGAATGAAACGTTGCAATGGTTTGAAATTTGAATCTTCAGAATTGCTGAAAATATACTAAGTCTTGAAGCAGTCTTCGAGTTCGAGCAATTCTTGAATGCCATTCGAACCATTTAACTAATCGGACCAAATCTTGATTAGCTCTTTAGACCTATAAACATCTCTTATCTTTTGAGATTCTAGAATGTGCTCAAACTAGGGTATTATTTAAATGTTACTTTTAACCTTAATTGCACCATTGATTGGAAACATTCATTTCCATAATTAAAAAGGTTCAGTAATTATATTCAAAGAATAATTAGGGCATATTTTGACTTAACCAAAAATATGGGCTAACAAATTGCCCCCAAAAAATGCCAATTTCGAATTGAATTCGAAAGAAAGAAGAAATTTGGCGTTTTTTCTTTTAGTATTCCACAATAATTGCACGTGACAATAATCATGAGTATAACCGTCAGCGCAGTATCCCACTACTGACACTACTGCGTCTTTTCAGCCTTTATGGGATACGTGTCATGCGCGGAAGTTGAAAGAAATCTCAAATTTCTTTTTCATTTATTTAATTCAGGAGAAAACGAAGGCTATAAATAGGATTAGGTCACCTCTTAGTCACTTTTCTGCAAATTCGCATTAGTTCACCATCTTCTTCTCCGTTCAACTCCAAATTTTCCGACCTCATTCACAAATCGTTCTTATCCACTGTTCAAACCATTTGTTTGTTTTTGATACTGAACCAGTGTTTAAATTGACGAAACAAACTCTAGATCTGTTAGATTCAACAGATTTGAGAACGAACCATTTCAAAATCAAACCCTTTAGCTAACTGTTCATCTTCACCACACAATGGCTAACCAACAAGAAACAGTTCCCTTTGCTGGCAAATGGGATCAGATGATTCTGAAGGCTCATAATATTGAAGTGGTCCCTGAACCTACTGGCACAACAGAAGAACAACAACGCTGGGAAGATGAACTTGTCATCCCTTTTTCTGTAGGTTGTGATGTCTTTGCATTTGGAGGCCCTTTTCCAGATGAGGCAACTCAACTATCTCGAGTGAGTGAGTTTTTTCCCATAAAAAAGACATGTGAACCCAAACTTTTTCTTACTGACCCATTCAACTTCACTTTTATTCGAAAGCCTCATAATATGTGGAGGTCTGCACCACATTGTGAAAATCCAACATATACCAAGTGGTTGGATCGAGTCGAGAAAGAATGGGGAGCAGTCTGGAAAAACTTGGGCATTTTTGACATAATTCAAATCTCCAGATATGGCCCTTCTTATAATCAAGAAATGCTCACAGCTGCACTGATGTTCTATGAAAGAAGTACTCACACATTCCAATTCCCTTGTGGAATGATGACTCCCACTTTACTGGACGTGGCTTCGATTACTGGCCTAAGACCAACTGGGGAGACCTTCGACCCCTCGAAGTCTAGCAAGAACAACTACTTCACCTTAAAAGAAAAAACTTTCTACAAGTTTATTCAAGAACATCATGGTGAAGGTGAAGTCTCAGATGAAGAGCATGTGGCTTTCCTAACCCTATGGTTAGCACACTTTGTCTTCTGCTCGAGGTCTTTACAGGTGGCTCAGATGTACATTCCTTTAGCAATCCAAATACATGAGGGTAACGTTATCGCACTTGGGCGCCTACTGCTAGGTGTACTATATGAGTCTATGGGAGAGTTTTGTGACAACTTGAAGAAAACGCAAAATGGAGCCCCTTCCCAGTATCAGGACCTTCATGGTTATTCCAACTATGGCTCAATGCCACATTTACTCGAGAGATGGAACTAGTAGTTCCTCCTCGATTTCAAGCTATTGTGGATCAACGCTCGATTGAGGGCGTTACGTTAGCTGTGTTGACCTCTAACTCGAGTGAAACTGATCCCCAAGAGAACTTCATCAGGTATATGAAGATATTTCTACACTTCTCCCATTTTCATCCACGTCCCGCTCCATTTGTGACAGGATTGGTAGGACCTGCCTGGCTGCAAGATGAATTTCCTGCCTCGAATCCGGATAATGCTGATGAAGTTAACGAACTATGGCAAAACTATCTGCACCCTACCATTCTCTCTTGCAGGATTGGTAGCACTTCGAAACACCACGTGCTGGTGGGCTATCAACCAAACTTGGTTTCAAGGCAGTTTGGGTTATCACAAACCTTTCCCAAATGTCTATTCAAAAGAGAAAAGAACTTGGTAGACGGCTCAGAAGTTTCAAAGGACATGTTCGCCAAGTACTTGAAGGCTGCTGCCAATTTTGGCTATAATGTTAATCTAATCGAGTTCAACTTTTCTTTATATTGTACTGAAAAGTACTACACTTGGTGGAAACAACATTATACTTCGCACTTGGCTGATAACATAACCTCTACCATTGCAAGACTCAACAATGGTTTTCTTCATGAACAGCTCGAGGACTTGAAAGACACTCTTAAAAACAAAGGTAAATATTATGACAATAATCCTTTATTCTCTCTTATACTCGAAAACAACTGCTAAACTTCACCTCTTCCAATACTTAGGAAAACTCATAGAGGATGAATCCAACAAGCCAACCGCCCGAGTGAAACCAACCAATGCTGGAGGCATTCATCTAAGAGATGATGAAGACAGAAGAAGAGTTGAAGGAAGAACCAAAACAAAAAATGACCAGGTATATTTTGATACCAAAATTTTATTTGTTTCGAATCACTCTATTGAACTTTCTTCTGATATGCCTCTCTTTGAAAATTCATTAGATCACAAGAGAAAAACATACTTTTGTAAAACCTTCGAGGGAAACCCCGCTCCCACGCATTGTGGTCTTAGAGGATGAAGAAGTTAGTCACTCGAATGCTTATTATAAACATTTCAACTAAACTTTCATGTGATCTTTCTCATGCTTTTGTTCTTTATAGGAAAAGGAACCAGAAAACCCTTTAAAGAGAAAGCACAAATCAACCACTACAACTGAGAGTAGTGAGCAAAAAGATGTACCCTCTGGTGTGGATCTAGCCGTCCCTAAATCTAAAAAACACAAAAAGGACAGAGAGAAGAAGACGAACAGTGCATCGACTGTGGCAGCAGCTATTGAGGATGAAACTGCTCAAAAAGGAGAAAAATCTCAACATTTTGAACAAACAACGCAGAGTGAAGGCCTGAAGAAGAAAAAACACAGGAAACACAAGGGAGGAAATTCTTCTAAGCCCTTAAAATCGGATTCTGCTGTTAGCAAGCCTGGGCCTAATGATAATGCAAATGTTGGTAAAACCTCTCCTATTCGAGCAGAACCAATTTTGGATACAAATATGAATGAGGTACATAATTTTCTACCAGTTTGAACTCTTCATTCGCAATGAATTTTATAACTAACAAATAGTATTTTCCACAAGAAACTTCTGGACAGAAGGGTCAAGACAAGAATCCCCTTCTAGGAAGAATTGAGGATGATTTTAAAAATACTCAGGTACACCATTAAATTGGCTTACGTCACACTCGAATAAGATTTCAAGTTTAACCAATTTCCTAACTTGATTTGTCAATGTGCCAGGCTGAGAACTTACCCAGGGATAACCCCTAACAGGACCAGCATGTAAGTCCTACTCCAATGGAGAAATTTGTATGGGCAAAATATGGCAAAGTAAACTTACTTAGCCTAATTTATTTTTTCATATAAATATAGTGTCAAGCTATACTTCATCTTTTAGCAATTTCTCAACCTTCTTCATTTCAACTTGTATCTTTCAGGCTAAATCGTCCTCTCCTCAAGCAACCACTCGAGCTGAACCTGATCCCATTTTTGTGGATACACACCAACCTGCTAATACTTTGGGATGGAAGAATATGGAGCTTGGGGGTGGCTCGAGAATGCCAAACTAGACAAAATTGCCAACTCCCACCCCAAGTATAGCTTCGAGTGATTCTGTTGAAGAGGAGGAAGAAGAGTCCATCGAAGAGGGTGAAGACATTGATGAGGATGAAGACGATAGCATCATCAAGGAAGCAAAAGCTGGTGGTCTAGAACTATTGTCAGTTTCCTCTACTTTGAGGCTCTCAACTAGTGTTGGCGTTCCAGAAATGGAATTTGCTAATATGCACAAGACTAACCCAGCTGCTGCTTTGGACCTTCTCATCCAATCATCAAAATCCTGCTCTTCGAGTGACAAGACTGATAGTTCTACTTAACCCTCCAGCTCTACTGCAAAGGCCAATGTTAAGCAAGATTCCTTGTTAACCAAGCTCAAAGTTGATTATGGCTTGCAGAATGTGTTGGCAGACCTCGAAGAAAATCCCTCGAATGCTTTTAGCCACTTAGCATTCCTTCGAAAATTCCATAACCCTCATACTGACCCTTTGACTCTTTGCAAGGTTATACAAATAAAGAACATGATTGATCAGTATGCAAAGGTGGTACAGAGGTAAAGAGGTAACTTGGCCAAATTGAATAGCCAAAAGCACGCTCATGCTACTTTATTGGCCAAGGCTAAAGAGGCACACCTCGAGGTTACTAGAATTCGAGAGGAAGCTGCTAAAGTTGAAACCCCAAGACTCATTACTTGCAGAAATAACATTACTGCTTGGGAGGCTAATGTGGCTGAGCTTCAACGCCAAATCGAGGAATATCAATCCAAAATTGCTGCAGAAAAATCTGCCCAAGCGGTCATAGAGGAGGAAATTTCTCAATCCTTTCAAGCTGTCATTGATGCCAAAGGGAGAGAGGGGATTCGAGCCTTTGACGATTCTGCAGTTATTGCTGCTGAAGTACAGGAGCTCGAAGACGCCCAACAAGTGATTGAGACTGAGAAAATTTCCATTAAGGCCTTGTATCAAGAAGTAGCCAGTACTTTGTAATTTGATTTTATTATCCGCTCGAGACAAATGTTTATGCTATTTTGGTTTGTAACTTGACAATGCCCTTTTGTGGCAAGATTTATTTTTTCTATTTGCCATATCTCTATTCATTCTAAGTTTTATTCTGCGCTTATGTTTAATTCGAGTAAAGTTGGTTTGTATTTCTTCAAATATTTACCATTTATTCCCAACACATGTTTTTCAGGACTTAACTCTTCGATTTCATAAGCACCATTTGAAAAAAGTTGAACAATTTTGAATGGGCCTTCCCATTGAGGGGACCATTTGCCTAAGACTCTATCTTTTTTATCCATAGGCAAAATAACTTTCCACACTAAATCCCCTAAGTTAAAAACTTTTGACTTTACCCTTTTATTATAGGCTTTAGCAACTCTTTCTTTTTGCCTAGTCATATATTCTAAGGCTTGTAACCTTTCTTCATCCAAATCAACCAATTCATCTAACATCATTTCCCAATATTTATCACTTGGTATTTCCATTTGCCTCTGTACTCGAAATGATTGCATATGAATTTCCACAGGCAAAATAGCATCATGACCATATGTCAATCGAAATGGTGTAGAGTTAGTTGATTCCTTAGGGCAATTTCTACATGCCCATAAAACTTGATCTAAAGTTTTATGCCAATTCCTTGGCTTTTGAGCAATGTGTTTTTTAATCAAATTAATGATTATTTTGTTAGCTGCTTCAACTTGACCATTTGCTTGGGCATAATATGGTGTTGAAGTATGCAATCTAAAACCAATCTCACTAGCGAATTCTTGCATTTTTCTTCCTGTGAACACTGATCCTTGATCTGTGGTAATTGTTTCTGGTATGCCAAATCTATAGATAATATAATTTTGAATGAAATTAATCACTACCTCTTGATCTACATTAGGTAGAGGCACTGCTTCGATCCATTTTGTAAAGTAATCAATACCTACCAAAATGTAACGTTGATTCTTAGAAGAAGCAGGTTTAATCTCACCAATCAAATCTAATGCCCAGCCCCTAAATGGCCATGGCTTTATTATAGAATGTAACTCACTTGCAGGTACATGTTGTATTCCTGCATGCCTTTGGCATTCTTGGCATCCTTTGGCAAAATCTATGCAATTTTTTAACATAGAAGGCCAATATAGGCCTTGTCTAAACAATAACCATTTCATCTTGTGGCCTGCCTGATGAGAACCACATGCTCCACTATGTATGTCATAAATAGCTATTAAAGCTTCTGCTTCACTCAGGCATTTTAATAAAACACCTTCACTTGTCTTTTTGAACAATTCATTCCCAACTATAACATAGCTTAAGGCCCTATACTTGGTCTTCCTATCATACTGACCATTAGGGTCTTGTAAATATTCCACAATTGGTTTCCTCCAATCTCCATCTATCAAGTTGTCAATGGTAAAAATGTTAGCATTTTCTTCATCTAAGACCTTGTTCGAGTCATTTTCATCACTAGGTGGTGAATCTGCCCCCACAAGTTTTGCCATTGACAAGCTTGAAGACAAAGGTTCATTAAAAACCAATTTTTCCCTAATCTCAATCAATTTGTTAAGATTCTCAGGAGTTACTTTATAGCCAGAAGCTATTTGAGCCAAGTCATTGGCTTCTTGATTTTGTAATCTAGGTATATGCTCGAATTGCACTGATTCGAACTGATCCAACAGATTAGTGGCAATTACAAAGTACTTAGCCAAATGGTCTTTAATACATTTGTATTCTTTTGTCAACTGTTTAATCACTAATTCTGAATCACCTCTGACAATAATATTTCTTGCCCCCAAGTCAATTAAAAGGGCAAGACCTGCAATCAAGGCTTCATATTCAGCCTCATTGTTGGAACAAAACCCATTGATTTTATAATTAAACTTGGTAGGAATTTGGATTGGAGAAATTATCAAAATCCCAATTCCAGTTCCATGTTTATGTTTGGAACCATCGAAATATAAAATCCAAGGCTGGGTTTTTACATAACTTAGTGGCATTTCAATCATTGAATGATCAACAAGGAAATCTGACACTATTTGACCCTTTCTATCTCTTAAGGGTTTATAGGTTAATGAGTATTCAGTTAGAGCCAAAGCCCATTTACCAATTCTACTATGTAAAATAGGTTTCTGAAGCATATGTTTAATAATATCGAAATGAGAATAGACATAAACTTCAATAGGCTTAATATAATGCTTAAGTTTGTTACAAGAGAAATATAAACATAAGCATAACTTTTCTATAGCACTTTATCTAGTTTCAGCATCATTTAATACTCTACTTAGATAATATACAGCTTTTTCAACACCATTTTCATCTTCTTGGGCAAGCATGCTACCAATAGTTGAATCAGATGCTGAAATGTACAACTTCATTGCTTTGTTTCGAATAGGAGGCATTAGCGTTGGTGGATGTGACAAATAATTCTTGATGTCCTCGAACGCTTGTTGTTGCTCCTGCCCCCAATGAAATTGATCACCTTTTTGTTTTCTAAGTAGTGGAGAAAAGGGATGAGCTTTTCCACTTAGATTCGAAATAAATCTTCTCAAAAAGTTGATCTTTCCCAATAGAGATTGAAGTTGTTTCTTTGTTCCTGGAGGTTGAGTCTCCATAATAGCCTTTGTCTTATTTTGGTTGATTTCAATGCCTTTTTTATGCACCACAAAACCAAGGAAATCCCCTGCATGTACACCAAAAGCACATTTTAGTGGATTCATTTTTAATCCACATTTCCTCATTCTTTCGAATGATTTTCTAAGATGATTTAAATGATCATCACTAGATGAGGATTTTAAAACAATATCATCAATATATACTTGCATAAAGGCATCAATAAAATCATGAAAAATAAGATTCATTGCTCTTTGATATGTGGCTCCAGCATTTTTTAGGCCAAGCAGAGGGCACAACTATAAAGAGAGTTGGCCTTATGGTGCTGCCTACTGCAACATCCATTTGTATGGCTCCTAAAGACTTGCCACTTTTTCCTTCATAGTTCGAAAGAACTATGTTATGTGAATGCATGTCAGTATCATACATTCCTAACTTCCTGAGCATGAAATGGGGCATCAGATTTACTGCAGCACCCCCATCTACCAGGACTTTGTTTACTCCAATACCACCCACTTTAGCCTTGATGTATAAAGGCTTGAGATGGTTTTTCATCCCCTCATGAGGCTGTTCGAATACAGCCTTCTGTTGTTCGATGCACCCATTGTTCATTACATAGTAACAAACAGGGGTATAATCTTCTAACTCAGGTTCCACAAACTCTTCTTCAGGATCAGAGGTGGACCTCACATCATATTCACGTGGTAATATTGACACCACATTTACCAGGACATCGAAATCTGGCTCAGAACCAGACTCCAACAAGTCTTCATCAGGAATATCATCCTCCATATTGTCATCAGGGAATGATATCCTTTCCTTAACAGGCCTCTTCGAGGAAGAGCCTTCATCAATAATTAAGGCTTTTTCAGCCTTCTTAGGAACATATTCTTGCTTGTTCCCTGCGTCATTTCGATTGCCCCCAGCATGAGCAATTTTGGTGTTGTTCCCAGCATGAACAACTTTGCCATTGCCCCCAGCATGGGCAATTGAGTTGGAGTTGCCCCCAGCATGGGCATTCTCTCTTTCCAACTTCTTAAGGCGTTGATACCTACGCCATTGAGTTCGAGTCATAGGATTCTTTCCCTTATAGTTGTTATTATAGGAAAATTTCCTATTTTCAGCATTGTTGCTCGAAGCAACTTGACTCGAGCCACCAACATCCATCCTTCTCTTCTGATAGGCCTGATGCTGGCCAGATGTTCATTGGTTAACAGGAACTCTATTAGAAGGAACATATGTTTGTCTCCTTTCAAGCCTGTCATGGATGGTAGGGCCTTGGTTTATGGCCTTACCCTTGTTTGGTCTTTCAGTAGATCATTTGTTTTTGTTAGCCACATATGGCATAACATTCTTAAGGCCTGCAGTAGCCTCTTTGTCGCATACAGCGCTGCAACGAGGACACAGCATAACTTCCTTGTTGCTCAGCTTGCACCTGGTGAGAAAATCAATGAGTTCCTCTTCAGCTCGAGGATAAACTACCTTAATTTTCTCAGCATACTCCCTTTCAGTGACGGCTCGAACCGGGGATGCTTCCATTGCGTCAATCATCAAACATTCGAATGGCTCAACGTAAGATGTCTCAGCCACTTGAAGGGGATCTGTGTCTACTTTCATGGGTTGCTTAGCTTTCTCGTCAAACTTCAGCCTCCCTTCATCCAATGCCTTCTGCACCAAATCCCTGAAAACAACACAATGTGAAGTTTTATGACCCAAAAAATTATGAAATTTGCAGTAACCTCTTTTCTTTCTTTGTTCTAATGAGGGAACTTTTAATCCTTTTTGAACAATTATTTGGCCGTCAGTGACCAATAAATCAAAGATTTCATCACACTTGGTAACATCAAATGTGTAGGTTTTAGCAACATATTTATCATTCTTTGGTTCATTGGGGTTCTTGCCATTCGAGGGCTTTAACAATTTACAAGTGTAAGGAGGCCCTGGCTTTAATTTAGCCAAGTCTATCTCACTTTGATCAACCTCCTCGAATTCTAGATCATATTCATTTTCACCTTCATAGTTCCCTACATAAGCTACTTTCTCTTTCTTATGAAACTTGCTATTCCTGGCCTTTTCATTTTTAAGTCTTTCAACCTGTCTAACCCTATCAGCCAGTTGAGCCATGTCTCTAAGATGTTGAGTATCTAATTTCTTTCGAATCGAGTAGTCTAGGCCACCAGCAGCCATTTCTACCAATTCATGTTCAGGAACTTGAGTGAAGCATCTGGCTTTAAGAAGCCTAAACCTATTGAGATAATCATCAATAGATTCTGGTGTTTTGCGCCTAACACTTGCTAGTTCTTTGAGACTTATCTTTGTTTGGCCCATGTAGAATTGCTCATGAAAGAGCCTTTCGAGTTGGGTCCAAGTAAATACAGAATGTGGGGGTAAGGTTGTGAACCAAGTAAAAGCATTTTTTGTTAGAGAATTGGGAAAATACTTCATCCTCAAATTCTCATTATTTGCTATGTCCCCAGCCTCAGTCAAATACCTAGCAATGTGCTCGACTGTAGACTCTGTTGTATCACCAGCAAACTTGGTAAATTTTGGGGTTTTCCAACCCCTTGGTATTTCCGTTTGCAAAACAAATTCAGATAATGGTGACACAAAGTTGGGTCTGTGTAAACCTACATTTAGACCATTTTGGGCAAGGATGGTTTCTACCAAATTGGCTAAGTTATTCTGCCCAAAATCATTATGTTGAACATTTCTCAAAACCTCATCAGCATTTTGGTTTCGATGAACAAGCACCACTTCAGGTTCAACATTCCTTTGTACAGGTTGGTTCACAACTTGTGGTTCTTGCTGCTGACCTCGAGCCTCTTCGATTCGATTGTCAGCAACTTGTCCAGGCCTTGGTCTAGGGGCCTGTAAAGGTTGAAGTGGCTGTTGGATGGGCACTTGTGCCCCTCCAAAGAAATCAGCAATTCTACCCATTTGGGTAGCCAAGGTTTGGTAAGTCTGATTTGTATCTCGAATTAGTGGGTTAATTATTGTACCCATTTGTTCAGTGAGCAAATTCACCATATCATAATTACTCTCATCCATTTGTTGCCTCATAGACAAAAGTGAATCTGTGGTGAGGGCTGGTTGGTTCATTCGAACTCTAGTATTATTAGAATTTTGCCCTTGTGGAAAGGGAGACCTCACTGTTATCCTATCGGATTGTAATGCAGGGTGTGAATACACATTCTGCATCATGGCTGTAGGCATTCCATATGGATAAGATCTTTGGGATTGATACAAACCCCCTGATTGACTTCGAAAGTCAAATGAAGATCCTGAAAATGGGGGAGGAACCCCACCAATATTTTGCAAAGGCATGCTCGAAGTGTTCTCAGCCATTGTGGTTGCAGCATTGGATGTTAATGAGGGCATAGAGGAAGACACAGGGATTGCCTGTGTTGCCCCCACAGATGTTGCATCTGTGGCTGATGTTGTCAGAGCGCTCGAAGCGTCTACATGCCCCAATAAAGGGTTAACATCATCAGGATCTTGATTGTTTTGGTTATTGACATTATTATTGTCATTATTATTGTTGTTGTTGCTTGTACTAGCGTTAGTGCCTCTAGGTCTCACCATCTCTGGTTTTATTCTACCGCTTCTCAGTTGCATGCACTAAACAATGTAAATTCTTTGAAAACAACACACACAACTTTCCAAAACAAAAGAAAATTTTCAAGAAAAAACCTTGAGAAAGCTTTGAAAATAAAACGCACAAAACCAGTCCCACTGGGCGTGCCAATTTGTTTACGCTGATTTTTGGTAAACAACCGCTAGTTTGCAATGCTTGAGAGACCAACTAGAGAATCTCGGGACATGTTTGTGCATTTATTGTTCAAGTTTGAAAATAGCAATGTTCATTAATGTAAATGAACAAGTTTGATTTGAAAAAAGTAAAAGAAAGTAAATAAAATGTGACTTGCTTGACAAGAAATGTAAAAATACTCAGAATGAGTACGTATTGACAAGAAAAGTAAATAATTCAATGGATTAAAAGGCAAAGAATGTAAATGAAAACATGTAAATTGCATGAAATGTAAATTGCATTGAATTTAAAAGAGTTTGATCACAAGATCATACATTTTGCCTTGTTATTCCTTTCGCTCGAAACGCTTTGGGTACTCAGAATGTTTAAAGGTTTGTAAGTATGAGAAATTTGTGATGTGATGTACAACAAATAACCTAGTATTTATAGATAAAATCTAAGGCTATCTAATAACGACTAAATAACAACCATTTGACAAGTGTCTCGCCACACAATCTTCACTCCTGAATGCCAAAAGTTGCTAGTCTTGAATGCAACGTTGCAATGGTTTGAAATTTGAATCTTCAGAATTGCTGAAAATATACTAAGTCTTGAAGCAGTCTTCGAGTTCGAGCAATTCTTGAATGCCATTCGAACCATTTAACTAATCGAACCAAATCTTGATTAGCTCTTTAGACCTATAAACATCTCCTATCTTTTGAGATTCTAGAATGTGCTCAAACTAGGGTATTATTTAAATGTTACTTTTAACCTTAATTGCACCATTGATTGGAAACATTCATTTCCATAATTAAAAAGGTTCAGTAATTATATTCAAAGAATAATTAGGGCATATTTTGACTTAACCAAAAATATGGGCTAACAGTTTGTTAACCCAGTTCGGCGCAACTTGCCCTAGTCTGGGGGATACCAATCCAGGAATGAACCCACTATAATAGCTCTAGTGAAATACACCAACGTAGCCTCACTACTTGGTTATGCACCTAGACCCTATTGTAATACCCTAATTTAACGCTTTTTGTAAATAAATATTTTATTATGAAAATTATTTCTTATTTTTATACGAAATGCCCAAAAATAGTGTTTTCGCGTCTTTCGTTATTTTT